>PVKZ01000323.1:0-645000 GCA_004027375.1 Macroglossus sobrinus | reverse complement strand
TGTTTAAGAAAACAGTAGTGAGATTTTCCTATCAAACCTGGGCATTGGTTCTTGGTGACCTGAAGGTAGGTCATTCATCCATTAGTAATTAGAGCTGTGAATGGGAATCATCTCACCCCTCTTTACTTAGTACTTTACTTTTACCTAATGAGGCATTGGGAAAAGTGCTAAGGGAATCTTCTGCTCCTTTTCTCATTACCTATGTGCTTAGTGGCTTATTCTCCTTTCCCTGAACCATTTAAGATCTTCTTTACCTAGTCTTCATAGGCATGTTCTGACACAATTCCTGGATATTCCTCTCTCTCTCCTCCCCCCCCCCCCGCCTCACACACACACACACACACACACACACACACAGTTGTCCTTCAACCTTCATATCTCAGTTTAAATGTTACTTCCTCAGAGAGATCTTACATGAATGATCTAAGAATTTTATTCCTACCTTAGACTCATCAGAATAATCCTGTCAGTCTCTATCATATTTCTATTCTACTCTTTTCTTCCAGAGCAGTCTTCCCAACTTGTAAGTTCATTGCTTGTTTTTTCTTTACAAGTCTATTGTCTATTTTCCCCACAAGCCTGAAGTTTTATCATGAAAACAGAGAAGGACTGACACCTAATTAAACAGTGGCTGAGTAAATGAATAAATTAAATGACTCTTCTGTCCTCTATTACAAGTTATTCCTATATAATGTTCACTGTAGCCAATTCTTTACCAGCTCACAAGAGCCAATTTTTAAATTCTCAGGAATTGAGTGAGACAGTTGCTAAACTGTTGATAGCTTGAAATCAGCTACTGAGAGTGTTGATACTATGGACACTGGCAGCCCCAAAGAGCTGGTTTACCAGCACACCACTGCTCTCTTCTTATAAATCCTACTATAAATATTGACAATACTATGGCAAAACATATAGCACATAGGTTATTTTAAATCTCTCAATTAAATATGAAATTTTAGAAATACTAATTATGTGCCATACAATTATTTTCCTATTGGGAATACTTGGTCTTTTTATAAACAAAATTATAATCTAAAGTGTGTGTCTCTGATCTCCTAAAGTTTTCCTTTCTATTTTTCAGATCCTTATGTAAAGATTCATCTGATGCAGAATGGTAAGAGGCTGAAGAAGAAAAAGACAACAATTAAAAAGAACACACTTAACCCCTACTACAACGAGTCATTCAGCTTTGAAGTACCCTTTGAGCAAATCCAGGTAATGTCAAACATAATTTTATCTTCCCATTACATTTTATTTCTTCAGACCATACAAATTAAACACACAGATCTTGTAAATTATCAGTGACATGCCTTCATTAGATATGCCATTATTCCCATGCACATTTGATGCTAAAGCCACATGAAGAGGAAAAAGATAAAATATACAGCACAGGATGTGCTGATTCATCAGCCAAAAAGAGCTGGCGTTCTGTTGAGCAGAAACAAAATGGGAAAGAGAAAATCAACAGAAAAACACTGCTAACCCAAAAAGTACATCCACAAAGATTAAAAGGCCAAGAGCAAATGAGCTTTCACTATTTACTCCCAGGCTATCATGTATAAATTCTTCTTATCATATCTTTACAGTAAAAAAAAAAAAAAGATGGAGATAAAAGAAAGATTTTGGTTGATACTAAATTTGCATCTTTAATTTTTCATTATTAAGAGACAACAAAAGAAAATTAGTAAGTAGTATTTTTAATTGTTTAAATTCAGCTTCCTATTTCTGAGATGGAGTGGATGGGCATTTTTGTAAAAATGGAATCTTTATTTGCTAGATAATAATTGTTATAAAGGAAGTATTCTATTAAAAGACCTTGTGGTTAACATGTTCAAAATAGGATGCTATGTGTAGCCACATGATAGCAGATAACCTTATTATTTAGTAATTTTTAAATATATTTAAAGTTTCCTCATTTCATATCATTCGACTATTGAAATCCAAAGTTTACATCTAATAATTATGGGCTATTTCTTACTAATCTTTAATCGATATCACAGAGTAAAATTGCTTAAAGCAAGATATTTTTACATTTTATTAAATAATTTATATAGGTTCATCTCTTCAGTAATATAAAAGTTTGCTAGTAATTTGAAGAAGAAATAAAAGGTAGGCATTAAAACTATAACTTGGAACCTTCCAAAGGTCCAGAATAGCAAAAGTCAGCAAATATTCTTTCATTGCATATTTTTAATTTTAATCTGTTCTTAGAATATTGTATCTTGTGAATGAACCAAAACTTTATTTTATGAAGAAAGCTAATATAATATGGCTACATTTATTGTATATTTATTTAGTGCCTAGGCCCAAGTTAAGCACTTTACAGGCATAATCTCATTTAATCCTTATATTAGCCTATAAGTTTCCATTATTATTCCAGTTTTATATATAAGGAAACTAAGGCTTAGAACTTTCTCAAATATAAAATAGGAATAATAACAGAATCTACATAAAATAAGATTATGCATATAAAAGCACTTGGAACAGTACATAGGAACACTCAGCAAAGGCTCCCATCATTACTATTCACAATGCTAATATTGTCTCTGTTTCAAATTAACATTTCATTAGAAAATGGATCTAATGATAAGATTAAAGCAATATTTAAATCAGCACTGTCCAATAGAACTCTGTGGGGATAGAAATGTTTATCTTGTGCTGTCCTTCACGGCAGCCACCTGCCACTGGTGGGTAATGAGCATCTCAATCACTAATATGATCAAGAAACTTTAATTTTAATTTATTCAAATTTGAACAGCTAAATGTGGCTAATAGTTACCGTATTGTATAGGGAAGCTTTTAAAAAATCAATAATCCCACAATCCTGATTGTTTCATGGTTTTCCCATGGCAACAAATTATACATCGTATTTACTTTCAGCATCTGTTATATAAGTAAATGATGTTGCAGAGGACACTGATCCCTGTCCACAATCACTTGTTCACTAGCCCAAACGAGTGAACTCACTGCGTTAGACCCACTGGCAAACCCTAAGACATCCAATTTTCCCCAACAATTTATTTTGCAATATTTGTTCAGTGAACTCTTTTGAGTTTTAAGACCTTCTTCCTATGGAAACAAACACCTCCTGGCATTTTATTTTTTAATTCCACAAAACAATATAAAGCAGAGCATTGAGATGAAAAATTCCTTTGTAAATCTTCCCCTTTGAGCTATAATTCCTTACCTTTAAAACATATAAATAAATGTCCCTTTTCAACTATAAATTGCAGCAAATGCAAATATATTGAAAATGAAATACATGAAAAACAAGACATATGCTGGGTTTCTGGGGCAGCATTCTGAAGCAGATAACATTTTGTCAGCACAGAGAGAGCCTAAACCCCATGTAGAGTGCATTAGGCACGAAAATAATAAGCACGCCTTTGACTGCATCCCTCCTCCTCTGCTTCTTGAGTCAATTTGGTCTGTTCTTTTTATTTTTTTTTTTTCCTCTCAGGAGGCTGCTTTCCCAGTCTTTGCATTTCCCTAGAGAAAATAATTGAACATTTTACATGCTATAATAAGGGTTTAGATTTTCTTTATCCTGAGGTTATGAGATTATCTGTCTTTCTGTCTCTACACCTATAAAATATGAAAGAAGTGAAATATGCTGACATCTAAAAGCACATGAAAATGTTGCATCTCCCCACAAAAGAAAAAAATGTATAAATTACATATGCAGCTTGAAAAACTAATCCAAGGCCCTCATAAAGATACACTCCTAGGAGAATAATCAAAACCCACTCCAATTCTTCATTTCAACCTTCAGTAACTCTTGTTACCTTGGAGCACACTGGCCCCAATGCCCCGCCTCTCTCCCTGCAACATGACCCTATCCTGATGAACTCCCATGGGAAAAGTCCTCTGGAACCACGCAGATTCTGTTCTCAGTTCCAAACCACCATCCAGTGGACAGGTAATTCCCTTGACAGTGGAATCGATCTAAGGCTACACGAAGGAAGTTAGAAGTTCATTTCCTTAACTGCTAGTGCATGGCGTTTTACGTTTTAAATTTCACATTGAAAAAGTAATCATTTCCTCTGATCTGAAGCTGTATCTGGGTGCCTTCTCTCACATGTTGGTGCAAGAATGCAGTCCTCGGAGTAAAAACTACACAAAAGGGCCAGAACTCAGCTGGAGCTCCATCTGTCTCTGGCTTCCATCATTACATTTTCTGCTCTTTTTAACAGTGGCCACCAAATACTATGCATTCTACTTTACTCTAAACTCTTCCTTTATCTTTGCCCTTAGTTTCTAAATTGGAGCCACTGCGTATTTCAACTAAGGATATTTATTCCTTAGGAAGCAGAACTGAAATGTGCTTTTAAAAAGGGTTTTTTTTGTATCTTCATAATGTTATGGGTTTGCTTTTCTCAGTTCAGTTCAAAAAAGAAGTTACTAAATAAACCCTCAAAACCTAATGGAATCACTGAAATAAATTATATATGGCCTAAAAGGTTAATTCCATTTGATATCAGTGCCAGATACATAGTAGTAGTTACTCAACAAATGTGTATTGAATGTATGAATGAGAAAAATTAGATTTACTCGGTTACTATTTTTTAAAGACATTCACTCTACTGTCACATTTTATACTCACAACAAAATTCTGAGTCGGTCTTATGTAAAATGCTGACTCTTCCTCCCCTCCTCCAAAATGGGATTGCAGTACATGGTTGCTTTGGGAATTATAACCAAAAAAAGAAAGGTCTGAGTACCAAGACTAGACATTCCACTGATGAGACAACTGAAACGAATGGATTTAGAGGCAAATACAAGTTGACATAGGCAACAGAGCATGGTCGTTTACAGCAGAGACTCTGAAAATTGAACATCTCATTCCTTGTATGACCTCCAGCAAGTTACTTAATTTCTCTGAGCTTCAGCATCTGATCTATATAATGGCAATGTTAATACCATCTATGGTGAGAAATAACCGAGTAGTTCATTTAAAGACTGAAAATAGTGCCAAATACATAATAAAAATGAACATTTTATGAGAATTTTGAAGATACTGAAGATGATGACGACAATAACAAGAGTGATGGTGATAATGTAGTATGGCAAAATAGAGATGACTCGGATTTACATATTCAGGTCATTTTCAGCCTTGTCCCATTGTTTGGAGATTGATTCTTCTTATTTTCAATTTCTTAGATCTCAGGGAAGCTTTGTATTAAGGACATATCTCTAGAGCTGGGCGATTTATGTTTATTTTGTATCCTCTTTCAGAAAGTGCAAGTGGTGGTAACTGTTTTGGACTATGACAAGATTGGCAAGAACGATGCTATCGGCAAAGTCTTTGTGGGCTACAATAGCACCGGGGCGGAGCTGCGACATTGGTCAGACATGCTGGCCAACCCCAGGCGACCCATTGCCCAGTGGCACACCCTACAGGTAGAGGAGGAAGTTGATGCCATGCTGGCAGTCAAGAAGTAAAGGAAAGAAGCCTTTCTGCATTTGCCCACATAGTGCTCTTTAGCCAGTATCTGTAAATACCTCAGTAATATGGGTCCTTTCATTTTTCCAGCCATGCATTCCTAACACAATTCAGTGGTACTTCAAATCCTGTTTTAATTTGCACAGATTTAAACATAGAGAGCCCCTGAGTCCTTCATCATACGACTGCCCTCCAAATCTACTCTTCTTTTAAGCAATATGATGTGTAGATAGAGCATGACTGAAATAATTTATTGTATCACACTGTTGTATATACCAGTATGCTAAAGATTTATTTCTAGTTTGTGTATTTGTATGTTGTAAGCGTTTCCTAATCTGTGTATATCTAGATGTTTTTAATAAGATGTTCTATTTTAAACTATGTAAATTGACTGAGATATAGGAGAGCTGATAATATATTATATGGTAAATATAGTATCGTCTGCATTCCAGCAAAAATATCAACTCGTAAGGCACTAGCACAGTGAAACTGACATCTTAAAGGACAACTTAAACTTGAGCTTTCTATTGAATCATTTGCGTACCAAGATACACTTACACCACTTATCTGGTGGGTGAATCCAATTTTATAGAATTTCTTCACAGGCAAATAAGTATGATCTGAGCAGAATCCAGGCCGATCTTCAGGAAGCATAGCCACAAAACAGAATTGCATCTGTCTGTACATATCTACAAAGCTAAAACCAGGGCTTTACTCTCACATTTGAAGAAACAACTGTACAGGAGTTAATGACTTCATATTACTGCATATAGATTAACAATATGATGGTGTTCCATGTGTGTGTGTTTATGCACATGTGTGTGTGTGCATGTGTGTGTGCATTTGTTTAGGGATGGGGGTGGGTGGGAAGAAGCTGAGGGGAGAAGTCAGCATTTCTGAAATATTGCCTGACTATTTAAAAAAGAAAAAAAGTAGCTCTCCGTTATCACCTTTATACAAAATGTGCATCCTGTGAATTCTATTCCAGATTTCACATCTCTAATATTCCGAATGGTTTGCACACTAGACTTTGTAACAAAATATTTTATTATACAAAACCAGATTAGAAGGAATGCAGAATATTTTTAACACAGCAATCTGTGCTTATTACACAAAATTACTTTGTGGTAAACAGACAGTATTGTAATCCCATCAAAAGATGAAAAAATGAACAATTAGCCATAGTTCTGAATGCACTTCAATTAAGCCAAAACAGACAACTAGTGATCTTTTTATATGCTCTTTTTACTTAAATAAGTTTTAATTTGTCCTTTAAAAAAAGGTGAAACAAAACCAAGTACAAGTTCTAGAAAACTGAAGCAACCTCTTATGTATTCTAGACGCTTGATTTAGGAGGAGTTTTTAAATGTTTTCAATGTTATTATGTAGTAAATGGCACTATTATGAAGCTACTAGTCATTCCATAAGAGTCTTCAAGGACTGCTCTGTGTAACACTGTGACTGCCGTGTGTGCTTAGACACGTAGTTTCCTCAGTGGATAGCACTCAATTTACCCCATAGTGATATTGTAAACAATACTGCCATTCCCTTCTACTGCACTGCCCAAGGTGTGTGTAGCACAAACAGTTCTCATTACAAAGGACCAATTTAGAACTGAAAAGCTATGCATAGGACAAGGAAGATTCACAGAATGGGGTGGAACACGCAGCATTTTGTCAAGCACTGTGCAATATTCCATGTTTTTCCCCACTGTGGTAGACGACTCCGTGAAAGAGCAGCCTAGCATCTCACACTACGGTGAGTCTTTTCTCCCACTCACTTCTGTGGCCCATCTAACTCCAAGGCCACAGGGAGTAGTGATGCTCTGAAGTGAAAGCTGATCTTCACAACACCAAACCAAATGGAGGAAAACTAAGCACTAGCCTCATGTTCAGACTTTATGGTATCATGCCACATTTTTTTAAAAACTCAAAGAGAATTCAAAAAGGGCTGATGGGAGGCTTTGAACATGAGGCTAGCTGTTTCCTAATAAAACTAGAATTCCTGTCATTCTTTGCTCAGAGTCAAGCCCTTTGACATTTCGACCTAGTCACAGCAAACTCTAGAACTGGGACAGACACAAAGGACAAACGAAAAATAACATCTCCCTCCTCTGTGGATGGTCCATAACTTTTAAAAAACATATATAACAGAAAATGCACCGAGTCCTGATGTGAGATTAAATATCGGTTTGAATTGTCAAATTGTCAAATGAGAATCTTTCTTATTTAAAGGACCAAACACTACCAAAGAGAGGGAGTTGACTGACTTTTAAAATTCATTAAATACCAAAAACTGACATTTAATTTCACTGTATTCAGCTTTAAGTTGTTCACATTAAAACAACACTTTACAAGCAGGTTCGAGCTGCTGAATACACGTTATTTCTTGCATTAAAGTACTACGAATGCATTCTCTTGCAACACTGCCAGACATGGGATATTGTCACCATAGAATTAGTTGGTACTATGCCATCTTTCGCAAGTCAGTGACCGAACCTGCACTAAGACCAAGATTCATCCTCAGATAAGCCACATGTACCTTTCTGACAAAGCTGTGTAAAGTATTAGAATCTGATGCTCTAGAAAGATCCTAGTTGCCTTTGTGTATATTAACTGCCTGCTTGAGTGTTTCTATGTGTGGGTTTTCTCTGTACCTTGTAGAAATGTTGGGGTGTTTTCTTCTGCCATATGGCTCGTGGCCTGAGCCAACTCCTTTAGCTGTATTTTACCTTCATTTTTGATGAAGTAGTTTAAATTTTGTTTCACTTTGTGTAGTGAACTCCATAGTAGTTTTCTGATTGTTGTTAAAAATGACTTAACATATTACATGAATATTCAATAAAAATGTTTTATTTCCTGTTGATGTTGCCGCCTTTCAACTCTTTTTTTTACCTGACTCTGGTGGTAAGTCTATGGCCTGGTGACTTTGGGGCCTGCTGGAAGCAGAGGCAGCTCCACAAAAGCTTGCCCTGAATGCCAGCCTCTGAGTCATGTCTGTGAATACAGAAGGGCTGAAGGGAAAACAATGCCTAGAGCGTTTTTGGCCATTACTGCCCAGTGCTCCTGGGCAGAGTCATTCTCAACATATGTTTCTTAGTTCCTATTTATGATCAGTTCATCTGGCACATGTTCGGGCTCCTTGCTTTGCCCAAACTGTGTCCTCCAGAGTTTTCGCTCTCAAGCCTAAGTCATAAAGCTTCTCCAGAGTGGGACCAAAAACAAGATTTTCTAAACCCCATTTTTAGAGGACAGTGTGACACATTAAAATTCCTGCCTACTGCAATTACAAGGTGAAATAAGTAAACATCTTTCCTCCGAAAAATTCAACATTTATCACATGCCTACCGTATACCATGTTTTTACTGGATGCTGGAGATACAATACCTATTGTAATAAGGTACACCTGGCCCCAAGGAGCCTATAGTCTCAGACAGACATGTAAATGCACCATCACAATACACTGTGATGTGCACCCTGAATCTCTAAGAACTTTTGCTAGACTGATTAGAGTGGACACCACGGTGTGGCGCCCTGATCCCACTTGAGCCTGCAGCTGCCTTGCTGCTGACAACTAAAAGCCGTGCCCCTCTGCTCTCCAATGAGGAAGCTGCCTTACCTAAGAGGTCATGCATCCTACCCATGGGCGCCCACATCTCATGTCCCTGGCTGGATCTCTCTAAGATGCTATCTCAGTTTCACATCCCCAGGGGTAGTTGAGAATGCTTTTGCAACTGTTTTGCAGTTCAACTTCTCCCTCTGACCTAACAGTTTTCCTTGCTCCTTTACAGGTGTTGTTCCAAAGAGGACTCCCCAGTAAAACCCCTTCATCTCAGAATCTGCATCCTGGGGAAGCCAGCCTATAACATTCTTTGGTGGGGCAGGGGTTAGGAGAGATAGCAAGAAAAGTTTTCTAGAGAAGACAACTTCAGAGATAAGTCCTAAAGAACCCACAGGAGTTATCTCAGTCAGTGAGTAGGCAAGACTGGGGTAAAATTTAACTAATTTAACAAGACTTAAAGTTCACCCATGACAAGGTCTTTGATAGCTGGCTATAGCGTACTCCCTTCAGCCAGCTTTTATTAGGCACTGCCAAATAAGGATAGAGACCAAGCCAAAACTACTTAGTCAGGGGAAAGACCACTTCATTACTGTGCACTCTGAGGAAACAACTAGCAGAGTTCTAAATGTAAGCTGAGAAAAGGACATTTAATGCCAGTAGGATTAGATGCAGAGAAAAAAAAAATTTTAAATAGCATTATAAATTCATTTGTTTGGTTGTCAATGGTGAGTATTTTTTCTTAAACAGTCTTGACATTAGGTACAAAACTAGAACATTTCTTAATGATTTATTTAAAAAGTCATCCAACTCTTTCATCAGTGTGTTTTCCCAAAAGGATATATATACTTGGGATATTTATTAGGTGTTTTAGTCAGAAAAACAAAACTACTCCAGGTGTTTCAAAGAGGAAATTTGATAGGAAATTGGCCACATAGAGAGGGCTGACAGAGCAGAAACAGTGGGTTAACCCAGAGATTAATAGATCCCACTTGTAATTGTATTATAGGGCTGCCCTAACAAAATACCACAGACTGGGTGGCTTAAAATCAACAAAACTTTATTTTCTCACCAATCTGGTCAGAAGTCTGAGGTCAAGGCATTGGCAGTGTTTATTTCTTCTGAGGCGTCTCTCATTGGCTTGTAGCTGGTGTTTCCTCTATGTGTGCCTATATCCTAACCTCTTCTTATAAGGACACGAGTTGTGTTGAATTAGGGTCCATCCTAAAGACCTCATTTTAACTTAATTACCTCTTTAAGGACTCTGTCTTCAAATACAGTGACATTCTGAGGTATTGGGGGTTAGGATTTCAACATATGAATGGGGTGGGTGGGCGAGGAGCACAATTCAGCCCATGATGTCCCCCCCAGTCTGGAAAACCAAAATGGAGAAGATAATGTCAATGCAGCTTAAAACTTTAGAAGGGCTAGAACCTGTGGGAGCTCCATTTTTCTGGGACCACAAAGGGTCTCAGGTGCTGGTGCGGGCACCAACAGAGAGGCTCCACCTTGGAACTTTGGGAACTGCCAGAAGATCCAGTAGCAGCTCACTATGGCTAGAAGAAGGAAAGCTGGCAGAAAGGAAACAGAACGAGGGTTCCTTTTTCCCTCCTCCTACTTTCCACCTCAGCCAGTGCCTCACGTTGGAAGATGCTAATCAGAGTCAGCTGGTAAAGGAGTCCAGGAAACAGCCTGCTGGGTCTTATAGCCCACCCCAGTACACAGCAGAGCACAGATAGGTGGGAATGAAGGCAAAGAACAAGCAAGCAAATGACCAGTCCCTAAGTGTCTTTGGGCTGCTGTAACAAAAATACCATAGACAGCTTGGTTTAAACAACACATATTTATTTCTCACAACTTGGGAGGCTGGGAACTCCAAGATCAAGCCAATTCAGCAGATTCAGCATCTGGTGGGGGGCCATCCTCCTGCTGTGTTTTCAGGAGGTAAAAGGGTCAAGAGAACTCCTCTGGTGTCTCCTTTATCAGGGAATTAATCCCTTTCATGAGGGGAAGCATCCTCATAACCTAATCTCCTCCCAAAGGCCCCGCCTCCTAATACAATCACATTGAGTGTTAGGATTTCAACATAAAAATTTGGGGGGACACAAACATTCAGTGCATAACATTAGGAAACTTTTCTGTATTGTTCCAATTTTAGTATATGTGCTGCCAAAGCAAGCACACATTAGAAACTTTTTAAGCTGCATAGACTTTCTAAATGATCTTGTTTCTTCTTCGGAGAATTCAGACCACACAAGGCATCACACACCTGATGAAAACAGATGTACAGAAATCACATTCTTATTCTACTTGTGCAGAGAGTTTAATATTACCGATTTGAAAATTCCAAACATGATTGCAGTTACCCCGTCCCTGCAACACGTCTTTATTACGTATGCACCAGACTCTTTGATGTTCAGGAACTGATTTAAGCTGTACACAAATCTTGGCCATAAAACAGTCAGTGACCTTGGAATAAGAAGGTAAAAAAACAGAAAAGTGAAAATGAGAAATAGCCTGACTCTAAATGTACAAAGAAATTTTCCAAAGCCTTCAGAATAATAATTATGTAGGAGGAATCATCAAAAAGGAGCAGTAATGAAAACACCATGCAAATCTGCTGATGACTTGTGTGATATAAGTTCTAAGGCAGGTGAAAAGTTACCCGCATTTTAAAATCTGCATTTCAGCCATATAGATTACCTCACTCTCCCCCGAAGTTTGCACACATCCCCAAAGTTTGCACACTCATCCTTCCTCTTTGATGGTACCATTCTGCCAACAAAGCCTTTCCCCCTGTGCACAATGAATTTCGTACTGACCAAGTCTGAATCCACTCTTTCTTAGATGTCTGCTTTACCTCTGTCACTGCCCTATCTCCTCTGGACTGAGAGTGCAGCAAAGTGTTGACATCCTTTTAGGCAGGATTGTCTGAGTCGCCTGTGGAAGGAACCCAGTTCAAGCTGGATTAAGTAAAAAAAAAAGAAAAAGGAAAAAGAAAGAGAAGGGGAAAGGGGAAAGAAGAGTAGTGGGAGGAAGAGAAAGACAAAGATACAGAGACAGACAGAACTATTGCCTCATCTAAGCAGGAAGTTCAGGGTATGACTACATTCAGGAACAGCTGGATCAAGGGCTTCAAACAATGCCACCATTTCTACTCATTCTCTCTGTCTCTCTCTGTGTCTCTCTGTCTCTGTCTCTGTCTGTGTCTCTCTCCCCCTTCCTCTCCCCACTCACCTCATCCCCAGTGTCCCCATGTGACAGCACAGATGGCCCCTAGCAATTAAACTTCTTCCAGTTTAGCATGCTTTCATGTCTCCAGCCCTAGACCCACAAAAAATGGGGTAAAGATAGTTCCTCAAAGGGAAATCAAAATGCTATTACCAAGAAAAGTGGATATTGGTCAGAGAAAAACAACAGGTGTCTATTTGGCCCCAGTATGCCTCTGCCCTTAGAGGAGCAGCACTGAAGGCACAAACTCAGGCCACAGCAATAGCCTGGTCATTCTTTTCCTTGACCAAAAACACTATTGCAGAGGAAAACTTAAAACTATTCACCTTCTTTCAATTATCTGAAAATATCCCTTCACCTTCCTATTTATTGTCAGGAAAATCAATCATCTATTTATTTTAAATAGTCTTTATCAAAAAGCATTGCCATATTAACACAATTTTAAATTTCTGAATTCATAAAAAATATTGTTATAGAAATTTAACAGGAAGAAAAGGAAATAGAAAGGAAAAGAGTCACTCTATACACCCTTTATGTTTTGCCATATGGGCTGACAGTCACTTTTAAATAGCTTTAATCATAGTATGCCCAGAATTTAGTATAAATTTCTTTCACTTAATGTGAAAAGGAAGACTTTTTTTTCTTGTTGCCACAAGGTTTTTATAATTTTTATTTTTATGTACCTGACTTTTCTTTGGATACATAAATGAAAATTTATTCAACCATTTCTAATATCAGATATTGAAGTTATTACTAATTTATTTTTTACATAAATAACATTGCAATGGATTTTTAGTGGTGATTTTTATTTATTACTCTATTAATCTATTATTACCTATTATTAGATTTTATCTATTTATCTTTTTAAGATGAGTTTCCAGAATGTTCCAATTTAGTTTCTTGGAAGTTTTCACTAAATACACTAGTGTTATGTGTTCATTTTCCCACAGCCTCCTCAAGCGTGGGCATCATGCTTTTAATGTCTGACAACTGTAGAGGCTCATGTGCGTCAGTAATGACAGGTTCAGAGTTCATTTTGGGGCCACTATCCTCTCTACTACTCCAGGCAGCTTGGCTAAAAACTCAATGACATGAAAAAAAGCATTGGCAGAAAGTCTGAGAAGAGAGGGCAGCAGCAGAGTCCCAGGAAGAGGAGTGTCCAGATGTGACAATTTGCTCTCCCCCTCCATGTCTAGTCCCATAGAGCCCTGAGGAGTTTCTCAGGTCCCTCCCTGCTTTCTATTTCCACCATCAAGTCCCTCATTCATCATATCTCACCCTGGATGCCACAGAAGCCTCACAACGACTGCCTCACAGTTAACCAGCCTCACCTGTTCCTGCTCTCAGTGCACAGTGTAACAAGCTCTAGCTTGAGAGCCCACAGCTCTGAGTTCAAATCCTGTTTCATTCATTTAGCTGCATAGCCCTGGACAAGTCCCTTCATTTTGTGTATTAAAGATAATGGATATTAAAACTAGTTTAAATAAGCATTCAATAAATGGTAGTCATTGCCTTCTAAATCTGGCCCAGAGTAGGCAAACTTTATCTGTAAAGTAAAATATTTGGGGCAACATGTTCTCTATCGGCATCTTTTCTTCCTACTATCTGACAACCATCCATCCTTCTTTTCTTTCCAATCCTTTAAAAATGTAAAAACCTTTGTGCTCTCTTCAGTGGCACATACACTAAAAAATAAAAACCTTTTCTACCTAATGGGCTGTACAAATACAGGCAGCTATAGTTTGTGGACTAGATTCAAGTCACCTCACTCTGCTAATTAAAAATCTATATTTCCTCTTCCTTACAGATTAATGTTTAAATTCTATAGTGTCACATTCAAAGCTGTCCCCAGATATTAACCACCTCCCTTGCTTTTCTTCAAGCCCTGCTCCATATTCTAGCTACCAATTTTCTGACCAAATCCATGTGTGCTCACATCTCCATACCTTTACTAAGGCAGTCCCCTCCACCTGAAATTTCCTGACAAAATCCTATAGGTTGGTGATTGAAGTAGGAAGGGAAGGAATGGTGTGGAGAGAGACCTGGGCAATATCGGGAAAGAGAGAAATGTGACATTTATTTCCAAATATGCTTGCATTGTCATTCTCTCTGTGAAACACAACCTAAATTCTCAGGCTTACTTCATTATTGCTGTGTCCTAGATCACACATGTTCGTTCTATCCCTAAATGCCTCTGACCCTTAACCAAACAATGCTCTTTAGATTAACAATGCCTGACTCATCCCATCCTTGAACATATTGAGGAATTTTTTTTTTAATTCAAGGAAAAATAAACACATTTCAGAATATTAAAGCAATGCTTCGTCCAGCAAATGTGAGATAGATGATTTATAAATGATAAAAAGGACTTGGAAGACAGGTCCCTGACTAATTTCCTGTCAGTGTCACAGTTGCTTTATTTCCCACATTTGCCTAAAATATGTGCTGCTGGGCTTCTCACAGCCAGGACTCAGGCCCAGGTGACTCAAATTAAACAGGCTTGGGACAGTAATTTATAGTCTGAGTGACTCATCAACTTTTGCTTCGCCTCTAGCCAAGACGATCACAGCTTCTGTCAGATAGCCAAGAAGAAGTCATCGAGTCTGTCTTCTCCATTCCCAGAACCCACTGTGACTTCGGACTCACCAGACCTGCGTTTCTACCCTGCATATTTTCTGCTTCATCCAGAGTTCTTTAGAAAGACATGTACCATCTTGACATTAATTTACTACTTACTCTGAACTAAGTGCTAATTCTTCAGTTGGGAGTCTGTGAGGCAGACTGAAGTAGAATCACATTATGCATCCCCCCAAATTCAAATGAAGCCTTAATTCTCGAGTACCTAAGAATATGACTATATTTGGAGATAAAGCCTTTAAAGAGGTAATTAAGTTAGAATGAACTCATTAGGGTGGGCCCTAATCCAATCTGATTGGTGTCCTTATAAGGAAAGGAGATTAGGCCACACAGAGAGACATGCACACAGAGGAAAGATGTGAAGAGGCAACATGAGGGTGGCCATGTGCAAAGCAAAGAGAAAGGCCTCAAAGAAAACCAACCTTGTTGGCACCTTGATCTTGGACTTCCAGCCTCCTGAACTATGAGAAGAGAAATTTTTGTTATTTAAACCACCCAGTCTGTGGTGCTTTGTTGTGGTAGCCCTGGCAGACTAATAGAAGGCCCACCCCTCCCTCTGGCCCTTAGTGGAACTCAGAATGCTTCAACCCATGGAAACCAACCTTCCCAAGACTGCAGATCAGACCTCTCTGGCTCTCTCTCTCTGAAACAGAATATGCTCTCTCTTCTAAAGTCTGTTCCAAAACAGACCCTTCGCCTCACACTTTCCTTCCTCTCAACTTCCTGGATAGCGTAGCACCTCTCCTCTTGCCCATTCACCCACTTCCGGTTTACATCTTTCTCTCCCAGAGTGATCACTAGCCTACAAAACTCTGGACTCTGGACATGGCGGGAAGCGGGGGAGAGGAAGTTTAGGCATGGTGTGTGTCTTTCCTTTGTCTCAGATACGTGCTATATTAGTTAGGCTTCTTCAGAGAAACAGAACCAACAGGATATGTAGAGATTTATTTCAAGGAATTGGTTCACATAATTGGAAGTTTCAGGGAAGAGTTGCATTTTTACTCCTAAGGCAGTCTGCGGGCAGAATTCCTTCTTGCTCAGGGGAAGTCAGTTTTTGTTCTATTAAGTCCTTCACATGATTGAATGAGCCTCATCTGCATTGTGGAAGGCAATCTGTTTTACTCAAAGTCCACTAATTTAAATGTTAATTTCATCCAAAAAACCACTGAAACAGAAAATTCTGGAATCATATTTGACCAAATATCTGAGCACTGTGACCTAGCCAAGTTAACACATAAAATTAACCAACATACATGTCTTCCTTGTACTAAACTGCTTTTACCTTACTGCACTGGTTAGAAGGGCAATGACCAAAATGATAGCCACTAGCAACATCAGGCTACTGAGTAATCGAAATGAGCATAGTCCAAGTTGAGATGTCCTGTACATGTAAAATACACACTGTTTCAAAGACTATAATAAAGCAAATGTGAACTATCATTAATTTTTTACATTGATTTCACCTAGAAATGATCATTTTGAGTACATTGAATATATTCCTTACTTGTAACTGCCATACAAATTATTACAAACTCAGTAGCTTAAAACAACACCAAATTATAACCTTACATTTCAGTATAAAAGGCTGATGTGAGTCTCAATGGACTAAAATCAAGGTTTGGGCAGGGCTGTATTACTTCTGGAGGCTCTAGGTAAAAGTCCATATCCTGGCCTTTTTCAGCTTCTAGAAGATGCTCAAATTCCTTGGCTATAGGCCACCTTGCTCCCACTTCAGAGCCAGCAGTATCTTCTTTCTTACCCTTCCTAACATCTCTCTGACCAAGGATACAAACAATGAAAAGGTTCTCCATTTTCAAGAATTGATTGTGATTAGATTGGGCCCAGCTGATGATTCAGCATAATCTCATCTCTAGGTCCTTACATTTCTCACATTCTCGAAGTCCCTTTGCTATAAGACACATTCACATTTTATGGTTCTTGGGCATCTTTATTCTGTTAATTAAATTGTGCTATATAAATATTATTTCCACTTTCCATTTTTACTTTTTTTAAATTTATTTATTTTGTTTCAAGTATACAGTACATTGGTTAGACATCTATAATTTTCATAAAATAATTCCCCCAATTGCTCCCTCTCTCCCCTAGCCCTCTACCTAGTCATTATATTAATCCTAACTGCATTCCCTCTGCTGTGCTCCCCATACCTGTGACCATAGATCAACTGCTAATTTGTACTTCGTTAACATTTCACCCCATTCTCCCAACCCCCAACCACCCCTCCCCTCTGTCCATGACCAAATTGTTCATTATATTTGTGAGTCTGCTTTTGATTAGTTTGTTCTTTTTCTTTCTTAGATTCCACATATAAGTGAAATCATAGGGTATTTATCTTTGTTTGACATATTTCAATAAGCATAATAATCTCTAGGTGCATCCATGTCATTCTAATTGGTAAGATTTTATTTCTTTTAATGGCTGAGTAATATTCCATCGTATATATGAACCATAATTACTTTATCCAATTGTCTGTTGATGGGCATTTAGGTTGCTTCCATATCTTGGCTTTTGTAAATTGTGCTGCCATGAATATTGGGGTGCACAGATCTTTAAAAATTATTGTTTTGGTTTTCTTTGGATAAATACTCAGAAGTGCAATTGCTAGGTCAAAAGTATATACATTTTTAATTTTTTGAGAAAGCACCATACTGTTTTCCATAGCAGCTATACCAATTTGCAATCTCACCAACAATGTATGAAGGTCCCTTTTTCTCTGCATCCTCTCAACACTTGTTTTTTAATTTATTAATGATAGTCATTCTGACAGGTGTGGTTATATTTCATTGTAATTCTAATTTGCATTTCTCTGATGATTAGAGACCTTGAGCATCTTTTGATACGTCTGTTAGCCACCTGTAGTTCCTCTTTGGAGAAGTATCTATTCCGGTCTTCTGCCCATTTTTTAATTGGATTGTCTGTTTTTTTCTTGTTGAGTTGTATGAGTTCTTTATATATTTTGGATATTAACCCCTTATCAGATATATCATTATTGAATATGTTCTCCAAATTGGTCAGTTGTCTTTTTATTTTGTTGGTTTCCTTTGCTGTACAAAAACTTTTTAGTTTGACAGTCCCATTTATTTTTTCTTTTGTTTCCCTTGCCTGAGGAGATATATCTGGAAAGAAATTACTGTTAGTCATATCAGAGAGTTTACTGCCTATGTTTTCTTCTAGAAGTTTTATGGTTTTGGGTCTTATATTTAACTCTTTAATCCATTTTGAGTTTATTCTTATATACAGTGTAAGAAGGTGATCCAGCTCTTTTTTTTTTTTTGCATGTATCTGTCCACTTTTCCAAATACCATTTATTGAAGAGACTGATGTCTGTAGCCTTGTAGTATAGTTTGATATCAGGTAGTGTGACAACTCCAACTTTGTTCTTCATTCTCAAGATTGTCATGGCTATGCAAGGTCTTTCATGTTTCCATATAAATTTTAGGATTATTACTTCTTTCTCTCTGAAAAATGCCATTGGTATTTTGATAGGGATTGCATTGAATCAATAGATTGCTTTGGGTAGTATGGCCATTTTAATAATGTTGATTCTTTCTGTCCATGGGCATGGTATATACTTTCATTTATTTGTATCTTCTTCAATTTCTTTTTTCAATGACTTCTAATTTTCTGAAAACAGGTCTTTTACCTCCTTGGTTAATTTGATTCCCAGGTATTTTATAGTTTCCAATGCAATTGTAAATGAGATTGTTTTCTTAATTTATCTTTCTAAAAGTTCATCATTGGTGTATAAAAATGCCACTGAATTCTGAATATTTATTTTTGTAACCTGCTACATTACTGAATTCATTGATCAGTTCTAACAGGTTTTTTGGTGGAATCTTTAGGGTTCTATATCTCTAGTATCATGCCATAGGCAAATAACGAGAATTTTACTTCTTCCTTTCCAATTTGGATGCCTTTTATTTCTCTTGTCTTATTGCTGTGTCTAAGACTTCAAATACAATGTTGAAGCACAGTGGTGAAAGTGAGCACCCTTGTCTTGTTTCTGATCTTAATAAAAATGTTTTTAGCCTTTCTCCACTGAGTATGTTAGCTGGAGGTTTTATGGCCTTTATTATGTTGAGGTATGTTCCCTCTATTCCCACTTTGCTGAGAGTTTTTATCATAAATGGATGCTGGATTTTGTCGAATGCTTTTTCTGCATCTATTGATATAATCATGTGTTTTTTATCTTTCAATTTGTTAATGTAGTGTATCACATTAATTGATCTGCAGATATTGTACCAAACTTGCATCACAGGAATAAATCCAACTTGATTATGGTGTATGATATTTTTAATGTATTGCTGAATTTGGTTTGCTAATATTTTGTTGAGAATTTTTGCATCAATGTTCATAAGAGATATTGGCCTACAGTTTTCTTTTTTTGTAAAGTCTTTATCTGGTTTTGCAATCAAGGTAATGGTGGCCTCATTTTTACTTAATATGGTTACTAAAAGATTTTAAAGGACATGTATGGCCCTCATTTGTGGCTCACATTACATTTTTATTGTTCAACACTGTATTAGAAATCGAGAAACACAGAGATCAAGGGACTTGTCAAAAGTTATAGATCAATAATGATGCCAAAAATTTTGAAGTTACTCAGGGCTCACATTTCACCACACTCATCCTGGGCGATCTCATCCTGTCTAGTGACTTAAATACTATGTATGGGCTGATGACTCCAAACTTTTTATCTCCAGCTCAGACTTCACCCTTGAACTCATATGTCCACTAGCCTACTCAATATTTCTACTTGGATGTCTAATAGGCATCTCAAATGTAATACATCTCAAAGTGAATCCCTGCTCTTCCACAGCACAGATCCCATTCTCCATCCCAACCTGCTGCTCGTATAGTTTCCCCACCTCAGTAAGTCTCAAAACCTCAAAGTTAACTTTGACTACTCTTCTTTCCTGACACACATCCAATACATCAGCAAGTTCTGTCAGTTCTACCTTTGAAATACATCCAGTATCAATTATTCTCAACATCCTACCATGTGATCTAAGACAACATTGTTTTTCACCTTGGTTAACTCAATCCCATAATTGGCCTTTATGCTTTTATCCTCCTGCCTTCCAGTTTATTTTCAGTAGAGCAGCCAAAGTTATCATGTTAAAACATGTAGATTATGTTATTCCTCTTCTTAAAATTCTCCAATGGTTTTTCAAATCACTCAAAAGAAAAGCTGAATTCCTTATCATCTTCTACAAGGCTCTCTATGGTCTGGGCTCTACTATGGTTTGGGCTAATCATGTATCACTCTCTCCTTGGCCTATTCCACTCGTTCCTACTTGCCACCTTGCTATTCCTCAGACATGTCAAACAAACTCCCATTTAGGGGCCCTTGGCCCTGCTATACCTGCTGTTCCCTCTACTTCAGCAGTCATTCTCCAGAGACTCCCATATCTCATTCCTTCATTTTCTTTAGGTCCTTAATTAAATATCAACTTTCAGCATCCTCATGCTATCACCCTCAATGCCCCTACCTTGTATTATTTTTCTTAATAAAACTTTACTATCCAACATACTAAAAGTTTTCTTGCTTATCTGTTTATTGGCTAGTTCTCCTCAATAAAAATGTATCCATAAAAACTGAGTTTTTCATCTGCTTTTTTTATTACTATATCTTTGGCATCTAGAACAGTGCCTGACACATAATAGCCATTCAATAAATATTGATCAATAAATATATAAACTAATTGAATCAGAAAGGATTAGTAATGTTAGGCTGAATAATTAAGATTAAGCTAAATAACTGTGTATTCTATATTATTTTTTCAGAACTATATTATTTAGTTCTAAGAGATCATTAAAGGCATCTTTCAAGACTTATCAACCATGTTAGTCAATTTTCAGGTTTCAAATCCTCCTTGCCCTTTTGCCATTCAAAATCATTTTCTTTTTTTCATGGATAATTGTTCAAATCTATCATTTAGAATTGGCAGAAGAAAAAAAAATACAGATGATTGCTGTTACAATAAATGAAAAAGCAGCAAAAATTACCGATATTTTCAGTTCATTTAACCCCTAATCAACTGTCAAGCAAACATCCTTCCCAAATGACAGCTTCAGTTAGCAAACTAAACGGCCCGCTTTTCTCAGCTCCTTGTCACATCACAAGTCTCTGAAAGCAAACTAATTGCTTATTACTTATGCAGAATGAGAACAGGAGAATTATATTTTCTTATTACTGTACAAATCTATTTTACTATTTGCTAATGCTTTGGGAGCTATTGATCTCAACTTTCAAACTGCACATTTTTCAACCCATAAAGCAGCTGTTTGTGACTTTGAAGTACATTTTTTCTTTGCTTGATTTTCTTAAAATCATATTGCACTTGATATTATTGTTTACATGCAACACCATCGTGTTTTAAAGAAATTTTCAAAATGCCAACAGCCTTCATCTTTGTTCCATGAAATCTTGAGATAACATCTACATCTTCTTTCAACCTTTACCAGTCCCATGATCCTTACACAAAAAGTAGGAAAAGTTGTCTGTTAAATCGCTTTAAAAATTACTAGAAAATTGAACCTAAGAAAAGTATTACAAAGTTGAAAATAAATATCATAATTCACAAATTAAGGGCAGTGGAAATTCTTGCTTTACCAGATGTTAAGAAGTTAGATGGTCACCATACACAGATACACCAATGGAATAGAATAGAAAGTCCATAAAGAGATAAATAAATATAAATATAAATATAAATATAAATATGAATATTAAATATAAATATAAATATAAATATAAATATAGATATAAATATTAAATGAACTTGGTGTTTGAGAAAGCAGTCATTTCAATAGATTTGTAAAACAGAATGTCTTATAACTATCCAATCATTTGGAAAACAAAATATTTAAATCCTATATCAGTTAGAAATACTCTGGCTACAAGTAACAAAACAATAAAAACTAACAGAAGCTTGAAACACAATGATGCTGAGTTTTACATAACATGAAGCCCAAAGGGATACCATCCCAGGACTGGTTCAGTACTTTAAGGATCTTTTTAAGTACCTAGACTCTTTCCACTTTTCCACTTTCCTGCCCCCAGTAGGTTGGCTTTTTGTCCTTGGGCATGTTGCTTCATGATCCAACAACATATTATAACCTAAGATATCAAGTATTCATACACCAAAGGCAAGAGGTAAATGCAGAACAGGCCACTGAGACAGAGAAAGAGACAGCTCTCTTTTAGTGTTTCTGTCCTTTTATTAGCAAGTTAAATTGCCTTTCCACAAACCTCCCAGAAAATTTTTTCTTCTGTCTCGTTGGCTAGGCTATGTCTAGAACCATTACTTGTTTCAGAGGATGAAGGTTAAGCCAGTATCTTACTTTTTCAATCTCTGTAGCTGGTAGGTAGAAAATGGAAAAGGGGGTTGAAATGGATATTGTATAACCAATCAGACTCTCCATAATCATATAAAATACATGCTTCTGACCATCATGAGAGTCAATGCTACTAAACTAGCCCTCCCCCGATATATAACTAAAAACTAAAGAAAATATATGAAGTGATTATCTTCAGATGTTGGTCAACAGGATAAACAAGATTGAGCTTACAGAGAAAGGGGAAGAAGTAAGGTAAACCATACCACCATTACAGCTTTTTTCTTGGAGAAACTTTCAGAGTGCAGAGGAATTATAGTGGTTTTGCTGAGCTGAGGAAACAGAGATCAAAGTACATAGTTACTGAGATGGCTGGAATTTATGTGGCAAGGTACCAGAAAAAAAGGGAGATGTACAGAGAAGGAGCTCCAGAAATCTACATAGGAGTCCCCTTGTACCTTTAGCCAAATGCTCAACTGTGTGTGGGCTAAATGAGACGCCATGATGATGGGCCAAAAAGAACTATCAGGGAAGAAACGGCTAACAAATTGCTGAGACTAAACCATCAAAGCCTACACAGGTCTAGGAGACATTTGAGTTCTAGCCAGCCATGGTGAAAAGACCTTGTTGAACACCCTGGATATCTGGTAGGAATACATAGAGAAGCCAGGCTTCAAATACATCTAATGTAGCCCTAGAGTTACAACCACTGTAGACCTGCCTTAACAAAGCTGAACAACAAACCTGGAAGG
Source organism: Macroglossus sobrinus (assembly GCA_004027375.1). Lineage (NCBI taxonomy): Eukaryota > Metazoa > Chordata > Mammalia > Chiroptera > Pteropodidae > Macroglossus > Macroglossus sobrinus. The sequence continues at coordinate 622,023 of PVKZ01000323.1, read as the reverse complement.
AATAATGCTGATTTACAAGTTAACTAACTTCTTGCTGAACGAAACTTACAATTAAGAAAGAAAAAAAATATTCAGGCAATCAATTATGTAGCATCCATCACATTCATATATAAGCAAAAATTACTAAGACATACAAGGGAAAAAACTGTGACCCATAATGAAGAGAAATCCAGTCAGTAGAAACAAAACTGAATTTATATGATCAAAATATTTAAAGGCAAAATGGAAAATATAAATGCTCTAGAAAATGCAGATGGAAATTTCTAAGCTTTACATTGAAAGTAAAGATATAAATAAAATGATTGCTTGATTTAATTACCATGGATTTAAAACACCTGTGAATCAAAACACTTCATGAGCTGCATTAAAATAAGAAGCAAACTGGGAATGTGGGAGGGGGGAGGATGAAGCATCTCTAGAAAATGGCTAAAATTATTAATACATAAGGCTGTTGAGATTAATAAAAAAAATGATTCAATATTTAAAAAGCAATGCTTATAAAAAATACCAGTGGTCAAGTCAGACAGAGAAAGATAAATACCATATGATTTCACTTATATGAGGAATCTAAAGAACAAAAAGAACAAACTAATCAAAAGCAGATTCACAAATGTAGTGGACAATTTGGTGACAGATAGGGGATGGGGGCTTGGGGAGCTGGGATAATGGGGTGAAGGGTTAAATAAGTACAAATTAGTAGTTGATAGTTGGGCACAGGGATAGAAAGCAGGACAGAGGAATGCAGTTAGCATTAATATGATGGATAGGTGGAGGGCCAGGGGAGAGAGGAAGCAATTGGGGGGATTGTTTTATGAACTATATAAATGTCTAACCAATGTACTGTATACTTGAAACTAATTTAAATAAATTAATTAATTAAAAAAAAACAATGGTCAATAAACATAAAAACATTTAGTTTTATTCATAATAAAATAAATGTATTTAAGTACTAAAAACATATTTCACATAATAGATTGATGAAGATTAAACAAAATAATATCCTGCTAACAAGGGTAAGAAAAACTTTTATATATCACTGATGGGGAAGAGGGTATGGATCTGTTATGGAAGGGTAATTCGATAGCATTTGACAACAGCTGAAAAACTGTTTATAATGTCCAACCCTGTAATTCTACTTCTAAGAATACAGCCTAAAAAAATAGGCTATATAACTAGGTAAGTGCTCAGAAAATTTATAGGATGATGTGCATCACAGGGTAGTTTATAGCAAATAGTGGATTCTAAGGACAATGTGGCAGCAGGCATTTGAACACTCACTGACCCTACTACCCTGGCAGTGTATATATGAGCTAAAGAGACAAAAGTCTGCAGGTGAAAACTGAATGGCCCATCCCAGTTAACTCTGTCATACTTAAGAGCCCAAGAAACCCTTCTTGAGTCCATGCCCAACTGAACATAGAGGAAGGAGCTGTTGAAAGAACCTGCAGCCTTTATGCAGAACCATGAAGGTAAGAGTAGCAGATAGAGGTATGCTTCAGAGCAGGAAGGCTGCTAGATTGATTTGTGTCACGTGAAAGATACTCCTGGATCCTTTCAGAAATACTCATGTGAGAGGACCATGGGAATCAAGAAGGAAGAAAGAGCAACTATAAACAAAACCCAGGGGATTTGAGTTTTCTAGTTAACATACCCACCAAGAAGTGAGATGTGGGACAAAAACACACCTTCTCAATTACCTTCTCTTTGAGTCATGGCTTAGTCTCATTTTCTTAAAAAAATAATCCGCTTCTGGTCTAAAGTCCAAAGCCATAGGAGAATTAAATTTCTTACTTGGTTTCTAAATTCCTCCCCCATATTTCTTTGTCTTCTCTCTCTGTAGGACATTCAGTTATCGTTTTTACTGATATACGTTTTTAAGAAATAGATTTACACTTCTTTTTTTCACTTTTTCATGAAGTCAGTTTATTATCAACATTTTTTATTAACAGACTTCTACTCAATGTAATTTTTAGAGACAGTAGGATCATGAGTATATTTTTTCTTTTTAGTTTTTTTTTTTTAAATCACTGATTTGAAATTTAATAGTAACAAGGTAAAAAGATGCATGTACGGGGAAGCAGAAGTGAAAATCATTCAAATGCAGTCTGGACATACTAGTAGTTAAAAGTTCTTGTATTCTTACTTCGTATTAAAGTTATTGATATAGTCCTCATCTCAACCAAACTACATTATAAATACGTATCTAGGGGAAAATCTCTAAACTGAACTTTCTGAGGGCAGGGACTTTTTCCCTGTTGTTCATTCTTTTATTCAACAAAAGCAATTACTGAGTGCTTAAAAGTGCCAGGCACTGGGTCTTACACTGAGTTTAAAACTGAACAAAAGAGATACAATTTGTTCTGAAAGAATTTTAAGAAAAGGGATTTTTAGTTCCTTTGCATCCAGGGTTCTCACAACAGCTAGAAATAAAGGGAGTGCCCAATAAATGTTGCCTTAGCTGTTGCTAACAGGCTTGGGCACCAAGCCCTTTATTCTAGTTCCCCCAAACCCATGAGGCATTATATATTCAACCATCCTGCTTCCATTCAGTGTTTCTATCTCAGCTATGCTTTTGCAGATATCCTGTTCCACAAGGCAAAAAACACAAAACATATTAACAGCTCTGAAAATTGGGGGTTGTGAAGTGAACTTAGATGGGTCTGTAAATTACTGTCTTTTATTCAGTAAGTGAATTATTTACTGTCATTGTTTTGTTTATGACCACTGTAGGAGGTTAATACATAGACATATTTAATGAAAGAGTTAACTAAGGGGTATGTGCTCTTTATTAAATAATATAGAACAAGAAGATAGAAATTAATATGGTTGGTTCTTCAAGAAAAAAAAATTTGTGTGTGAGTGTGCGTGAGCAAGAAAGAGACAGAGAACAGGAGAAGAACTTTAATAATTTTGCTATTGCTCAAACATTTTTGGAATTCCTCTTGCTAACAATATTTATTAAAAATAACCTAAGTATAGGTTTAAATAAAATTTTTAGATACAGCTAAGATAAAAAGAATTTCTTTTGGTCAATGACAAGATAAAATTCTACTCATAATTTCTCAAAATTAGGATCCCTTTTACACTAGTCTCCAAAATAAATCAATAAAAGAGTTCTATGGCCAAAAAAGCTGAGAAACTATTCATTCAATTTTCCCCCTCAAAGGTTTACAAAGCATATTTTCCTAATATTATTGACTCTTGCAGCATATCTGTGGGTTCCCAAACTAATTTGATTCAGAAATCTTTTTTTCTTTTTTCTTTTAATTTGTTTATTTAAATTAGTTTCAAGTATACAGTACATTAGTTAGACTTCTATATAGTTCATAAAACTATCCCCCCAATTGCTCTCTTCCTCCCCTGGCCCTCCGCCTAGCCAACTTATCAATGCTACCGGAGTTCCCTCTGCCATGCTCCCCATCCCTGTGCCCAACTATCAACTACTAATTTGTACTTATTTAACCCTTCACCCCATTATCCCAGCTCCCCAAGCCCCCATCCCCTATCTGTCACCAAATTGTCCACTACATTTGTGAATCTGCTTTTGATTAGTTTGTTCTTTTTGTTCTTTAGATTCCTCATATAAGTGAAATCATATGGTATTTATCTTTCTCTGTCTGACTTAAGAAATCCTCTTTTTTAAGTAATACTTATTAATATCTCATAGAATACATATTGGAAAATTTTATTTTAAACTAATGCATGAACATACAATGCAATATACATAGAACATATTATTGAATTGTACACTTGAAATCTATTTGACTTTATTAACTATGTCATCCTAAAAATTTTAATTAAAAAATACATGGTAAATAAAAAAATTTTTTTTAATGTAATGTGTGATTTTCTTGTATCTTTTTTCGGTGCATAAAAACATTATCCTTTAAAGCATTTTTCATTGGTGTATAATTGACATACATCAACCTGTTAGTTTCAGGTGTATAGCATAGTGATTCAATATTTTATACATTACAAAATAATAGCCATGATATCTAGTTACCATCTGTCACCATACAAAGTTATCACAATATTATTAACTATATTCTCTATGCTTGATATTAGATCTTCATGACTTATTTATTTTATAACTAGAATTTTGTACCTCTTAATCCTCTTCACCTCTTCACCTTAATCCTCTTTCACCCACCCACATGCCACTTCCCTTTGGTAACCAATCACCAGTTTCTTATCAATCTGTTTCTGTTTTGTTTTGTTTATTTATTTGTTTTATTCTTTTAGATTCCACATATAAGTGAAACCATATGGCATTTGTCTTACTCATTCTGACTTATTTCATCCAGCGTAATATCCTCTAATTCCATCCATGTCACAAATGGCAATATTTTATTTACTTTTATGGTATATAAATATGCCACATCTTTATCTGTCAATGGACACTGGTTGCTTATATATCCTGGTTATTGTAAATAATGCTGCAATGATCATGTGCATGCATATAACTCTTTGAATTAGTGTTTTTATTTTCTTCAGATAAATACCCAGAAGTAGAACTACTAATTGTATTGTAGTTCTCTTTTTAAGTTTTTTGAGAAAACTCCATACTATTTTTCATAGTGGATGTACCATTTTACATTCTCATCAACAGTGTACAAGGTTCCCTTTTCTCCACATCTCACCAACACTTGTTATTTTTTGTCTTTTTGATAATAGCCAGAATTGAAAGCTCAGAAATAAACTCACACATAATGGCCAATTAATGAAAAAAGAGGCAAGAATACACAAGGGGGGAAAGAATGATTCTTTAATAAATGGTGTCCAGAAAACTGGACAGCTACATGCAGAAGAATGAAACTGAACCACTATCTTACACCATATACAAAAATAAATTCAGAACAGATTAAAGATATGAATGTAAGACCTGAAACCATAAAACACCTAGAAGAAAACATAGGCAGTAAACTCTTCAACTTCGGTCTTAGCAATATGTTTTTGGACCAGTCTCCCCTGGCAAAGGCAAGAAAATCACAAATAAACAAATGAGACTACACCAAACTAAAAAGCTGTTGCACAGTGAAGGAAACCATCAACAACAAGAAAAGGCAATCTACTGAATAGGAGAAGATATTTGCAAATCATGCATCTAATCAGGAGTTGATAACCAAAATATATAAATAACTTACACAATCTAATATCAGGGGAAAAAAACTGATTAAAAATGGGTGTAGCACTTGAATAGATATTTTTCCAGAGAAAATATACAGATAGCCAACAGGGACATGAAAAGATGTTCAGCATCACTAAGCATCAGGGAAATGCAAATCAAAACCACAATGAGATATCATCTCACACTTGTGAGAATGGCTATTATCTTGGGTCATTTTAAAATTTTTTTCTAAAAACACTTACTTGGACATAGTGATTTTAGATATATCTATTTTTAAAATAGATATATTTTAAATATAAAAATATTTTAAATATATTTATATTTTAAATATAAATATATAAAATCTGTGTATTTTATATATAACTAATTTTAAAAATAGTTACTGTAGCAATCATGTTACATTTTTATATTCATTTCTCCCTTCTACCTTCACAAAACAAAACAAATTTCTTTTGTTCAATGTGGCAATGGGCTTGGCTAAAAACACTTACCTAATCTATATGCCCTTGCGGCCTTGTGACCAAATTTTAGCAAATGACATCTAAGGCAGAAGTAATTAGGTATGGCTTCTAGGAAAGCTATTTAAGAGGTATGAATTCTGCTGGTGTGCCTCTTTAGCCTTTGCCTCTGTCCCTTTATCCTACCTGGAACACAGTCATGACACCTGAGATGTAGCCAGCATCTTGCAACCATGATATTGAAAGCCATACTAAGGAGAGTGGAGCAGAAACATGGGAGCAACCTGGGTCCCCGATGACATTATTGTACTGCCCTGGGCTCCAGAACTTCTTTTTATTTCAGAAAAAATAAACTTCTTTCTTGTTTAAGCCATTGTTTGTCACATTTTCTTTTAATTTTAACCAAACACATTCTCAACTGAGAGTCATATTGAAGATCACAATTTACATAATTTTTATCCTGCAATGAGTTGTGTTTTAGATTTATTATTCTTGTACTTTTCTTGTAAATAACCTCAAACTCTTCTTGACAGTAGGTATAGTGTATATGAATCAATAAAAATATATGTGTTTATAACTACTGCAAGCTCTACACTGCAAACTTCTGTAGGTCAGCAATAAAAATATATGTGGTCTGCAAAGATTTTTCTAAACCTGAATACTGGTCAAAGAATCTAAAACCATTAATTTTGTTTCATGTCATAGCAGTCGTTGCCTATAAATTCTGTTTGTAATGTAGTTGTATTCATAGATTTAGTAAATGAAAATAAATTTTGTGATGGGACTTTTATTTCATCCTTTGTAAAAATTACAAATGCCCTTAAGTATTATTATCTCAGGTTGGGATGCAAAGATTTAGATTCATATCTTTAACTTCACTTTGTTCTCTTTGCGTGGAAAAAATCTGACCTCATCCCAGTTCCCAGCACAACTAGTCTTCTGAGTGCTAGAAAATGGATAGCTCTAAAATATGTGGGGAAAATGACAGGGATATAAATTGCTGAGGACTATCATCATCATCATCATGGCTTTGTAGTTTTTTTTTTCTTTTTTCTCTTCTTTAGACACAGATTCAGTGACTAGGAAGAGACATACAATTGAACTCTGTAAGTCTACGCAAGAATGGAAGGAAAATAATCCAAACCACTCTCAAAGTTCTATTGAAGATGGGCTGCTTTGCCGTAGTTGCAAATTGCCCTGCAATTTTCAAAGGTAACTATAGAAACTTGAAATCTTTATCTGTGGAAAAGTGATGAGACAGAATCAAGGCTCATTTAGGAAGTTTCACCTGATTGAAAAAGAGCCAAAGAAATTAAGCCTACTTCTGGAAATTTCCATGCATATTAGTTCTTCATAATTACAAATGGGATTCTTTGGAGTGCTGAGGCTGTCACTTAAAGACCTTCAAAATTATCTGCCATAACAAAGGAGATATAAAGGAGGGGTGATAATCTGTGGCGAGAACGGAGATAAATTATAAAGAAAATACCTCTCAACTTTCCATCTAAAAACCATTTTCATCAGGTTTTTAATTAACTCAAAAAATATCTTGAACAATTGATATAGTTAACGAATTATCGAGGGTCTGTCATTTATTAGCACCAGGACTCTCACTGCAGATACAAAAAGCATTTATATTGCAAAAGTATGTAATTTTAAAAGGTTTATAACTGAATAGGAAATATAAGACATATATAAAAGCAAAATAAATGATGAGACACAAACTAAGTATGCTATACCTAAGTGACACTTCCAAAGTGACATGTGCAGAGTGATAAGTAGAGTGCCGTGGTTACGGGCCTTGTAAACAGCCAGAATGGGCTTGACTCCCTGTTCCATCATACCTTGAGGCACTCATCTGTAAACCTCATCTGTAAAGCTCAGTTTTCTCATCCATAAAATGGGTTCTATACTTGTACCTATTGCACAAGGTTATTTTAAGAATCAAATGTAATAATGTATGTAAAATACTTAGTATGGAGTCCAGCAAAAATAAGTACACAATAAATATTACCCATTATAAGTAATTATTGAAGGAATAATAACTGTAAAGTTGGTCTGTAGCTGAACTGAAAGTCTTTCTTGAAACATTATGCAGGATCCAATTTAAACAAATAGAAAACGGAAGACAGGGAACAGCTCAATGCATGGACCAACATGAGTAGATACAGAGAAATGGGCATGTGAAGGGCATGTTTTGGAATTAATAAATTTGAATGCAGCTGAGCACTCATTCTTAACTTTTAAAAAATGAGTATTGCAATGAATAAAGAAACAAAGGACATGAGCAACAAATTCACAAATTAAGAAATAATTAGTAAATGAACATATGGAAAAATATTTAGTCTTACTAGGAATAAAAGAAAAACGCAAATTAAAACAATGAGAGGAAGATTAACTCAAGATGGTAGATTAAGCATGGAAATCTAGTTACTCTCTTAATCCCAAATCCCAAAAATGGCAGGAATGATATGAAAATAGAACAAAATGCCATTGGCAGACTAGAAATGTGAAATTCTTGAACTATAAAAATCACACAGTACTAGATTGATGGAGCAAACCCAAGAAAGTGAAAAAAAAAAAAAACACTGCAGTGATGCTAACCATTCTGGAGGTTATCCAAGTTTGCAAGTAATTAAACCATGGAGAAAGTGGAATGATTAATTAGGGGAACTATATGGTAGCTGCTATAATAGATACATCCTTGAAATCTAACTGGGTTCACACAATAGAAGTTTATTTCCCTCAGTCATATCAGGTGCCATCAGCAGCAAGACTGAGAGTGAGAGTTTTGGGGACGAGGGCGGCTACAATCTGTCCCTCAGGCTGGTGGAAGCTCTACTATCTTCAAACTACAGCTTTAGATAGTTCCCTGGGATAAAAAAGAGGGGATGCAGTCACACTCTTAGACAGGAGGCAAGTGGGGCTCTCTGTCATGCATCACACCCCTCAGGGATCCCTTTGCTTTGTAGCATCTTCCTTGACATTTTCTAAGTCTTGTGCCTGAAACTGCCCGGAGACAGTTGTATCATCCACGCAGGGTACTCCAAGACTAGAGCTGGTCCAACATGGGTCATGGTCACCAGAAGCTCCTCTCTGAAATTTTCCAAGCTTCCTCCAATGACTGGGAATGGCTGAGCTGTTCGAACATTTTTCTCTCCTCTTCCCCTCTTTCTCTGGCAGTCCATATAGTTACATATAGTTTAGATTGCCTACAATTATCCCACAAAGCAGCATACTCTATTTAAGGTTTTCTAGGCTCCTTGTTCTCTGCACCTCCTTTTGGGTAGTTTCTGTTACTGCCTTAAAGTACACTAATCTTGGCTTCTACAATGTCTAATCCACTGTCAATCCCACCCAGTTTATTTTTCATTTCAAGTAAGGTAATTTTCATCTTTAAAACTTACTCTGGGATATGTACAAATATATTTGTATATATAAATATAAAATTTATATTATATGTCTTCCATTTCTCTTCTTGGCATGCTCATGTCTTCTTCTACCTTCATGAACATATGGAGTATATTTATAGTAGATGCTTTAATGTCCTTTTTTGCCAGTTCTGTCATCTCTGGAGTTTGTTGTATTCCCTTAAATAAGATTGGAAGTTTTTCTGGCCCACAGATGTCACTTGGAGTCAGTTGAATGCTTGCTTTCAAGACTTATTTTAAAGCTTTGTTATAGTGTATCCAGTACAGTCATAAGGCAAGAGCTAATTTAGTTCTAGGTTAAGACTTATATTGAGACAATATTTGGAGGTTTCTACCCAGTAAGTTTTATATAATAAGGTCTTTCCACTGTGGCTTGTGGGAAAATGAACAATTCCCAGCCTTGTTGGAGTTTCAGTAACTGTTCTACTTACTCTTTCCTAATGGTTGTTCTTCCATTCTCAGAGGTTTTTTCTCATAGATGTATTGATCAGTACTGGGCCAAAAACTCAAGAGTGCCCCTCTACAGCTTACTCACCCACTCACCCACTCCCCCCCCCTCTCTTCCTCCTCTCGATTTTTTGAGAAAGACTAACTACTTGCTCTCCAAAAAATGTTGTTGTAAATTTATATTCCACCAAAAGTTTTCAAAAGTGACTATTTTCCTTATTCATGCCAATACTAGTGATTGCCAATCTTAAAACACTGGATATCAACAGAGAATAATCGGAATAGAAAACACAAAAGCCTCTAATCACATAAAAATATGCTCAATCCTGTATAGAACATAGAAATCCAAAGCAAAAAATTATTTTAAAAAAGCAAGCAACTTAGTAGAAATAGAGACCATGCAAAAGATGAATCATAAAAAATGTTATTAATCAGAGAAGATATTGCATTCATAAAACAAAAAGAGCAAGCTATTTTTAAAGGGATTTTAAAAAACAAAAAAAAATATTCTCATAAGTTAAAACTGATCACAAAAGTTAAAAAAATACAATAGAAAGGCTGAGGAAATTTCATACAGGTGGCATACTCACATGTAAAAACAGACAAAGATACAGGAAATAAGAGAAAACGGGGGGGAAAAAAACAAGAGAGACAGTCCAGGAAATCCAATGGCTAAGCAGTATGGTCTCCGAAAACACAGAAACAAAAGGGAGGAAAATAATCAATAAAATAATTTAGGAGCATTCCCTAAAACTGAGATGCTAGATTAAAAGGGTTCACTGAGTGCCTAGTGGAGTGGATTAAAATAAACATAGAATGAGGTACATTATTGTGAAATGTACATAGCATAAATTTGGAAAGAAAGAAAGGAAAAGACAATGGAGAAAGGAAAAGACAACTGGCTTCAAATGATATCTGATCTAGAATTCTGTATTCAACCCAACTATCAAATAAGTGTGAAAATGAAATATAGACATTTTAAGACATTCATGATCTCCAAAAAAAAAATCAATCTCCCATTAATCCATTATTAACTAAAACTGATTAATGTGTTCCACAAAAATGAAGATGTAAACCAAGGAAGAGAAAAACATGAGATTTAGGAAAATGGAAGATCCATCATAAAGGAAAGCAAATGGAATCTCCGGGAGAAACGTGGAAAAAAAAAATCCAAGATGGTAGTTCTGTAACAAGTACAGAAAAGAACCAGAACAGTATTTTTTCAAAAAGGCTGGCACATTAAGGACTACCATTAGCAACATCCTCTTGCCATTTTACCATCATTTTAATCTGAGGATAGAATCCCCAAATAAATTCTGACTCAGCTTCTTATGTGCTCTTGGTTTATTTGAACCATGTGCTGATGATTCTCTTCTCCATTCCATACCCTGACAGTTGCATCAGCTAGGAATACTCATTTATTTCTAGAGAAATGTTTTGCTTTTACCTATTCCTGGAAGTTTGAGGTAGGCCATAGTCAGCTTAAAAGTAGAAAATACAGAGCAATCCTTTCCCTTCATCCTGTTCCAGTACCCAGTCTGTCTGTATTCCCATCAGATGCCCCAATTGTGTAAGTCCTGCTTCTCAGAATTCACTACTGACTGTGCCCCTGACTTCCCCAAAAGTGGTTCCTGAAAACTTTCAGGAAAGCTGAAACCAGACTATGACACAGTGACTCTGTGCGAGTTATATTTTCTGTTTCATCTAACAGTAGCAATGTTACTTTTCTATGCACAGCTAGGTTTGTGCTTGCTACTTGGTTTTTCAAAATTAAATAATACATTGTTGAAGAATGCATGCATAGCTAATAAAGCTATAAAGAGAAACTCCACAAGGAACACAGAACTAGTAGAGCAGTATCTCTAGAAGGGTAAAAAAAGGATGCAATCAGAGGGACACACAATCATTTCTAAGGTGTTGGTAATGTTTTAATCTAGTTGGTGTAGTCACAACTTTTTATAATAATTCTTTAAAATGTACATATCCATTGTTTTATATGCTCTTCTATGTGTGTGATATACTTTACAATAAAAATAAAAATATAGATAACAACATAATAAATGTATATAACTGGAAAAGTAGGCCATAAAATTAAATGCATGCTATGCTTACAACTATGTTTATTACATGACTTGGGGGAGGAGGAAGAATGGAAGGCAGTTATACCCAAATGAGAGCAGTAAATTATAGTTGAAAGATTATGTATGACTTTCTCACAAACCTAACAGTTTTCAAGTGACTGCAAATGCCTTATCCCATTTAGTCCTCACCTTTCTGTAAGACAAAGAATTTCACAACTCTCATACTGTAAATGGAGAAGGAGAAGCTTACATAGTTTAACAAAGTTCACCATCATCTCATGGTCAAGGAATAGTGGACCTGGGACTTAAACCTCTAAGCCATACACCCTTTCTATACCACTCTTTTCTCTGACCTTGGGCAAGTGGCAGTAAGCCTCAGCTTCTTCATCTGTAAAATAATAATGATGATGATGGGGCTTTACTTAAAGAGTTATGGGGATTAAATGAAATAAAGCATGAAAAGCACTTATCTATACAACCTAGCACATAGTAAGTACTCAATAACTATTTTGTAATTAGATAGTTGAGTAATTAGATAGTTGAGTTTAGTAATATTCAACTAGATATTAGGTATACAAGAATAAATATGAACCTCACTGTCCAGCAGAAACAAACAAATTCAGGAACCTATGGAAATGATGGAAGTGTGTGTGTGTGTGTGTGTGTGTGTGTGTGTGTGTGTGTGTGTGTGTGTATGCTTATGTGAACACATATGATGTTATGGGAACAGAAAGGAAGAACACTTAGATTGTGCCTGGCAAGGCAAAGGCAGCTGGGGAAGGCTTCCTTGAGGAAATGTTACATACTCAGAATATACAGTGAAACTGGAAAGGGATTTATGAGACTATGTCTGGACTACGTCCTTACCCTTCTCCTGAGAGAAGGAAAGGTGAAGACACTAAAGCTAAGGCAAGGGTATTGCCACTCCCAGAGTTTAATGTTACCACGCTAAAAAGTTCAGCAATGACTGTTAAAACAAAGCAAAGGAATAAAGACAAAAGTCGTTCATTTTCGCAATTAAAAGATAACTGGTATCAGAAAAACTTGAGTATGTACTGGGAATTACATGATATTATCAATTTTGTTAGGTCTGATATGGTGGTTATATATCTATACATATATTTATATGCATATATATATAATGTGCTTTTATACACACACACACACACACACATAATGTCTTTCTCTATTATTAATATAGAGTTCAATTTCCACAACTACCTAAACTTACACAATTGGTCTATAATAGTAATTAGATGGAGAGGTATGGTGATTATCACAAAAGAAAGAAATCAACAGGAATTCATTGAGAATAAACTTATCTCAACTTTTATATATGTTTAACATTTTCCATAATAAAAAAATTTAGTTTAAACAAGTCACTAGTGATTTGAAGGAAGTTGTTTCAGATAAACTTTGCGGGGGCGGGGAGGGGAATAGCTCAATGGAGTATCAGGTTGAGAAAATGGAGATAAAATAAAGATAAATATATAGATATATACAAAAATCAGCACGGTTTGGCTAATCATAAGGGAGACTGAAATACATTTGTGGGTCTAAAGGAAGAAGACAGCAGATAAAGGAAGATTGAAAAAGTAGAAGAAATGATAGATTAAAATTCCACTTGGCACAGGCATGGATCCTTGGAGGGGAGGTGATTCAGCCATCTGTAAGGGCAAAGAAACTACTTTCAAATCCATATCAGATGGGGGTAAAACCTTCAGCTCTTGTGCCAGCCTGGGCTCCCACTTGTATCAGCAAGGCGGAAGTCATAACCTTTATAGCTGGGATGGAGCTATTTCGATGTAAGGTCTGACACTGGACAGCACAGGCTACCAACAAAAAGGAGGCAAAGGCAGATAAAGATACAGGTACAAAGGGCAAGTGAGATAGCTAGCCAGAATGAAAAATTTGATACTGAAAAGAATCTGGCATGGGGTAAATCATACCATTCACCACAGCCCTGCTGCTCCACCACTAAGTCCGATCAGATCCCAGCCAGCAGCCTACCCACAGTCTCGAGTTCAGGAAAGGCAGGAGATCAGGCTCAGGTCAGATTTGGTAATCTAGGGTTAATATGGGCTCGGCCTGACATAAAGGTGAGAGGGGAAGAAAGTGCATAAGGAAGAGCTGTATCTATTTTAGAGAAGTTACAAGACCCAGATTCAACAGGCCCTGAATTTCAAGGGTCAGCTCAAACCTGGGCCAACCTTTTTGGTGTGAGTGGCAGCAGGCTGCTCAAATGGCTGCTCACTAACCAAACCCATGTTGTTAGCCAACACTTAATTTAATGATGCAGGATTTTGACTCATCATTTCTCTGTAATTCAATTTCCACAGTTACTCTTAAGTTGGCCCATGTTGAGAGAAAATTATTCCAAAATAATTATCATTAGAAAATTTTAATGAGAGAAATACACTCTTCTCCTCCATGCAAATCAAAGAGACATTTCCTACCTTTTCCCCTACATACATCCAAAAAGGTACTTGAATCAGTGCTTCTTTGAGAACCAACGATGTCCAATTGTTAAAGAACTAGAATTGCACTAGAACAAATCATTTTCCTGGCAATGCCAGCTGAGGAATTGAGAACTATTTGTTGCACTGTTTAGCTGCCTTAATAGGGCATCATTAAAATTCCCTCTTCCATTCACTACTTGAGATGCAAAGCCAGGGAAATGGTCCAGTAGGTGCAAGTACAGATAGTCTAATTAGCGACATTGTAACCAGGGTTTCTGCCCACAGATATGCTAAATCATGTGAATTGCATGAATAGTGAAACAGAGTGGCAAATGTTTCAGGTCTGCCTTCTAAGCTAAATCCATATTCTGCATCTAATTAGAGCTACAAAGATTTCCTATATAAAATCTCACATTTCTAACTCTCCATCTGTTATTAGAGCCACCTCACCCACAGTCTTCGCATAAATACATACTCCTGTGTGTTTTTTTTCCTCCCTTGGACACAATCCATTTGCCCTCACCAGGAATTCTCACTGACGATACCTGGAGAGCAGTTATTCTCAGAGAACAGCTTGCCCAGTGCCGGGCTTCATTTGTCTTTCCCCATGGGTCATTTATCACAAGGAGGCGGCCTGTTGAGGTAAATCCTAACTGAAAGCCTCTATATGTTCTCCCGTGTGCAACCTGGATGCCAGCACCAAGCTAAGGAAATTATTTTGCAGCCTGAATATAGGTGTGCCAGTACAGAACTGGACAAAGTCCCATTGGCCGGCAATAACACATGTCTTATCACTGTCTTTGGAAGAAAGATTCCCCCAATTGTTAAAGAAGAGTAATCATATAGTATTGAATTTGCATATGCAATCTGAGATTTCTCCCATGTCAAAGGCTTTCTGTCTATAGTAGTTTTAACTACCATAATACCAGAACCCAGCATGAAAAGGTTGGTTCTAAATTTAAACATGTTCCTACACCAATTTCCTCCCCCTATCCCCACCCTCTCTCAACCCTATTTGACTTAACATTCCAAGTAGAATCCATTTATAAATACCTCGGGCCCATTTATTCAGCAAACACAAGTCTCTGTTATCCACCAGGCACAGTGGTAGTCACATCCAAATCATTGAAGGAAGACAGAATTTTGATTTTGAAAAAGAATTTTATACACCACAATAAAACCAACATTGACTGTTGATTTTCAATATTTATTGTCAATCTATGCATAAAACTCGAGATACTTAAAAAAAATGGACAGAGCAGAATGTGAATGGTGGCAAATATAACGATGTAAAAGCACAGACGACAGATATTGGGAAGCGGGAGGGAGGGAAGATTGCAGAGCGAAGGGTTGAAGAATTGAGAGATACTTTCTAGTCTATGGAAGAATAAATAAAGGTACTGAGTTAATGATAGTGGATGTTCCTGATGCCTGACCTATGGCCACCTCCCCTTTTCTCCCCTTCCCCCTACATTTTCTTGTTAGCAAAGCCCAGATTGTATTCATGTGTCCACATTATTCTTTAGAATCATGTACTCAGGAATGATTGGCGGTAAATCATGATTAATCTAAAGCCTGGTAACTCCACACCCTTTGTCAATCATTAGTGGCAGGTATGTGATTGCTTTTAGCCAAAGAGACATGAGGAGAAATCTGCACTGGGCTCCTGGGGGACATAAAAGAAAGAACAGCTTCTCGTATTTTTTAGACATTGTCTGAATTAATTAACCTTATAGCTGGCCTATCTTGGGATATCTTTTTGTGGGAAAATACGTTTTCCTTACTGCTTAAATATTTGAAATTGATTTTCTCTTACTAGAAGTGAGAGCAACCTAACATATGATAACCCATTAAGGAATTAAAAATGATGATTTAACTGTACTGGATCAAAGTGAAAAAGAAGGGAGGAGGAAACATAAGTGAAGGAAATTTTCATGTATAACAGCAGGTCAATAGATTTTGTGTGTGTGTGTGTGTGTGTGTGTGTGTGTGTGTGTACACACACACACACATAATTTTTTAAAAAGAAAAGAAGTAGCAGCATAAGAATTCTATGAAGAAAGATGAAAGCAGTCATCAAAGAAACAAGAAAAAAAAATGGAGCCAGAGTAGAAGAGGGGAGGGGAGGGTTGGGTAAATATTATTTTCCATTGTAAGTCCATTTGTACTATCATATTTTTAAACTATGTGCATGTATTATTTTTGACAAAAGTTTTAAGATTTACATAAAAAAGAAAATTAATTCAAAACTAGAAATTAATTTCCTCTTCTGGAGGCACTAAAGAGACAAATTAGCAAATTAATAGAAGCACTTTTAACCCAGGAAGAGTTCCAAGGCCCTAATGCTTTTCCTTGTGCTATCAGTGTAGGAGTGTTCTCTTTCTGCAGATGTGGATTAGGCTTCTGGGCAGTGAAAGTATTTGAAGTAGGAGGAGATAAGGGAGCTTGGAGGGCAAAGAAAGAGAAAAATCCCCCAGCTACAATGCAACCAGTTTTCCTCTTCCTTCAAATAATGCAAATGATGCAGACTCTCAAACTCCATTTGTTACAACAGGCAGCAGCTGTCTGAGTTGTATAACCAAGCATGCTGAATTTCTCCCACTAAAGCAAGACACAAATTTTCTCCAAGTTGGTTTCACTCTTAAAAGTACAAGAGAAAATTGCCTCAGTTATCTTGACAGTCTCCTCGGGGATATGAGCAAAGATCACACTTCAAACCATATCTCCATTTTTGACGCCTCTTTGACACTGTTGATTAAAAGGTACTAATGACCTAAGTTGAGCCACCAGCATAGCTTTAAATCAGCTAAGGACATTCCTATTCAACAAATCCCAAAACTTCAATGCTATTATTTTGTTCCCAGGGGAGCAGCGTTACTGAAACAAATTCTTGGAAAACAACAATTCCATAACTTCCAGAGTCCAAGAAAAATAAATATTTGTTTCCAACTTTATTGATTTAATGATGTCTCACTAAACTCATGGTCAATAGGCCATTTTTTAAGCTGTTTTTCAGTAATGCAAGCCATACTTATTGGTTTAAAGTCAGTTAAAATAAAACCTAATTTGAATTTAGTAGAGTCTTTTCAAACCTAACCTATTACAACATTAAATTAACCTAGCCACACATATTTCTAGAACTATATTCTACGGAAACAGAACACACAAGGTTGTGCATTGCACCATCATTGTTATGGAAAAACAGATAGAAGCAATGTAAAAGTCAAACAGCAATATACTGGTTAAACAATCTATGCTACATTCATACTATGGAATATCATACAGCTATTAAAAATAAAATAAAAACTAGAAAAAACTTTATGAACTTTCATGCAAAGATGCCTATGATACACTGTTATATACAAAAGCAAGCTGCAGAAATGTGTACTCAATGTAATGCTTATTTACAAAAAAAAAGTGTGTGTGTGTGTGTGTGTGTGTGTGTGTGTGTGTGTGTTCATGTAACTGGGGATATGAATCATTCCTTTGTCCAGCATCTCCATGCTGTACACACTCTCCACCCTTTGTCACTTAGTTCCTGTTTCAGTTATCAGATCGACTGTCCTGGTATCATAGGGCTTGTGTTCAAGTCAGCCTTGTTTTACTTAATAACGAGCCCAAAGCACAAGAGTAGTGGTGATGGCTATTTGGATATGCCAAAGAGAAACCATAAAGTGCTTCTTTTAAGTGAAAAGGTGCAAGTTTTTAATAAGGAAAGAAAGAAAAACCATATATTGAGGTTGCTAAGGTCTACGGTAAGAACAAATTTTCTATCTGTGAAAATTGCCTAATTTATAAATTAAATTGTATCGTAGGTATGTGTGTATAGGAAAAAACATAGTTTGTATAGGTTTCAGTACTATCTGTGGTTTCGGGCATCCACTGTGGGTATTGGAAAGTAACCCCTAAAGATAAGGAGGCCTACTACATACTACCGGAGTATAAAAAACTACCTCTCAGAGTGATTAACAGAGAATCAAAGGAGACAATTCCCTCCCCTCCCACTCATCTCAATCACCTCCCAAAGAAAACTGTTGGTCACAAGCCACCATGTCTTCTAGTACCCAAAGACATACCTTTCCAGTTACATCATCTGCCTTTAATTTATTTTTTTAAAATTTTCTCAGTGAGGTCTCTCCAAATTCTCTAAATTTCTCTAGACCTGCAATCTGAACAGATATCTTCAATACTGAAGATTATCTCGCAGCTTCTAAAAACTAAGGTCTTTTTCATATATCCCAATAGCCTTCAGGCATGGTGTTATGTTTTGTACATTAACAAAAATAAAAATATCACTGACTCATGGTCATTTGACTCCAACACCTTTTTCAGCTCTACTTGCACATGGTTTGTTTTTCCTGGCCTTGAATTTGTAGTATTTGTTAGCAGCTCTGTGGAAGGCACAGTAGTCAACGATTTTTAGAGAGAAATGTTCATTAGAGCCAAAGAGGACAACTCAGTGGGATTTAGATAATGCAAGGCATAATAAATAAGAAATGGGAAAATAAACAGACATGGGAGAGGCGGTAGCTCTGTCCCCTATCGTGTACCCTGAGATGTGACTGGATTTATTACCGATTCTGTATTCTCACACAGCTTCAGTGACCAGAAAGTCCTTTCATCTTATCTCTGGCTGGTCCAAAGATCAGACTCCCCAGGGACCTAGCACTTCATAATAATGATTCATTATTTATTCTAGCCCCAGGACATTTCAAATGAGTGTTTCAAGCCACTGCTGCTTATTATATTGGATTTAACTCTACTGATGCATTTATTGACACCACAGGAACCACCAAATGCAGTGGTCTCCATAGTTCTTTGAAAGCTGCATCTTTATTTGATTTTCTTTCATGAATCCTGAAACCTAGCATAGTCTTTTCTGCAATAATTAATTTTAAAATGTATTTTTTGAACAACTTAATAAATGCAGCTTTAAACAAACTAGCAGAGCAAAAAACTAATGATTTTAAAGTTATAAGGATTTTTTTTAATGAGCAGACAAAATATTTTCCAAGCCTCTGCCAAAATAACCATGAGGATAGGAGCTGCATCTGCATTGCCTGGCATACTGAGGCACTCAATAAGGATTTGTTGAGGAAACGAATGACAAGCTAGATTACCATAGCAAGTTACTCTCATTCTTTTTCCTGATGATATACATAAGTTCTGCAGAATAGATATTGGAAACTTACATTTGCTCCATTTTATCTACCTTTAATTTCTCTCCCTGGGTCCACTGCTACCTGAGTCATAGCAACTATATATCCTACAAATAGAAAGATACACAACCCACTGAAGAGAAAATTCAGAAGGCTGTTTTCAAGACATTTCTAGAAAACTAAAGTCTCCAGGATCAACAGAAGAAAAGGAAACAAAACAAACCAAACAGAAGGAGCATCCCAAAGTATACATACAGTTAATAAAAAGGATTCTTTAAACCATGGGAGGAAATCTCACCTGAACTCTATACCAAGTCTTCATAGTTGCAAAGGTAGTGATCTCTACCTACTAATTTCATTTGCTTGACCTCATACAAAAGGGTTTAGAGGAATAAAAAAAAGGGGAGCTGAAGAAGTAAAAGGTCAACCACATACTTCCTTGGGATATCCTTAAATGGAAAAAATGACTCAGGTGATAACATATAATAAAGCAATTATATTATGATGAGATTAAAAAACAACTGGTATTAACTGGAATGGTAATTTTCTCACTCTGATCTGGAAGCATTTGCTTAAGGAATTTCAAGAAGGCACATATTATGAATCTGCCTTTCCTAAAAGGCATTGAATACACTGATGGTGGCTCAGTCACAAGCATATGTGTATGGAGGGGCCGGGGAGGGAGGGCGCAGGTCTAGGGGACAGGTGAATGGTATGCCTATTCATTTACTCTTCATTTCCATATTATTGCTTTCTAACATACAAAGCTAGATCAAGTCACTCCCACATGTAAAACCTGCCAATGGCTCCCCATTGCCCTCTGATAAATTCCTTTAACATGACATCTACCCCCTTTCAGGATCTTGCACATCTGGAGTCCAATCAAACTAAACTTGATGCTATTACTCATTTTAACTACATATATATTAAAAAAGATTAAATATGATCCAGCAATCCTTCTACTGGGTATTTACCCCAAAGTCTTGAAAACTCGTATCTGAAAAGATATTTGCACACCGATGTTCATAGCAGCATTATTCATGGTGGCCACAACATGGAAGTAATCAAAGTGTCCTACGATAGATGATTGGCTAAAGAAGCTGTGGTACATATATACAATGAAAAAATGTGCAACAACATGAATGGACTTTGAAATAATCATATTAAATGAAATAAACCAGACAGAATAAATTGAAAATCATGTGATATCACTTATATGTGGGATATAAAAGTAATCTAAAAGCAACAGATGGACAAGACAAACAGAGACTCATGGACATGGACAATAGACTAGTGGTTACCAGAGGGCAGGGGAGAGGTAGACGGGGGCGGGGAGGAATTTAAATCATTTCTTCAATTAAAACAATTAATTAATTAATTTAAAAAAATAAAATGAAATAAAATAAAAGAGGTTAATAGCAATTGCCAGTAAATAATAATAGACTGTACTCTTTTGTATCCACAGACCCTAAGAAATGCTTAGAACACAGTAGATGCTTGTTGACTGAATGAATGAAAAAATAAATGAAGAAATATATGAACAAATGAGACATTATTCTTGTAAGATTCTGTCCATTTTTTTGATCTAATATTATAAATGTTCCTGCTATCTCATATTCATGGTGATGGGGACAGAGTGAATAGATAGATAGATAGAGAGATAGATAAATGTCTTTCTTTTCTATGAATATTGGCATACATATGCATATGTATTTACATATATATGTATGATATATATGCCAATGTTCACAAAAAAAGACCTCTCTCTACACGTATATACATATATACATATACATATATAGATACAAATATACACATATACATATGTACATATACACATACATTTACATATATGTATATAATGGCCCAACAAAATCAGGCATTTTAGATATGATATGGTTGCTTTCAGTAGGGTTTGTTGAACCCAAAAAAGTGAAGGATTTACTTGTGTTTACTTCCTTACCCTCAAAGCGAATTTTTATCACTCATTTAACATTCCAAAAGCCTCTAGAGCCAATAAGCAAACCATTTGATTGAAAATAAATGTGTAACCCAGTCCTCTATTGCCTGAAGAATGAATTAGAATCCTAACTCATTCCTTAGTATCATTTTAGTCTGGGGGAGAAACCTAACTAAAGAAATCACAAGGTAGCGGTATTACCACATGACCTAGGCCACAAGTTACAGGTAAGCGAGTAGTGGGAAACAAACTATCACCTAAAAGCATCTCCTACAGATACCACTAGCCAGAAGTATTGTTGCAGCTTTCTAATTACATCCATGGAGTAGTAATTCCTTTACACAAACCTAAAAAGAACTCTATAGAATAGACTCATTTTCTCTGTCACATTGTCCTCTCACCACCACCACCAGAAACCTTAGTCAATAGCACCACTGTAGTCAATGTTCAGGTCAAAAACTTACTAGCCACTCTGATTCTTATCTCTCGTCTTCTACAGCCAGTCCGTATGCAAATCACGGTAGCTCTAACGACAATAAATATCTCTCAACTGACTATGTCACCCCTCACTGTTAGTGTCCTCATCTAAGCTCACTAACTTGTCCCCTTCACCACCACACTTGTTCTGTTTGTCCATCCTCTCCACAGCAGCCAATTAATTCTTATAATTAAATCCCTTTCCCGCATAAAATAATGACTTACTTCTCACTGCAACATGAGTAAAGTCCAAACTCCTAACCACGGCCTACGAGGTCTTCAGTGACCCAGCCTCTGCTTTCCTCTCCTAACCCACCTCCCTTTTACTTTGATCAACACGTCTCAACCCACTGGCCTTGTTACTGTCCAATATTCTGAGTTCAGCCCCTGCTCCCTCAAAATTGTCAAATGGCAACTTCTTCTCAAAATCGGGCCTCAATTCAGTTGTCACTCCTAGGAAAGATCCTTCCTGGACAATTTAGGTCACTCTCTAGCACTTTGCCCTCTTTCATTTATTTCACTTTATTATCTGTCTCCTTCCACTAAAATGCAAACTGCTTAAGGACAGAGACTCATCTGTTTCTCTTCTCTGTCCTCATGGACTAGAACAAAGTATGCGATAATAAATATTTGCCAACTGAGTACCACAAAAAAAGGACCTTTTCCACATACCAGGTCCTAGCATTCTGCTAGAATTAGCACACCTGGAAAGCTATACTATAGGTTGAAAAACAAACAACTTTGAAAGGAATATTTAAGACCACAGTGAGACAAGATTTGTATCCCAAAGTAAAGAAATGACTTGTCATGAGCAGACACCAGAGGTAGTTCATCTTTCATTCTCACTGGATTGAGATCTAAAAGTCTGGTTTCGACACCCTGAAATCTTCAAACCAAACCTGATGAGTTATTTTCCCCTCTCCTGTCAATTGATAAACAGAAACTTCTGGTCATTCTCACTATCATGTACTCAATCTTTGATGTTTGGAATTCTGTTTACTTCAGCTTAGTGCAGTTACAGCTCCACTCTGTGGAAAAACAGGGAAGATAAGCAAGGCAGCATAGGTATGTTACCTGCATGAGTACTGAGAAAACCTGGGAAAGTATTAATAGAGGCTACAGTATGTAAAGGCATGTACAGAACATCAGAGTGATGCAGTGTATTTTATTCTTATTTAGATTGGATGCGGTAGTCTCTGGAAATTAAACATGAACCATGGCCTATTAATGTTTTTGATGAGTTACTTGCTCTCTTTCTCATCGTACTACTTTTTATTCCTATAGCAGGCTTGAAACTGTTTGCAATTTTCTCTTTGAAGTAATGCATCTCTGTCAGTAGACATTGTGACATGTATAAAAATCACAAATACAAAACACAAAGTTCATTCTGGTCAGACGCAGAAATGAGATGATTAAAAGCAAATGATTCCCTATATCGAGATGCACAGAGATGCAGCCATGGAAACGAGCAGAGGTGGCACTGCCTGTTCTTAAAATGAAAAGAATATTATTCACTAACTAATACCCCTTGACCCTTGCCCGGGAAAAAGATCCTGCACGAAGCTGCCAATAGTTATGAGCAACATAGAATCATGACCAATCAATGTCTGATCAGCTCAGTTTCTAGATGAGAAGATGCAGAAATGAGTTAATGATTTCTCTTGGGGAGGGGGACAGAAATATCATAACATTTCTTAGGATTTAAGACATTGCAACTTGGGATCTCAAGGCTTCAAAGCACAGCTGATTTCTAGTAACACCGCAACACTCAACGCAAGAGTTACACCACCTCCCCTACTTCACCATCTAAGATTTTAAAACCATTTCAGACCCAGTTTCAACATATGATTGATGTATATAGGATTAATCTTCCCTTCTTTAGCCTCAATGAGTTGAATATGAGCTTCACTATACTCTGGTTTTTTCACTGGGCTAACTCATTAGACAATTTCAAGTCTTAGTGAAATTAGAAAGTAGGCAAAGTTTATCTTTGGTGACCCAAGATAAACCCTTCATCTCCACCCTCCCCCATGCTCCTATGCCTCATTATTTCTTTCCCTATTAAAACAGTTGCTACAGAAGAGATCTGAATTCCTTAGCACTAAAATAAACCTCTACTAAAAGCTTCAAGGATGACCTTTCTCAGGGAGCTGAGGGAATAAATAGGAATTGAAGCTTCGAATTACACCATGTTTCCATGAACAGGTAGGGGGACTCCAGGGAGCTTGCCCTGAGCACATGAAATTATAGCACGCAGCAGCTGCCTGCCTACGTGGCAGTTAAGTCAAAACTGCAAAGATAGACCCTTCCTTAAATTAGTTCATAGCTCAACATATAAACAATTTATTTTTATTCATATAATAATTATAAGAATGTTTAAAGGCCAGAATTAGTACAGAAAAGGGAAAGTTTCACAGAGAAAGCAGTGGCTGAGCTTGGTTCTCAAGGATAAAAAAGAATTTGATGGCAGTAAAAGTTAAAGGACATTTTAAGCAATGGGGTCAAAATGAGCAAGATGCAGTAGGGTGAAAGCATTATAGTATAGTGTGGTTTCTAATTGACCTCTCTCTCTCTTTCAGAAGATGCTGACCTGAGGAATTATCAGTGCTCAGTTTTAGAAAAAGATATGTATTAAGAATATTACTGATGGATATTCACTGTATGGAATATAATAATGAATAAGCCACAGCCCAACTGCAAAGCAAATCACAATATAATGGACTAGATAAAAATGTATGCATATGACATAAAAGAATAAAGATTGACCAGGAGGAAGAGAGAATGTGGCGTAAACTGGATATAAAGTCAGCTAGCCATAAAGTTAATCAGCCACTGGCTTTCAAATCAGGAATAATGGTGCACAGATCATTTAAAATCTTACCGAGTGCTGAGGTCAATGTTACAAAGTCCCGCCTGAGTTAGGGAGGCTGAGTAGGTGGATGTGGCCACTTTCTACCCAACCCTCGTGTTTCTAATTTGTTGAAGAAACCCAACTCCCAAAGATCAGGTTACCCCAGCTTGGGAAAGAGACTCAAGGGTTTTACATTTTCTACACCTACTAACTTATCATGGAAGAATTCTTGCTTACGGGAGAATTCACCCACAGATTATATCATGTGGTGAGTTCTCAGCAAAAAAAAAGTGACCACTTCCCTATTTGTTCTAACCACAAATTCCATCTTACTTGAAAAAAGAGGTGAAACCTCAACATCCTGCTAATCCCTCAAGATCTTGCCTCTGCCACTAAGGGTTGCACGTCCCTGTCACCGGCTGCTTTGGACACATCACCTCTCTGCCTCATGTCCTTCATGTGTGACTGCATATAAAGATCATTCAAAATGAAATTTGGGGAATCCCTCCATCTGGGTAGAGTTTTCTATGTGGTTGCCAGCCACTGTCTCTGCTCAAGCCAGTCTTCACTCAGCCAGTAGTAGTAGGCCAACTAGAGCAAGGAGGGCATCGCTGCTGCAAATACTGACAAAAGCCCCACCACTTGTGGCTACAACAGCTTGCCCTGGGGCCTCTGTGTTGAGAGTTTGAGCTCACGAAGAAGACTCTGACCCATTTGGCCAGACATCCAGCTGATTGTTTTGAACAATTAGATAAATATTTTCTTAAGGCTGAACATTTTTAACTGTTTAAGTAAATGTTCTCCAAAGCTTCAGGTGCTGGGTCGATCTCATTTTTTTCCTTTACAGAAAAAGTCTCATCCCTTCTCTTTTTACTTTTCAAAGTAGTACAGGCAGTATTTGAATTAGTTGACACTTTTTTCTTGCCTTGAGTGTGGAGGTGTGGAAGGCCCATCCTAAAAAAGTTTCCCTCTTGGGAAAGCACCTCAAGTCCAATCATGTGCCTCCGAATTCCAATGTAATGATATCAGCCCTCAGGTAAAATGAATGCATTAACAAGAGGATAACAACAATCTCAGTAAACACTGAGATTTCTCTTACATGGAACAAACATGAATAGGGTATCCTATAGTTTAGAATCACAGAAGCAGATACTCAAAAAGACCTCAGAGACCATCTCATCTAATCTCTTATTATATGATTCAGGGAATTCATTTTCATTCATTCATTTAATACTGGACAGGATTCATCCCAGGCAATCATTTATCCCAGTGAGTCTTAAAGTGTGATCCCAGGACCAGCAGCAGCAGCAGCATCACCTGGAATCTTCTAAAAACAAAAAATTCTTGAGCCCCATCATAGATCTACTACATCAGAACCTGTGCAGTCAGGGCCCAGCCGTCTGTATTTTAACAAGACTTCCAGGTTATTCTAATGCACACAAAAGTTTGAAAATCATTTCCCTATACCTTATAAGTGTATACATGTGCCAGGGCTATTTACTTTAAATAGATTAAACAAAAAAGGGAAACTGTTCGTCCATGCAACTCAAAAGTTCAGGGAGTTAAACTTTCTGCAAAATAATCTGTGAAAAACACCACGTTTTGTTTTTCTTCAATGGCTACAAATTTCCTTCTTCTTCGACCACATACTCAAGTCTCTATTAGGGTTGTCCATCTGGTGGTCCCAAGCTACCTGTCTAGCTTGACTTCTCACTGCTCTCTAACAGGCACCTCAGCCCGTCTTGAGGGTCTCCTCCCTGTTCCTCACCCATAGTATGCTCATTTCCCCATTCTCATTGCATCTATGAAGTTCCCCTTGACTGAAACACTTCCACTCCCTCAGCCAATCAAAAATCCTGCCCAGACTTGAAGAACAAGCTCGTTTTACCACGTCCATGAAAAGTCCTTTGTCTCCTCCAACCCTCTTATAAACTTTCTTGTGAATGACAGCATTCAGGGTCTGGCGCACGCAGTACAACCCTTAATTACGTTGCTGAGTCAGGGACCATGGTTTGTTGTAAGAGAAACTATCTGTGCTCGTTTAAATCAATGGAGGAAGTTGTAAGAATTCAGGGGGGCTTCATGTTACCAAACTGCAGGATGATTAGCTACATCTCAATAGGTTCGAAAGGTCTTGAGTACTAGACCAGAACACTCCTCCATGTGTCAGTATGGACAGACATATCCTGGTCTCTCCAACTATGCTTTGATCAATTTTAATTAATTGTCTGATTAGTGAAGTTGCGAGAAGAAAATTCACACATTTTCTTCTATAGGGAGCATTCAATGGCTGATGCGTATGGCAGGGAAAATCAGGGGTGGGAATGTGGGCAGCACTACAGCTTTGCAGTTCCACCTCGACTAGGAGGGTATGTTTGTTTCAGTGGTAAAGTCAGTGAGCACCTTGTTACTTTAGGGTTGAAGTTTTCCTCCAAGCAGTTGAAACAGTAATAAAGTCGACACCTTTATCTCCATCTGCCTGACTTATTTATCTGTTCCTAAATTGGTTCCAACTCAAGAGAGAAAGAAGGGGTATTATCATTAGTCACACTAAAATTTAAATAATTGGCAGCTATTCTCTCTTTCTCTATCTGAAGCTGCATATTTATCATCCCTGCTGTAAACCCACTCCAATTCTTCTCACTCTGAAAACTAACTTCTTTTTAATTTGGGCTTCTGCCTCCTCATTAACTTAGGCATTTATGTGGAACTGGGAGTTCTCATTAGTGACAGAGACTGCTGATTTCCCCCCAAATGTATCCCCCTCTTCTTCTTTAGTAATGAAACACCCAAATTTTAGCTTGCTATATGATAACGCAGAATAAAGAACATATTTATCAAGCAGATGTGTTCATGTGATTAAGTTCTGTCCAGTGGGATTTAAGTGGCTGTGCACAACCTCCGGAAGATACCCTAAAAGAAGAGGAGTTTGCTGTTCTCTTCTGAATGCTTCCTTCCTTATTAGCTGAAATGCAGTTCTAATGTCTGGCGCTGGGGCAGCCGTGTTTGACCATGACGGGGAAGCAGTGCTATGCTAGAGCTGGCCCATATAGGCTCAGGATTGCAGATTGTTGAACATTTAGGAATTTTTTAAGCTGGTTATTAAACCATTGGGAGCTTGAAATTGGCCATGGTGAAAATATTTCCACCATAGGAATTAGGTAAATGCTAAAAATCAAGGCTTTTTTCCCCACCAAGAGTTAGTTTACCAGTATACCACTGGATAGAATCACATGCTGAAGATGACAGAGCAACAAGAGAAGGGCCTAAGTCCCTGATGGCTATGAAAAAACTTGTCATACAAACCCTGCACTGCCTATGTTTATGTGAGAGAAAAACGAGCGTCTATCCTATTGAGGCAACACAATTTTTGCTTTATACCTCTCAGAGCCAAACCTCATCCTAATACCCAACTGGGGCAATGGGCCTAACTTAACATCATCTGACCATAATTTTGGGGTCACAAAGAAACTAAGAATGAAAATCTAACCACTTGAGCTTAGGTCCAATTTCTATATTCCCTGTATAATCTATGGGGTACAGAAGTGTGGGTTTCATGATATAAACCTGGCCACCTAAGCCCACCCTTTTAATAGGGCTGTGGATTTATATCCAAAAAACAAAAAAAGAGAGATGAGCAGAGCAGGTACCCGAAACTAACTCACCATACTGCTATTTAATATATTAGCACACATATACCTTATTTAATGTCATTCCACATAGAAATATCTTTTAAGAGTATTTGTCTGAATAATTTTCCAAAAACATTTTATAATTGTTTGCATGTATTTTCCCTGTAATTGATAGGCATGTTTTCCCCCTATGCTCTGAATGAAGTCGACTATACTATGCACTTACAGCCACTGAGATTTCTGCCATGCTACCCTGAGTTAAGTGTCTTGTTTATTCCAATGTGGTCTCTCTCCATTTATTCTGTGTTCTGGTAAACAGATCTGATCAATGATGTCTGACAGAAGCTGTTCAAATGACAGTGCTGTATCTGCCGAAAGAAAGGAGAAAGAGTATCACAGGCAACCTTCAAATGTCTGTTTTATTACAGCTCTAGGCACCTTCAAGGAAACAGAATAAAGTTCCTTAGTCAATAAGACTCATAGACGTCCTTTGACTTTGTAAAAAGCCTCACAGACTTTATTGCATCTAGAGCAGACTGACCAAAAATCAAAGCTACAGCTGGACTTCAGGGGATCTAAAGAGACTGAAAAAGTTATTGCTAACCTACAAAGTGGAAATGCATTTCCAGTGGACTTTGCCTTTGCCGTCATTGTCTTTTATGATGCTGATTAAATTAGGGTACCCAAATTCAAGAACACTGAGTGTGGCATATCTCTACTTAAAATGTATATGTGTGGGGGTTAATATTATAGCTCTAACCAGATTATAAACTTCTGGAGGATGTGGAGAGAGAAAGATAAATAAGACAAGATTCTTGACCTGTCAGAGGAAACAGACAAGTGAAGAGAATACTACAGAATGGTGTGAAAAGTGCTATGACAAAGTTTGTAAGCAGAGTGTAGTGTTCTTGGTGATCGACTCTTCATTATTCCACCATGAGAATTCCATTTCACTCTCTGGTCATTGGTTTTAAAATGGACACATGATCCAATTTTGGTCACCAAGACATGCAATGAAGTAAAAAAGTTTTCCGACTCCTAAAAAAAGAGACACAAAAAAGAGATACCTGCCCATCCCCACAAACTGTGGAGTCAACCACCTACCCAGTGGGCTCACTATAAGGTATTGGGCACAATTGTAGCAGGTGAAAAAGGCCTGGAAAGAAGAGAAAACTAGATACCTGAGTAGAGAGACTTTACTGCCATAGGGGGAAGTAGCAATTATTGTTCTCTAAAGCAGGAGCTATGCCTCTTCAAAGAGACCAGCTGCTTTGTATGGTAACTATTTGCCTAAATGTCATCTTATCTCTATGCTCTACTATGTCATAAGGCAAGAAGCATGTCTAAAACAAAGCCTCGGGCACAATGGTTTGTGCAACCCAACCGGCAATGTTAGGGAAAAGTTCAAGAGCAAAGATGCCAATAAATATTTTTCGAGGAGTGAGATTGGGTATTTGATGGTGAAAAAAACAAAATGATTACAAGGAAAATTTGAGGATAATAGAACTATTTCAGGATCCTCTCCCTAAATTCTTTATCCCTCTAACCACCCACAGAGAAACCTGCTTTTTTCAGTCACATGTCAAGAGCCATATTTTTCTTTACTAACCTCTCAATTTAGAATTACTTCTAAATGCTGACCCTTTGGGGTCGCATTCTGCCCTCCACTAGTCACGGCGAGTTTTTAACCCTTGCTGTATACCAAAATCACTAGGAGATTTTTTTAAAAACTACAGAGACTCAGGTCCCACTTCCAGACTGACAAAATCTAATAACAGCAGACCCACTTCTTTGATGAAAGAAGAAGAATGGGAGAAAGACAAGTGTGACCTCTTGGGGGAAAAGTGGCAACTATCCTTCCCACTGCCCCTTGCTGTTTGGGTTAGGATTAGAGCAGAGCCCTCCACACAGTAAGACTAATACTCAAACTTCCCACCACTACCACTATGTTGAGGACTAGAGATTGGTTGGCTCTGGTTGGAAAGTTGACAAATCACTGTTCTGGCACAGCACCTGATCTTTGGGAGAGTCAAGAGAAAAGCGAGAGAGAACTGTTAAAGTTGATAGGAAGTACCAGAAGGCAAGCTGCATTGCCACTCTTTGGAGTAGCAAGAATACAAGGCTTTCACAGGGTTCTGACTGACTCCAAGGAAGGTGGCTGGGCTTAAGCCATCATGCTTTCCCACGAAGCTGTGTGTACCATGGTATAAAGGGAAAATACTGTACCCAAGAGATTCCCACCTGAAGCCTGGCCAGGGGGAGCCTATAGAGCCCACAGAAGAACTAGTACATGTGCCCCAGTAAAAAAACTGCATTCAGATTCCTTCCACACAGAATTAAGCGACAGATACTGTTGGCCAAATTAGCAGCCACAGCCTACAGAGAGGAGAGGTGAGTACAAGACATATTCACTAGAAGCAAACAGGTAAGAGACGTCAGTGTTGGCTTCAGTTCCTACATCAGAGGGTAAATATGGGAAAGGGGGCTGGGATGTGAGTGAACAGATCAAGACCCCCTCCCACCCTCCAGCACTTTCTGAAGGTAGGCAAAAGAAGGACGAGATCTCTTAATAGAAAAATTATTTTTAGACTAAAACAAATCCTATTGAGACTTAAGATTTTAGTGGTACTGTTTTAATGAAATGGAAGTGACGAAAGTCATAGAAGTGGCTGAGACATCATTGAGGTAGCTTACTACCCAGCAGGCAGAGGGTTTTGACAGAACAGTTACTGGCAATTACGGGGAAAATAAAACCCTTTCATGTTTATACTCTAACACAAGAAGATCCTCATAAAAGTGATTGCACATGTTAATGTTTGTACTCCTTAAGTGCAAGTTGAAGTGTTGCCTGTCCTAGGTGACACATTTATGTTTCCAAGGGGCATTTTATGAAAACAGAGGTGGAGCATGGTGGCAGTGTGAGGTGCCCGCATTGTTTGAGGGTAATATTAAGTCTTCTTCAAGCGTCAGACAGGATAATAGATAAATAAATAATTCCAAACAATTCCAGGAGGCTTGCATTAACCGAACCAACCAAATCTTGTTCCCCAAGGGAGATTCTTCTAATTGTCACAAAGGTCGTTGCAGTGGGTGGCGGAGTAGAGTAGGAGGTGATTTGGTGGTCATCCATATAATTGAGTGAGTTAAGTACAAAACATTAAAAAATAACCAAATAAAAAAAGTTAATGTGGATAGAAAGCCAGAGAGATTCTAATAACGGTACTGAGTCAAATTCTCTCCCTTTTCCCCTTCTTTCCTGGAAGAAGACTCCAGAAGTTCAGGATGTAGCAAACCCAGATATAGTAGAATACACTGCAACCCTGCAAGGACTGATAGCTACAAGGTTGCCTCATTTTGTTTGCCAGTTATGTTGAATTCAATAAAAACATTACAACAAATAACTCACATTTTGCATATCTATTATTTGCTACACAACCACTACCTTTCCCAGAGGCCTCCATTTCTAGGTCAGCAGACAGGGAAGGATTTCCAGACGAGGTCTGGCCTCAGGGGCAGTTCTATAGATGAAGGTCACTGTGATCTGAGGTGTTCCGAAGGCCCCTCTGCCCCGCTCTGGGCCAAAATTGTCTTTCCCTGGGGTCTGGAAAGTAGTGCCTGAAATTCTCAGCATTCCTGTCATTCCCTAAGGGCTGAGACAGCTCCCTAAACATTCTTGCCTACAGGCACCTGAGGAATTAGGCCAAGAGTTCTTCTGTGGGAAGGCAGCAGGAAGTGAAGTGCAAAGTGCAGCAAGAATATTTGAGGAGATAACAGAGAGACCTAAAGAGCATCTGAAAAAAAAGGTGGAGGGTGCAAAAGAAGGAGCTTGGTCTTGCAGCAAATGGTTCCCCCACTCAGCATGGTTAGTGACTTACCTTGCAATGGAATGCGGGCCCAGGAAAGCTGGTACAAAGCTTTGGAGGCTAGTACGAATCCTTAATAAAGATTTTTAGCTAGTATCACCTGCTGAAATCCTGGGGAAAATGTTTTCACTGAAGCCCTAACAGGGCCTCGGAAGCACAGTGACTAGCGCCTCAGAGACGCTGTGATGAGCTACATTGACCGGAATCCTCTCCTTCTCCCGCTTCCTCCCGCTCCCCGCTTTCTCTCTCCCACACACAATCTAGGAGTTTAATTTGGGTAGGACTTTTTGGTGAACTGAGCTACACCTGAGGTTTATTCATGTGAGGCTAAAACAGACCACTAGAGGGCAGTGTCATTACTAACCATGTAAACTGATTTCTCCAGCTTTAGTACTAACTAAGGCAGGCCCACCTGCACATTCTGTGACACGATGTTTCAGCATTTTTCCTTCGGTTCTCATTGTAAATAAACAAGCCCGGGGTGGATACATCCAGCTGCTCATCACAGCACAGCATGAATTGCCCAGGCCAAAGTTTCTGGTACATCCGTAACAATCCTGCCCAATTTCTTAGCACAATTCAGAATCCAGAGTTTAAACTTGCATGTTTGTCCTCCTGAATTTATGCCTGAATTTGGGAATCTTTCTCAGTTTCTATCCTCAAGAGCAAAAGAAACTCTTTAAAGAAATGAAGAATTAAATAATCCAGCGCAGCCTATTTGTACAAGATTCTGTTTTGTCTCCATATCCAAGTTACAAGTATTTGGCTTGATTTAAAGCAGGGTGCCCAACTGGTCAAAAGTTATCAGGAGATTAGTCATATATGCAAACACGGAGGCCAAGAGCCACATGTTTCTTTTACTCCGGGCACTGAGAGCGTAAACTGGGGCCCAGTAAATTTGGTCCTAGTGTGCCAAATAAAGCAAAGTTCCTAGAAGCTTTGGGCTTTTTTGGCAGAATTCCTAGGAGCGCAGCTCGTGCTCCCAGGCATAGAACTTGCACCCTTGCATGGAGGCAGGCAAGCATGTGACTTCTCTGAGATCAATATTTTAAGAAGTCATGCAAACTAACTTAATGACTAGAGACCTGGGTGAAATTATAAATCAGGGAATATTAAAGAAATCAGGTAAAGGATAACACATAGGCATGGATATTGCTGCCCCAACACTGGTGCTGTACTTCTTCAAACAACTGACACCTGCTGATATCAAGCTCATCCCCAGTTTATCAGCAGAGGCAGATAAGTTGAGGAAAACTTTTGCAGCCAGAAAGGTTTCTGAATTTTCCTATAGTGCTGAAATACCAGCCAGAGTTCAAGTGAGCCATATTTAGACAAAGATTGCTATGTTATATTTTCTATCTTTGGTATTTTCACTGATATATAATAACATTAACACTCTTTGCACAAGGTCAGTACTATTTATCTAAGACTTTCCCAAAGGTCTCTCTTCTCCTTTCCTATCCTCTCCTCTCAAAGGATCATGAGTACATACTATGTGTTTGAGTAAAAGATAAAATAGAGGAAAAGTTAGTCAGACGGAGGATTGTAACTCAGCAAATCCACATTTACTGAGGGGAAGATAGAGCTGAAAATTAGTCCCAAGATTTAAAGATTACTTTCAGCAGAAGGCTCCCAGGGTTGAGCCATCATTGTTTTTCACAGCAGACAAAGAAAGAAAAAAAGTGCAGAAAAACAAAGGCAGAAGAAAATGCCATTGATGATTACTCCTGACTGAGCAAAACCTGACTAGGTGGAGCATTGGCAAAGGCTTGAGATGGATTCCAGAGTTCTGCAGATGGCACTCATGGCCCTTACCCACCTGCTCGCAAACCAGGAGCATTACCAAGAAGGCATCATGGCCTTTTCTTTTACAGGCACCTTCTTTACACGACTGTGCCCACAGAAAATCAGGGAACAAGTACCCCTTTGCTTCCAGTTCACCTTTACAAATCCAAGATTTTGGCATGCTGGGACAAATAAAAACAGACAGCTAGGAAAAGATAAACAGTAGATGAGGCAGATCCCAGCTGTAACTTGGCTAAATAGAGTTGTTTTAGAACATGACAACTTGGCTTCAATCTGTATTATTCTGAATGTATAATCGATGTGGCTTGTCCATTTCCAGTAAAGGAACTTTTGTTTTGCTTTTTTCTTCTTCACTTTCACTCAGAATGAATGGCTTTCTAATTGGGCAATGTTCACATGCCCTGAGAAAATGTGTTTGGAATAGGAAGACTCCCCCGAATCACAGATTAAGATGCCAGTAGAGTTGAGTATGGTCTTCCCCGTTCTGAGCTGGTTAAATGAGAACTCATGCCATTCTCCACACAAGGACTTCTCAGGTAAGAATATTAAAGCCATAGAGCCACCTGCTTAGTGTGGTTATTAAGATCCTGTGGCACTCTGGTGAGTAAGTGTGTGGACTGGCAGCCAGAACCTTTTTTCACATTCTAGCCACTATATTTTAGGGATTTACAGAAGCAAAGCAAATAAGAAAGATTTAGGTCTTCTCGTCCTTTTTGCAGATATTGAGTACCTACCTATTCAATGTGTACGGCACTGGAGTACAATAATAAACAAGATCTTCCCAGAGTTTAATGTCATGAGAGAAACAAGCCAGTTATAAGACAATTGTAACTTCACACCCACTAAGATGGCTATTATAAAAAAGAAAAAAAAGATTGCAGGAAGTAACAAGTGTTGGCAAAGATATGGTGAAATTAGAACCCTCAGACATTGTTGGTAGAAATGTAAAGTGGTATAGCTGCTGTAGAAAATAGTTTCCATACAACCTAGTAATTCTCCTCCTAGGTATATATCCAAGAGAACTGAAAATGTATTATCATATAAAAACTTGTACACAAATGTTCGTAGAAGCATTACTCAAAATAGCCAAAAGAAGAAACAACCTAACTGTCCATGAACTGATGAATGGATAAACAAAATGTGGTATATCCGTACAATGGAATATTATTCATCCATGAAAAGGAATGAAGTTCTGATGCACGCTACAACATGGATAAATCTTGAAAACATCACACTTAGTTTAAAAAGCCAGATACAAAAGGACAAGTATTGCATGTTTCTGGTTGCATGAAACACCTGGAATAAGCAAATCCATAGAAGTAGAAATTAAATCAGTAGTTTTCAGTGGCTGTGGGGAGGCGAGAATGGGCTCTCGTAGGTGTATGGTTTCTTTTAGGGGTGATGAAAATGTTTTGAAATTATATAGTGGTGATGGCCACATAACTTTGTGAATATACTAAAAACCACTGAACCAGACACTTTAAAGAGGTGAACTTTGGGGTATGCAAATTGTGTCTCAATAAATGAGGTAGTTATAACTCAGTGTGACAAGTGCCACTTTAGAACAGAGAATTGTTTGACACATTTGAAGTGGAGCTGGAGAAGGGGTTCAGAAAGGCTTTCTGAAAGAAGTGACTTTTAAGCAGAGACTGGAAAATACAAGTGGGAGCAATAAGGACAAAGAAGGAAGAATGATTGGCGCTAAAAGAAACAAAACATGCCCAGTGCTGAGAAGAGAGAAGACAGGGTCCAGCTGAAGGAGAGCAGGAAGAAGTCCCGCTGAGCTGAAGCAGCAGTGTTTGTGGTGGGCAAGCAGCATGACTGGGGCTGGGGATTTCAGGGGCTAACAAGTCATGCTAAAGAATCTGGGCTTTATTCTAATTATAACAAGAAATCCTTGAAAGAGTTAATGCTCAGGAGCAACAAGATCTGATTTGTTCTTCAGAAAGGTTGTTACAAATGCAGCGTGAAGAACAGATTGGAGGTGGGACAAGAGTAGACGCCAGGAGATTGGTTAGGAGGTTACTGCACTAATGCCAAGTCAGAACTGACCAAATAGGGAAGATTGGAAGGTACTGGGGCAGTGCTACCACTCTCCCTGTAATGCTCTGCCAATCCCAGCAGCACCAGGCTCCACCAGAAAGTGTGTGGTTTCAGAAGGAGCTGGTGCTGATGCCCAGTCCATCAGCATGCCTCCCAGCAGGCTCTCTTGCTTTTTGTCCAAAGCTTCTTATCAATCTCCTCTAGATTTGGTTTTCCTTTTCAGACCACATGACCATAAAGTTCCTCACCATTTGCGATAGATAGTGTACTCTTTACAGAATACAGAATTAAAAGTCAGAAATACTTGAGTTCAAATTTTTACTATGTCATTTCCAAGCTATGTGACCTTGGGCAAGCCATTTAATCTTTGATCTGTTTCCTCAAATGTGAAATAAGGAAGAAAATACCTATCTCAGAGTTCTCACTGAGGGGACTATATGTGACTAAATATGTTTTTTATAAAGCCTGGTACCTGGCCTGCACTGTAATGGGTGCTCAATAAATGTGGTTTCTGTACCAGTCAAGCCCTCTGAGACTGTGACTCTCTAATTAAAGTCACAGTCATAATTCTTCAGTGCAAGCATGATACTAAAGCATAAATAAGTATGCCTCGGGCCTGGTGCTGCGAATATTTTAGTAAACTAGGAAAGACCATTCCACTATCATGCTACTCATTTGCATCCATGGCTCCTTAAATACCATTTCAAAATCAAATGTATTTAAATTAATTCCTAAAAAGAAAGATCTGACAGTTCCTTAGACAAGTCATCAAATCAAACTTGTTTACACTCAAGCACGAAGGCCAAAGTTCCAGGTAAAGTCTCTCCTTTCTAGAGCTCGGCATAACTTCGGGGCAGCAGACCATATAAATAGTTTGAGTCACTGAACAAATGGAATGTTGTCTGGAATGATAATGTGGAAAGAGAAAAACAGTTCGTGTAAACACAGCAGGCAATTTAATTTAAAGAAACACATTTAACCAGCCACCTACAGTTTTCTAGCACAAGTGTCTGCTTCAGGTTTCTATGCAGAGAAGAACACACTTAAAGAGCAGGTGAGGATAGAAAGCATAAAAATATGTTTTAAAACCTTACTTCAGGAGCTTATTGTTATCAGCACTAAAACCAAGGTCTTAACTCCCCCTCTTTACCAGGTTGCAGGTCCTAGTGATAATGTGTAATTTTAATAACGATGTAATCTAGTAAACATTCTCCCAAACCTTTAGAAAGATTTCTCTCTCTCCTCCCTCCCTCTCTCTCACATATCTTCTACATATTTAAAATATGTCTCCCTCTCGCCCTCCTCCTACACTATGAAAATGTATCTCCAAAGGATTTAACAACCTTCCTAAGTATTCTTTCTTCGCTGATCACTGTAATGGGTTTCAGAAAGCACAAGGTGGCAGAAGCACACTAAAAATGTCGCTAGAATAAGTTCTTGGAAACTGCAGGCAAAATCAATTTATTTTTTATAAAGATAAGAGACTTTTCCAGTATAAGAAAAAATATACTTGATAAGGTTTAGAAAAGATGACAGAAAAAAGAGGAAAGACGATTCTATCACCTATAGATATGAAGAAATGTTTAATTTTCTTTCTACTATGATTAGTGGTTGTGATTGGACTAGATACGTGACTTTACATGCAACCTCTTTACCTTTAACAAGTTGAGAGAGCACTTTCAAATCATCTAAAAAAATGTGTATTATTTGTACACGTCTCCTTGTTTCAAAAAGACTTAAGGCATCTGCATGTGTCTACAGTTTTTATAAACCCTTTAAAAAGGTCATTTACTGGAATGTGGCTCAATTAATTGAGCCATTTTCCTTGCAGCAACAATTACTTTAAGTGAAACATTATCAATAGTGCCCAAGACAGTAAATATACGTTAAGATGCCATTTGCAAAAATAAAAAACAAAAATGCCAGTTATAGGAGAGAATCAGAACTGAACAAATGAAATGGTAACCATTTCTTTCTTTTCTGTCTAAAACAGAGAATGAAATGATGGCATCCTTTCAGTATTAACAGCACTTGCTCTAAGACCTTTATAACTCCAGTGAACAACTACTGGAGTTATTTCTTGAGCTAGACTGTATATATTAAGATCTTCATTTTCTTATTTTTCAAACCTATACCTATAGTGTATAACATGTATTATATGTGTTTGTGTGTATAATATATATACATATATATATGTAATTTTATATGTAGAAATTACTATGTGACAAAAAATAATTTTTAAAACACTTAAGTATTCCTGAAACAGCCAAAAGTTATCCATACTATACAAGATTACCACAAACTAGACTTGCTCCTGGGAAATTAATCAAAGCCAAAATTCATTTGCTGCTTTGAATCATTAATTTGAATGCTGAAAAGAAGTGTATAAATCATTTGGTTTAGTCATCTGCTTGGGATGGATGAAAAACCATTGCTACTTCCCTCTTCCAGGCAAGTGAAGCCTTCACCAACAACAGGGGAACCTAAGTCCAGAAGACAGGTACTTAGAACCCTATAGCAAGTAGTGGGGAAATTCCACAGTATCTTTCTGTGTTTCAGTACCTTAAATTCATACCTTTAAGCCACAGTTTGAATATGAGAAGTTATAAAGAGTATGATGACTCTTCCCCTTTTTTAAATGAAAATTTAAGTTGCACTACTCAATGAGCAAAACATTCTTACTTCCATAGGAGGAGAAATTCAAGTGTCAAAAACAAATATTATTACATTCCAGAAGCTCCTGAATGGTAGGTCTTGATTCTCTTCTTTGTAAGAACTTAACCAGGCAATCACAGGAAATTCTCTTCAAGGAACCATACCATCCACAATTCTCCCCAGTCTAAAGCCCAAACTAAAGAATAGAAGTAGAGGAAAAACAAAAAAAGTAGGGGAAACTATCTCGCTCTAATGGCTCCACGTGATCCTCACTTCCATCCTCCCAGGTAGCTCTGAAGAAATTTCCCATTTTACTCAAATGCTCTCAGCCAGTTCAGAAAAGGAATTTCCTGAACTCAGTACCAAGGTTAAGTCTTCAGTGATCCAATAAATTGCAAGTTGGAAATAATTGTGGGGGGGGGGGCGGGGGAGGAAGGAGAGAAAGAGCTTAAAGAAAGCATTAGTGCAGGAACTTACTGCACTTACTGCTCTTCTCCTTAGGACTATGTAAGAAACTCGAGACTGAGTCTGGATATTTCACTATAAACTCAATGTTTGAAACTTTTTTGGCCTCCCTAGTTGCTGAGATTTCCCAAAGATTGGGTTTATCCATTTCCAGAGCCCTGGAGAAGATTAAAAATCATGAACTATATTAAGTTACATGCCTTGTGTATGGAACATTCACATTTTAAAAGCCTAGAGACACTTTGGGAAAGCTGGAAAATCAAATAGCAGCTATGACGGCTGGAGAAGTTAATCTTTCCTTTGCTAAATCTTGTCCCCAAACTTCTAATAAAAATAATTTAGGTTTTGGCCCTCAGAACTATTTCATACAGAAACTGTTTATTATTATACAAGAATAGTTTCCCCTACTTTTTGTTTTTCCTCTACTTCTATTCTTTCCCACATAGATTAAACCAAAATAAGATTAACCAGACCTAATTTGATTCCAATCCAAGCCGCCCACCCTATGTATTCCATTCCAGCATTAAGTTTAATTTACTGACTTCCTTGGGTCCCAACTGAATGACCTACTGGAATTCATGTAAGAGGTCACAGAATAATACCACGGGTCAAAAAAAGAATGTGAAAAACACAAACAAGCTTGGAAACAGATTGGCCCAAAGACATGACTTGCTTAAGATATTTCTCTGGAATTCAAATGATAAAAGATCAGATCTTCCAACTGGAAAAGCAGCCAATGAAGAAGCGGATGCATTTGTGTTTACTCATCATTCCTTCCTTCCTTCTTTCCTTCCTTACTTCCTTCATTCATTCATTCACTCAAAAATTACTGAGCACCTATTTTACAATCAGACCTGGCATTCTCATGGACCTTGCAGTAGCAGACTAGACTTCAGGAGTGTTTGCTCTGCTGGTGCTCAGTTTTGCACTAAAGCCTGTCTCCTGCCTGACTCCACTGTTCTTTCTGTATGTTGTGAAATTTGTGAACAGAAGCTTTAACTTTTTATCTGCTTTTATCTTTTGGTAATTTAGAAGCTGAATTTAAAACCTCTCTTTTGATTCTGACAATCAATAGCTTTTGGATTCTTTTAACCGACAGGATCTTAGAACTTTTTTTTTTTTTTTACCTTCTTTTAAAGTCAAGATTTACCTCTAAAGGATAAAGTCAATTTTGTTGGCTAACAATATGAGCTAATACAATAATATATGTTTTATACTAGAGATAAGCCACTAATATTGTTATAGCTCATGTTACAAACTTCCACAATACTTCTGATCCTCAAAATCACCCTCATGTTATAGAAAGAGATACTGTTACAATCATTTTGTAGATGAGGAAGTAGAGACTCTAGAAGGGGAAATGACTTGTCCAAGGTCATAATAAG
Source organism: Macroglossus sobrinus (assembly GCA_004027375.1). Lineage (NCBI taxonomy): Eukaryota > Metazoa > Chordata > Mammalia > Chiroptera > Pteropodidae > Macroglossus > Macroglossus sobrinus. The sequence continues at coordinate 581,723 of PVKZ01000323.1, read as the reverse complement.
TGATGAATTCAAATCTAAGACTGGATGATCAGTGTTCTTTTCTACTTTTCCTGAATTTAAGTTTAGCTTAAAATTTAAGCTTTTGCCTCCTTTATACCAGGGAATGGGACTGTTACGCTACAAACACAGAAAAAATTCCTCCTTATGATTCAGAAAATTCCTGCTTAGTCCTAAATCTTTGATTTTTGCTTTAACAACTATATTGTCTGCCTTGTTTGCTTTAAAACAAAAATTAAACAGATGATAATGTGATAACAGCAAACTACAAACACATCAGACGTCCATAAATAGAACAAAAATGTTCACTTCTTAATTAGAGTTTGTCATTTTGGTGAACATAAAATTAGAAAAACTCTTCTAGTCCTCATTTCAGCATTATTTAGATAGTTAACTTGGGCAAATCTCTCAAATTCTATGACACAGTTTTATATACTATTAAATAGGTATAAAAATGATCTTTTAAATTTAGAAGCAGTATAAAATCATTAATTCTAAAATATTTTATATAATATCTAATGCTACTGTTATATGAATTCTGAAAAAGGAGAGGAAAAAAAGCCCATTTCCAGTTTCATCTCATGTAATATCTTAAGAGACAAGGTACATTTTTTTTTTGAGGTTTCTTGTTTAGTATCTAGAATACTGTGTCCGCATTCAGTGAATTCTTTAAATTCCTTTTACTGACATTCCTTTGGACCATGAATCCGAAATTATGTAGGCATTTTCCCTATTACATGAATAGACTGATTGGTTTGTGCAAGTTACATGGTAAGTTAGTGGCAAGATGACAGGTCAAAATCTCTGATCAATATTCTAATCATGCCAGGATCACTGGGTTATGCCTCTGCCAAAAAGAATTGTAACACCTCTCTAATACCAACAGAATTCTCTATGCTGATCCTTACTTTAGCCATCAGTTTCTTTTGGTTCCCATGCTAAAGCTTTTGACTGGATCTGTTTCTTTCTCTTTCTCTATTCATGCCTAACAAGCAAAGAAACAGAAAAAAGAAAAGCTGTAATTGCAGGGCAAAGAATCTGAATAATCCACAAGCCAGAAAAACCTGACTAAATAAGAGTTAACTCAATGGATTTCTCTTCTACAGTTTAGAAAGTGAATTTTCTTAAACAATTCATAAAAATTTTTTCACAGTAACAAAATGGAAATGAGAAAATGCACGTTCGTTTACAAAAAGAGAAACACACACATGCGTGCGCGCGCGTGCGCGCTCACACACACACACCAGAATAAAACAGTGAAAATCACAGAAGTCTCTCAGAAGAGGTAATCTAGTCACCCAGAGAAATATATAAATTGGCTGGAGAAGATCTATGGAAAATATAGACACAGGCCTTATAAATTAGGAAGAAATGTATACAGTGGGTGGACAAAGAATATGTGGAAATAACAATACTAACAGTTCTGCATTTACCATGTGACACATATTGATCTAGGCATTTTAAAAAAAATCTCACTTAATCCTTACAAATGCTAGATCCTTAAGGAGTTTCGCCAGTTCTTTAAAGGGATTAATCTTTCCTTTCTCTGTGCTTGTTCGCATTATATCTATCCTTTAACTATATGTAAACTTACTGAGGACAGAGACAGTCTGATTCATTTTATTACTGCCTTGGGCATCTCCCATAATGTCCTGCCCACTAAACAGCAGAACTTAAATAAGTAATATTCAAATTTTGGGTGCATAAGACTCATCAGATTTTGTAAAAGGTCAAATGCCCATGTCACAGAAAATTGGACTGGATTAATCCAGATATTTAATAAGCATTTATTAAGTACTTTATGTGGTAGGTGTTATTAACTCCACATCATAGACAAAGAAACGGTCCTAGGTAAAGTAAATTGCTAAAGGTCACAAAACTTATAATTAAAGGTCACAAATCTTATAATAAATAAGAGTCAGGGTTAGGCCAAAGTAGCAACCAAAGTCTCTCATTCACTCATTCATTCATTCTTAAATTCACTTATTCAACAGGTATTTGAAAACATCCTACTGGCTTCCAAAAGGAAATGCATCAGACACAAAATGCCAATTACTCTGTACCATTAGCTGACGGTACTGAAAAGCTTCCCCCAATGTCATCCTGAAGTAGCCACCCAACAGGGTGCAGATGCTAGGAGAGAAAGGGGATGATGCCCTTGTTTTATTTCTAGAGATAGTAGCATTTCACTGTTTTAGAAATAGCTTTTCTCTTCATACACTAAATATTCTTAAATGGCGAATATGTTTTAAAAGGTACCCTTTTAAGCTCTTTTTTCTGTATAGTGGTTCAGTTTGCTATCTTGTGGATGTTAAGAAAATCCATCTATCTTCTTTAAATCTGTGTTACCTTTGGTAACCTCCACCAATTTAAATTGAAGTTCCAAATATTTTTAGTTGAAAAGAGATTATTGCCTATTTTCTCATCAGTCTCATGCATGTAGAAAAAAGTTGCTACTATTCTGAACTTAATTAAAATAGAGATTAAACTTTATTTCTTTCTTATAGTCCACAAATTTCCCATAATGACAAGTAAATTACCCATGTTAAAGTTGAGCAGAGCATTACCTTACTAGAGTGATAGTCATCAGATGTGAGGCCTAAGAATGGACAAGTATAAGATCCAATATAATATTTGAGAAAATATAACAAAAGGAATTAGTGTGTATAATTTCAATTAATACATATAATTGGACAAATAAAATATCCACATGCCGGTTAAAATTTTTTTCTAGGTATTAAGACAAACATTACTTTCAAACTTGTACAATTCAGGAGAAAAAAGTTTTGTTCTAGCCTTTTGAAGTACAACTGTGGCATTTTGTCACTGTAATAAAAAAATCCTTAGTATCAACACCTATAATTGTCATCCTGTTTTGCTGCCTAATAGCATCCAAATCGACAAAAACTACTTGTGATACAGGATCAGGTCAGTAGACAAACAACCTCTTGTTTTGATATGCTTCCTGTTCTCTGCTATCACATACCCGTCACTAGTAATCAGGTACACTGAACAAACTAATGGAGAAGTGGAGAAAGAAATTGACTTGTTGCCAGCCTTCATGAATTCAAACTGATCCACCCTGTTTGTTTAGTTCCCATATCACTCTGGTTAATGATACTGCCCTGGAATATATTTGTTCAGGAGTTTGAGCAGAGACATTTCTTAGTAGAAAAACAGGCCCAGGTTACGCCTGGGGATTTGAGAGGAACAGAGAACGGGAAAATATTTAGAGCTTCTCAAGTAAACTCAAGAAGCTCCTTCTTCCTAAAAGATGTCTTTCTTTACCCAAAACTTTGTTCAGTTTCTTGAGCAGCTATAATTTACCAGGGGCTATGGAGATTACATTTTATCAACACATGCTGCATTCTTCTTTAGGACAGAGTTCTGACTTGCTTCAACTGGATTTCCAAGGACAGCCTCCCTAGAGAAGCAGAAATGTAGGATGACGTGGCACTTCTATTACTTAGCCAGAGCTTCCTGATAGCCATCTTTTTTAATTTCAAGAAAGACAACCATTATAATCTCAACTTCTTCACTGGTACAAATCATACTATAAAAGGTGCTTCATTTTATTTCTTCTCTCATCATAGCTATAAACAGGCATATGTCACATATTTTACATGCATTATCTCATTTACTCTCCACAATGTCCCGACTAAATTAGGAACTATTTTGTCTTTGTTGCCAATGAGAAAATTATAAAGCAACTTGTCCAAGGTCACCCAGCTTATACTTGGTACAGCAGATTTGAATTCAACTAGGTCTAACTCAAGTGCTCAAGTAGGTCCAATGATGAAGCCACCACTTCATTAGGGGGTGTGTGTATAAGTGACCTTGTAGCCCTTGAGTGTACTACCATGGCTTATCAGATGTTGAATATATTTTTCTAAGTATTCCTGACTATGACTCTCCTCTATTCCTTCAAAGCTGGCCTTCAAGTCCAGGGCCCAGGGAGTCTCCCCATGTCCTTAAAAGAATTAATCTCTCCCTCCTCTTTGCTTATGCACATTTCTGCCTCTTCTTTAGCCATTTGTAAGCATTTTAGGAACAGAGTCAGTCTGATTTTTTGAGTATTCATATGGTCCCCATGTGATTCTGAAGCAGGGGTAGAGGGCCTGTCCCCCTTAAAGAAACACTGCATCCAGCTGGAAGCATTTGAGATCTTGCTCTTCATCAGCTCAGCTCAAATAAACTCTTATAAAACTGAAGGCAAAAATAAACAAAAATGAAGGGAGGGAGAGAGGGAGGAAGGGAGGGAGGAAGGAAGGAAGGAAGGAAGGAAGGAAGGAAGGAAGGAAGGAAGGAAGGAAGGAAGGAAGGAAGGAACACTGCCTCCAACTGTTTGTAACACAGAATGGAAATCGTATTCTAAAAAGGCAAGGATAAAATAAGTTAATTTCTACTCTCCCTCCATTCAAAAAATAACTTCTATAACTGCCTGTATCTTATAGTTTTATAGTATTTTGTAAGGTCTAACTGTCTTCTCTAAAGAAATCTGCTGCAGACTAATCTTACTGATGGTCAGACACCTCAATTTTCAGTACTAGCTGGATATCTGATTCCAATTATATCACCATGTGACCTCAGAGCAAATAAAACACCCCTCTGTCTTATTTATATCCCCATCTGCAAAGAGATAGTCAGCTTTTAAAACATTATTCAGGAAGAGGTTATAAACCCATTTGAGACCAAGCAAGAAAACCTTCTCAAGTATCCTGGGAAGGGGAAATAGCTCTTAAAACTTATATTTAAGAGTCTTTAAAAATCTAAGAATAAAAAGGGCTAAATGCTGCTCTTAAGTTTATAAGGGGTAAATCCTCAAAACTGAATCTAATTCCCCCACATATGCTCTTACCAAACAAAATATATCTTTAGGCAAGAATCACAGGAAAAGGATCAAGTGTCCTGACCACTCAATTACAGAAAAACAAAATAAAATAAATGGATGATGATTTCACCAGAGGAGGAGTGTTTCTCAAGTAACTAGATATCAAAAGCTTGTAAAGCACACTGTACTTAGTTCCATTCCACCTCAATTGCAGAGCTCAGAAGAAAAACACAGGAAGAAATTATTTAACTGTGGTTGACTAGGAATCTTATGAGATATAGGAACACAGATACTTGGAAATCCATTATAAAATTCAGCTTGGAAACTGAATAATCACAAATGCTTCAGATGATCAGACCTAGAAAATGTGGAGCCCTGATCCCTCACTGAGGACTTACTAGAAATGGCCATTAAGGACATATTTTAGAGCAAAATTAAAATTCATGTAATTAATGAAAATATGAATTTATATTTGAATCTCCAAACATTCCCAATTTCTCAAGAGGAATAAATGTCTTTTCTAAACATTAGACCTATCAATACGCTTTTTATAACAGAAACTATATAGCCCATGACACGTATTGAGGCTACTGTCAAAAGATAAGTGAATTTCAATTCTCTTTTCAAAAGGTCCAAAGGACAGCTTGAGAAGCTACCACTCTCTAACCCTATGTCAACTCTTTTATTGGGCAGCAAAGAATAAAATGGCATAGGATAGGATTTGTCTTTCCATTTACTGCGATGTCCCTAGCACCTAGAATAGAGCCTAGTACAAAGTAGTATATATTTGTGAACCAACGCAAGTTGCAAAATGCAAGAATCCTACACGATAGCTAATTTGCACATTCTGGAAGAAAATAGTGCATTCTTTTTTTCTGGATGGATTGGCAGTGTAGGAAAGGTTTTTGCCAATATTAACTGTCAGGTGATCCCCTAGGTGATGGCTGCCAGCAACTGGCTTTATTTTAACCACTGAAAGAACTCTTGGTGGTTCAGTCAGTCACAGGGCAACATCCCAACCTGACTCTAGCCATCATCCAACACTCTTCCTTCTCCTCACAACCAGGACAGTTAGGAGCCCTGGTCTGCCTCAGAACCAGCTGTGAAAAGTAACCAATGGGCTGGCACCATCATATAGACCATCCTGCAGATGTGACTAGAGATGAAAGTGTCTAGTTTTTATTAAAATCCATGCTGTGAGTTTATATATTTTGAAGGGGGGGAAGAGACCACAATTTGGACATCAATTTTTTTATTATGAATTTGGCTTAATTAACTTTATTATAAGAATTCTGATTTTTAACACCACTTTAAAGTGATTTCACTACTCAAAAAATATCTTGACTTATAATCAATTTCCTGAGGTTCTCAACAGGCATGAATAGATTTAAATTTTCAAAAGAAATTCAAGATATCTAAGCTCTGCTGACAATTAACACAGATAACAAGGGAGAAAACAAAAGAGAAATGGCAAAGAAATAAGCAGATTTCTGTCACCTTAAAATTTTCCAGTGAAAGTATGAATTGGAAATGTTTCAATGTCCTTAGAGCTTTTAAAGTTAAAAAAGAACGCTATTAAAGTAGCTCTTGATTCCAAGTCCTAAAAAGGGATGAGACTGGAACACCTTATGCCAGAAAACAAGGAAGCTATTGATAACCAAAAGGACACAGGAGCCAACTTAGAAGGTATGTATACTGGCCAAACCTGAGACTATCTGGACATAAAAAAGATGACTGCAATAGATTAAAACAAATACAATGCATAAAAATAAACAAAGCTTTGGAGGGCTCTGGCCCATTACTGTAAAATTGGTAAAGAATCAATGTGATCTTTCTAATATTTTAGAGAAACCAAGTAATTGATGAAGAAAAGTTTCTCTTTAAAGAATTCCAACCACTATGTAAGCAGAATGACGGAATTAGAAAACTATAAGTTTGCAATGAATATCTAATTATATAATTGGATCTGGGCAATAGTTATCAGTTTGTTAAAACTATTACATAAAATGCTGATGAGGAACTTTAAAACAGTAATCAAGCTAATAGCATCTGAACTTCTTAATCGATCTGAACATTTAAAGTCAGAAAATCAGACACTATGCACCTTCTGATGTGATTCCATCGGAAGTAAATACCATCTATGAAATATTGAATCTAATAAACCCTCCATGTCTAATAAACAATTTAGAGAAAATAGGGGGTAGAGGCAATTAAATCAAATACAAAATGTAAAAAATTCTACAGAGCAAATAATCTAATTTCTTCCATTTGAAAAATCCCTTAAAAATTAGGGGTGAGTGTGATTTATAGGTTAGAAAGACTTAAAGAGACATATTAACCAAATGCAATGGATGGCTCTCACTTGGATCTTTATTTAAACAAACTAACAGTAAGGCGGCATTTTTTGAGGTAGCTGGGGGAAGTTTGAGCAAAATATTACATGATGTAGTAGCCATGAAAATGAGCCTCTCCAGTGTCCTACAGTCATTTAACTGGACAGTTCAAGCTGCTGTGGTCTGAATCCATTATGGTGTTGAGGCCCTGCTTCCAACTGGCTGCTTCCTGCCAACAAAGGAGCAGAGCAAGAATACAAAGGCAAGCCCATTCCTGCAAGATGTAGGTCTACTCGGAGAACCAGCACCTTTACAGCCTTTTACAGCCTTGCTAAAACATTCTTTGAATTGCACTGTGGATTAAGATTTCCTGCTCCATTATCCTCCTTCCCTCTCTTCTTCACATCAGTCAGACCTGTATTGAGGTCTCCCAACCTCCCCTAGGCTCCTGCCCCATTTTCCCTCACACGTGTTTTCTCTCAAAAAATCTCTTGGCTTGCCTCTTAGAACCTAAACAGATTAAGAAATTAGCATAAAATGTATTAGGTATTATAATAATGTGATTATTATTTAAGTCCTTATCTATTAGAGATATATATTCAAGTATTTACAGGTTAAATGACAGAATGGTTGAAATTTAATTTTAAAACATCCCAGCAAAAAAAAAAAAAATTTTTTTTAAATAAGATTGGTAAGATACGAATAATTTTCTCTGCTTTTGTATAAATATGAAAATGTCCATAGTAAGTAATAAGTACCTGACTAGTAATCCTAAAATCTGTCAAGTTCATCAGAAACAAGTCTAAGAAACTTAACTCAGAGGAGCGTTAAGGAACCATGACAACTGAATGTATTTTTTACTGTATTGTGGAACATAGAAAGGACATGAGGGAAAAATCTGAATCCAGTATAGATGTAAGTAATAATGAATCAATAACTCATTCATTCATTGTGACAAATGCACCATACTAACGTAAGACATTAATAATAGGGGAAACTGGGCATGGATTATTCAAGCTACCCTCTGTACAATCTCCTATAAACTAAAACTTCTCTAAAAGTAGCTTATTTATTTCATCGTAAAAAAAAAAAATGATCCCAAATTGATTTTAAAAATGCTTTTCTTATTTACTCTGGAATGCAATATTGTCAATTTCTCCTCACTGATCAGTTAGTTGAAAAATGTTACTGACTTTGAGTTCAGAGTGAATTTTGACGATTCAATCTCCCCATGATCACCCTACAAAGTCCGTATATGCAAAAAAACCAAAAACAAAACTATAACTATGATGAAACGTATATTTATTTGTTTCAATAAAGTTTTAAAATTTCACAAAAATGCATCATGGTTACCAAAAACCTTCAGGCAATAACACAGATCAACTTTAATGAGAAACAAAGATTTAATTACACAGTATCTTGGACTTTAAGAACCCGAGTTCCAGAGATATTAAAACAATAGGTTTATGTCAAACTGCCAATATCCATACTGAAGCTTTTCCTGATACAATCTTTTTGCAATGTAAGCAATAATGAAAAAAACCCCACATTTTTAACAAGTTCATGTTATTATTATTTATACAATATCCAAAAAGAAAGACCAAGATCTTTGCTTAAAGACAGAAATGCATAATGCAAATTTGCAAGCTTTGACCTGCATCAGAATTACCTGAAGAGCTTGTTCAAACAGATTGCTGGGCGTCACCTCATTCAGGTGTTGGGTGGTGCCCAAGAATTTGTATTTCTAACCGGTTTCTAAGTAAAGCCAAATCTACCGGTGTGGGGACCACACTCTGAGAACCGCTGGCAAAATATTTAGTAGTACAATGATCATGTCATAAGGCGCAAAGGATTGCTTTGAAGACCTTGGGTAAATTATTCTTCCCAATCTGTAACTTACGTAAGTTTTAAAGAATCAATAAAAAGTATTTGAAGCACTTAACACAATGCCTGGCATATATGGTTACTAAATTATAATTATCAAATGTTTTTACGTCATACTAAATTAAGATTAAAGTTATGCTCCAATTGTTAACTGAGTCGCTAAACTCAGCTGTACCTCTTCAGGTATACTGATCTTAAAGTGTTACAAGAGGTATTTTTAGGCCTCTCATGATCATCAATATGTCTTTCTTAAATGTCCATTTACTCACCCCAATTTTCACTGATTTAACTTTAAATAGTAAAAAATATAGCTAATATAAAAATTACTGGCATAATTTTACTTTAGTGATGTCCTCCATTGTCCTGCATCATCCATACATGAAACTTTCAATTTGCCTATGGAAGGCTAAAAATTTTCCAACTTTTCTTAACACTGTATCAAATAAATATATTCTTACCAGAAGTGATTTGCCAGTTCTTCAAATGGGATTTCCTAGGCTTTTGACAGCTTTGTTTATACTTTTGTACTACAAGATTAAATAAATCAGATTCCTTTCTACTAATTTTTCTTAATAATTAATTTGCTTCTGTAAAACTAAAATGCTCACTGATGAGATCATCAATCTTTGTTTAATCACAGTAAATAGTTCCCTTTTTAAGGAATATAAATATTTCCCTGGATAAACACTGTAAATTTCATGTTCCATGTTATATTAAAGAGATAGCAATGACCACATATGAATTAAGACTATAATTTATACTGAATAATTCTGCACACTTTCATGTGAAAAACATATACAGCAGTCAAAACTCTTTGTTTTTCATATATATAAAGTCAATGTCCAATCTACTTTTCCTAATTGGCTCATCTTAATTTTTCTTATATTGCTTGACTATTTCACACCAAATAGAGCACCTTTTCCTTTATTAAACACATCTTTATTCAGTCACAGAATTTTTTTGAAAGTGAGAGAAAAATTGTGCATTTGGTCCAGTATTAAGAGGGAAGCTTTGTTTCTTAGCTTCCTTTCTAATCGTATCTGGTTAAATGTCAAAATAAAATGGGTTATAAGATATTATATCTTTTATCTATCCTTTTAACATGAAGGTCCAACATTACATAAATTCTTTCCAGTAGGTTGACCAAGAATAAAATGTAACCTCTTATAGAGGTGAAGAGAAACTAGAGCCATGAGATTAAGAAAATATGTGGGTTTTACAGCTACTGATAGAATTGTGTGGACAGAGTGAACTAAGAAGAAGAAAAAAAGAGATTTGATAAAGTCTTAAGACAACTGGCTCCAGTTTCAAGAGACCTTGCATATTTTTTCAGTAGGCTTGCTCCAATAATGGAGTATGTTCTTAGGTAAGGACTTGAGACATTATCTAAATAGTCTGACTGAAGGATGCTTATTCACTTGTTAGACATGTATGACATTACTGGAAAGATTAATTTAGAGTTCTAGAAGTAAAGAAGACTGATTAGCTTGCGCAGGTGTATGAAGAATGACACATTAGCAAAAGGTTATGTAAACCATTTACTAAAAAAAAACAAAGACTGAAGCTTTACATTCCCAGACCCCTACTTATCTTTTTCAAACTATGAAGAACCTGAAATTCTTTGAACACCATCAGATTTGATAGGTTATAATTGTGAATTAAGAAATTACTTGTTTAAAACAAAGAGACAAAATTTTCAGTCAGGCTGAACATGTGCACATCTCTCGTTAATTCAAGAAGCCTCATCATTAATGTATTTAGGTTTGTTCAACCCTATTTTTGTTTTTTAAACCATTATCTCTTCTACAATAATATACGTAACATTTGAAAGTACTGCACACTTTCAATAAGAGGCGTATAAGTTAATTAGAATATTAGCATTATCCTTTAACTTTAAAAGTAAAACTCATGGTCAAGATTTTACTGATAGTACAGGAAGGAAATAATTAACTAGTGTTAAAAAATAAATGAGAATTTACCTTTTATTGAATATTATTTTACATGCAAAGCATATTAAAAGTGAATCAAGTTTACTACTACACAATGAAAACCTATACAATGGGAATTAGGAAAGCTGTCTACACAATACTAATGTGATCAATAAATCATCCAGATACTTTTTAACAAATATTTAGATTACCTGACTTAACTGATTTTTCAACAGTGTACTTCAGCTTTCATGTGGTCTTGGCTGGAAGCAGCAGCTATCTGATACTTAAATTTAGACAGAAAAAATAATAAGCCCTGAACTAGCATAGCTAAATCTTTTGAGAAACAAGTTCATCAATAAAATTTATACATATTAGGTATTCAGAGGGGAAACAAAATAAACAAAACAGACACATAATACATGTCTATCAAGTGATCATCACTAATATTCAAAGTGACTGCCCATATGTGAACTGTTTAGACTTAAATAACTAAAATAAACCAGTAATCAATAGTATATAAAAACTAACAAAATCATATTTGAACAACATCAACTGTTTGGTGTATCTGATATACACTGAATTCTTTTTGCTTCATTATTGCTATAAATTCCTTTAAAATGTTTTCATAATTTGTAATTATCTAAAAGAATTATGGTAAGATACTTCCCAATATGCACTAGATCTTTCACTCTACCATTCAGTAAATAGTATAGCAAATTAAATGATACCACCTATTAACTAGACCTAAAAGTCAATGACTGAATAATACAAAAATACTTTTGAATGAATTATTCAGATTAGACCAGTTAATGCTACTTAAAATTGCAGTTTGTACTACTGATTCACACTACATAGACTATACACTGCTAGAAGGAAGGGCTGGCCCATATCCATTGTTTTAAAACTTCTGTAATATCTATAATTGTATACCCAACTGACTAATAAATATTGCTGAAAGAAAAGGTATAAAAATTTAAAGTAACTCCCTCATCCATATTGCTCTTCCATACTCACATAATTATTTTAGGAATAAGAATGTGACTTTAATATGCTATGAGATTCTAGCTGAGTAAAATAAAAAAACATGGGCTCAGGATTTCTTGGGTAATGGTTCAAGTCGTTACACTCAGAATGAAACAACCAACTCCTACACTGGGAAACTTATCAGCAGGGGGAAGTGCCTTTGTTGAGGCACCTGATATGCAAAATGTTTGTCTATCAGTATTATGCTTTCAGTTTGATAGAATGACAAAAGAAAAGTGCCCCTACTTTTAACATAAGTAATATATACTAGAATTCTAGTTGATGGGATGTCCTTTATGAGAGCATGCATAGTTCCAATGCAAAAGAAGTTTACTGTTACATATTAGAAATGGTTCAAATAACAATAACAGAATGTTCAGCACTAACTATAACATTAGTTCAGATTCCTGAATGCTAGTTCTTTCTCACTTAATATAACCCAATCCTCCATGAAAAGCTGGTGTATTTGGTTTCTTATAAAATGAAAATATATGCCTGAATCTTGTAAGAGATTATTAACAAAAGCATGAATAGTTATTAAGTGCCAATAACACATGGAACTTACTAGGCGCTGACTCAAGATCGTAACACTACAAAAAGATGAAAGATGACCATCAATGGACATGTGAAATATTGTCTAGGACATCAAATCAATGATCAAACCCAAGGTCTTTCCAATTTTGTCTTAACAGTATTGAACGTATGGACACATCTAACACACTGACTCACATTATGTTCAACAAAAAGTATTAGTGGATGCAAAACCTTGGATTTTAATTTCTAATTATAAAAATCCAGATTAATCCAGAAAACATAAAAGGTATAATTGAGGTAGGTTTTTGACCTTAAAAATACATTGCTTCTACCACAATTAAAAAGTTATTAACAAAATACATTGTTTCGTGGATCTGCCCGATAATTTTACTTAATTTTCTATCTTTTAAACTACTTGAACAAGTGTGATGTTGCTAATCTACTACATTTAGTAAATTCTTTTAGAAATACACACTCTGAAGCCTTCCTTTTTCTCTCCAAAGGTATCTGTAGTACAATAAAATAACAATTATAGAAAAATGAAAGAGAGATTACTTCAGAAATTCACAAGTTAATACATGTCAGAAATCAGGGAGGCAAGTCGTGCATTTCAGTTAACAACCTAATTGTTTTGAAAATAACATAATAAACACATTAGAACTTTGGATACACTTTATTATGCCACAAATTTCCAGGAAATATAAGAAATATTATTTGTGAATGGGACTAATAATTTTACGAACACTAGCACTTTGCTGACAAATAGCCAAGTTTTCTAAGGTAGTGCATATATATTTAAGTTACCTTTTAAAAAATATCAATTTTTAAATAAATTTTAAAGGGATATTGTAGCAATCTCATTTTATTTTTTAATATTCAGTGTAAAACTCTGTATGTGACAAAAATTTGTATTTAAGGATGGAAGAACTGCATGTGAAAGCTTTGCCTAAGCTGTCAGGCGCTGTATTTGCACTTGGACCATTATATAAAAGATCATTGTTGGAAATGTTCCTGATAAACTGAAGGCAAGAAAAACATTTAAAACAGCTAAGTCTTTAAAAACTAGTTTTTAAAAGTATTGATATCTAAAAAAGGAAATGGAATATTCCTTTACTTACATATGCAATAGAAAATTCAAAACTTTTTTTTAACTAAAAAACCAATATACTACTAATTTATTTTAAGGCTGGGTACTGACAGCATTTTAACAATATCCAAAGTATAGATAGGAAACTAGGCAATACTGGTATTTCTGCCATATACCTAAAGGGAGATGAGTACCTCACAGCCAAAGGCAGTGACTGAGCCTGGCAAACCACTTTGACATGTGGGTAGCGGATCACTGTTCCCATGCTGAGTAATTGCGTCAAAAAGGATGCCTTTATGCTATAATTCTGCAAATGTGTCAAATTTGTGTGTGTGTCTCTTAAGAGACCAAGTTAATTATTATAAATAAACTAAAAGGGGAAAAAAAAACACTGGTAGCTAAAATTATGTTAATTCCAGAGTCTACAATGAAAAGTACAGAAGGAAAGAGGCAAGACTAATTGTTTCCAAACCTAGGTTATAATTAGTATCATCAGGTGGTGAGCTTTAACAATTCTGTCCAGGGTCTCAACCTAAACCTATCTAGACACTATAGCGAGGAAATTCTTTTTAAGCAATCCAAGTGATTCTCAGATCTGCCAAAGTTGAAACTTCTGAAGTACAAAGTGGTGGGAGGGGAAGGGAATAATCTAGATAATTGCAGAGTGTTTCAGAATTCAACATCTGATTTTTATCATTTATTCTCCATTTTTTCCAACTGTCTCACCTTCCTTATTTTTCTAATAGTGAGTAATGAAGGGGCTTGACAAGTGAAGGAAAAATAATCAGTGGAGTTCCCCAAATGGATTACTGTGCTATGTTCAAGCCACTTTCGTACATTAACTGGATAAAAGCATATCAGTATATTGTTTGAGATTTAACTATAAAACTGACATTTTTTAATGATAATGTATTTTAAAGGAGGGAGTTTACCTACTTAACATGACACATAATATAAAACAATTCTAAACATTACTGATATTTAACAGAAAAAGAAAATTTGTATAATTCTTCAAAATAAGTGTGTTTTTAAAAATCTAATGTTAGGAAGAAAATCCCTTAAATTTGAGGTAGGGCAATAATTCTGTCATATGAGAACAACAGTGTCAGTGTTATTCTCCAAATTAGGAATTAAATTTCAGCATTATTTCTGTTTTGTACTCTTTTGTAATGTAAGTATAAATGTTTTAAGTTGGATAAATATTTTGGTTTTAATTTTAATGTATAATTTAAAATATGAACTTTTTTTCTTATACACTGAAATTGTACACATTCTCAAGGCTTGATGAATAAACATTTTAAATATCCCGTGTTCACTTATAAATCTTGGACTAATTAAAAAAAAGTAGTACCTACATAAGAAATTTTACATTAAGATTACAACTGTATGTTTTTAAAAAGTTAAAGTGATTTAAATTTTTTGCCAATATTCAAATACAAAATAGTACAGTTTAATTTACTACAGCACAATTCAAGTATTCTCTTAAATTTTAGTTAGCCAACTAGTACATGATATTAAGTGACTTTTTATAATAGCTTTCCTTTTTAAAGATGACCTTATACAAAATAGTGTGACTACATTACTCTAAATTGCTTAGAATGAATTGAAAGAACAAATAACAGTAGACAAAGACTTTTATGAGTAAATCATCAACACATAAAAGGTTACACACATCAGGTAACTCTCCAAAAGTATTTAAATTCATGTAAACAAAGACTATGTATATTCCTTTAGGGAGAAAATGCATTACCATAGATAAAATATATTCAAATGGTTGTGACTTTAAACCATATATTATCTGAATACCACACAAAACCAAAAGAGGCATAACCTATCATTTTAACAGCTGAAAGAATTATTTGTGAAAAGGTACTTTTTAAAAACTAATATGAAAAAGAAATATTTTGAAAATAAACATCCACTGTTTTCTAGAAATAAATATACATATTTAATGCATTGCAGCATAGGAATATTGTCCTAGCATCAGCCATAACATTCAATCAGTAGTTTTAAAATATTTTTTTCCACACTGAGCCTTGAATCTTCTACCTTGTTAGCTGCCCAACAACTTTCAAAAGAGTTTTATTCTCCTGCTTTAGTTGTTCATTTTCATCTTCTATGTCATCTAGGTCCTTAAGGAAACAAACACACAAAAAATGAGTTTTTAAAATATTTTAAAATATTCTGGAGATAATAACACTTCAAAAATACACATTTGAAGAAAATTCATAAAAGCAATTAATCTGGAAATGAGGGCAAGTTGTGAAAACAACTGTAGATGGAATATGTCCCACTTAAAGGGAGCATCCACTACTCAACTTCTCATTGTTATCATAATGAGCCAAATCTTGCCAGATCTTTCAGTTTAAGAAGCCAGAAATCAAATTTCTTAAGTTATGAATCTTCCAATTTTTAATCATTATAAATAGCTTAATTTTTATTTAAAAACAAATCCTCCTTTCCCCAAATTGAGAGCTAAACAAAATATATAGGTGGATTCAGGGTCTTGGATTGCAACCATGTGTCAAATTATACATCAAAAAGACCCAGGTGTTAAGTTCTGAATGTACTCTACTACCTTGTATGATTTTTTACAAGTCTGTATATATTGTGGGGTAAGAAGAATCAGAGGAGGTGATAGAACTGAAGCATATAGAAAAAATATCTGGGGTATACAGAAGTGATCTAGTTCAATTTATACGTTAGGCTTCTCTATGACATTTTGTTTGAGAAAAAGGTTTTAAAGCTTAAAAAAATATATTGAAAGCCACTAAACTAGGTAATCACCCTCTGGCTTTAAAGTTATGTGATTCTAGCTCTATGTTCCCTATACTAATCCCAGTTCCATATATACAACCATTTGGTAAATACAAAGACAATGCTTTAGTTAGAAGAAACATTATAAGGCAGACTATTTACTGGTGGTTGGAAAAGCATATATTTACAGATGTATCCTCACAATTTAAAATACCAAAACTTGGAGCAAGTGTACTATTGGATAGCAGCATTCTGATAAATTTAGTATACTGTCTTTAGACAATTATGTAAATGACTTTAAAATGTACAAAAATGAAATCTGCATTTAATCACAAACTAAATGAATGACACTGAAAAACTAATCTGTTGAAACAACAATAAAGATGCAAGATTCCTAAAATTACAACTGAGACTTACTCAAGAATTAGAATTAAATGATAAAATACATTTATGTATCATTGCGAGAATATAAGCTCTGTAAGCGCAGGTGATTTATTATTCTCTTTAATACACATAGTATTAAAGGCAGTACTAATACATCATCAACATCAAAAATATTCGCAGGTTTTACTGTATTAGTCCAGAACCTATAGAGAATGCCTATGTTCTGAACCAAAATGAAAGGCAATGAAAAAGCTTATTTAGAATTAGGATTCTCAAAAACCTGGGGTCAAATACTGGCTCAACTGATTACTGTGTCATTACTATGTATGACTTGGAGCAAGTTAAACATTGAATTTCAGTGTCCTCATCTATAACCTGCAGTTAATGCCTCAGAGCTTTATTATTCTGCACATAATAAAACCTCTCTATTTTCTCTTCCTCCATAATTACTATTGGAATAGGAATATGTTCTTTCTTTTTTCCCTGAAGCAAACACTTCTTTCCTCTATCTTATCTAAAGTCTTACAAAAATCAAAACTATAGAATCTTTTCTATTACAATTACCTAAGTATGGTCTAGCATTAATACCTGATTCTTAACAGAGAGTATATTCTAGGGCTAAAAGCAAACAGCTACAAATAATCATCATGAGAGAGACTTTGGGGTAGCCTAAAGCTAAAGCTGGGGGTGCATACATATAAATGAAGAAATATGTGAAAATACAAAGACATCTGGAGTTTCCTATAGCAAGAAAGTAGCAACTGTAGTTCTTCACTGAAGTAACTCTTTTGCACATGACCTTGCATGTGTGGAGGTGAACAAACTGCCTTTCACCCCCAGACTCTAATGAAACAAAGAACAAATCCATTCTTCAGTCCATCCCCAAAAGAACATTAAGTGAATATAATCGAAAATTGGCCAGAAGAAATCAGTTTACAGAATGAAATGATGGTTCTTACTACCACTAATTACTCTCTCATTTACAAAATGAACTAAAAAATGAAATTAAATAATTCCTTCACCTTTATGTATTTTCATCCAATTGCCAGAAAAAAAGGAAACCGTGAAACTGAAATGTGTAAATACTCACTCTATTTAACAAATCGATTTCTTCTTTCAGTTTCCCGATCATTTCCTCTTTATCTTGCATTAGTCTCACAAGTCTTAAGTTTTCTTGCCTTTCTCTTAATACTTCCTGGTAGATATAATTACAAAGTTTATTAACTGGAAAGTAATTGGTTGTTTATAGTCTTAAGTGGTATACATTAATTTGTAAATAAGAGCAAGTTCTGAGAACAATTTTAGATGGAGTATGTCCCACCTGAAGAGAGCATCTACTACTAAACTTCTCATTGTTACCATGATAATAATTATTTGAATTCTAAGTTAGTGAAGTGCTTTAGAGATATGAAGATTTCCAATGAATTTCTCATGCGATTTGATGTGAAAAGGAGGAACTCATTCCAGGAAAAAAAAAAAAAATCCACAAAAAAACAAGAATGAGAGGAATACAGGAGTTATAAGGTATGTTTCTGATTAAATCTTTACACAAGTCTTTAACAAATACTAATATTCAATATCTTACCCTCTTTATCTTATCACCACCGTTAGTAATGAAATATTTAATACATAATATCCTATTAGAGAAAATTCAATTTTTTATTAAAAATACAAAGTTTAAGGAAGTCACTTTGTTGTACACCTGAAACTAATATAATATTGAATGTCAACTTTAACTGGAAAAATAATTAATTTTCAAAATAAATTTTTTAAAGAGTAGGAAATGGCTCTATGGAAAAGTCTAAACAGAAATAGTCCTCTACTGGCTCTGCTAGTTAGCTGACAATGAATACAATAAAGGAACTGAATTACATTACTGGGTTTTAAGCTTTTTTTAAAAAAAGAAAAACTATGCAATACCTATTTAAAAAAAAAAATCTTATTTAGAATTCAGGGCCTTAGGCTGGGTCAGCCAGCATGGGGTCAAAAGAGAAGCAGAACTAAAAAAGTCCTGCCCAGAATTTTGCTTCTTTCCTACTAACCCTCAGAGAAAGCAGCCAGCTGGCCTCCCTAAATCAACTGCTGCCAACTACTAGCAAGTCAATCCAAATTCTTATGGAACTTTAAAAGTCTCTAAAGAGTACCCTGGAAACCTACTAAACTATATGTTGCTTAAAGTTTTTAATTTATGCCCACAGAAACTAGTATGAAAGGTCAAATATGAACTAAAAATGATCGTAGTGTTATAAAAAGATACAACTTTTAAAATTAAATCTCTACTGAAAACAATCTTTTTGTCACAGATTTTAATTTAGCAAAACAACACATTTTCAATAATCAGAAAGTAATTCAATACCATTATCAATTTGAGAGGTTGAATGTCTACAGATCAAACCTGAGACTCTATGGCAAACAAATTTATGCCAATATTCATTTGAGTTGTTCTCAAAGATACTACTAAAAAAGATTACTCTTAAAATTGTTTCAAAAACAAAAGATTGTTCTAGGCTCTAATTCAGAGCCCAAAAGTAAGTCTACAAATGACTATCTCAAGAGATAATATAGTAAACAAACACACAGTAGTACATATTGTCAGCACAGACTTCTAACCCTTTCAAAAGCAAATACTATTTTTAATACATTAGAGATAACACTTGGCAGAATAGAAGTATCCATTAAATTAAGGAATACAATGATTAGCTCTATTTTTAAAAGTTTTAACATCAAAAGAGCTGGAAAGTACTAAGAAAATCAGAAAATGTCTAGCCATAACACATCTAAAAAACTTAAGACAGTGATTCAAAGCTAATATTTGACTATATATGGAGATACCAATTAATACTAATGGTATCTTCAATTACTGATCTCATTCTTGTCGTTTTTTGGCATTGTCTCTCCTCTACACATTTCAATTTATTTTCTCTCTCTGCTGTTATGAAAGTAAAAATGAAACCAAATGATATATTAATTTTATCAACCTTAAATAATTTGTAATTCATACCTTTTCAAGATCTTCAATTTTCTTTTCCAATGTGCTACTTGAGACCAAATTACCTGAAGCATTTGCATCCCTGTTATATCTGCTGAAACCACTTCTATCTGTTCGGGGATATCTACTTGAGACATCTTCTTCAGAGGTGGTGGTTGTGCTATGGAAATAAAAAATATATATTTTATAAAAATATCTAATAGGAGTACTTACATAAATAAAGCAATTATTGCCTGACATAAAGGAAGAGATTGGCAGTTAAACTCTCATAGGAGACTTGTAATGCCCCATTGACACCAATGGACGTATCTTCCAGACAGAAAACCAACAAGTAAACAGCAATCGACAAGTAAAAACCAACCAGAAAATGACTCATTATACCAATTGTATTTAATTGATATCTTCAGAGACTTTCACCCCAGAAAAGCAGAATATACATTCCTCTCAAGTGTGCATGAAACATTTTCCAGGACAGACCACATGTTAGGTCAGAAGACAAATCTCAATAAATTTAAAAAGACTGAAATTGTATCAAGTGTTTTCTCCGACCACAATTTTATGAAACTAGAAATCAACTACAAAAGAAACTCCCCAAAATTTGAAAATATACAAACACACGGAGGTTAAACAATATGCTACTAAACAATGAACAGGTTAACAATGAGCTCAAGGAAGAAATCAAAAGATACTTAGAGATAAATGAAAATGAAAATACAATGACTCAAAATCTATGGGACAGAGAGAAAGCAGTCATAAGAGATATTCTTAGCAATATAGGCCTACCTCAAGAGACAAAAAAAATCTAAACAATCTAAACTTACACTTAAAAGAACTAGAAAAAAGAGCAGCAAACAAACGTCAAAGTAAAAAGAAGGAAATAATAAAGAGCAGAGCGATAATGAAATAGAATCTAGAAAAACAATACAAAAGATCAATGAAACCAAGAGCTGTTTCTTTGAAAGGATAAACAAAATTGATAATCCTTTAAGCAGATGCCTCAAGAAAAAGAGAGGTCCCAAATAAATAAAACCAGAAACAAAAACTACGAACCCCAAAGAAATACAAAGGATTATTATAAGAAAATAAAAGCAGTTATATACCAACAAATTGGACAATCTGCAAGAAATGGATACATTCCTAGAAACATACAATCTCCCAAGACTGAGTCAAGAAGAAACAGAAAATCTGAAATAACCAATTACCACTGATAGAATCAGTAATCAAAAACCTCCCTCAAAACAAAAGTCGTAGACCAGATAGGCTTACAGGTGAATTTACCAAAGAATTAACACCTATTCTTCTCAAACTATTCCAAAAAATTCAAGAGGAGGAAAGGTTCCCTGACTCTTTTACCAGGCCATCATTACCCTGATTCCAAACCAGACAAAGACAGTACAAAAAAAGTAAACTGTAGGCCAATATCCCTGATAAACACTGATGCAAAAATCCTCAAAATATTAACAAACCAAATTCGGCAATATATTAAAAATATCATATACCGTCATCAAGTCAGATTTTTTCCTAGGATGCAAAAACAAAGTTGGTTTAAAATCCACAAGTCACTTAATGTGATACACCACATTAACAAACTGGAAGATAAAAATCATATGATCATATCAATAGATGTAGAAAATGCATTTGACAAAATCCAGCATCCATTTCTGACAAAAACTCTCAGCAAAGTGAGAATAGAGAGAACATACCTCAACATAATAAAGGCCTCACATGACAAACCCACAGTTGACATCATATTCAATGGGGAAGTTAAAAGCGTTTTCCTTAAGATCAGAAACAAGACAAGGATGCCTGCTTTCACTGCTTCTATTCAAATTAGTACTTGAAGTGTCAGCTACAGCAATCAGACAAGAAAGAGAAATAAAAGGCATCAAAATGTGAAAGGAAAAAGTAAAACTGTCATTTTCTGCAGATAACATGATACTATAGAGAATCCTAAGGATTCTACCAAAAAAACTGTTAGAACTGATAAATAAATTCAGTAAAGCAGCAGGATACTAAATTAATATTCAGAAGTTGGTTACATTTTTATACATCAGTGATGAACTATCAGAAAAATTAAGAAAATACCATTTATAATTGCATCAAAACCAATAATACCTAGGAATCAAATTAACCAAGGAGATAAAATACCTGTTCTAAGGAAATTTTAAGTCATTCAAGAAAATACAAATAAATGGAAGCATACACCTGTGCTCATGGGTAGAAATGCATACTTCCCAAAGCAATCCATAGATTCGATGCAATCCCTATCAAAATACCAATGGCGTTTTTCAGAAAACTAGAATAATTCAAAAATTTATGTGGCAACATAAAAGAACAAAGTTGGAGGCATCATACTACACGATATCAAACTATACTACAAGGCTATAGTAATCCCTATATAATCAATTAATCTATGACAAAGGAGGAAAGAAGATACAATGGAGTAAAGAGTGTCTCTTCAACCAATGGTGCTGGAAAAACTAGACAGATAAATGCAAAAAAATGAAACTGGACCACCTTCTATATACAAAAGTATACAAGAATATATATCATATACAAGAATAAACTCCATTTTGAGTTTATTATTCTTGTATAAACTACATTTTGAGTTTATTCTTGTATATTCTTGTAACCCAGCCTGTCATATGTGCTAGAATCAATAAATCAAAAAAGAACAAGTGTTGGTGAGGATATGAAAGGAAACCTTGTACACTGCTGGTGGGAATGCCAACTGGTATAGCCACTGTGAAAACTGGTTTGGAGGTTCCTCAAAAAATTAAAAATAGAATTACCTTTTGGCTCAGAAATTGTAATTCTGGGTATTTATCCAAAGAAAATCAAAACATTAGTTTGTAAAGATCTATGCACCCTTGAGTTCCTGGCAGCACTACTCACAATAGCCAAGATATAGAAGCAATCTAAGTACCCATTAACAGATGACTGGATAAAGGAAGTATGGAATATATATACAATAAAATATTACTCAGCCATAAAAAGAATAAAATCTTATCATATGCAATGACATTGATGGACCTAGATGGTATTATGCTGAGTGAAATAAGACAGAGAAAGATAAATACTATATGATTTCTCTTCTATGACAACAGACTCACGGATACAGTGAACAAACTGGTGATAGCCAGAGGAGAGGCGGGTTGTGGGGCTAAATGAAAAAGGTGAAGGGATGAAGAAGTACAAATTAGTAGCTATAAACAATCACAAGGATGTTGAGTACAGCAATGGGAACATATTCATTATTATTGTAATGGCTGTATGTAGTGCCAGATTGATACAAGAGTAAGCGAGGGGATCACTTTATAAATTTATATAAATGTCTAACCATTATACTGTATACCTGAAACATAAAAATTTTTAATAAACCTAATATACTCAGCAAGAAGAATGCCAAGAATATTTTCTATTCACCAAAATTACCATTCCCCTGAGGACACATTGTTATCATAGACAATTTATTTATAACTATAGAAGTTAATCCTTATTCTAATACAATGAAAAATTTTCATTCAACACAATAAAAAACACTCATTAATTTTCTGACCAATATCTACTGAGTAGCTGCCAAATACTAGACACTGTTCTGGATACTGAAGATTTAACAGCAAATACAGACATGGACTCTGCCCTTCATAGAGATTTCAATTTAACAAAGAATATAACCAATTATAATTAGCAAGATGACCATCAGTATAAGGTAAGTGTAGGGTACTAAAAAAACTATGATAGTGACCTAATGCAAACCATAGTAAGAATCATTTTTTTTTAATTCTAACCCATGATGGATCAATACTTTTGTAACATCCAATATAAATAAACTATTAGCAAAATAAAAGGCAAAAAGACATATAAAACACAAATCCAAATTAGACTCAGACCCATACAATTATATTTCAGTAATATAATTAGAATAAACAGGAAAAAAATAATTATGTACAACTCCATGTTTTTCACTGGAAATATGTATATAGGCAATAATTATAGAAAATGGCTGTCACACTAGTAAGTCATCTGAAGGCTTAACTAGACTGGAGAATTTTCCTTTAAAATCACTCACATGGCTAATGGCAAAGGCCTCAGTTTCTCACTGGCTGCTGGCCAGAAGCCTCAATTCCTCGGTACGTGGGCCTCTCCCCTGGGCTCTCCACCATATGGGAGCTGGCTTCCAGAGACAAAGTGACAGCAACCAAGATAGCCACTGCAGTATCTGACTTAATCTCCAAAGTGACATACTATACATTAACCTGTGTTGCAGTGTAAGGGGATTACACAAGGTGTAAATACCAGGAGAGAGGGCTTCCTAGAGGCTCTCTTGGAGGCTGGCTACCACACTTCTCAGTTGACCTAAACTAGGCTGGACTGCTAATAACGCTGCTCACAGGGATAAGGTTCTCTAAACTATATGTTTTGTTTAAATAGCACTCTTAACAGAGAAACTAGTTTCGGTATGCTGACAGATGTATGCTGACAGGAATAGAAGAGATTCTAAAGCAATTTCAGCTACCTCAGGATATTCATTTTTAACTTTTACCCAAAATGCAGAAAACGTTTTTCATAATTTGTCTTCAATCCTTTATTAGTAGTTAGTTCTAATAATTTATCCATCAAAGTTATAGTTAAATCTAAAATAATTTGATGAAAATAAGTAGATACCTGATCTATTAATTTCCTATGCATGGGTTTTCTTTTTATTGAAAATTCAAAATATGTCTTATCAAATGTGTAACACTTTACAAATGCACAATGCTAAAATCATTACAAACTTCACTGATAATTGTTACTATATTATGGAACCCAGGATATCAACAATAGTTTTCCCCTCAAAATTCTAACATTTCTGTCCTTTGATCTTATATAACAATAAAAACATTTGACATTCCTTCTTTGTGGGAAAGACTAAGATCATCTGGGGAGGAATGAGGAATGAACCTATCAGAGAAATAAGTCTAATTCACGTGTTTAAAAAGCCGGGGACCAAACTGGTTTCTTAGTTTGCAAAAACACTAAGAGTTCATCCTAGTTCAAACACTTTTGTCTGAAAATTTTCCATCAAAAATTACTGTATACCTCAGTATATAACAACAGTTGATTAGTTCAGCTTCCAAATTATCACTTTTTTTAATCTCAAATTTAATGCATTAATATTTAAGTAATTCACACTTTTAGTGAACCACTGTTCATTTAGCTGATACACCAAGAATACTGTTTAGTTTGGCTGATATAGCAAGACTTTCTCAATAAGCGTGACATTAATTTACACTCTGGCACAAGTGTCTCTATGTAGTAAGAACATACTCCTACAAAAGAAGCAAATCTCCAAACCACCTTGGTTGATTTGTTCACCCCTCAAAGTTTCAAATACTTCAGAGAAAGCTGTGTTTGTCAGCAAGGAAGTTAAAATTCTTCCTTCACATCACTGTCATGTTAGCAAAATCATTATGTTCATTAAACTTTAAGAAAAATTCCTTTGCTATCTTGTTTGCTTAAGAATTGGTTTTCTGCATCACTAAACAGTTCCTAAATATATCAAGCTATGGTGCTGCTGAAAGTATTACATGAACTACCTTTTGGGTACAAATTCTTCCAACATCTCTAAGCAAACACCTTTATCTTGTCATTTGTGTGTAGTTTTTAAATGTTAGCAACTTGAAGTAAGACTTTAAAAGAAATTCAAAGTACTAATGATTACATACGAAATCCTTATGACCTCCTTTTGTCAACTAATATTCTTTTTTCAAATAATGTATTTGTGGTGTGAACATATTTATGCCTATTATAAATGCCACTTAAATTTTGATGGTTTTATTGTTTTAGTAGCAAGAATATCACTACAAATAACTCACTGTGGTTGTAGCACTTCCCCATCAATTATGGCTAAAAATTAAAATCAAAATAGGAAGGATAATGCTTCCCAACAAAACTAGTTCCAATTCTTTTGCTCTGTATGTCTTTGAAATTACTTCCACCACCATCATTTGGTTTACTACTACTGTCACATTCAGAAAAGGTATTTCTTTTCTTATCAAAAAAGTCTTATTAAATTTTTTCTAATCTTAAATAAATTAGGGTTAAAAATAAATATAAATTTTACTCCCAGATTAGGTAATAGTAACAATAGAAGAAATAGAAAAAAAATGAAAGAGATTTTTAGTTTTTATTTATTTGTTTGCTTTATTTTTAATTATTAAATACTTAATTCTTAATTATTTTATTTGCAGAACAAGAGTAAGTCTACTTAAATTTGACAAAAGATTTTTAAAGTAAATAAACTTTACATTTTCATCAGTTCTTACACATTTTGGGTTACAAATGACTAATATAAAAATAACACACGTAGAGCAAAATACACATTCTTCTCAAGCTGACATGGTATATTCACCAAGAGAGACCATACTCTGGGCCAAAAAACACACCTTCACAAATTTAAAAGAATAGAAACCATACAATGTCCACTCTCAGACCACAATAGTATTAAACTAGAAACCAATAACAAAGATAACTGGAAAATCTTTAAAACATGTGGATATTTTAAAACACACTATTAAATTACATGTGGAGCAAAGAAAACATCTCAAGATAAATTTTAAAATATTTTGAACTAAATGAAAATGAACCCACAACTTAAAATTTGTGGGATACAGTAAAAGCAGGGCTTAGAGGAAAATTTATAGCACTGAATGCATATATTAGAAGTTTCTACCTTAGGAAACTTTAGAGCAAATTAAATCCAAAATAAACAGAAGAAAATGAATTAATAATAATTAGAGCAGAAATCAATAAAATTTAAAACAACAAACCAAAAGCTATTTCCTTTGAAAAATGAATAAAGTCAATAAGCCTCTAGCCAGGCTAAGAAAAAGAGAAGACACAGATTTCAACTACGTGACACAGTATGGAGAGAGTAGAAAGATCAATAGTTGCCAGGGGTTGGGGGAGAGGTAATGGACAAGGAATGAATAGCTGGAGCACAGGGGATTCTTGGAGAAGTGAAACTATTTTGTAAGATATCATAATGACAGATACATGTCATTATACATTTGTCCTAACTCACAGAATGTACTGCAATGTAAACTACAGTTCGGGTGAATATGATGCATAAGTTCATCAGATGTAACAAATGTACCTTTCTGTTGGGACAGTTGGGATATTTCTAACAGGGGAGGCTATGTGTGTGGGGGGGGGCAGGGGTATAATGGAAATTTCCACTTTTCCCTCAATTTTTCTTTGAATCTTAAACCACTCTAAGAAATTAAACAAATCACACATGCACCATGACACTTGAACTAGTCAGATATCCTGTTCAGAAAGGAGTCCACTGATCATGTACTTGGATGTGATGATGACAATGTCAAAACGCAATTCAAGCTAATTATTTACTCTCAAGTTCTGTTCCTATCTAGTCATGGATTGGCAACAAACAGTTCAAAGACTACACTCTGAGAGGTATATATGCTAGATAATGTTTAACTCAGACTTAAAATAGGAAAAAGAATGTGCAAATATCGAATAAGGAACAATACGTAGCTCATATGAAAAAGAGAAAAGTCCAATATAACTAAAGCATAAAATGTAAACATAGAAGTGCTAAGATGTGACACTGAAAAAGCAAGAAGAAACCCTGAAAGCCATTTAATAAAAAAATTTAAATTTATGCTCTCCAAATTTTATTCAGTACATATCCATGCTGGTATGTTTATTTACCTAGTTTTACATGATTTATAACATAACTATATTATATATGGGAACATATTATATATACATTATACAAATATATATGTAATACACATTATATATATTATATATAAATCAATGATTTAGGAAATATTGTTAAAATATCTGTATCACAAAAAAATAGAAAATAAAGGGATACGAAAATTTTTAATTTGTTTTAATTATGATATAGAATTTTTTGTGTTCACAAAAAATGGCTATAATTTTGTCTTTTTTTTCAATCACATTTGGTGTATGATATTAGTTTCAGGTATACAACAGTAATCAGACATTTATGTAACTTACAAAGTGATAACCCCAATAAATCTGGTACCCATCTGACACCATACAATTATAATATTACTGACTATATTTCTCATGCTATACTTATATCCCCACGACTCTTTTGTAACTACTAATCTTTTACTTTTTTGTAACTACTAACCTTCCCTCTTTTTCACTCTCTCCCCAAAACTTCCCTCATGTGGCAACTATCAAAATGTTCTCTGCATCTATGAGTTTGTTTCACTTTTGTTTATTTTGTACTTTAGTTTTCACATGTAAGTGTAATCATATGGCAGTTGTCTTTCTCTGTCTGACTCTACTCAGCACAATACTCTAGATCAAAGTCCATCCATGCAGATGGCAAGATTTCATTTTTTTATGGCAGAATAATATCCCATTGTACACATGTACCACCTCTTCCTTACCCATTCATCTACTGATGGACAGCCAGGTTGCCTCCATACCCTAACTATTGTAAATAATGCTGCAACGAACGTATGGATTCACATGTCCCTCTGAAGTAGTGTTTTGGGTTTCTTTGAATACCCGTGTGATTACTTTGTCTCTTATTATAGGCTTTGTTTTAAAGTTTGTTTTATCTGGTATAAATACTGCTACCCCAGCTTTTTTTTAAATTTGTTTCCATTTTCATAAAATATATTTTTCCATCCCTTTAGTCTGTGTGTATCTTTTAATCTTAAGTGAGTCTCTTGCAGGCAGCCTATGTAAGGGTCTTATTTTCTTATCCATTTCGTCACCCTATCTTTTGATTGGAGTATTTAATTCTTTTTCATTTGAAGTAATTGTTGACAGATATGTGGTTACTGCCTTTCCTTATTAGTATTTTTAATCCTTTTCTTTCTCCTTCTTAAGGAGTCCCTCTAACATTTCTCATAATTCTGGTTTGGAGATGATTAATTCATTCAACTTTTTTAATCTGAGAAACTCCTTATCTCTCCTTCCACTCTAAATGATAACTGCTGAGTAGAGTAGTCTTGGTTGTAGGTCCTTGCTTTCCATCACTTTGAATATTTTGTGCCAGTCCCTCTGGCCTGCAAAGTTTCTGTTGAGAAATAAGCTGAAAGCCTCATGGGAGCTCCCTTGTAGGTAACTGCCTTTATCTTGCTGCTTTTAAGATTCTTTGTCTTTATGACATGTCTTGGTGTGGGCCTCTTTGAGTTCATCTTGTTTGAGACTTTCTGGATTTGTATGTCTACTTCCTTCACCAGGTGAGGAAAGTTTTCTGTCATTTTTCTTCAACTAGGTTTTCAATCAAAAAACACACCTCTCTCTTCTATCCTGGTACCCCTATGATGAATGTTGTTTGTATGCTTAATGTTGTCCCAAAGGCCCCTTGAATTAGCTTCATTTTTTAAAATTTTTTGTTCTTGTTGCTGTTCTGATTGTTTTTGCTACTTTATCTTCTAAATTGCTGATATGATCCTCTGCTTTTAATCTACTGTAAACAGTAGATTAGATTCATTAGATTCCTTCTAATGTAGTCTTCATTTCAGTTACTGTATTCTTCATTTCTGATTGGTTCTTTATGATTTCTATTTCCATTTTTATGTTTCTATCTTTTGTTAAAGTTCTCACTGAGTACATCTACTCTTCCCTTAAGTTCACTGTACATCCTTATAACCAGTATTTTGAACTCTGCATCTAGTAGATTGCTTAGCTACATTTTGTATAGTTTTTTTTTTCCTGAAACTTTTTTCTCATTCATTTGGGACATGTTTCTTTGTCTCCCCATTTTGACTGTCTCCTTGTGTTTATTTCCATGTATTAGGTAGGGCTGCTATGACTTCTAGTCTTAGCAGAGTGTTTTATGTAGTAGGTGACCTGTGGGACCCAAGGGCAGTCTCCTGAGCCAGGTGCTTCAGGTATGTCCCTTGTATGCATTGTATGTGCCCTCCTGTTGCAGTTGAGTCTTTGTTGCTGTTTGCATGTCAATGGCAAGGACTGACGCATGGGATGATTAGTTATGAGGAATGGCTGATGACTACAGTGGAGGAGCTGTTGTGCATGGGCTGACCCTATGAAGCAGGATTTACTTTAGCAGGGTTCTGGTGCCTGCTCAGTCTTCCCTTAAGATATGTCATACTCAGATGCCCATTGGGTAGTGCTCCAGATAGGTTGGAAGCCAGCCACTGGGTATGCTGGCCCTGGAGCCTCTGGGAAGGGCTTCAACCACAGTCCAAGTTCAGTCACAACCTGTTCGCCCTGCCTGGGGCCACCTGGAATAAGCCACCAAGTAATGTGCAGATGGGTGTCACCCTTGCTGGGCTTGAAGGTACCCTGAGAAGTTAAACCGCAAAATCAAGGCCAGCTGTTGCTAGTGACAGGCTTGGGGCTGCTCAGCAAGAGGTAGTATTGTGCACTTGAGGCCAGAAGCTGCTTGTTTGGGTTTTTGAAACTTTGAGAGATTTTAGGAAAGTCCGTAGCATAAGCCAAAATAGGCTGTTGGTATGAAAAAGCCACTAGAAATAGCTTCCTGCAAGCTGAGTGGAGGTAGGGTCTCAAGGAATCTCCACGGCTAGGATGACCAGTGTTAGCTAGGTTGATAGAGCCTCAGATATGATGGTCATCTGTTTCTGCAAGCGAGCAGTGGAGGAGGACTCAACAAAAAAACAATAGATTCTTTCAGCACTTCTGTCTGGGAGAAAGCTGCCTCTCCAGCCTTGCCCTAAAGCCAGACAACTAAGTTCCTCCCCATTTGTCACTGGCACCCCCATAAGCTGCTGCCCCACCACTGGAACACAGAGCTATTGAGTCCATCACTGTCTAAGTCCATAAGCAGATCCTTTGAAAGGAACTCCTTAAGACTCAAGCAATCATCTGTTTTACTCAGCCACAATCTCCACTGATTTTCACAGCCAGAAGTTGTGGGGACTTTTCTTCCTGGCACCAAAACCCTGGGCCGAGGAGCCCAGTGTGGGACTAGGACCCCTTGCTCCTCAGGGAGGACTTCCCCAGCCGATCTATCCCTCTCAATTTTTAATAGCCACTCAAAGGTGTGGTACCAGCTTCTTCCACAGCCCACCCTTCTTACCAGTCTCGAGGTGGCTTCTTATGTATGTCCTTAGTTGCCCGACACTGTTCAGCTAGACTTCAAGTGATTTTCAATGATGCGTGTTCTATTAGTTTACTTGTAATTTTGATGCGGTCATGAGAGAAGGCAAGCACAGCGTTTATCTACTCTGTTACCTCAACTGCAATATTTTTAATGAAAGTATAATTAAATGTGCTTCAACATTTTTTAGGATCTTATTACTGTGACACAGAAATTCAAAGAGATAGCTCTAAGATAAATGTGCATATTTGATTTTTATGGCTATCAAAGCAGAAAGAGATGCCTCACAGTAAGAATTAATATTTTTTAAAAGTGTGACTCAAAATTCCAAAATAAGCTTAAATTTTTTTTCTAATTTATAAGAACAGATCTGATTTTGTGTATCTTGCTAAGTGAACAACCATGTGATCATCTTTGTACTTATATACTTGGTTTGATATTCTCTTTAAATTCTCCCCAGATTTATCCACTTTGTATTAAATTAGATAATTCATAAATCCATTTAAACAAATTACAGTATTGTGCAACATTCAGAAAATGTCTTAGTATTTTTTATATTAAAAAGTAAGTAAGTTTTAATATTTTCATTCTGCATGTAACATCATCTTATGCATCACCATACCCTGAAGACTAGTGTACACATCATTTAAAGGTCATGGTAAACCATTAAAGCAGGGTAAGTGACAGAACCATTTTAACAAAATACAATGGAAATGGGCAAACTGGAGACACAGACTCCTGTTTGGAAGCTATTATAATCATTTATCTAGGTAAGAGATGATAGTGTCCTAGATTGGTGTGTTGGCACTGGTGATACGCAGGGCATAAACTCAACAAGTCTTAGTAAATGACTGACTATACGTGAGGTAGCGAAAAAAAGAGGGGGTCATAAACAGTGTCCAGACTTTTGGCTTCAGCAAGAGTGAATTTTGATGTCAACTACTAAAATCCATCAAGTTTCACAAGTTTGCTTTTGAACATGCTGAGTTTAGAAAGCTTCTGTTGTATCTAAAGGCAGATATTTAAAAGCTATTGGCCATACATGGATAGAGCTAATGATATGGAGCCATCAGCATATGTATACATAGAAAATGAAATCAATGGAGTAAAGGAAATTTCCAGCAGAAATACACAGAGCAAAAAAAGAATAAAGTCTCAGAAGGAGAGCTGATTAACACCAACACATAAAGAACAAGTAAAGGAAAGGAAAAACTACACATAAGACTGGGAAATACTGACAAAATGTTAGGAAGAAAATCAAGAGTAAGGTATCACTGAAACCATATCATATTAAAGAGCATTAGTACTATTTTAAAGGCTCTCTTTTTACTTAAAAAAAGTCGAATTCTATGCATCAGCAACAAGATTCTCAAATAGAAACCACAATGCTGACAAATACAAAGAAACAAAAACCCAGAAATGTGGATATTCCTTAATCACTTGGTATCTCTTGATCATAAGCCTAAAATAATATCTCAAAAAGTTTAATCTATTAACAATTTTAAAAATCTTTCATATTAGGTTTGTTGATACATAAGTGATACCACTATACAAATTCAAAACAAGTAATAATTATTGGGAAACAAAATCAGTGCTTTATCTCCATTCGTATTGTTTGTAAGGAATACCGTCCTAATTATGAATAACTGTGTTACTTGATCTTATTGCCAAATTTAGCTCTGTTTATTCTAAAAACAAAAAATGTTTTTAATTTATTTTGAAGGCTAGATATATACAATACAAAATACCCAAAGTAAGAGACTGTTTCATTAACTCCAGAAAGTTTGTTAACACAAATCTCTAGCTAATAAGATTCTAAAAAGAATCCCTTTCTGTCTATAGCTACAAAAATATTAACTATAATGTTCAGAAAAGGGAAAAGAATCAACGACAGTATCATCAAAGATAAATACCACCATTTACTGGAAGTTTCTCCCCTACACTGGGAATTTTCACATCTTCTGTGGAAAAATCAGGAGGTCCTGTGTGA
Source organism: Macroglossus sobrinus (assembly GCA_004027375.1). Classification (NCBI taxonomy): domain Eukaryota; kingdom Metazoa; phylum Chordata; class Mammalia; order Chiroptera; family Pteropodidae; genus Macroglossus; species Macroglossus sobrinus. The sequence continues at coordinate 548,900 of PVKZ01000323.1, read as the reverse complement.
GGAAATAAAAAACTGTTTTTCTAAACTATCACTGAGAACAAGATTGACAGTATTATGAGAGTACAGCTAGAGGAATTTTCCACTAAAATAGATATTTTAAAGCTTAGCAATTGCAAGAAATACAAAACTCATGAATAAAATTCTACTCTAGAATGCATATCAAATATTTACAAGTATTGGATAAATCATGAAATTCCTAAGTAACCAAAGAATACATAATTGGCTTTTATATTTTTAATAGGGTTCACTATCTTATTCTATGCCCCATCCCTACTCCCATTCCTTAAAACTGCCCCTTACTCTGTGCAGGTCTTCTCTATCTTCGTCCTTTGAAAAAAACACACATGCATGTGCACACACCTGCGCACACAAATACACAAGCAACAACTAAAGATCAAAATCAATTCAGATCCTCTATTAAAATTGTGATACATGTTTACTTTAGAAAATGAAAAATATAAATCATATCTCTAGTAATCCCACCAACCCAGAGTTAAGTACTGACAAAGATTTTATTATAACATAGTAGTTCTTAATCTTTTTGGATCGCAGATCCCTTTGAAAATCTGATAAAAAAAAAAATATATAGCTCTTCTCAAGCAGGGTATCCTATCCATAACCACATATCTAACAACTTGTCTTGCCTTTAAATTTTTTTTTATTTTAATCAATGCATTATAAACTTAACCAGTGAATATTATATTAAGAAAATTTTGGGAAAAAAAATTTCATGACTTTAATCCGTTTCCTAAACCTCGAGTTTCAGAAATTTCATGATCCCCACACCTCCAAGTACATACAGCTCTCCATATCCAAGGGTTTCGTTTCACAAATTCAACCAACAGGGAATGGAAAAAAATGTTACATTGTTGCTAACATGTACTGTGTAGTCAGGCCTACGATGAATGCATCTATACTGAATATGTAGACTTTTTTATTCCCATTATTCCCTAAACAATACAGATAACAACTACTTATATGGCATTTACATTGTACTAGGTTTAATCTAGATATGATTTAAAGTATACAGAAGAATGTGTGTAAGTTTATATAAGGGTATCCAAGTGGTATCCTAGAACCAATCCCCTACATATACTAAGGGACGACTGTAGTACCTCAAAGTTATTTAAACATGTTTTAAAAAGGGAATCAGTGAATACATCAGATATGTTCTAGATAAAAGTCGATTCAATAAAATATAGTAGTCCCCCTTACCCACAATTTCACTTTTTGCAGTTTTGGTCACCTGTGGTCAACCATGTTCTCAACATATTAAATGGAAAATGCAATAAACAATTCATAAACTTTAAATTTCAAGCCATTCTGAGTAGTATGATAAAATCTCATGTCATCCAGGATATGACTCATCCCTTTGTTCAATGTATCTACTCTATGGACATCACTTGCCCACCCATTAGTCATTTAGTAGCCTTCTCAGTTATGAGAGCAATTGTCAAGGTATTACAGTGTTTATGTTCAAATAACGCTTACTTAATAATGGGCCCAAAGCACAAGAGCAGTGATGCTTGCAATTCAGATATGCCATAGAGAAGCCATAAAGTGCTTGTTAAGAATCATCAGGTCAGTAGTAGCCTAATGCTACATCATAATACCTACATAATTCAACTCACTTCATCTCATCGTGTAGGCATTGTATCATCTTATATCATCACAAGAAGGATTAGTATAGGGATGAGTAAAGTACAAAAAGATATTCTGAGAGACCACATTTACATAACTTTTTAGTCTACTATTGTAATTATTCTATTTCATTAGCAATTATTGTTGTTAATCTCTTACTGTGCCTTATTTATAAATTAAACTTTATCACAAGTATTAAATATAGGAAGAAACATAGTACAGACAGGGTTCAGTATTCCTGGTTTCAGGCACCCCCCCAGGGGGTCCTGGAATGTAACCCCTGTGGATAAGGTGTGACTACTGTATAGCATAACTTGAAAGAGTACGTAATAGGCTCATTGCTCAAAAAAGCGTTCTTGAAAGTTGTAAAAAAATTTTAAATATTTAATTCACAATGTATAACAGTACATATATAAACTTGTCTTGTGGGTGCTTGTACCTTCTAATGACTTTTTAAGAGTTTGTCTAGCTGTACATATATCATGAGTTATCCGGTTTACTGACAATATCTCCTAACAAATAATGCCAATTTCTATCCTTTGGCCCATTCCTTCTTATTTTGATCCCCATTTGTCAGCAGATACCATCACCAAGAGACATCCATGCTTTAGTCATTGCTACAATTTGTTGAGAGATTAATAAAAATAATAAACTGTAGAGTATAATGAATCTGATATGCAGTATAATGAATTCCTCTAGATGTAGAATTGATAATTTCAGGTATAGATATTAGGTCTTATGTTTTTTGTAAATATTCTTTTTTCTTTTTAGACAGTATTCCAAATATAAGTTGCTGCGAGTCAGTGAATAATGATTAGAAACTTAAAAAAATGTTTTGTCTTACAATACTTAAACAGAGTGAAAGCTTTGAAAAATGAAAAGCAGCAAACCACATGCTCTAGGCTATGAAAATTTTTTAAATGTACAAGTATACAAAAAGGTCACAAAATAATGTTCTAAAAAGCTTAAAAATAGAAAAGTACACCATGGAAAACCAATTTTCTTCCTGATTTAACACTATGATATGTAAACAAAGATTCTGATGAGAAATTATAAGAAAATTACTGATGCTAATTAAAGAAAACAAATCTGATGTATGATGTCAGATGGGTACTAGATTAATTGGGGTGATCACTTCATAAGGTATATAAATATCTAATCACTGAAATTAATATGTCAACTGTAATTTAAAAATTTTTTAAAAACAAAAATCTGAAAAATGCCAATCATAATTTATGGTTTATTATTTAATAAGAGCTAAACATGTATAATTCATACAACAAACTTGACAAGTTACTTATGTTTATCTTTATTCCACAAACCAAAACTGATGGTAAAAACTTTTGGTTTGAGAATGTGGCCTGAAAATAAGCCAAATCACAGCTATTTGACTGGCAATGATTTCTTGCAAGAGAAAAGAGATTCTTCCCAGTTTACACTATTCACATTATGTAAAAATTACTAAGTAATGTATGAATGTTAGAAGCTTCAATCACAAGTTTCATCATACTTAAATCAAAATTGCTCAGAAATGAAAACAAAAGAGTAGCAACTTAACATATTAAGTGTTCAACTAGAACAGTTTCAGACTGACTTATTTGTTCATTACCTTAGCCTTCTTATTTCTTTCTACCACTAACAGATATTATGGCTCATGGTAAAAATTCAAAATTGAATTATATTTATATGTAACTTATTTAAAATTAGAGCTTCTCTTAATCAATGTTTTATTTCAGATGAAATACAATAACCAAAACTTTTAACCTAATACTTTAACATACATAGAGAAAAATAAAGGTCTCGTACGTATAAAACTAGGTGGATGGTTTTAGGCAAGCAAGTAGATTCTAGAGTCAGGCAGCATAAATTCAAATCTAGATTCTGCTGTTGACTAGCTCTGCAACCCCAGTGAAATTATTCTACCTCTTCAATCCCACTTCCCTCATCTATTAAATAAAAGTAAATACTGTACCTTATAAGAAAATTGCTAGAACTGAATGAGAGATCTCTATGTAAAGCACCTTGACATTATAAGCATTTGATACGATTTGTAATTATTCAATGATTACTAGCCCAAGTATGACCACACCTTCTCTCAACTTTTACGGCTTCAATGGGAAAGAAGGAAACTAATATCCCAAGTATCTCCATTAAACAGCTTCTCACACGTAATTCTAATTTTCTTCCTATACATGTGTACACGCACTCAAAACACTTTTCCTGATAAAAGCATCACTTACTGTCTAGAGGTGGTAGTATGGACTTGCTATGGTCTGAATGCTTGTATCTCCCAAAAATTTGTATGTTGAAATCTTAATGCCCAATGTGGGAGGTGGGGCCTTTGGGAGGTACTTAGGTCATGAAGGTAGAATCCTCATAAATGGAATTAGTGCTCTTATAAAAGAAACCCCACAGAGCTCCTGCACCCCTTCCATCATGTGAGGAGAGAGCAAGAAGTTGTCAGTCTGCAAGCTGGAAGAGGGCCTTGACCAGAATCTGACCAAATTGGCAGACTTTCAGTCTCTAGAACTGTGAGAAAATAAATTTCTGCTTAAGCCAGACTATCTACAGTGTTTTATTATAACAGCCTAAGCTGACAAACAGGTATGTTTTCAATGTTTAAATACATAAGGGAAAATGATTCTAAGATTTTATTTTGCTAAGTTCATCAGGCCCATACAAATCCATGGTGTGCACAGTTTTCAAAGGCTAAAATGTATGTTACAATAAGTTATGGTTAGACAGACAATACACTCCTGCCTACAGTGTAGTTTATTTTCAAAAGCACAAGATTAAAGCTTCTCATTCAAAAAGCCGCTTGAAATAGTTCTAGTTAGTTAAGGCATGGTGAAATAGACATTACACTAATGTCTACACTATGCTATAAGTCATAACTTAAGGATTCTTACCTTTTGTATCTGCCTGAAACTGTTCTAGATGGCTCCTGTAAAGCAAAGAAAAAAAAAAAAAAAAAGGACATATCAGTTTGGGTGTTAATGTGTAAGCATACAATTCCAGATTATATACAACAGTAGATAAAGAATGTCTAATTTTAAATGGAATTAATTTGGAACAATTACCATTACTTTAAAAATTTCACACTGCTGGTCAAATAAAACAAGACTCTATATCTAATTTGTTAGATAAAATGAATCACTTTTTTAAATTATATTTTTAATAAAGAAGTACTTTAAAGGCTCAAAATGAAGGAAAGGAGCATCTTTAATCAAGCATCAGCTTTAATTATTTTTTAAAGTCACTGAAAGTTTAAAAATGCAACAACTATAATTCCTTCCAGTCTTTTTATGTCCTCAAATTTTAAAAACTCACAATTCACCATATATATATAATTACTGCTTATTAAGACAGTTAAAAATCAAAATTGAGAAAGTATTTTTAATGCTGATTCTAAAAACAAAAACAAAAGACTGATGAAAATTAACATTATCCATTAAGCTGGAAAATTATTACCTTGCAACTAACCAGACAGTTAGTTCTGTTCAATCATTTAATAACCGAGGTTCTCCAAATAATTTTGCAGTTTTATTTTAATAAAACTGGTGAAAATCAAATAGTAAGTCTTTTAAAAAGCTGGTTATAACTTTTTTCTAGTTAACCACTAAAAGTCTCCAAGAAAGAGTCTACAATTAAATAATTTATTTAAAATAACTAAAATCAGGGAATAAACTTCCTTTATAAGATGCCCAGATTCTAAATTAATACAGCAAATAATGACTACGTGGGTCAAAAAGTACATATCAGTATGAACAAATAGTACAGCAAACCATATGGTTAAGAGTAAAACCTATGTAAGTTCCAACTAGATAGGCCACTCTATAGCTATGAGACTACAAGTATGTTATTTAACTTTTATCAGTCTCAGTTCCATCATCTCTACAACAAGAATAACAACAATGTCTATTTTATTGGATCATAAGTGAATAAAATGTCATAAGTGAATAAAATGTCATAAGTGAATAAAACAATCAGCATAAGTCCTTTAAAATTAACCAACTGTAGGAAATAACCAGGTGACAGGATACCAGAAGTATCCAAAGACTTGACCCTTTATTTAACAAGAGTACATTCCAGGAAGCCATGCTCTGACAGTTGGTTCAAAATCATTTTAACCCTCCCCTGGACACCAGCCATACTTACAACAGGGACAGCAACTAAAATCTAACAAGTAAACTTAGAGATTCTTATCTGCCTGTCATTAAAGTGGCAGCCCCTAAAGATGAGGCAGTTGAATCTTTGTACACTAAATAGGTAAAATAGATTCCTAATTACAAAAATATGAAATCTCCAGTGAATAACGAAGAATATACTTTATAAAACCTATTTTTTGAATTATTTTTGAAACCATAATAACTAGATTAAAATATTTAATCATGGGTCACTCAAAGTAGAAAGAAATATTAAGCTTATGTGTATCTACTCAAGATACATTTATTAAGTACAGATGATAATGATTTCATGTGAATTTACACCCTTGAAATTTCACAAACAATATTTCAACTAACATATTATAAAGGGTTTTTTATATAAAATTTCCTAATTTTATTCTATATGAACTAAAATTAAGGTATAATCCTTAAATTTTATCTAAATATTCATTGAAAAAATGCTAATAATGCCCTAAGTTCCAAAACATCATATCGCTTTCATTTTAGTTATTATTGAAATATTTCAAAACATAACATCAGCCTGATTATCCACTGAAAGGGATAAGCAGAAGTGCTAAATAAAAATAGTCCTCATTGGATTTACTGATTTGTGGGTTACTGATGTATCTCATGAAAAGGTATGAAGAACCTGGCAATAAATAATATTCTTGAGGCTTAAAATATGCATATATATCCCCTAACATGATAAAACTTTGACTAATATAGATTTAGAGTAGAATTTTAACAAATATAGAAATTTGAAACAGAGGGTGTTTTCAGCAACACTATAATGGCATTATACACTACTTTTATACTTTGACCCAACTATAAACAACTCCAAAATCAGTATCAGTCAAGTTTCCAGTACGTTTACTAATAAATAGGAAGTTGTGTAATACCAGTTTTCTACATTTCTTACAGCTTTTTAAATAATAAGTCACTTAAAACATATCTCAAGTTTTACAAAGAATTTTCTACACAGCTAAAAGTTAGAATTTTGACATACTTGATCAAATCACTCCATGCTCACATCCAAGATGTATGAACCATTATACTAGTATCAGAATTAGCAAAGATTGAAACGGTGGTAACCTGCTTCTCGTGTGTTTTCAAAATTGACAATTACAGATAGAGTTTAAAGTGATTTCTATATTCTTGCCAAAAAGAGAAAACTAGGTACATCCTGAATAAAAAGTATAGATAGAAAAAACAAAATCAACTCCTATAGTGCAACTAAAGAGTCCCTTATAATTTGGTGATGGACAGAGGGTGGGGGAGTTGAGGGCCTGGGAAAATGAAGTGAAGGCTTAAAGAAGTACAAATTAGTAGTTGATAGATGGTCACGGGGATGGGGAGCACAGCATAGGGAATAAAGTTAGCATTAATGTAATGGCTAAGTGGAGGGTCAGAAGAGGGAGGGAGCAACTGTGGAGATCATTTTATGAACTATATAGATGTCTAACCAATGTACTGTATACTTGAAACTAATTAAAATAAATTTTAAAAAATGGAGTCTCTTATAATTTTAAGAAGCAAAATGCTTGATATTTCTACACATTAAAATGAAATTCTATACAAATATAAACTCCATCTGAGGTTTGTCAGATAGAAGTCTCTATACTTCTGTGGACACAACGATTTTCAAAGGATGATAAATTAATAATTACGGCAACTGTTAGTTAACAGTGTGATTCTAAAGCGATTCTAAATGTGAGTGAAAAGAAAAAACACCAGTTTCACTGAAACTTCATTAAAAAAGTACAACTGCTAAGACTGATATTGGTCTTAAAAGTTTCACAGACTATGTAATTAGACCTTCTAATAACCTCAAAGTCTGTTATACAACTGATGTAAAATATATTTTCCTGAAATAATCTTCCTTGCAATGATGGATTATATTACTAAAGGGAGGAGCTTAGAAAATGTTAGTAAAGCACAAACTGTTTTGTGTAAGTTTAAACAAAACATTCAAGCTGAGAATGGTCAAGAAAATCCCATGAGCATTGTCTTTACAGGTGCAGTGGCTGATCAGAACTCGCCAAGCATAAAGAAATAGAAAAGCATATATTACATAAGATCAGACAAATACAGGCTCAATAAAATATAGTGAAACAATACTGAAGTTACTCATATAAACTAGCAACAGATCCACAGACAGTAAAATTATGCCATAATATGCTAACTGGCCCTCAAGACTAATTTAAAATACCTATACTACACTGGTGTACATAATGTAGCAAGATAAATTATTGAAGATGAATGCAGAACAAAATATCTGTAATGTATAACAGATAAAATAAGAAAATGAAAAAACAAGAACTTTATCAAAATAATAACAATTAAAAAATAAAAAACTCACCATTTCCATTCCTTTCCTGATAGTCCTAAAGCCATTAGGTGGAGCAGAGCAAGGTGGGAAGGAAGAAGAGTGCTCTAAACCTGGGTACTGGAATATAGGAATTCTACATGAAGAAGGTGGCTTGGTACAGAGGAACAAAGTCCAAGCAAATTGAGGAGAGTGTCATACAGCTGGGGGGATTTGCCTGTTCTGAGAAATCAGAGGCTGAGCATAATAAGAAAGGTGTCTACAAAGCAGGAAAGAAAAGGTCATTTATCAGTCTTGAGGCAAGGTCAGAAAGGAAGTCACACGAAGGGACATCAATAGCCCCAAGCAGAGGGTGATGGTCATTCATTTTGAAGGGTGGTCCAGAATAGGGTTTTAGAGCCCCAGAAGGTAAAGAAGATGTACCCTCAAAGAAGCAGTCTAGCATAGGGAATTCACAGCCTCTGTAGAATAGAGAGAACATCTCCACAGAAGGATGACCAGGGGTAACGTGCCAGAGCTCAAACAGGATGTAAAGAGGGTAGCCAGGACTAGCGGTATCAAAACCCAATCAGGTCGATGAGGGGTTCCCATGGAAGAGCAATCCGACATGAGGTCTCAAGAGTCTGAGCAGGAACAAAGAAAGACTCTAGAGAAGAAAGAGCAGCCCGTTCCAGAAGCTAAGCAGTGTAAGGAAGAAATCCACACAGGGGAGTTAACCTGGTGTGAGGAGTTGCAAATAAAAGCAGGATAAGGAAAGCATCCTACAGCCTTACATGGGATGCCCTAGCCTGAAGAGAATGAGGAGTGTTCACAAACAGGGAGAGCCAGCATGGGATGTCAGAACCTACTTATGGTGAGGAAGACATAAATGTAGGCAAAGAGTGGCAATGGGAGATGTTAGATACAGGGGAACTGAACAAATAAAACATATTAAAGATAATGGGAAATAGCTTTCTCAATGTCACAAAAAGGAATTACAAATACTAGAATAAACTCTATGGGATTAGATTAGAATTGGTGGTATTGGTATAAATTAGTTTCAATATCTACATAGATGAGTGTAGCTAGCTAGCTAACTGGCTAGGTAAGCAGGCAGCAAATAGACAGATTTGTATGCACATGTAGACATACACAGATTTTGTAGGTCTGTACATAGAGAGGAACTAGGAATGGCAACACCTCAATAACATGAACATATTTACAGCCCAGACCTTGGCTTCAAAATATGATTTTCCAGTAAAAGGAATCAAGCCTCTTTAGAGAAAATGACTGCTTCCAAGGAAAAGTTAGAGGAGTAAGAAAATTAAAGATGATTCTATAACATATTGTGCCAGAAAACAATGAAGTATTCCAAAAATGATGGTGACATGGCAAAGGATATGAAAGCTTAAGGGAGCTCCCACTGTCCAAATCTGGGTTAATCTGAATATCAAAACAGATACTGGTGTCGTAATAGGCAGAATAATGACCCTCAAAGATGCCCACAACCTAATCCCTAAAACCTTCTATCACATTAGAGTACACAGCAAAGAGAAATTAAGGATTCTAATCAATCCTCAAAGGGGAGTTTATCCTGGATTACTTGATGGGCTCAATATAAAATGGAATAGGGAGGCAGGAGGTCAAAAGAAAATATGAATAAGAAAAAAGGTCAGAATGATACAATGTAAGAAGGACTTTAACTCATTGTTACCGGCTTTGAAGGAGAAAGGGGGCCACTGGCCATATAATATGGATAGCTGCTAAGAGCTGGCAAGGGAATTTTCTCCTCTAGAGCCTCCAAAAAAGAAATTTGGCCCTAATTTTAGCCTGTGATTTTAGTCCAATGAGATCCATGTAGGAATTCCAACTTATAGAATTTAAGATGATAAATTTGTATTGTTTTAAATATACTAAATTTGTGGTAATCTGTCACAGCAGCAATTTAAAAAAATCTAATACAGATGGTAACAGGTTATAATCCATCAGATAAACTAGTTAATAGTGATTTGATACAGATATATAGTTCTAAATATACATGAATTATTAATAGATATAGAAAGTTTGATGTAGATTAAGATATCTACATGGTTCAAAGCACTTATCTACAAAATATTTTTTACGGGCAAGTAAAGCCTGGTAAACACCACCTTAATCACATGCTCATCACATGCTCACTGATCATCAGCAACAGTGGAACAAAATCAAGTACTTCCTAACAGGTTATGCAAAGAGAAGAACATAGCATCGATTCTGTCATATTCCTGATAAAGACATATAACCTGAATCTAATTATAAGTAAACCTTAGATAACCCAAACTGAAGATCATAAAATTACTAATCTACAGTCTTTAAGTGTTAAAATTAAGAAAATCAAAGAAAGAGTGTGGAACTGTTCCAGAATGAAAGAAATTAGAGATATGGCAACTAAATGCAACATATGATTCTGAATTAGATCCTTTTGCTGTAATTTAGGACATGACCGAGAAAACTGGTGAAACTTGAATGAGGTCTGAATATGTATATATTTTAATTTCTTATTTTTAAGAGCTGTGTTGTGGTTATGTAGAAAACAGTGAAGTATTCAAGGTAATAGGGCATCAGGTTAGCAACTTAATCTCAATTTAGGGGAAGTAGAGTTCTCTGTACAGGACTTGCAACTTTTCAGTAAACTTGAGGCTATTTTTAAAAGAAAAATCAATTAACCAAATAAAAAAGAGGAGGAACATCAAACTCACAAAAGCCCTCTCACAAAATGCCACCACACACACACACACACACAAACATACAAATCTTTTGTCATAAGTAATTTAGGCAATATGTATCAGGAAATTATTAAATGCTTACAGTGCTTTGTTTTTTTTGGCCTAGTAAGTTTATCTCTGGAAATCAGGCCGAAGAAAATAATTCAAACACAAAAAGTTTAATCTACAAACTTAAACAGATGTTAATTCCAATATTATTTATAATAATAAAAAAATTTAACCATTGAGAATTTCCACTAATGGGAAATCTGTGTTAAGTATTATATACTTAAAAAAGAAAATTCTGTGCCACTGAAAATAATACAGAAGAATTCTAAGTAACATAAAAAAAAAGTTCATGCTGCAACACCTAAAAAAAGACATTGTGGAAACATCATCAAATTACAAATGCACATTCCTTTTCACCCCGAAATTCTAGTCCTAGGATTTTTATCCTACCGACGTACATACATATATGCAAAATAACATACTGAAAGTTTTTCACCACTACATTGTTTGTAATTTAGAAAGCCTTATATCAATCAATTATGCCACTATTTTGTTTTTTTTTCTTTGAAGTTGGACTTCTAAATAAATATCTATACTATATGAATACTAGAATATGTGAATTGAGATAGTAACTCGAAGAGAGGTCAAATTTATTGACAAGAAGAGTTTCTGTTCCCACTCCAACTTCAATGAGATGATCTGGGACCCATGGAAGAGTTTTAGCCTCACTTTCATCCTAGCATATAGCCTGGCAAAATAGACACTTCGAGGCAAGGTTAAAAAATGAGTCACGTCCTAATTGCTAATGAAACAAATAAGCAAAAACAAAAGAAATGAAGAGTGGCCCTGGCAAGAGATTAGAAAAGCTACAGGAAAGAAGAAAAACTAGATGAGGCAAAAAGCTCTTCTAAGAGCCCAAATCGACTGACTGTTCCATATCTATAGAGTATATATTTGGGAATAAGCTACATGTTCTGACACAAAGGCCTCCCAGCTTTGACTGGGTAAGGGTTTCATTCAACAAAAGGAAATCAGCCCTCTTTCTAAAAGCTGCTATTATTTGAGTATGTCAGAGTTAGTAACATGACCAAGAACTGAAACCAGTTCTAGACACTTTACCAAAATGCTATATTGTCTCTATCCCAATAAATTAAGCCAGTATCTTCACCTGAAATAGGCCCGGATTTACTTTCAACTTTGTTAGACTAATGATAAAAAGATATTTTAGGTTATAAACAGTTAGACAGATGCTTGTTGGCTTACACCATGTTATTCATAACAGGTATACTTGTCCTAGTAGACACAACTTGGGTACAGGGAAAAAGATTAAACCTCTATTAGTCTACAATTCTTCATGTCAATATACCTGCCTCAAAGAGCAGAGGAAAAAGAAGTTTTACAGCTGCATTTTCAAACCACTTTAAAATATTTTGCCTTGCTCTACTCAGTGCCTTTTATCATAACCTTGCAAATTAATAGACAAGTTTCTATTCTATTTTTGTCATCAATAAAATGGGGAGTTGTGAGCACTGCTTGGAAACTCCTTTTAAAGGGGAATCTTAATAAAATTCATGAAAAAGTCAAAACTGGAACTCTGAAAAGACAACACAGTAGCTTATGATCTCAAAATGTCATCAAATTAAGATTAGTTTATACTGAATAATTTTGCAGTGATTTGCCTTATACTGAGGCATCCTAATACCATTAACTCCCAATTTTCTGTGCTACAAGAACCCAAAATAGCTAAATTTCAAATTTTATTTTAAGAAGTATTTTGTCATTATGCAGAAATATATGTTTTTGGAAATTCATGATAATGCTTTTTAATATTATGTTTAAACATGTGACTTTTTAGAACCCTTCTGTTCAACTTTATTTGCTATTTTTTCTAATGCAAATATCAACCTAGATCAGAACCTTAAACTTACTGTTACTTTTTTAAAGGCAAGGAGATAATTATTTTCCTTGGTTGTTTTCACAATTGATATTGTTTTACTTATTTATTATTCAGTCTGTCAGCAAATATTCATTGATCAGGGAAAAAAAAAACAAACATTGCTTAAGTCAAAAGTATTCAGATATAAGGAAAATCAGTGATTAAATCCATTGAAAATACTTAAATGGAGCTGATGTAACCAAAATAGGACTAGAAAAATGATTAAAGGTAACTTTAAAATTATAGTTAAAATAGCTGGTGACGTCCGGTACTTGTAAATACCTACTTGAAGCAGATAAGAACTGCCTGGATCTAAGAGGCTGACAGCTTCATTCTGTATTGTATTCTGTTGTGTAACTGCATCTTCTCGTTTCCGCTCTTTCTGCCCTGCTTCATCATCTTCATATTCATCCAAGCACTGAAAGAAAGGATAATTTCCATTTTATTGCCACATAATATTAAGAGAACATCTGATAATGTTAAGATACATTTGGTAGCATTAAAGAAATATCTGTCCCTTCAGAAACTAATTTACACAATAGGGTGGTTTCTTTCAACAATATGTACATTTAATTCCTACAAATTAAATTATCTGCACCCAAACCTACACATTCATACCCTTGCCAACATATCTTTTTTCTAAATTTCCTTAAAGGTAAGTTCACTCATTCTTTATCATTCATTCAACAAGTAAACAGACTGTGTCTACCTTAAACAAAGCATTTTTTAGAGGGTAACAAAAGATACACCACAGACATGAAATTTATAGTCTAATGGGAAGACATAGATATATAAATAAAATTTAATGATAAAAGCCATCGTCTAGCTTAGTAGTACCAATGAGCATATACAGGAAGTTTTTTCACTTGGGGAGTAAGTCTTCTACAAAGACTCTATAGAAGAGCTTTTCATTTCAAGGATGGGGATAATTTGGAACTGCAGATACAAAAAATATAAACTTCACGTGAAGGGAAGAGCACATGGAAAAACTTACATGAAAGGGTGTTACTAAAAAGCTGAATCAATATCAGCATTATCTATCTACAGACTTTTTACATGAAAAAAAAAAAAACACATAAATAGAAAAACTCTATCCCCCACTGTGAAATAGGTTGGTTACCTATTCCTTACAACTGAACACATTCTTAACCAATATACTGCCCTAAAGGGATCTGTGAGAGACAATAAATAAATAAATGTTTCTACAAGCAGTCTGTAAACACGAAGACACTGGCCAAAACACAGAATGGCAGGGAAGAATAGAATTTACAAACTGCACAAAGAGAAAAAAATGACTGAGACACTATAGAAAACAAGAGTTATTGGAGTATCTGAAATAGAAGGATCATAGTAGATAAGCAACACCTTCAAAGACACAAGGTCCATAACAGGGGGAGAAGGAAGAAAACATCTATCAGAGATGACGTCTTAAATTAGGATGATGTGGAGAGGAAATCCAGGGAAAGAAGGAAAAGGGTGAATTAAAGAAACAAGCAGGCTGAGATTCCATAGAATGTTCAGGGTCCTCTTCTATAACAAAACTATGTAGTGGTGTCAGCTGGCCCTAAGTCATGTAACGCTGTGGGAAATGGGGCTTGGGTAACTGGTACAAGAAAAACTATGATCCTGTGGCTGCAACTGCTGTGAGTAATAAACTGTCTTTGACTCTGACCCAGGAGACCAGCATCTTCTGCCAGGATCCATGAAACTAGAGCAGGCTAAAATGTTAGCCTGTAAGCAAGATAAGCTTTCAGCGCCTTCACAGTTCTTGATAAAGGTGAGGATTACAAAGGCATATGCTTTTATCACAAAGAAATATAAATAATAAACAGCTTGAGAAGTCTGGGCTTTTCACTACATAACATGGAAAGATGTTACAGTGCTACAGTTCTCTGCAATGTAAGTAAAATATGATCAAAACATATTTTGGGAAAACAACCTGTATACAGCAATTCACAGTACAGATTAACAGGGACAAGGACCCAAATTGGAACTAGTTAAACAATACAGTAGGCAATTTGATTCTATGAAAAAATGATATATCCTAGTTAAAAAATAGAATCAATAAAAGAAATCAGTAAAGGGTATCAAAAGTTTAAGAAATTAATCCTGATTAGAAAAAGAATCTCTCTTAGGACTTTTTAAAAACTTTCTCAAACCAACAGAGTATCATGCTTAACAGTAAAATGTAAACAAAATTTAAAAGCTAAATCAGACTTAAGACACTGATGTCCACTATTGCCATAGTTGTTAACATCACTCTGGAAGGGTCATCTGATAAAACCAGATAAGAAAAATAAGAGATTTCAACATTAGAACTAAGGCAAAATTCCATCATTTCAGGTATAAGATTTGTTAAGAAAATAACCTAAAAATATTTTAGAATTCATTAGAGTTCCTGAAGAAAATTTATGCAAAAATAGCTTCCTAAAATAACATCAATAGCCAGTTAGATTATATAATTTTAATAGTAACCATTAAAAAAACTAAAAAACTTTATTTAAAAACTACAAACTTTACTAGGAATGAGTATGAATTATAACCTATTGTTCAACTGAGAAGAATTTAATATGTGATGGTGTCAATAGTCTGTAAATCAATTTATAAACTGAATAAAAATGCCAACCAAAATCTTAAGAGAAAGCAGTGGTGGATCATCTGGACAAATAATACATAAGATAACCAGAAAAATTACTTTAAAAAAATAAAGGCAGAACACTCATTTTAATTAATATTAAAATGTATGAAACCACAATAATGAAAACAGCATGACAGAGGTCCTAGAACACATAAGAGCATTAAAAAGGAATTCTTCAATATATAGTACTGAGAGACAAGAGTCAATCATTTAAAGGTGGGGGCTGAGGAACAAGAGTATAAGATCTGGAAAGAATAAAGAGTGGGTTCATCTCTAGTCTTCTACTCCGCGAAAGCAATCATCTCTCATTCTCTAGTACGTGGACTGCAAAAATCTCTAACCACAGGGTCTAACGTCAGTAGCATAAAGCTAAAATTCTTAAATCAGTGTAGTACAAATAGAAAGTAAAAGTTAAGACAGGTTTCTGGCTACCTGTCTTAACTTTTACTTTCTATTTGTAACGTCCCTAAGCACTGGGACGTTATTTATCTGTTTTTATTTTCTGAAATTCAGCCCCTCATGAAACACTAACCTTCTCCCCTCCTCCCAGTCCCTCAATAAATACTGACTCCTATACCAGTACATTAAAAAAAAAAGAAAAAGAAAAAAGTCTTCAGTAAATGTTTGATGAATGAATGAATGAGTTACCAAGATGAGACAAATCAGAAAGATGGATTGTGGCACCCCAAGTTAAAATTCTAAATGTTCTTTCCCATGGCAACACCGTTACCCACTGACCTAGGAACCTATTCATCACACATATATCTCTGTGAAGTGTGTGCATATTACATTCCAGGCAGCTTTTAGAATAGGGATTACTTAATGAATCACAACTTCCCTCCTAAGTTCTTCTAGCAACCAATAAGAGCTCTTTTAGCAACAAGCACCCTACAAATTCTCTAAGCTATCTTATATAACAGTGATAAACATATACCTAGTGAACAGTTTAGTATAAATGGTAAGAAATAAGAAAAGAATGAAAGCAAAAAAGAACTATGTTAATAAATAAAGGTCGGTAAAAGACATGTTCTACTTCTATTTATTGTAAAGATTAGTAATTCTCTTCAGCACACAGCTGACTAGTATCCTTGAGAGAGAGTTATTTTCAAGTAAGTGCTAGCAAAAGAGAACCAAAAAGAACCCTAAATGTTTTTTCAAAGTTTCTTTCTATGAATTATAAGCTTTTCTGGAGAAAAAAGATGATTTTATAGTATGTCAATAACGCGTGACTGAATCTCCTCTCTTCACAGCTCTCATTTCTAGATAAATATAAACATGTAAAAGTTATCCTCTGTTTTACATGGATTAGACAGAAAGCTGCATGAGTACAGGGTTAACAATTATTTAAAATTGAAATTGAAAAGTCAGATTTCATGAAATAACATCTTTTAAACAGAGGAGATAAAAAGCATCGCTGATCTCATCAAGCTCTTCACTTTTCCCAAAGTTGCATTGGAGAGCACCAATATTTTAGCAAACAAAACCTCCTAACAACAACAACGAAGTATAATTTTTGTTGGTAACAATTACTGATACAGAAAAAAAATGAAACTAAATCATGTTTTTAAAAAATTATACAGATCAGTGCTACAGATCTGACAAAATAACTCAATAAAAAGAAAATTGGGATATCTTTATAAAACTGTAATTAATTAGGGCTCAAAAAACTGATCATAGGAATAGGATAGAAAATTTAGAAAGATCTAAATAAAGAGACAAATTTGAGTTTATAATAAAAGTGATGTAAAAATTCACATCAGTGGAAAAAGATGAAGTTTTAATATGTGGTTTGGGGATAACTGGAAAGCTGTATTAAAAAATAAAATTAGATTTATTCCACATACCACATACCAGGATATAGTCAGTACATTAAAAATAAGCAAAACTTTGAAGACACTCCACAAAAAAATACATAGAGATAAAGAAATAATATATGAAAAGAGGCTCAATATCATTAGTTATTACGGAAATACAAATTAAAACCGTAATGGGCTATCACCACATACTAAAAGAATAACTAAAATTAAAGATTTACAATACCAACTGTCAATGAGGATTTAAAAACAACTGAATATCTCCTATATTGCTAGTGGGAACTAAAAATGGTACAGTCATGTAGAAAACAGTTCAGAAGTTTCTTGTAAATGTAAATATGCATACACATACCATCTGACCTAGCAATTCTTTTCCTAGAGAAAATAAACCTGTACCAAAAAAAAAAAAAACAAAAAACAACTTTCTTTCCATAAGCCAAAAATTGGAAGTAGTCCAATTGTCCATTAGCTATTGAAAAAATTAACAAATATTGGTACAGCCATGCAGTGGAATACTACTAACAAAATGGATGAATCTCAAAAGCATTATACTACATGAAAGACACCAGAAAATAAAGACTATATACTATGAGTTCACTTATATAAAATTCTAGAGAAAGTAAAATCAGTGACAGAAAACAAACCGATGGTTGTCAGGAGCTTGGTGTGTGTGGGGAGGGAGGGAATGGGAGTAGATGGAAAGTGGCAGGAGGAATGACACAAATGGTCTATATCCTGATTCTCACAGTGGTTTACCCAGTTGTGTACATTTGCCAAAATTCATCAAATTGTCCTCTTAAATCAGTATATTATTGTATATAAATGACACCTTAATAAATATGACTTACAGGAGAAGAAATATAGTGGAGGTAATGAACAAAACGAGTTAAAAAAAAAAAAAGACTGAACCTAAATGATTAGACATCTAGATGCAACTATTAGTTACAGGAAATAGAAAACACAGAAGAACACAGTAAACACCATCATGGAGATGCAATCATGAAAATTCAGATTATGGAAAATTCTAAGCAGGGATCAGAAAACTGTACAAGATCAAGGAGCAGATATGATAGTCTTCTGAAGCTACATAAGGTATTTTGTCCTTTTTAAAAAAGTTTTAAAAATATTAAAAAACATTTTTAGCTTTCCATCATACAGAAACAAACCCCTGCCCAACCCCGGCTATAAAAGATAGTTTCTACAACGAATAAACTACAATGGGGGTGGGGGGTAGCTCATAAATCTGAAGCTCCAAGGATAAACATACCAACATACTGATCTCATTTAAATTCTTATTCAAGGAAACTATTTTTAAACTACTTTAAAAAATATCACATGAGTTTGAACAATGAATACATGATGAATTTAAGTATCAGGAGCTTGAGGTTAAGAATTTTTTTAACTTTATAACATGTAACAGTGACACAGTTCTCTTTTTGAAATATTCTTTATCTTTTAGAGCTACATACTGAAATATTTAAGAATGAGATAGGGGTGGCTCCATAGTATAGTGGTTAGCACGTGTTTTACACACAGAAGGTCCTGGGTTTGCACCCCAGGTGGAGCCACAGACCATACGTCAAGTGCGCCAGCTCCTCCCACCTCCCCCTCCCACCACAGTGCACTGCTGGTGTGTGGAAGCAGACGCCCAGCCTTCAGAGATCCAGCCCTTAAGGGAAAACAATATCCGTAGGTCAGGGGTAGAAGTGGGGGAGGAGGGATCAGAGAGGGGGTGAAAAAAAAAGGATGAGATAAAACATTATTTGAGATTCGCTTCAACAAAGCACGAGACAGAATGGGAAAGTGTGGGTAGTAAAGATAAAATTGGCCAGCAGTTATTAATAGTTGAAGCTGAATGATAGGTACATAGGGACTTTATCTCACCATTCTTTTGTATATGACTAAAATTCCTATAATAAAGTTTTTAAAATTAAGTTTTACTGTGCATTGACTAAAACACTGGAACTAGATAAATATTTTATTCTTAGTAGCATAACACTCTGACTCTAGGGAATAATGTGGTGGAATATTATTTGAAAATTATTTTCAAAGAAATGAGTAATGTTTGCAATTTAATGTAGAGTGAAAAAAAGTATGTATGAATAGAAAAATGCACATTATCTCTAGATTGGTTTTTATTTTTTTCTTTACAATTGTCTGTAAAGTGTATGCTAGATTAGAAAATTACAAGAACTCAGATTTTGGAATCAAAGAGGCCTAGATTTAAATCCCAGCTCTGTCACTTACAATGGTAATAGTATCTACTATTAACTGAATATTTTTTACATGTGTAAGGCACTGTTAAGCACTAACATCTAGTATTTCACATAATTCTCATAAAAACCTTACTTAGGTGGTTGTGTACTTCTTCATAGAAATCTGAGGATTAGAATTAGGTAACAGGCTTAAGAACACAATGTTATTGAGAGGTACACTCAGAACTATAACCTAAGCAGTTTAACTATGAACCCTAAAATCAATTTCTAACTGCCAGGTGTAACCTATTCGCCAGTTAAGAAATCCATTTAGTGCACTGAATTATTTTAAAAAGAGAGAGAAAAGAAAATGAATAGAAATACCAGTGAGCACTTTTTTGTGAAACTTTTATATTATTGGAGTATACTGGGCCATTTGCAGAACATGGAATTACTGGAAATTGCAGGAAAAAGAGGGGCCACAAATTGATTGTTGTCGCTGGATGATGCTTATGTAAGAGTTCATCTATTTTGTAGTTCTGTGTATGTCAACATTTTTACTTTTTTAAAAGGGACTTTCTAAAGGAATTCTATGAGGTCTCATTTCCATGTTTACTTAGTCACTGACAACAAACTAAGCTTTCTCAAGTATCATCCATCACTGTAGACTCTCATTTCTACATTGCTCTGTACATTCCCTAATCTGATTCAATCCTGTGTGTCTCCTCTCCCTTCCAAATCATTCCATTGTGCTCTCTGGAATTCCTGCTAATTAATTTTTTGCTCTCCTCAGCAGCAAAATGAAACTTAGTTGGCTCCTTGAGAAAGCTCTTTTCCCTGAACCTCTCTCATATGGACGCTATTTATTTCTTATTTGCTTTATACCTGTAGAGCTAGGTGCAGGGAATAAATTTCTCCTTTGGCCACAATGCTCTAATCCAATGGTTCTAGTTCAGTACACGAGAGATGGAATTTTCGGTCATACTGAGGACCAAAGGATACTTACTACCAGTTTATAGATCAGAAGTGTGGAATGGGTATTTTGCAATATGCAAAATTAGTCCCTCTAATGGGATGACCCACATCCCATTCAAATGTAGAATGCAGTACTGACTTGTCATCCAGATTAAAAATTTATAATTATCTGAGCCTAAACGCATTTTACCCCTAAAATACAGAAAAGGGATTTACAAGAATTTAAAATATACACAGGCTTTTCCAGGAAGACAACACCCTGTAGATCCAGGGAATACAATATTTTGGTTGTTAGTAATCTTATGTTTTAAAAGTTGCTCAACATTTTGGAGGATGTCACTAACAGTAAAACCATTCATAGTATTTGAGTCATTGATAAAGCACACTTTTATCACTCTAAAAAAAGTTTGAAAGCCACTGTACTACGTTCTTATAGCTCTAAGACCTTGCTTGAGGCAAGAGATTGTACATAACAAGAGCAATGTTACTACAGTATACCATATTTTTATTACAAAACATGGCCTCTATCATACATATTCAATAAATATTTGCTGAACTAAGTGCTGGGGTGTATAGTGGAGAGACTAGATGACTAGACCAGATTACAAAGGACACTGAGGCTAAGGAGTACAGCCAACCATCATTTTATTTCTTGAACAAATGAGAGATAACAACATACTGCTTTTGAAAAACTATTTTTAGGGTGATACATACGTGAAATATGAAAAAAAAACTTGACTTGGAAATTTTATTAGTTTCTTTCTACTAAAATTTCTAGCACTATAGCTCAAAAGTTTTAAATATATCAAAAATTTAATGACTTCATAAACTAAACTAACTGAAAAGGATCCATGTCATGGTAGCTTTTCCTTATCAATATTAGAAACCAGAATTCCACAAAATTCGGTTCAGTAAAAACAATCAACATACCATTTCCCTACTTTAAACACAATTTATATTAGCATTTTGAAATGCTTCTAATATATGGAGAAGAGCATATTCCATAGGACTTTTTACTTATATTAATAAGAACACTTGGACAGCAAGGGTATACCTAAGCAAAATACATAATCATTACAACTATTATTTATGTAAAACTATGTATACTGAGGCTCAAATAAACTCTTTAAAAATAATAAAACTATACATACTGAATTAAACACAACTTTTATGAATACTATAATTCAAAGAAATTAAAATTATTAATTTTTAATAAAATAAATGTTTAAGCCAAGTTTTGATCTTTTGATATTTTGACAGAATAAACTGATATACTATCTCAGTTCTTAGAAGAATCCTGCTATATATTGCTTCATATTCTTTTCTCTTTTTTTTACAATTATTCTCCTTCTCAAGTGATGAGTCCTAAAAATTAATGAAAAAATCCATTTGTCTCCAAACGATATCGACAATTGTTCATAAAATCGTTAAAAAGTCTATATTTTCGGGATTACAAAATTACAAACCATGAATGTGTATAAGTGCCTGTGCTTTCCAAAATGAAAGTTACTATATCCACGAAAGGCATTAAGGAGAGTTTTCTTCAGTGAGACCACATCAATTCTATCAATACTGCTTCTTCATCTGCCTCTCCCTCTCTGGTAATACCCTCTTTCATCCTACATTATTCCTTTCTCTAGGATATACCACTCGGTCATCACTCAGCCTCTATCTTTTCCTTATCTTCCCTACCTGCTCCTAATCCAAGAGGTTTATTTTGAAATGGTTAAACAAAAGAAACTTTCCTACAAAAAGAAAACTGAAATAAGATAAAATTAGTAAGCATCTCTATATGAAAAGAACTGAGCAAAATAAACAAATGACCTCTCTCCTCTTATTAGGTAGCTGAAAAAAGCAACATATACCTATATTACAATGATTTTAAAAGGCGAGAGAGAGAGAGAGAGAGAGAGAGAGAGAGAGATTGAGATGGATTGACTGCTTGACTGAGAGAGCCTTAAACTAGAAAGTTTGGGAATTAAGTGAAGTAAATTACACAATATGAATTCCCAAGACTAATTTATTAAACACCTTGATTAACTTTGTAAAGTAGCAACCACTTTTATCTATCATACTGAATTAGTTATGCTTTCTAACAGCTTCATAACATACTAATAGACATACTTTGATTTCATGGGTTCAAAAGCTGAGTATGCAACAAAAGTTAGCATTTTAGACAAAAAAGAAATTGTTATTTATAAAGAATCCGAAAATATAACCTTCAAAGACAGGAAGCGAAACAGAATTTCATTCTTCCACAATTTGAAAGCAACTCCCCGCCCATTAAAATTCGAAACCAATACTATCAGATATGACTTGACCATGTTCAGATCCAACCATGCCACCTTGCATAGGGATTGTACCAAGTCTTGGGTCTAAGTAGTGTCAAGTTCTCTAAATAGCAACATGCATGATTACAGAGGCAGCACTCTCAGCCACATCAACAAATAATAATAATAATTTTAAAACTATAGTTGGAAACCTTTTATTTCAACAGAAAGTGACAATTTTCTAATTACAAAATTAATGTACATTACAAAAATCTTTAAGATAGAGAAAAAGGAATAAGAAATAATCCTTAACCTTAAAAATAAACAACTGTTATTGCTTTGGTACGAAGCTTTCTGCTAGAACTTTTTTTTTCTTTTAAATTCAGATAATTGTAGGCATCTTGTTTTGAGATCAATTTGTATCATCTCTAAATTTTAGTAGCAGCATAGTGTGAGATCGGATTAAGAATTCAGCATGGTTTGTTTAATCATCTCTGTGTGGGGGACATAGGCTAAATAGCTTTTTATAAACATCTCTATTTTTTTAATGTTCTTTAAATATGCTGCCAAATTTTCCTTCAAGAAGGTTGCCCCACCTTATTTTTCAACTCTCTTTAAACAAATTAGGCAAATAATGGCTTCACTGAATTCTAGTTAGCAGGATGAACTACTGTTACATTTGTATTGGCTTTATGTATTTCTGTATCTTCACTGATGATGTCTTCTCTCAACTCTTATATTGGTTTATTCATTTCCTTAGTATTTTTAAAGGTTCTTTATATAATAAGATGGTAACCTTTGTCTATCATATAGTCAATTTTTTTTCCAGCTCATCTTTTAATTGTTTAAATTTTCCTTTTGAGATTTTCTCCCTGTGGTTTTAAGAAAATGTGTTTTCTACTTTAAGAATAAACATATCCTTTCTAATTTTTACTATCTCATTTTTAACTTTTTAAATCATTTCATATTTAATTTGTTGTATAGTGAGGTTGGAATCTAATGACTTTTTTATAATAAGCCACTGTTCTAGGCATATACATGGAAAAATCCAGAAATGAAACACTGAAAGTGTGTTACATGAGTAATGACTCTCAGAGAAGTTCAGCATCCCTCTCTATGTTTCATATCCAGGGTTCTAAGCAACCTATTTCCTCATCACCAATTCAAAATTCTATCTTCATTATATATTTTTATATATGGCTATGTTTTTAGCATTCTATTTTGTCCCACTGATCTATCTATATTAATACCCACATCATATTATTTTTGTCATTGTAAATTAATAGTATATTTAGTAATATCTAGCAGTTCCATTCATTATTAGTCATTTTTAAAGTTCTCTTAGCCATTCCCAGCCAATGTTTTCTCCTGGTAGAATAATTATCCCAATACATTTAAATTAATGTATAAATTATTTGGAGAAAACTACTGACATTTATTGGTTATGCGATCTTGCAAAATGGGAACAACAGTTCTACCCACATAATAAAAAGTTGTTGTTATACAGGTCTGCAGTGAGTTAGAACTAAGGAAATGAAAGTTGAGATGGGCTGTGGATAGATATAGCAAACAGGTGGAATCTGACTGGACTGGGAAAGCCAAATGAAATAAGGTAGCAGCAGAGTAACGGAGATTCCTAGTTTTCTAGCTCATAATGTCATTCACGTACAAAGAAAATTTTCAAAGAAGGGAAATGAGTTTGGTGTTGAGTATTTGAAATATTTATGGGATATACAAGAGGAAAGGAAGGACCAAGGTACAGATCAAAGGCTAAACCTCTTACTAACACTGCAGGGAGGCTCTTAAGATGGCTGTAAATGGAGATAAGTTAGATAAAGGCAAACAAAAACAGACAGTTCTGTAGTTTCTCTGAGAAATAACTGCACTTCTGACAGTCATGGGTAAAAGTTTAGGATGATGTAATGGGTGTGAGACAAAATTAAGTTTAAAATAAATATTGTAGCAAATACCAAAGTAATTGAAATGTAAAGGATTTCCAGATAAGAGCTGAGGGACTAAGAATGAAAACACTAAGACTTCAAAATGGCACCAATCTGTAATATCAGTTGTTAATAATTTAAAGCTCATTATTGCTGTGAGTCCAATTCTACTATGAAAATTGACTCATCAATATTTTCAGCAAGTTGTCTATTTTTGAAATGAGTGTGGAGGAGGGTCTTCCCATGTCCCTTATTGTTCAAACAGGTAACTCAGAAGCAACTCTTGACCAGCAGGATATTAATTATGCAATTATACTTGAATATAACTTTGTTAATATCATTTTCCATCTAGGTTTTTTTTTCCCTCTTAAGTTACTAAACTTAGTAAGAAACACTTCAGGATGATACTAATTTTAGGTGAAAATTCTTACCACAGTTTTATGTTATATACTTTCTTTTATTATCTATAACCCAGGTTCAACCTAATTAGACTTGTTTTTATGCTTAGCAGTTGGAAATAGTAGGCCTGAGTATTTATAACATAAAAATTCTTCAACATGAGTCAGATAAGCAATGCTAGGGAAACAAACTAAGCACTAATATAAAGAAAGAGACTATCTTCAGAAAGAACTATCAAAAGAGAGATAAGTATGTAAAATGTATTCTATTTTAACTGTGTCAATGATGGCTCTTAAGCACAGTGCTGAGGTAAGAAAAATAAACAAACCCTTCAGCTCTACAGCTCATAAATTATTGATTATATGCCTAAAAAAGCAATGATATCAATAATCAATGAAAACAACCCAAAAAACATATATTTGTTATCGAATTTAAACAATCCAGTATTCACCGTCTTTCTTTAGCTATACCCAATGATTCAATCTAATCCCGTGATAGTTCTTCAATTCCCTAGATGTTGGGGCAATATACTAAGCTCCTCTATATTTCAGTTTTTCTCATCTGTAAAATGGAGCTAAAAATAGTGTACCCCCACCATTAAGCTATAATAATTAAGTGTATGCAAAAAGCTAAGAACAGTAATGTACAAAGCACTTAGTAAATAGTACAATTCCCATCAAAGAATACTCAAATGTACACATAAACATGCTAATAACAGTAACAGCTAACTTTTACTAGACACTATGTACTAGGCATTATTCTAATACTTTATTTGAATTATTTAATTCTCACACGTAGATACCACTATAGTCTGGGTCAACGCTGTTTCAACTGGATTCAGCTCCTCCTCAATTCTCTATGCTTATCCAAACACAAGTATCCAATTAATTCTTCCATGTAGTAGGCACTTTGTATTTATTGACTATCAAATGAAATTTTGTCTAATTATTTGAAATGTAAAAAATAAGATTATACATTCTCAATTTCCTAATTTTTAACTCTAGTTCTTATTTACATACAATATATATATCATTGTTCCCTTCCTCCACATTTGCAAATCCTATCTACTTAATTAGATTTTAAGGACTCCAGAGGCAGAAACCTAATCCAGTATTGTTTCTGTATCCTTTTTTCTTATCAGTAATACCTACACAATATGAACTTAATACAAATACATATTCCCTTAGTATTTCCTGAAACCACCACAAAAATTTTAAGCAATTTTAACACCAAATTTATTCACTTTTTTAGAAACATTCCTTCTGCTTAAAAGTACAATTAGTTAAATCCTCATGTACATAGAAGTAATTTCTGGTACCTACTTTGTATTTTATCCCAATCAATTTCATTACAGATTCTAAGAAACAGGATTTTTAAGAACTCTTAATAATACAGCATGATTTAAGAAATACTATGCAGTAAAGCCCTGTTTCTTCAGCAATGAACAAGCAAAACTTCTGTCTTAAGTAATTAATAGAGATTACTCTCAATTTCAAACCCTTCCCTCAAAATAATGAAAAGCAGTGATTAATAAATTTAGATGATCTGAATGTAGTCAAGTCTACAAGGATTGCAGGCAGAAACCCTGAAACTTTTAATAAGTTATGTCTTACTAATTTTTGCAGGACTGTTTGTTTATAAAAACGTAGAATTTTTTATAGTCAAACTACCTACCTACTAAGATTTTGGGAGGCAGGGGAAGAAAAGAGTATAGAACAGAAGGCGTTTACCACACTTTGAATTTTCTCCCATGCTATATACTTTTTCTGAGAATTCAGAAATATTTGGACAAACACGATGACTGAATGATTTGTATACATACTTGAACAAAAGTAATGAGCACTAACTCCTCTGGAACTGAGAAATTATCCTGAAATTTCTTTTATGCTTAAAGAAACAAAACCACCAAACAGTTACTGTCTCCTTTGGCCAGAATTCAGTAGAGAACATCACCATTGGGTCAATACTACTGAAAAGAAATTACTAAATAAGGGAAGGTTATAGGAAATAGGATCCTAGAGAAGAATAAGTTGAGGGTCAAGTTTGCTAAGTGTCCACCAAGCACAGCACAAAGCTCTGTAGAAGTTCTATAGAGAACTTAACCTTTTTTGGTTTAGTGTCTGTAAAGTTCATCTTCAGTCTTCTTTTTCTTTCTAGCTCCTCTCAAGAATGTTTACATGTCTGTTTAAACATCCTTGTCCTCTATATACATCTTTTTCCCTATATCGCAGTCAATCTGAAAATAACATATATATCATTCATACTGATATATACATTCATTATCAAGAACAGTTCCTCTCATAAAAAAAATAAAATTTTATATCTACATAAAATAAAACTGATTTTGACAGTAAGCTAGCACTTAGCACAGAGGCTGACACACTACAGGTACTTAATATTAAGTAAATGAATGAACGACTTAGTTAGAAATTAATCAACTTTAGCTTAGCATGTTCCTCGCACACCAAGGGTCTTTCCTACCACACCCCTAGTCTTAAATCTTCTACTTCTCTTCCATTAGTCCAAAGACTCAAGGATTCAGTCCTATTTGCTGTACCTTCTTCCTCTATTCTAGACTTGTGATCATAGCGCGACCCAAGTAGGCAAATCCAACTTGTACGACGAAAAGAGAATCTGCCGTTTTAAACTCTCTAATGCTTTGGATAGACACATCTCAAGAATAAAAAGAAAGAACCTAGGAGAAAACTGATTAGTTGGGAGAACAGAGACACAGTATGAAGGAACTCAATCCTAGAACAGTTTGATGGGCTGGGCTCTTGGATAAGAGCTTATGAGTACGTATATGTGCATTTGAGAGTCTGAAGTTAGGGGAGGATAACTAAATTGCACTGGCAATGGCTAGACAGCAAAGAAAGTTAAAAAAAAACAAAAACAAAAACATAATCTCCATTTTGTTTAATTATCATAAAACACTAATCATTTAATAGTAGGTTCATTTTACTCTAACTTTCATTAGATAGCATTAAACTGTATTTGAGCCCTTAATTCTCAGGGGTTTTTTGTATACAAAGGTAGTCCACTGATAGTTTAAAAAAAATTTTTTTTAGAGCAAACACTATTCATGTTAACTCAAATATAAAAACAATAATAACAGCTAACAATTCTATAACATTTATGTGCCAGGCACTGTTCTATGTGCTTTTCAGAGCATAACTCTTTTTAAATCATCACAACAACCCAATGAGATAGATATTATTATTATCCCTACTTTACAAATTTGGAAACAGTTAAGCTTCTAAGGCTAATTGGGGGGTAGGGTGGTATAATGGGGAAAATATATTTTATTGAATCTAATATGCCAGATTGAAAACATACCATTATTTTATGTGTCACTGAGAAAGAAAATTCTACCAAAATATAATATACTATAATTTTAAAACATACCTTAAATAAAAAGTGAATAAAAGAAAAGTAAGTGTAAGTCAATGAATTACAATCACTTGTCAAGGGCTCCTTCAACATATAGTTGCTCAATAGATGAGACCATGTCAAAGAAAATTAGCATTTCTTTAAATTTGCTATATTATTCTGGGAATCTACATATTTGGAAGAAATGAAAGACCTGAGAACAACCTAAAACTCAGGATTTGAATTGTGGTTGTACAAAACTTCAATACGACATGAGAAATTGTTTTACCAAACACATGCCTAGGTTAGGGCATATACATTTGTTTGCTGGGGTTGCCAAAACAAAACACCATGGACTGAATAGCTTACACAACAGAAAATTATTTATTTGCAGTTCTGGAGGATGGAAGTCCAAGATCAAGGTGTCAGCAGATTTGGTTTCTCCTGAAGCCTCTCTCCTTGGTTTGCAGACAGCTGCCTTTCACTGTATCCTTACATGGCCTTTTCTCTGTGTGCATGCAGGCATATTGAATTAGTGCCCCACTCTTGGGATCTCATCTAACTCTATCTCCCTAAAGGTCTTACTTACCTCCAAATATAGTCATATTGGGTTTTAGGGCTTCAACAAACTAATTTTGGGGTAGAGGGTGTACAAAATTCAATCCATAGTTGACCCTAGTGGAAAACATTCCAAGAATATAAAACATCATATCAATTATAGTAAGCTATTACTGAGGTTAACAGTATTCAATACAAAGTCATTTCTACATTAGGATAAATAACTTAAAAAAAACAGCTTGTCATTTGAGATGGGGTTTTTAAAAGCTGTTTAATGCTCAAGAAAGTGTCCTTATTTTTAGTTATTGCTATACTCTTATACAAGAATCAACTCACGCTTTATATTATAAAGGCAAATCTTACTTTCGGGCAAATTTTGCAAATTCTTTATATTAAGAATTGGAACTACTATTTACTTTTGACTCACTAGCACTTCAAAGCGCCTAGCATACAGTAGTTACTCAATAAATACTAGAGACAGAATAGAGAAAGAAGAAAAAAATTAACTTAGATATTTATCAATTTAGGGTACAGCGTCCTTAACTCTTATCTGCTTTGAGTTTAGTATCCTGCAGATTACTTGAACAGAAATAATTAACATTCAAGAAAGTGTAAAGATACACACAGCAAGTTGAAGAACACAGACTTCAGTTGGTTCTTAGCTTCATGTCACCACTCATAAAAGTAGAAAGCAAGAAAATCTTATGAACAAAATGTCCAGCTCCCTGTGAATGAACATTTAAATGCCATTTGAAAACAAAAACAAACACAGTTTAAGAATTTTCAAAGCTTATGGGGCCTACATATTATCAGGAAGTCCATTAGTTCAAAAGCTGGTTACTGAAGCAAGCTGATTCTGCTGTTTCAACAAAGCTTTACAAAATTTTATCTCCTTCCCGCACAAAAAAATAACTTTTATAAAACACAGCATTTATAAATAATACCTACTCTAAACCTTAGATATTTTTTAAAAAACCATCTACTGAGTAGTTCTCATTCAGGATTTATTATCTTTGTGGCTCCAATTTACAAAGGGAAATGTAGAAGCACAGAGTAAGCTGGAGATACATGAAAGTAATATTCATAAATGGTTACCTGCTATTTTTCAACTGTCAAAGAATATCAGAATGTACACAGCAAAAGTAAAGTAATATCTAAATGTCTGTTGGGGTCATATGAAGAATATTTCAATGGCACTATAAATGAATAATAAATACGTGAACAAAAGTGGACCAACCATTTTTGGTCTACTAGTCAATTTTGTGTCCATGCTTCTCTATAAATTTAGACAATTTAGTATGAAAGCAAAGGGTGAGATAATTAACACTACTTGATCTGACACACCTGAATTAATGAACATTAACACAATATAGTTAGAAAACATTCCTTCAGTACAAATGTGCTTACTATGTAATTTCTTTTCTTTGTAATTGAAATTTAAGATGTTTGAATTGCCAAAATCTAATACCACTGAGTTTTAGTTCATTTTAAAAGGATCCAAAGTTCCTGATGTCATGTGTCAGAAGAAGTGAACAAGAGTTTCATAATGGGGTAAAAACAAAGTATCTACATAAAATAGTAAGTTCATTTTGTCTTAATTCTGACATTTACTGAAAAATGCCTTGTGTAGAATACTTTTCAAAGCCTTTTAAAGAATGATAATAATATGCCTTTCCCATTACATAGTTCAGATCAAATTATATGCCTAACAATTACAAGCACGAAGTATTTATTTACATGCCTTCCTTCAGTGTTCAGAACACGTTTACTATTGTCTAAATCACTGATGTAAAAGATTTCAAAAGGACACTAGGTAACAAAAATTCCATTTCCCTATACTGTAGTTTTTCTATTTCCTTTATCAAATAATTGGTATGTAAATGGTGCCTTTCTTCAGAAAGTTAAAAAGAAAACCAACTTTTACCTACATTAATTATTCAATTTTTAAAGTCTATGAACAAAGAGAGGAAGCTTTCTATTTTTATTTTGTTTGTAAATATATTGTCAATTTAAAGACTAAAAACATGGATAAAAAAACACATTACTTGAGGTCTACACTACAATTAGGATCTAAAATTCTTGTAGATTTCAAATAGATCTGAGTGGACACATTCTATCTCTAATAATTCTTTAAAAAGAATGATGATTCTCAAATAGTGTACCAAGGTGCAGTGAATGCAAAGGCTTCTCCAAGGAAAACAAGTAATTTCTGACATATATCTGTAGAACACTCAGAAACCACTAGCTCGAGGCAGTTCAGTTTCAAAATCAGATCCTGATTTGATTTTTTACACTACCATATCCTTGCAAAACTGTCTCTGTGACTATTAAAAAAAAAAAAGGCCAAAAAACCCCAGTCAACGTGGAATAGTAAATAGAAGTTCCAATCTGATTCCAAGGTTTGTTATGTAGTTCCCAAGAGACACATATATCTCATTAAAAAAATTTTTTTTTACTTAATAAAAAAATCTATTCAAAGAAGAAAGTCAAAAAATGCATATGTATTATTTATTCAAACTGCTTACTAAGTAAATAAAATTATTTGGTGTTTCTTTGGATCTAAGGATATCATGAAAAAATTAACTGGCACACTAAGGGTGTGGTGAGTTGAGAAAGTTTGGGAACCTTTCAATATGAGTATAAGCTGAAATGCCAATGGGGCTGTCCCTAAACTTAATGAAACATTAACTGTAACTTTAGTTTATATTATAATCATCAAAAGACCATAGGTAAACGTTAGTGTGTAAGCTCTAATGTACTCTCTATACAAATGTCCAAAGTCCTCACCATTTCAAAGAACATTCTCCACGCCCCCCCTCCCTCTTGCGTTAAATGAAGTCCAGCTCTTGCTTAGAGTCTAGTTCTTCTGCAGCTCTTTCCAGGGGAAAATACTCCTCTTTCCTTATTTGGGGCTTGAACAAATTCATCTTCCAAAAAAACAACTAGTATCTTTATGATAAAAAACAAAATTCTTCAACAAATTAACACAAGGTCTTGGTAACAACATATACAGTATTAGTGGCAACAATATTAATATTATTACAGAACTCTAAAAAGTTTCAGAGTCATCCTGAAATATCAATATCCTCATTATCCTACCTAGTCTGTTTCTTAGTATAATGTGAATGCCCAGGAAACCAGCTTAATATTGATCTTGTTATAATTCAAAGAAGGAGCAGCTTTTCAGTGACAAGTTTTCAATACATATGGGTTGCAGTTAGGTTCTGCTACCATACAACGTTAAGCAAATCCCTACCTCTTGAGTCCCAAACTCCTCAATCATAAAAAAATTAATTTTATATAACCACATTTAGCAATATGCAAGTGAAATTATACTTATACAATTATAAGATGTTACTTGTTACACAACCTAATGGATAATATCATTCCTTCAAATATTTACATGCAAGACATTGTTAGCAAATGAGGACAGAGTAATAAGACAGATATAATCTCTCCTCATGTAATTTAGAGTCTAGCTGGAGAAATAATTAATATACTTATTCTCAGTTCCCTTCTACTAAAATGACAATGAAGAAATGTTAAAAAGATATTAGCATATAAAGACACAAAAATAAAAAATAAAAACCTGAGGCAACAGTATGGGAGATGACAGCTAAATGGAATATAGAAAGCAGATGGACTGCTGATTTTTCAGATCAGAAAAAGCTGAAATCTACATGTTAGCCAAAACAGGAGTGGGGAAAGTATACTAAGGAATGGAAAAAAGGCTTAGCAACTGAAAGTACCAGAAGCCCCTAAAGACAAGGGGAAGGGTTAGACAAAATCAAGAATAATAGTGAAAAGTCCATTTAAGAGGAAGTTAACGACAACAATTAAGTATCACCAATTCCCAATATAGTTTTCTAACATTCCTAACACTCAAGAATCCTTATAAAAATCCGTAAGTAAATGATTAAAGTAAAATAAACAAATGACTAATAAATTATATTCCATCTAGTATTCCAAGAAGATACTGTACCCAGAAAAACCTTCGGTTTGATAGAATATATTCATATTGTTCACTTTATTTTAGCTGAAAACTTAATTACATTGCTGACTCAGCCAAAGAAGAATCATAGCAAAAGGAATGCCCAAAATTTCTTAAATGGTTACATTTCCATATTTCAATGTAACAAAATCAGAAGTTATTAAGCAGACCAATAAAACCAAAAATAGTCATACGCTTTATACTTCTATCATTTGGGTCCTTAAAATGTCAAAGAATGTTTAACAGTTAAACTTAACTTCATTAAGTTTTCATAAATCCTCCTGTATTTGCATTATCATAAAAAGTAGTAATTTTGTGAAACTGAAGGCTCTGCTATTCATGCTTTTAAAATGTGCTTTTAATTTTTCTGACTACTAAAGGGCTATAATAATGTCACTTGGAAAACACAAGACTAAGCATCTGAGGGTAAAAAGGAATGTTTTCACAGGCGCAGTTGGTAAATACCACTGGCTCTTGATGAACATTCTTCCCTAACTGAAAGCCAATCACAATTTAACTTTAAAAATCTCGTTACATAGAGCAATGGGAGATCGTTGTCTCAATTATCCCTTCAAATAAAACTCAAGGACTGAACTAATACTTTAAACATTATCAATATACATTCCATTTTACTGTGTTTTCACCTCAGTCCATACCCACAGTCAAGATTTAGTTGAATTAGTCAACAAGCTTAGATGTTAGTTCTCAAGTTTAAGTACGACAAAAAGTTTATTTTTATATTCCTTGGGAAGAACAACTTGAAAGAATCAATCCAAAACTTTAATGTTATAGCAATCCTTCACTGTATTATAGCACAGCAGTGTGAATAAGGTCTGTATGATATCAAATACACACTAACATTCTGTATCTGCAATCAGTAAATCTACTTAGATGCCAGAGTATTGAACAAAACAAAAAAAACCAAGTGCCTGGGAAATGCATAAAGCATAATCATATTACATAAATAAATTTTAAATAAAGCAAAATATTACATTAATGAAATTTAAAATATTTTTTCCTTCACACTTAAACTTTTACTCTAAGTGACTGAAATTAATATACACCATAAACATGAACAGGCAATTCAGAAAAGAAATATAAACACTCAGTAAATAAGTGTAAACATGTATAATCTCAAAGAAAAGCAAACTACAACCAAAGAAGAGAACTGCTGAAAGAAATTATGGGACATAATTTGCATATAAAGCTTTTCCTAACAAGCCTGCATCCTGGATCCCAGACTTTAGTCTTCTCTATCTCACTCAGCTCAATCTCTCAATACAGCTGCTTCATGTGGTATCTCAATTTAGATTTGGACAGAGGATCAGGCTATTCACCTATCCAGGCTGGACTAAGAAAACAAAGACTCAAGTAACAGTGAGAAAATCAAGGAGGAAAAAAAATAATCCCAAGACTTAAAGCCTTTGGTCTCTTCTATAAGGGATTTCTGAACCATTTGTAAAACACTAGAAGGGACTGATACTTAAAATTTATGCTATAAAAGGAAAGAAAAGCAAACAACCCAATGTGATCAGACTAATGAATGGATAGATACACAATAAAATATTAATCAGCCTTAATAAGGAAATGCTGACACATAACTGACATGGAAGAACTTTTAAAGACATCATGCTAAAAGAAATAAGCCAGTAATAAGAGGACAAATATAGTATGATTCCACCATTATGAAGTACCTAAAGTACTCTAATTCATAGACAGAAAGTAGTATGGTGGTAGCTAGGAGTACAGAGTGAGGAGGAATGGGAAATGATGAGTTACTGTTTGAGTTTCAGTGTGAGATGAAAAAGTGGCTGCACAACAATGTAAATGTACTTAATGCCACTGAATTGTACATTTTATGATAAACTGGCAACTTTTATGTTATGTATATTTTACCACAATTTAAAAAAAAAAAAAAGGAAAAAGGAAATATAAAAACAAGCTCACAACTGCCAAAACACTGAAACACTTAACAGCATTAGTGGAAGTTAAATATTTAATTTACTAAGAAATACAAAGATACTTATTGGTTAAACATACTTTGTAATATAGACCATAATCTGATGAATGTGAGGATTTCAGTTAATTAAATAAAGGTTTCAATACAAGGCATTTTAAATCTTTTATATGAAAAAGCTTCAGATTCACAATTCCTTAGGGAATGTATTTTCAAAAGCTCTTTGGAAAGAGTTCAATCATAAAATAAGAAAAATATGGACAATCATACACTTCATTTTCCAATCTTTATATTAACCTGTTCCTAAAATTTATTTACAAAGAATGCACATTCTGTAGCAAATCTTTTCATCAATCACCATGTGAAAACCTTTGGCAGGGACACTGTGCATTCCTGGAAGGATTTAAATTAGTTTGTGAGGGACTGAAACCTGGCTTAGAAGCGAAGAATTAGATTTAGGATTTGACAAAGAGTTTCTTTTCTGAAGAACTTAAAAGGTCTGTCATGAGTTTTCACATTTATGTTCTCCATAATTAATAAAATAATAATAATATAAAATTTTAAATAAAATTATCTTTTGGTAGTTTTCTACATATTATTGTGCTAGCTTTTTCTGTCTACATTGCAGCATTAGAAATCACATTTCTACTTTTAGCAAAAATGGACTAAATAAAATATTACAACCGCAGGAAATCTTATGTTAACTGCATCATTTAAAAACTTTTAACTGATCTACTTTTGAAGAACAGAAGTACTCTACTAGAAAGCAGAATAATTTTTGTAACTGAAATTTCAATCTTCTTAAACACTTCTCACTTGTATACCAGTGCTTATCAAAAATAAATTTACCCTATTTTAAAATTCAAATTCCTGTTTTTTTAAAAAAAGTTAATCTGACAAATTTTAATTGTAGACAACATCCACACATTTAATTGTCCACTTTTAAGTTTAGGCCTAAAAACTCACAAATTGCTCTTCTAACTGATCCTTATTTTGTAGTGTAAATATAGAAAATTAAGTACTACTACAGGTACTATATGAATGATATGCAATCTTCCTATAAGAGCCAAATTGTCAGGTCAGCTTAATTCAAGTAGCCAACATGTTAAAACAGCAGCTACAATCTAAAAGAATAAGATGAAAAGATTACAAAAATGGACGAACAGACCTTAAAGAATAGCTATGGGGAAAATCCAAAGATCCTTGTGATAATACTGGAAGAATACTCCAGTACTGCGACTCCGGGAAATAGCATCCATATTGGCACAACAAAAGTGATTAGAATAATGGATGGATGTCTACTGACAATGGCAGCCCCACTGCATAAATAATATGGTTAAATGCGGCTGCATTCAAATTTTATCTTAATTACAAATACCGTCCCATTAAAGCACTAGCAAAATGTGTGTATAAAAAGGAAAGGCACAAACTAATCAATCCAATGGTTATAATATGACCAATAATAATAATTATGATTATAATGTAGTATTCATGATCACTATATTGAAAAGAGGGGATACACTCTCATGTAACAGACAAAGCTTTGCATCAATTCTAACACAATGGCTCAAAATATAGACCTGTCCCTCTGTGCAAAAGCAATGTGCTCCTCCTTTCTAAAATCAACTGACCAAGGCAGGCTCTGGGAGAATTTGCTTCCCCTCGTAACATCAAAAACTGCTCGAAAGGCCTAATTCTGGTGGTATTAAGCTGAAAATGCAGATTCTATCTCAGTAAGTCTTAACTGAGGCCTGAGATACTGCATTTCTAAGAAGATTCTGAGAAGAAACAGCTCAGCCTCTATCCACATGGTCTAACAACTTGGGAACAAGTTCTCAAAAACAGGGATTTCAAGTTTTTGCTCTTGATTCCTTTTTCTTAGTCAGATGTTCATAATTATGGTCTTCAATTCAGAATATTCACATGTATCAGCAGATCTGTCAGCAGACAATGCCAATACAAATATTAACAAAAACACATAAAACTTCACGCCCACGAAGCATACTGTCAAGTACATAAAAGAAACAAGTAATTAAAATAGAATGCTAATGGAGATACGTAACCTAGATCTGGGACTGAGGAAGATTTCTTTAGTAACATTTAAAACAGATAGGCACATGAGGGATGGAATTTCTTCAGGGTCAGAGGACAGTAGTAATGTGAAGGTATGAAGGTGAGGAAGAGCATGTCACATTTGAGGAAGCCAGTATCCAGTACAGATGTTCAACTTATAATGGGATTACATCCCAATGAATCTACCATAAATTGAAAATATTGGTCAAAAATGCATTTATACATCTAATCTACCAAACACAGTTGCTTACCCTATCCTACTTAAACATGCTCAGAATACAATATCCAAAAAGCACTGGCAACACAATACACTGCAGATTATCAGTTGTTTATCCTCATGATTTCATGGCTGACTGGGACCTGCAGTTTATTGTCCAGCATCATGAGACAGTATCGTACTGCTAGCCTGGGGAAAAGAGCAAAATTCAAAATTCAAAATATGGTTTCTACTGAATGCATATCCTTTTGCATCACTGTAAATTTGAAAGATCATTAAGTCAAACTATCATAGGTCAGGGATTGTCTGTATTTCTAAAGTCCAGAATGTGAAGGATAAAGGATCTGAGAAATAAGACTGATGAGGGGCAGAATGAGTGAAAGCCAAAATATAAGAATTTTTTAAACTATCTTAAAGATTTTAGAATTTTCCTAACTCCTTTTCCAATAGGAAAATTGTATAAATAGATTTATGTTTTCAAATCTAACTTTGACTGTAAGACAAAAAATAGAATGGAAGCACATAAACCAATGATGAGCCACTGCAGGGATCCAAGTGAGCAATACTGGTGCCCTAAACTAGCAGTTGTAGATGAATCTGAGTAGTATCTAGGAACTAAAGATGACAACATGTGGTGAATGGATGTGATATGAAGGTGGAACAGGGAATAAAGATACATGAATTCAGAAGACTGATATTAATAGCTTGGAAGACGAGATTATACTACTCACAAGTTAGGGAACACCAGAACAATAAAGTTTAGTAATAAAAGATTATAAATTTTTAGAAAATAAGCAGAAACATTCAGTTGCCAGTCTGGCACACAAGTCTCAAATTCAAGAGGAAATAGACACAATTTATTAAATAGATTATCATAAATTAACAGTAATGACATCCACTCCAGGCCAAGCTGTAATAAGAGAGATCAGATTTACCTTCCTGCATGAAATGACAACAACAAAAAGTAGATCAAATATATAATGGTTTTCAGACAATGAACTTAAGGCAGCACACAACACTCCTGAAAGACAAACTAACAAGGTGAGCTCTATCTACAATTTCTGCCTGGGGAGAGTTTCCA
This sequence comes from Macroglossus sobrinus, assembly GCA_004027375.1. Taxonomy (NCBI): domain Eukaryota; kingdom Metazoa; phylum Chordata; class Mammalia; order Chiroptera; family Pteropodidae; genus Macroglossus; species Macroglossus sobrinus. The sequence continues at coordinate 510,622 of PVKZ01000323.1, read as the reverse complement.
CACTGCAGCACAGGGAGAAAGATCCTCAGCAGAACCCAGCAATCTCCCTGAAGAAATAGATGTGAAGTCCTAGAAGGCCAACATAGCTAAAATTTGCAGGGCAGAAATATGAAGAGCAGGGAGCCACATAGAAATCTCTAGAGATGTGAAAGGGTAACCTTCTCTAGATTTAAACTAAGTATCGACCAGTGCATACACATGTGGAAACACCCCAAACCTGGAGAGAGAACCATCTAAAAGGACTTGAGGGAGCAAATCTAAACAAAGCTGATTCAAGCACGCAACCAAACTAAATGAAGTCAGATTTTTAGAAACGTCTATACTGTATGCTTATACTTACATAAAATTCTAGAAAATGCCAAATAATCTATTGTGACAGAAAGCAGATTAGTGGTTGCCTTAAATGGGGATGAAATTATAAAGGAGTATGGGTAAACTTTTGAGAGTGATGAATATGTTCAATGTCTTGACTGTAGTGATGGTTTCATGGGTGTATACATAATGTCAAACTGCACACTTCAAATTTCTGCAGTTTATTGTATATCAATTATATCTCAATAAAATAAACAATAAAACACACATGGAAACTGAAACTATGGAAGTGGTTGAGATTCCTGAGGAATCATATACAGATTCAGAAGGTCTAGGATAGGACCATGAAGAATATTACCATGGTAATATTACCATGAAGCAAAGAAAAAGGAGTTTTCTGTCAGGGAGTCTTTCAAGAAAAGAGCAATCTACAGTGTCAAATGTAAGATAATGTCTAAAAACACTATGTACAAAAATGAGGAAGATTATGAGGCAGGCAACATGGTATAGGACAAAATGCACCAAGACAGTTATTCTTCATTCAATAATTTGTATCATTTTAACTCAGAAGACTAAGAAATACAGTGAACTTTTTATTTTAGGTTTGACAGTTAAGAAAAACGTGAATCTAGATGCCAACAGATTCTTGCATCTGGCAATGGCACCCTCCTAACTAATAAGCTATATTCAACATAAATAACAATAATTAACTGTCATTAATTGAGTCTTTAAAGGAAATTAAATCAGAATCAAGCTAAGAGTTATTAATACACATACTCATTACGCATGAGGAAAACTCCAACAGAGAAGCCTATCTTCCCATCTACATTTAATAGGAAACTAAATACTTGAAATTCTTCCAATTTTTCTTTTTTAATGAGTAATAGGGCCATTTGTTTTTCTATCAGACAACCAAGCAGAACAAAATCTTCTGTCCTGTGTCAAAATAAAAATTTATGTTTACATATAGATGCATATCATCAGTACACATAATAATTTAGTAAATTTAGTGAACAATATTTCTAAAACAAATGCAGATTTGTTTTATAACACTAAAATTCCAAAAGAATAAACTAGTCATCTTCCAAAATAAATACCAAAAATTAGTTGTTTTATTACTTCTTTTAAATGTTTAGATTCAACTTACTAAGTATTCCAACATTTTTAAAAAGTTATGAAATAAATTCTATTTGTTAAATCTCTTGACTCAATATACATTTTTTAAATCTAAACTTCATCTAAAAATCTCTGTTAATTTTACAATGGGGCATTTCAGATATTCGATAAAATAAGCCAAGTGAAGAAGGCCAAATAAAGCCAAGTATAAACATGGACAGGCTTCATTTGTTCTTGTCATTAAAAACACTGCCCTCATCTTAATAACTTCATCCCCATTTGTACAGTACTAATACATGACTGGAGAAAACGCTCTAGTTCACATATCGTCCAGACCTTTCCATCCCTAAATAAGACTTAAAATGTTAAAAAAAATAATAATAACCTTTTTGCAGTAAATTCTATTTTCCAATCATGCATATTTCTATCTGCAATCACTCAGAATATTTACCTCACTCATACTGAGGAAAATAAACTATCGCAGCTTGAGACTAGACATTATCTTAAAAATAATAGAACATCAAAAGTTTTTAAAAATTATTCTGTGGTATTTAGAAAGGATTTTTGTCTGTGGCCCACCTTGTTTCCATTTTTCTTTTCCGATATTAAAACAAATAAAAATATTTAGATTTAAAAGACTATATAACCCCCCAAAGCAGTTTTACAAATTGTTCAAAAGAAGATAGGAGGGTTGAGACATGGAAAGAAAAGATCCACTCCTTTTTATCAACTGGTTTACTAGACACAAAAGTTGGCAGAAGAGTAGTGGTGGTGACAGAACAACAGACTTCGAAGAACTGGACTACTATAACTTGGGCCCAGTGGGCCCCAGAACTATGGCCTCTCCTGCCCAGGGATCATCTGGTGGCAGTTTGATAAGCACTGATTTGTATAATAAACCTCTAAGTGACATAACATTAAACCTTTTTCTGTAATTACCAAAAATGAGGTCAATATGATCAAATTAGAATGCATGTGCATTTTCTTCATCAAGCCTATATAAATTAGTATTAAAGTCTAATTTTAAAAAGAACTATGACTCACCTTCTGGGGAAAGAGGCACATGTAACAAGTCATTTTTATAATTATCATTTATAGAAGATTCTCTATCACTATATCTTTAGAATACCATGTAAACTGCTACTGCCTAGCCATTTAAAGATAACAGATCTTTTTATAACATTATATGATTCACTATTCAGTTCACCTCTTCCAAAGCTTTTTCGTCCACTGACAAATAATAGAGTATTAAAAGTTGGATGTTGCCAATGTGATTTTTTTTCTTCCTCCCAAATCCATACTATTCAATGGAAACACACTGTAAGCCACACATGTAACTTTAAATGTTCTAACAGCCACATGAAAACAAGTAAAAAAGAAAAAAGAAAATTTAATTTTAATAATATATTTTATTTAACCCAATAACCAAAAGTACATTTCAATATAATTCATATAAAATATTATGTTTAATAATTTAATATTAATATTTTTCATGCTAAGTTTTCAAAATCCAGTATTTTATACTTATAGCATATTTTAACTCAGACTAGTCACATTTCAGGTACTCAAAAGCCACCTTGATAGTGGCTATCATAAGGATACCCTCCTATATGGTGACTTAAGTTTCACTGACTTAAAGGCTACAAATTCTTAACATTCATGCCTACCTCATCTGCTAAAGCAATTCAAAGAGAAGGCCTTTATTTACTTCCTCTCCTTTTATTGTATACCTGAGTAAAACTGTGAAATTAAATGCAAAGAGACATGAATAATACAACATAACAAATACAAAAAATATAAATCTGTACACTAGCAAAATTTAAAAGATTCTGTGGTACAGCAACAATCTACAAACCAAAAAAGACCGTTTGGTGAAAATGAAAATTCATTAATCGAATACCTACTGTGCCTAACATTCATCTATAAAAATATAAATAAGAGGGATCTTATGAGATCATGAATATGTGTTGACGGTAATATGGCAAAGCTGTATGAGTAAGCACACAGAGAAAAGCAAATGCATGCAAAAAAAATTCATTAATCGAATACCTGTGTCTAATGTTCATTTATAAAAATATAAATAAGAGGATCAATCACTGATTCTCAAACATGGCTAGAATTTAAACACAGGCAAATTGACTTTAAAATTAGGAAACTCCGCTATGTAGCTGATTCCATGTTCTGTCATAAACCCAGGTAATTTTCCTTTTGGAAACAGTGAATACCTCCCCATTTCCATAACCACACCTACCTTCCCTGGCCAACCTAGAAATGAAGTAGTCTTTACTGCAACCCTTTCCTTCTTGCACCAAAGGCAAAAACACAGAACTTTTCTTTAAAATCCATCATTCTTTTCTAAGAAATCTCTTAAATCTTTTACCATGTCTGTGTGGATTTTGAAACTTCCAGGAGAGCACCAAATTTATTTGCCTACCTGAACTTTTCTCCTCCTGGCCAGGACCTCACCTCACCCCTTGCCTCCATCGACTAAGTGTGCTCAGGCCACACAACTCAGCTTTTATATCTAAACTACCCTCCCTAGGTAATCTATCTACTTTGACATGGTTTAAAAAGCAAAGATCATTAGTTCTCAAAATGTGTAGCATCAGCATCACTTGGGAACATGTTAGAAATACAAATTCCTAGAGACTAAACTAACCCAAACCAATAGAATTAGAAACTGTTTGGGTGAAACCCAGCAATATGTGTTATATATATATAACAAGCCCTCCCAGTGATAATGACATGTCCTGAAGTTTGAGAACCACTGCCATTGACAGACTGGCTAACTCTTAAATTGTTACCTCCAGGCCAGAGAGCTTCCCTAAAATCCAGACTCAGCCTATCCAGTAGGATGGCCAAAAAGCATTTTATTGTACTTTTAAAAAGAACCAAAAAATAAATAAAAAATAAAAATAAAGAACAGTACAAATGAAAGAATATAAATAGTAAATATATACTTACAGCTAACAAAAGAAATCTGCCCTTAAAAACTTACATTTCAAACTTTTAACCATAATATTTCTAACTGACAAAAGATTTCAAATTCTTTACAGTGTTCATTATCAGCCTTGAAAGAATCTCTGGGGACAGCTATATATATTGTTTGGTAAAAGTAGAGAATCTCTCTGGAAGGTACACATGAAATTAATAGTCGTTACCTGTATCACTTAAAATTTTATCATGGGCATGTAACTCTTTTAAAAATTAATGTATTATATTTAAGATATTATTTCACTTTTAGTTATAACAGTTTTCTTACTGCCTAAAAGAATTATTTTAGTAATACTTTAAAGCCGTATTAAAATTGGGAAATTTGTTAACTACAAAGTTTGATTCTGCTTTTGCAACATTATGTTCGTTAAACCAAAGCCTTCTTCAAGTTCTCCATCCCCATACTTATTTGGTAGCATCTATGAAAAGACCGCGTGTTGCCAGTAAAAGATAATATGATCAGTTAGTGCCATATCTTAAGGAGGGTTCAGAGACTATAAGGTTCAGGGAATTATTATATAGAAGGGTTACAGCCCAGTTAATCATATTCAGAAAATAAAATGGAAAAGTAATAAAAGTAAAAATAAATAAAAGCATCTCAAACAATAACCCAAATGTTGCCACTTGAAAAAAAATGCAAGAAGAGATTCTCTAAAAAAAATCTTCTCAAAAAAGTTAAAAGGGGTCAAATATGTGGTGACAGAAAGAAACCTGACGATTGGAGGTGAACACACAATGCAATATATATATATGCCTTACTGTTAAATTGTACACCTGAAACTTACTGGATTTCATTAATCTATGTCACCATAAAAAAAATTTTTTAATTTAAAAAAAATTTTAAAAAGCCCTATTGTAATGCAGGAAATATTACCTGAATTATAGAAAAATCTCAATCAATAAGTATAGAATTTTAAAAATCTAGACATTCGAGACAGGAAACAGTGATAAAAATACTTTGTAAAGATAATACTTTACATTTGACAAAATAGTTTTTACAGATCACCTATCATTTGATTATCACAACCCTATAAATAGGCGGTGATATTAGAATAATTAAGTTATGATGTATTCTAACAAATAAAGAAATCAAAGATCAGAAAACTTAGGTAACTGCCCTGTCATAGAGCTACAAAAAAGTCAAAAATCTTTTAGTTCTTAGCCTGTGACTTTCTACTGTATCTCCATATGGGATAATGTAAAGAGCCTGTTAAAGGATTTGCTTTCCTTGGTTTGGTCATCAATTCAAATGGTGACTACAGCCAAGAAATCAAGAGAAGGCTGGGACTTAGTAGGATGTGTCATTAGAGACCAAAGCTAAAATCATCTACATCCTCATATTCCCATCGATGTACGGGTTTGAAAGTAAGACACTAAAAAAGGTTAAAAGGAAAAAAAAATGATTCATTTAAAATACGGTGTTGGAGGAGAGCTCTAAAGATACATTGGACCTCGAGAAAGACAAACAAGTTGGTTCTAGAATATATTAAGCCTGAAACATTGCTAGAAGCAAAAATAACAAAACAGAAGCGGTCCTACTTCATGATGTCCTACATCATGAGAAGGAAGGGCTCTCTAGAAAATACAATAATGCTGGGGAAAAAAAAACCCAGAAGGTAGCAGTAAAAGAGAAAAATGACAATATTAGGTAGACCAAGACCAGGTAGTCAGAGGCATGCATCTACAGAACTGAGCAAGACTGTTGAAGATAGGACACTGTGGACATCACTTATTCACAGGGTCGCCAGGAGTCAGAGACAACTCAAAAGCATGTAACATACACAGATAGATAGCCTTGGATTACTAATCTCTTCCATTCACATCTTCATTCTGGCCCATTCACTAATGGACCACATGGCCAAGTTGAACTAGAATTCAGTTCAGTTTGCTTCCCTATATCCCCTCTGCAAGGAAAAGTATCATTCACACATGAAGACCAAAGAGTCCAGTTATGGATTTCAGACTAAGAGACCCACAAAGGTTTAAACCAAATCACATAAAATCCATGCATGCATCTGTAAATTGTTAAGTCATAAAATGGCACCCAGTCCCATCAAGTCTATTCCTAGAGGACAAAGAACAGGAGATAAATATATAAAAATAGTTCTAAAATGTGTGAATTAACACTTAAAACTATAAGAGAGAGAGTAAAAACGGGCAGGACGCCTACAAAATTTTCAGAAAATCTCCATACCCCAAGTTAAAAATAAACACAGAGTAAGGATCCATGGCAACATCGCCTCACATTACTAAACACCTACCCACTCACCATTTGCCCATTATACAAATTATTTTTAATTTAATGTTATTAAGAATTATTAATTATAACTTTTACTCTAAATTCATTCTTGATTTTTATTGAATATTGTGAATTATTAAGGATATTTGAGAGGGAGATAAACCTAAATTTCAATCTTGGCATCATATTAATTATTAGTTGAATAAAACTGAGCTGGTACACAGGTTTCTCATTAGTAAAATGGAGATTTACCTACCTATCTTTAGATTCGGGATCAAATAAATGAAAAGTGCTTACTCAAATTATATGCCACGTAAGAATTCTCAGAAAGCGACAGCTATTCTTACTTAAAATGACAACATAGTATCATTTCCATTACTTCCTTGATTAGTGATTAGCATTTTTTAAATAGTATTTTCTCCATGCTTCCTTATTCCACCTTCACATGCCAAATATTGAGTTTAATAACTCTAAGAAATCTAAGAAAAAAATAGAATTTTTCAAATGAAAGTCAAGAAAAATAAACCAAACATGAATAATCTGTGTTAGCTTATATGAAGCTATTAATAAATTCCACAAATCAACATTTCTCAAAAGTATTGTTGATGGTCCACTTTTATCAGAATTATCAAGTGAGATTTTTAAAATGCAAATTCGTTCGTCCTTAATCCTAGACTTATCAAATCTCTGTCTGTGATTCTTTGGCAACTAAAGTTTAATAACATTTGTTTTAAATAGCCTAGTGTGAACTTCTAATGCAGCAACCTATATAAGACAAATAAAAGTATACTGTATGTAATGATTTATGTTAACATCCTAACTTAAGAATGCATGATTAACTATGCTTTGTGTTTCTAATGTAATAAACAACAAAAATAAATCCAAAGCAAATGCAAAACACATTCCAGGAAAGTATTAAGCATCGGCAAATAGGAAATTGTCAAAGCAAATAAATGATAGCTCATGTCTTAGTCCATTCAGGCTGTTAAAACAAGATATCATAGAGGAGGTGGCTTATAAGCAACAGCAATTCATTTCGCACAGTCCTGGAGACTAGGTAGTCCATGACCAAGGTGCTGGCAGACAGGATACCTGGTGAGAGCTCGCTTCCTGGTTCACTAACTGAAGTCTCTCCGCTCTCCTCACATGGTGGAAGGGGCAAGAGCACTCACCAGAACCTATTTTATAAAGGCGCTAATCCCATTCAAGAGAGCTCTGCCTTCATGACCTAATCACTTCCCAAAGATCCCCACACCTCCAAATACCATCATATTAGAGATTAAGTTTCAACACATGAATTGGGTGAAGGGGGACATATTCAGTCTACAGTAGCTTGTAATAGCTCATTTTATGTTCTAAACAAAAACTGGCCATTAAAAATAACTTGACCTAGTGAGAAATTTAGAACTATTTTACCTACTTTTATAAATCATTTTTGTAAAAACAAAGCAAATCTCCTTAAAATAGTCACTTAAAGGATTAGAGCTGCAACTACTACCCTTTTTTTTCCTAAAGTGAGTTTTTATTAATCAAAAAGGTTTGGAGACTTATGATACAATAAAAATATGTTGTATTCCCTGCAAAACCCTCCCTCAGTTAAAAACAAGTGTATAATACATTAAATGCTCAAAAAAAAAAGGGTTTTTTTTTTTTATTTCTTATAAGTCTTCTCTAAATTTTGGCCCTTTAGAATCATGATCATGTCATAATTTTAGATTAATTACCATAAACTACAATTACCAAGTTTTTACACTAATCTGTACTGAAACATGCCTTGAAAGTATATTTTTGTTTGTTTTCAAATCAGTGGCATTAGCTCAGTAATATACTGTTTTTTAGAAAGTCAGTATTTTTAAATATAACATTAAAAAGGAGATCCTAAATATGATAACGTATTATTTCAAGGTCAAAATAAACATTTTTTTCTTAAAGTTCAAAAATTTATACTTTAAAACAATGGGAATGGAAAAAATACTGATAATTGTGTAAGCACAGTCAATATGTATTTACTACCACAAGTAAACCAAGGAAAAATTTTAACTTTGTAGTAAATATTCAGTCATTGCATTCATCATTTACAAGTAGACAACTCCTCTTCAATTTCCAAAAAAATGGGGCAGTTCATCAAATATTTTTGCAAAAATCTACAACGCTTATATTTTAGGGTTCAACTGTGAAGGTTGGATATATACCCCCAATAATTATTTTAAAAACAGATTAAAAAATAAAAAAATTAATTCACTTTCAAAATTAACTTATGCTTCCATGGAATGAGGGTGGTTATTCATAAGAGTCACGAAAAACATAATATTTTTAAAAGAGATTTTATAAATTTAAAATTTTTTTATTGTTCTTATAGTCTACAAATACAAAACCAAAACAGATACTTTCAAACCATAACTATGCTTCAAACTATAGCTATGCTATTAAATTCTAATCTCCAAAATAATTTTCATCAGGTCCAAAAACAACAAGATTAAGTCTAACTGGAAAAGATTTATTTTGCTGACAGATTATTCTATTTGCTTCACCTTCCTTCCATCCTTCAACTCACATCCTTCTCACTTCTAACTCTCATTAAATAACTATTTAAACTGCCAAATATTTTAAGATCTATAGATAGTTGGCTTAATAAACTCGTCTCAACATATTTCTATTGTATCGTAAAAATTCCAAAAGTCAATTAGAATAAAAATTATTAAGTACAGGAAAACTGATTCCACATTTCATCTCAAGTATACACAAGTAAGGAATTAAGACGACCCCCTCCTTTCGTTTGTTTAAGAACAAGACTTGAAATTTTATTATGCCCAATTAATCTATTGTTTATACTACTCTGACACATATCTCCTCTCTCCAGACTTCATTCCATTCCAAGTTTTAGTCTCTGGGTTTTATCATTTATGACAGCTTACAACTTCCAGTCTTGCTTCAAGAGTACTCAAGTTTTGGAAGCAATTCTGGAAGTAGATTAGACAGTTCAGTTTTCTAAAATCAAACTGCAGCAAAACTTAACATCCCATAACAGATCCTATATTTTTTCTTCTACTGAGTTAACAGTAATATATCTCATAATATACAAAAGGTTTAAACTATTTGCAAACATTAGCAAGTTAATCTTTACATTTCTATAAGGGAGCAGAGACAGGTAAAAGCATCAGATAACTTGGAAGCTTCCAATTCTTTTTAGACTCAAAAGTATCTTAAAGAGATTATAATGTTATTTGATATACTGCTAAAAGAAGTAACCTGTGAGATACAAACTGCAACTTAATAATTAAAGAAGGCAACTCAAATGTATTAGCAGAAGCTTCCTTTCCTTTGTAGAAGCCTCTAGTTGGAAGTGGTTTCATTTAGCACAAAGGGGTCTTTGTGGGCCTATCTCACGTGGTAAAACAAATACAGCAAAGCTTCTTTCTCCCTAAAGGGAAAGAATCAAGCATTTAGCTTACCTTATTTGTAAAAACCATATCTCAGGGTAACTAAAACAGCTGAGGAAGGAGAAGTTCTCTTTAGAAATATTCTAGCTAACAAATTACAAGTAATAATAGAATGTCACCACTTTATAATCCCTAATAAAATGGATCTAGACCAGCAGTGCTCAAAGCATGGTCTGGGCACCACCGTCAGTTCCAAAAACCCTTTCAGAGAATCTGTATAGTCAAAATTATTTTGTAATAATACTAAGAAATTACTTGCTTTTTCTCCCCCTCCATGCTTTCATGAGGGTACATAAAGTTTCCAGAGGATATATGATGTGATACTGTAACAAACTAAATGATAAAGCAGATAGTGAATCAAGCTGTTGTCTTCTTTTAAGATGGACAATAAAGAAATTTACAAAAATGTAAAAAAATCCAACACGTTCACTAAGCTTTTCTTTGGGAAAATAGTTTTCACAAAAATGTTATTTATATAAACATTGAGTTTATTATAATTTTTAAAAAAATATTTCCAGTTTCTTACTTTTAATTTCTAATAAGGTAAATAAACACCAACAGATACAATATTTAAAATGAACAAAAACTCAGTAATTTTCAAGAATATACAGAAGTCCTGAGACTAAAAAGTTTTGGGATGGTTGATTTAGACAATTCATCAATAACTGCTAACATCACAGAAAGAGAGCTGGCCAGACATTTCTTTCTCCTAATGGAAGTACAAAATACCACCTATGAAGTATTCTTGCTCACCCACCAAAACTGAACATTAACCTAATCAAACTTTTAATTTAAATGAAAATCTACCAATTTACAGGAAATACAAGGTTCAGAGGATTACTTATTAAATACATCACTGGGATGCAATCAGCAAAATCCAGAGTGTAGGACAATCTGTTTTATTCAACAAATTGCAAAAAAATAAGAATGTGAAGATTAAAAGAAAGTTAAAAGGCACAACAACCAATTGCAGAGTACAGACTTTATTTGGGCAAAATATTAAAAACATGCATGAGACAATCATGGAAATCTGAACACTGGATATTTGATAATAAGGAATTATTATTTACATATAACAGTGGTATTGTGGTTATTAAAATGTTCTTTATTTTTTATAAATTTTATACTATTTAAAAGTAAAATGATAAGTTCTAGGACTGCCTCAAAATAATGGGTATTGGGGGAAATAACTGAAATAAGATTGGCCACAGTTGGTAATTATTGAAACCAAGTAATACATTTATACCTAGGTTCCATTATACTATTTTGTTTACCTTAGTTCTTTTGATTTTTATATAATAAAGGTTGTTATTTTTTAATGTTTCAAGTTAGATGTTTCATAGGTAAGATGACTGATTTCCTCTTAACCAAAAAGTATTATAACTATTTTCCTTCAATTACGCTACCTCATAATGTGTTGTTTTTACTTCATAAGGCAGTCTTGAGAAGTGTATCTTTGGTTATTTCAGCATCTTACTTTTGAACTTTTTACCTCCAAGAATAGTTAAAACAAAATTAAAACACAACTGGTAAGAAAGGAAGATTATAGATAGGTCAAATACAAGGAGAGGAATCAGGACAATAAATTGGGACTTCACACTAGAATTAGTTTCATCCCAATAGAAAAACCGGTATATTCTCATTCTCTCTCTCTCTCTCTCTCTCTCTCTCTCTCTCTCTCTCTCTCTCTCTCTCTCTCTCTCTCACTCACTCACACACACACACACACACACACACACACACACACACACACAGTCTCTGTCTCTGTCTCTCTCTGTCTCTGTCTCTCCCTACCCACCTCTCTTATTTCTATTTGTGTGCTCTGGCCCAGATACTGAAATGAAGGAAAAGTTCAAAACAAAGTTAGGAGAAGGACGAAAGGAGTGCATTTTAAAATAATGCATTCCCGTCTTTTCCTATTTCAGATATAAAGCAAAGACTTGATTATTCTTCACAGTTTGGTTTCAAAGTCTTCAGTCCTAGAGATGTTGAAAGACTAAAACTATTGGTTTGAGCTTTACATAGGATTCCCCATCCAATGAAGACTATGTAAAGATTAAGGATGTAAAACTTGAGAATTTTTTGCACAATCATCTTAATAGAATTTTAAAGTAAATTGATAATAGATTTATGAAACATAGAGGCCTCCCTCAGAACTTCCCTTGTATGGCAGGAATGGGTATGCCTTATCATAGAGTAGAGCCATGTCTATTCTCCGAGGATCCTCCTCCATCCATATTTCAAATATCCTATCTTATCATCAGATCTTATATACTGATTATTGGGTTGGGAAATACAGTCACCATATCTATAGAACTTAACTAAAAAATATAATAACATCTCCCCACCCAATATTCATCTTAATTTATGCTTCATTTTCAAGTATTCCAAAAGAATACTTGAAGCAACTCTAGCAAATACCTTAGTTGATTAACTCTCAAGTGTTCTTAAAAAAAAAAAAATCAAATAAATGTAAAAATATAGTGAAGCTATTAAGTTATTCTATATGGATAACGGTTTTCTTTGCTTTTCCAAGTTACTTCTCTGAGGGAAAAACATGAATTTTTAACCTACAGGTGCACAAAAAAACTAAAGATGAGCATTTGTTTGAAAAGCGGGGGGAGAAAGAAGTTGTTAAACACACTTTCATTCCTAGCACCAGAATAAATTTTTATTATTTTCCCCATCTTAACAATGCAAATAGTTTTAAAAACAACATAAATTTTAAAAGAACTAACTGATAAAAGGTAAGAAGAATTAAAAGAAAAATGCAGGGAAAGTTACTAAATTATAAAGGGGTCTTTGTTTTTAAAATTGTATTCTCAAAGATTACCATAGAATCAGGAAATTTAAACTTATACGAAACTGATGTCCTAGTTAATACAGTAAGAAAATAAAATGTATACAGACTGGGAAGGAAGAAATAAAACCTTGTTCACATACAACATGATCATCTGTGCAGAAAACACGAAAGAATTAAATAAACAACTCTCAGAACTAAAAGGCAATTACAGCAAAGTTGTAGAATACACGATTAAAAAAAATCATTTTCCTATGTACCAGCAATGAACAAGTAGAATTTGAAATTAAGAACACAATATATTTACATTACCACCCAAAAATGAAATACTCAGGTATAAATTTAACAAAATATGTGAAACACTGATGTGAGGAAAACTATAAAACTTTTGATATCGTTATTTATCAAAGAACTAAATAAATGGAGAGATATTCCCTGTTAATGGTTAAGAAAACTCATTGTCAAGATGTCAGTTGTTCCCCAAATGATCTATGGATTCAATGAAAGCCCAATCAAAATCCTAGGAAGCTATTTTAAGGATACTGACAAACATTCTAAAATTTATGTAGAAAGGCAAAAGACCCAAAATAGCCAACACAATATTGAAAGAGAACAACAAAGTTGGAAGACTGACACTACCAAATTCAAGACTTACTATAAAGCTACAATCATCAAAAAAAATGTGGTACTGGGTTCCCATTGTGAAGTTGGAAGCACAGGGGAAATAGGAGTGGCAAGGGTAAAGTTGGTAACTAATTCCTCAAACCAGAAATTCAGTATGGTTTATGCTCTCCGTGCCTTACTTTCTTAATCTTTTAAGTAAAAAGAGCACTTACACCTCCTTAGAGTTTTTCTAAAATTTTAATGCATTGATACCCATAAAGATCTTAAAATAGTGCCAGACCCAGTAAGCATGCAAATTTTTATTAATATGGCTTTTGTATCCTGAAAGATACCCTTCACCCATAATCAAAATAATAAAACATTCTAGAAGCCAGCTGTAGTATAAGTGATTTCTGACCTTTGCAATTATTATATCACTCAAATAATAAGCTCCTCTAATCATTCCAGTTGAAGATACCAACAATCAAACAAGACATAAAACTGAGAAGCAAAAACAAAAAAAGTTTAAAAGGAATAATAATATTCATGATATAATGACAAGTTTAATGGTAGGTTATCAAAATGTACATATAATCTCAATGCATAAAAATAAAAATGGAAGAATGTATTCCAACTGATAATAATCTATAGCAGATCTTTGCAAAATCCTGTTTTTGCTGCTTCATTTCAAGTTTTCCACAAGAAAGCATTACCTTTGTATCATCGAGAAATAAATATTATTTCTAAAACATGGTTTGGAGAAGCACGTGACCTCCTCTAGGATAACAGAGGACAGAGGAAGGGAGGGACGAAGGGAACATTTAGAGAAGTTGAACAAATATGTGAAAAACAATTCAAAGGCAATGCCCATCCTTCAGCACCTGTATTCTAAGTATCTGTAGTCTAACGTAAACTGAAAGGATCTGGGATTGGAATAATACCTGTTTTATATCAAGTACAGGACAAAGTCTAAACTTAGAGAGAATACTAAGCTATAAACTTTTCCATGATTACACACAGAACAGAACCAACTGACAATTCTGTATCACCAGAGCCCCCATTTCCATTTCATCCTGCTCCTCCAAAAAAGTCATTCCCAAATCTATCTTCAGTACAGAATTATTTTCGTAACATAAAGAACCACTTGGTACAACTTTTTTTAGAGCCTATTCTCTCATTTCTTTTTAACCCATGTGAAAATTCACATTTATTTATTCTAATTTATGTATATTATTTACCGGATTTTGTGTTATTTACTATTCTTGAATAGATAGCTATCTCTGAACAAGAACATCCTCTTAATAATTTCAAATTAGGCAGGCAAAACTTTTTCCATTTCAGAAGCTGTCAGAGTTATTGTAAAACAAGTATGAACAGAGGAAGGAAATGCCCAGCCAACAAGCCCAACAAAGTACAGCAGAATAAAGTCTGAATTCTTTGGCATTACATTCAGAACTGTCCCAATTGGTCCACATCATTCCTCTTTAGCTGTTCTCCATTCATATCGCACTATAAATTCTCTGCACATCAAAGTTTCCTGTTACTATATCTCTCTCCTTCTTTCCAACAATGATAACCAATGTATGGGCATTGGCACCCAAACAAATCTGGAGTCAAATTCAAGTTCTTACAGTATAGCCCTTGGGCAAGTTACAACTTCCCTGAGGCTCAACTTCCTCATCCTGTAAAATAAGAAATAAAAAAAAAAACCTATCTTGTGAGTTAATGTGAATATAAGAACTAAGGCATGGAAAGCCCCACATAGAGCTCGGCAAACAGTTGACATGCAATAAAATACTATTATTTCCTGGCTCTAAGCCTTCACACATGCTATTTGCTCTACCTAAAAAGTTACTGTGTCTCCGTCTCCACTTGGTAAATACTTTTATCATTCAAGACCCAGGACTTAATACCACTTCATCTTATGTAAAGCCTACCGTGACTCCTTTATGTAACTGCTTTTCTGAGTTAGTTCAGTAATTCGTTCTTTTCTCCATCACAGCTCTTATCCCACCAAATTCTAATGATGTATCTATTATGGACCAAATATCTGTATCTCCCCCAAATTCCTATGTTGAGATCCTAACCCCCTATGTGATAGTATCAGGTGGGGAGATTAGGGGAGATTAGGTCATGAGGGGAGAGCCCTCATGAATGGGATAAGACCTCAGAGGTCTCTTACCCTTTCCATCATGTGAGGACACAGTGTTGAACAAGGAAAGGAACCATCCCGACATGAATTCTGCTGCCACCTAGATCCTGGACTTTTCAGCTTCAAGAACTGTGAAAAATAAATTTCTGCTGTTTATAAACCACCCGGTTTATGAATTTCTATTATACCAACCTTAACTAAGACATCAAGTTGCTTAAGGACTGGTAGGTTTGTAATGCATCTTTGTATCATCTAGCACTGAGCCTGGGGCATTTAACAGGTTCTCAAATGTTTCTGAATAAAACCAACCAAAAAAAGAATTCAACAAAAATGATGTAGCATCCAAGTGAAAGGAGTGAAAAGGGCAAATGGTACAGAGGTCAAACAATGAAAATACAAAACATATTTTCACATTTGGCAATTAGGAGGTCAAAAGGAACCTTGGAAAGGAAATAGAGTAGAAATTGATCAGTGAATGGGAGTCACCAGGTGAAAATAATGCCTTTAAAATGAGCAATTAAGAAAAATAAAGTAAGCCGAAGGTGAAGCACAATTAAGGGAATATTTCATGGCAAGATGAACCACCAGGCTGAGTATTTAAGAAAGAATAAAACAAACAAGATTCTAGATAGGAATCAGGGTAGTTAACCTGGGAGGAAGAGAGAGGGAATGCTACATTCAGTCAGAAGGTTGAAGATGAAATACAACTTAAGTTTCAAGATAAAAGTAGTTTGGGAAAATCAAGTTAATACTTTTTTATAATGGACTAGATGATCTCTAAAGACTTTTCCAGCTCAAAACATCCAGTTATATAATTTTCTAAAACCAACGAAATACCTCTCAAATCCATCCATTCCTTTCTTTTTCTACTGCTACTGCCCTAGCAATCAGTATTAGTAGACCCTTAAACGAACAATATTCTCATTTCTAGTCACTGTCTGCTCCCTAGTCCTTTTTCCATTTCATTACTTGAATTAATCTTTGCAAGCCACTGTTTTACATATTTTGGATAGATGGATGTGGATGTGCACTTATAGACAAATATATGTATTGGTATACGTATTTGTAACACTGAAACATTTGTTTAGAAAGTTGGATGGTTCCAATGTAACTGATGTTAGCCAGCATATTATGTGACAAATTTTGCATATGCTCATGCCCAACTGCAAGAAACACTAGTTAAGCACAGAAAACACGACCCAGCCACATAGAAATACACAAAATGCACACACTTCAAACATCTGCCATGTAGCTCAGTTCGTTTCATGTGTTATGAGCTACACACATCCACAACTGGTGTTGCACTTTTCAGTCAAATTTCGGTAACGCTTCTTCTACCACTTCGCAAGTTGCAACCCTTTTGACATCTTTTTATAAGCAAACGTTAGGCCTTCCACAAGGAAAAGTGTCATATTTATTACAGTACTCACATATTTCTTTATAATTTAACATGTATAAAATTGTGCTAGTTTTATAAGGTCTCTACCTTTTTACATGTCATTAATAAAGTTTTTGAGTGTTATTCCCCTTAATTCCATTTTTTCATATGCCCTGTGGTTTTTATTATGTGATTTTGCACACTATGATGAGTTTTAGGAACTTGTATGTTGAGTTACAGCTTACACATAACTTATAATTATTGTAGCTCACATGACCAATTTTCCACCAAAATAAAAGGCTATAGAGGAGATTAAAGAAAAAAAACCTGTGTATCCTTCACAATTATCTGAAGGTTCTATGAGATATTTTGAATGACTCAAACACTTTTCTTGAAGAAGGTTTCAGGATACACAATACATGAAAAGAAACTAAACAGCTGTTTATCTTAAGACAACTTACTTATCTGCCAATCTGAAAATTACATAAATAGGGCAAAGAAGCAGTAGGGTCCTTTTCCAATCAAGTAATGCTGAAGTATTTCAATAGCAAATAGCACAAACATAACCATCCCTAAAAACAAAGTATAATGGTGGTTGCCAAGGGCTGGTGAGATAGTAGAATGAAGTTAATATTTAATAGGTATACAGTTTCAGTTTATATAAGATGAAAAGAGTTATAGGCTAGATAGTGGTGATGGCTGCACAACAATGTGTCACTTATTTATAAATTTTGTTATGGTATTTTACCATAAAAAAATCCATCCCTATTTCTGAAGTAAGACTAAACCATAAAAATACCTATGATGAAAAAGTAAATACACAAATCTGTATAATGTGGTTCCCATTTTTATGTAGATACACAGAAAAAGGATTAGAAACAAATATTAATACATATAACAGGAGATAAGTTTATCTTCTCATATATTTCCATAAGAGAACTACAATGAAAGCATTACTTTTTAAAAAACTAATAGCAGAAGAAAAAAAATGTAAATATTTGGTTTGGATCACCTTTGGTTTTCATTATAGGATACCAAAAACTCTTGTCAAGAATTTGAAACCTAAAGTAATTTTGAGAGTTTCAGCTAATATAACCTCACTTTTAATCACACTTCTGAATGTTCCTTCTGTTCTTCATAATTGAGATTTCCATTCTTTTTAAATACTAATTAAAAATATTCTGCAAGAAATTCCAAAAGTAATAGAAAATAATTCCATACTTTATGTAACCAGCAAATTTCTCAAATAAGATTAGTTCTTAATGCCTACAATGTTACATTAAATGGTAACTTCTGAAGTTAATTTATTACAAAAGATTTTTCATCCTGTATTGCAAACTGTATTTTATTACTTTTATTTGTGTTATCAGTTGGTCCCCTAGAATTTACATGAAGAGTTTGCAAACAAATTTTTAGCTGCCAAAGAATTGAAATCTATAAATGTTCTCCATTCTGTTCATTTCAGCAAAATCCCCCCAAAATACTCACTTTCAGAATACAACTCATACAAAGGACAACCTCTGGAGAACTAGCACATGTGACAAAGGAGACTGTGCCAATTGGTCCACAGGGCACCTTCTACATAAGGCCACTCTGTCAAGACTCGGATACGTAAATCTACCTAATACGTAGAAACAAACAAAGGGAGTTAGCAAAAATGAGGAAACAAAGGAACATGTCCCAAATGAAAAAATGGGACAAAACTCCAGAAGAACTAAATGAAATGGAGACAAGCAATCTACCAGATACAGAATTCAAAAGACTGGTTATACAGATGTTCAGTGAACTTGGGGGAAAAACAGAGGGACTCAGTACAAACTTCAACGAAGAGAAAACATAAAAAAAAAAAAACAGTCAAAAACAAACAATAACCGAAATGAAGACTATATCAGAAGGAATTAATAGCACATTAAAGGAAGCAGAGGACTGAATCAGCAATCTGGAAGGCAAGGTAGCAGAAAACATCTGATCACAAAAAAAAAAAAAAAATGAGCATAGTTTAAGGGACCTCTGGATCAATACCAAGTGTAACAAAATTCACATCACAGGAGTACCAAAAAGAAGAAAGAGAGCAAGGGACTGAAAACCTATTTGAAGAAATAATGACAGAAAATTCCCCTAAGCTGGCAAAGAAAACAGACATACAAATCCAGGAAGCTCAGAGTCCCCCAAACACGGTTAACCCAGAGAAGCCCACACTAAGATATATCATGATTAAAATGCCAAAGGTTAAAGACAAAGAATCTTATAAGCAGCAAAAGAAAAACAGTTGGTTATATACAAGAGAGTTCCCATAAGACTATAAGCTGATTTTTCTCAAGAAAAACTTTGCAGATCAAAAGGAACTGGCAAAAAATAATCAAAGTGATTAAAGGCAAAGATCTACAACCAAGATTGCTCTACACAGCAAGGCTAACATTTAGAATCGAAGGTGAAATAGTTTCCCAGACAACAAAAAGCCAAAGAAGTTCACCACTGAGCTAGTATAACAAAAAATGTTAAAGAGAGTTCTTTAAGATGAAAACATCAAAAATATGAATAAGAAATTGTTGAAAAAATGCTCAATGACAAAAGCGAACAGTAAAAACAGTGAAGAAAACTATAAAGCTAATATAAAGCTTAAAAGACAAAAGTAGGAAGATGATGTGTAACCACAACAATAAAAGGATACACACACACGAAAGTAAACAATGACAAAAACATAAATATGAAGAGAATGAGTAAAAATTGTAGTGATCTAAGAGTATGTTTGAATTTAAGTGACCAGCAAATTAAAATAAACTGTCATAAACATAGCTTGGTATATGTGAAGCACGTGGTAACCACAAAACAGAAATCTGTAAGATTTAAAGGAATAAGGAGAAAGGAATCTAAATATAACTCTATAGAAAATCATGAACATAAAAGAGAAAGCAAGAGATAAGGAACAAAGAATTATGAAAATAATTAATAAAATGGCAATAACTACATACCTGTCAATATTAAATGTAAATGGACTAAATGCTCTAATTACAAGACAGTGTGGCTGAATGTGTGTTTTGTGTGTGTGTGTGTGTGTGTGTGTGTGTGTATGTGTGTGTGTATAAAGAATCCTGTTCATATGCTGCCCTATGAGAGATCCACTTCAGACTCAAACACAGAGTGAATATCTATGGAAAAAAATATTCCTGCAAATGGAAATGGGGGGGAAAAGTTAGAGCAGCAATACTTATATATATGACTAAACAGACTTTATAACAACTATAACAAGAGAAAAAGAATGGTATTTCATAATGATCAGGGATAATCCAGGAAGAGGATCTAACTTCTGCAAACATCTACACACCCAATGTAAGTCCACTTAAATATATAAAGCAAGTATTGACAAACATAAAGGGAGAGAGTGATATTAAGAAAATAATAGTAGGGGACTTTAACACCCCATTGAGATCAATGGATAGATCATCCAGACAGAAAAACAACAGTGGCCTTAAGTGACACATTAGACCAAATGGACTTAATTGACATATTCAGGATATCTCACCCAAAAGCAGTAGAATATATATTCCTTTTAAGTGCGCATGGAAAATTTTCCAGGACAGACTATGTTAAGGTCACAAAACGAATCTCAATAAATTTAAGAAGACTTAAATCATATTAAGCATCTTCTCCAATCACAAGAATATAAAAAGAGAAATCAAGTATAAGAAAATTTAAAAACACACAAACACATGAAGGCTAAATAATATGCTACTAAACAATAAAGAGGTTAACAAGATCAAGGAAGAAATCAAAAGATATCTTGTGACAAATGAAAATGAAAACACAATGATCCAAAGCCTATGAGACACAGCTAAAACAGTTCCAAGAGGGAGGGAAATTTACTTCAATATAGGCCTACCTCAAGAAACAAGAAAAATCTCAAATAAACTATCTACCTTACACCTAAAGGAACTAGAAAAACAAGAACAAAGCATGTGCAGAAAAAGAAAGAATGAAAATCAGAGTAGAAATAAAAGTCTTAAAAAAACACACAAAAGATCAATGAAATCAAGAGCTAGTTCTTTGAAAAGAGAAACAAAATTGATAAACCTTCAGCCAGACTAATCAAGGAAAAAAACAGGACTTAATTAAATAAATTCAGAAATGAAAGAAAAGGTGACAGTCAACACCAAAGAAATGTAAAGGACTATAATAAACTACTATGAACAATTATATGCCAACTAATTGGACAGTCTGGAAGAAACAGATAAATTGCTAGAAACATACAAGCTTCCAAGACTAAATCAGAAAGAAATAGAAAATCTGAACAGACAGATAACTACTAACAAAATCAAATTAGCAATCAAAAATAATTCCAACAAATAAATCCTGGACCAGATGGCTGCACAGGCAAATTTTGCCAAACATTCAAAGAATATCTATTCTTCTCAAACTACTTCAAAAAACTCAAAGTGCTCACAAACTCATTTTACAAAGCCAGCACTACAGATACCAAAACCAGACAAAGACACTACAAAAAAGAGAGAATTCTACGCCAATATCTTTACTGAACATAAATACAAAAATCCTCAACAAAAATTAGCAAAATGAATTCAGCAATCCATTGAAAAGATTATACACCATGATCAAGTGGGACTTATTCCTGAGATGCAAGGTTGATTTGGTATCCACAAATCAACGTGACACACTACATAAACAAAATGAAGGATAAAAATCATTTGATCATTATCAATAGATGCATAAAAAGCATTTGACAAAATCCAACATCCATTTATAATAAATACTCTCAGTAAAGCAAGGACAGGAGGAACATATGTCAACATAACAAAGGCCCGCAGCTAACATCATACTTAAGGGTGAAAAGCTCAAAACTTTTTCTTTAAGATCAAGATGTTCACTTTAATCGCCTTCATTCAACACAGTACTGTAAGTACAGCAAACAGATAATAAAAATAAACAAAAAGCATCTAAATTGTAAAGAAGTAATATTAATATTATCAGTATTTACAGATGAGATAATCCTAGATATAGATACTCCTAAAGACTCCACCAAAAAACTATTATAATTAATAAATGAATTCAGCAAAACAGCAGGTAAAAATTAATATTCAGATATCAGTTGCATCTTTATATATTAAAAACAAACTTTCAGAAAAAAAAAATCAAGAAAACAATCCCATTTACAATTGCATCAAAAAGAATAAAATACCTAGGAATAATTTTAACCAAGCGGCTAAAAAACCTATACTCAGGAAACTATAAGACATTGAAGAAACAAATAAATGGAAGGCTGTACCATGCACATGGATTGGAAGAATTAACATCACTAAAATGTCATACTATACAAAGCAATCTACAGATTCAATGCAAGCCCTATTAAAATAGTAAGACATTTTTCACAGAACTAGAATAAATAATCCTAAAATGTATTTGGAACCACAAAAGACGCCAAATAGCCAAAGCGTCTTGAGAAAGAAGAATAAAGTTGGAGGTATTCTTCTGATATCCAACTACACTATAAGGCTTTGGTAATCAAAACGATATGGTACTGGCATTAAAAACAGACACACAGATCAATGGAATAGAGACCCAGAAATAAACCCATGCCTATATGGTCAATTAATTAATCTATGACAAAGGAGGCAAGAATATACAATGGGGTTTAGAAGTCTCTTCAATAAATGGTGCTGGATAACTGAACAGATACTTGTAAAAAAAAAAAAAAACAAACCTAAATAGACCACTTTATTACATCATAGATAAAAGCAAACTCAAAATAGACTAAAGGCTTAAATTTAAGACCCGTAACCATAAAACTCCTAAAAAAAAGAGGCAGTAAATTCTCTAATATCGATGATAGCAATAGTTTTTTGGGTATGTTTTCCCAGGCAAGAGAAACAAAATAAAAAATAAACAAACAGGACTATAACAAACTAAAAAATTTTTGCACAGAGAAGGAAACCATCAATAAAATGAAAAGACAACCTACTAAATGGGAAAACATATTCGCCAATAATACATCAGATAAGGGGTTAATAGCTAAACTATATAAACTCATATAACACCAACAAAAAAATTGATTAAAAAAATAGGCAGAGAACCTGAACAGATATTTTTCCAAAGAGGACATACAGACAGCCAATAAACATATAAAAAGATGTTCAACGTCACTAATCATCAGGGAAATGCAAATCAAAACCACAATGAAATATCACCTCACACCTGTCAGAACAGCTATCATTAATAAATCAATAAACAAGAAGCGTAGGCGTGGATGTGGAGAAAAGGCAGCCCTTGTGCACTGCTGGAAGGATTGTAAATTGGTGCAGCCACTATGGAAAAGAGTATAAGAAAGGTTTCTCAAAAAAGTTAAAAACAGAACTACTACACATGACTCAATAATTCTTCTTCTGCATATTTATCCAAAGAAATCCAAATCACCAATTCGAAAAGATATACACACCTCTATGTTCACTGCAGCATTATTCACAATCGCCAAGATATGGAAGCAACCTGGGTCCATCAATAAGACGAATGGATAAATATGCCCATAGATACAAAGAACATTTTGATGGTTGCCAGATGGGAGGGGGTTTTGGAACAGGAGTAAAAAAGGAGAAGGGATTAAGACATACAAATTGCCAATTATAAATATAGTCTTGGGAATATAAAGTACAACATAGGGAATATAGTCAATAATATTGTAATAACCATGTATGGTGTCAGATGAGAACTAGACTTACTGGGGTGATCACGTCATAAGTTATATAAATGTGTAATCACTACAGTGTACACCTAAAACTAATGTAATACAGTGTACACCTAAAACTAATATAAAATTGAAAAATAAAATTATTTTTAAAACCCTACATTGTGACCCATAAAAAACTGGTAAGAAAAATTTCTAAATATTATCACAGAATAAATATTAGCCAATTCACATCCTAAGTTTTGAACTTCCTGGACCTGTTTTTACCTTTCAAGTACATAATTCTGCAGCTTTTAAAAATTAAATATTCTTATGATTTAATTACAACATGGTACCTCATGTATTTTTAAGTAACCTAAGGAAAATGTAATAGTTGGCTAAGGCTCAATTATATACCAGTATGTATATGGCTATAAACACAAATGCCTGGGATTCAAAGTGAAAGTTGCCTCAGCAACAAACAAATACATTAAGAATCATTTGGCTAGTCAAGGACTATCGTCTAATGTGAAAGTAATAAATGTAAATATATATACACACACACACACACACACACACACACACACACACACACGAGAGAAAAAGCTCTTGCACTTAAGAATAAGTTGAACAAAACTTATTTTAAGAGTTTGAATTGTTAATTAGTAAATATTTATAAATATAATTATACATCTTCCCTTAAAAATATGTAAAAACAACAAATGAGTGACAATATAGTTCAAATTATACATTAACATTAGAGGTTTTTTTCAATTATCTGGGCTTCTAATAAATTCTGGACAAGAAGCAAGGCAGACATAACATTTTGCACTAAATATATGACATTACATAAATGTTGATAAGGTACTTTGAACTTCCAAGTACCTCGACTGTCTCTATTATAATATCAATCAAGTTTTTAATTAGAAGGAAAAAAATGAGAATGCTTAACATCCCAAATAAGAAGTTTCTCTTAGACATCAAAAACCAGCTATCAGTAAAACCTATATAATAATTTATCATTTGATAATTTTTAGAACATGTCATAAATACTTCATTTGATTCATATAAAAGTTCTGTTAGATAATCAGTATCAACTTCACTTGAGATACAGTAAACCAGTATAAGGCCTTTAAGTCAGTTCTTCCCAAAATTTCGTGTGTGCAAGAATCACTCAAGAACATGATAAAATATAGGCTCAAGTAACCCGTCCCCAACCCCAGACTGAGATGAACCCAGAAATCAACATTGTAAGTAAACAACCAGTATTTAAGTAAATACAGGTACAGGTACCCTACCCCACCGAGCCACAACTTTAGGACACTGATTTAAATAACATACTAAGGTTGCAAATGGTCTAAAACTCCATCCGTACTCTGAATCACATTTCTCAAATGTTTAGATGATAAGAGCTTTGTGGATCTCCATGAAAATCCATAAAATCTTAAGTAAACTAAAAATACTACGTTCATTTAAATTAAATACCTTATACTAACCTCCAGTACAAACAAATGGTAGTAGGTGGCCAAGTTTTAAGAAACTTAAAACTAAGGAGATTCTACTATAATTTCATTTTCTCTGTGAAATGCAGGGAAATGCTGATTAAATTATTTTAACAGCTTCTCATGGTTTGAAAACTGTTGCACTTTTCTGAATGAGAAGCTAAAATTCAGGTACCTCAGGTTCTAGGGACATAATGGAAAATTAAGATGAAGATATGAAAGCACTTAGAACACAACTTTGTGTTATACTATGTGAATTACATCTCACTTTTTAAAAAGGAAAAAAGCACTTAGAAAACTTCAAACTTAATATTTGTGAATAATTTTAAACTTCTAAGACATAATATTAGCATTAGTATTAAATAGCATAATTATTTTCTGGCCTACATCACAGCTGCTAAAAACCGATGTAGAAACAAAAAAGAGCACAAATAGGGCCACTAGCTTAATAATGACTTTAAATAAGAATTTTAATGTCACTGTTTATATGTTTATTTGCTCTCAAAATTTTTTAATGAAGTCCCACTTCATGTGCCTTTTATAACAGGGCTATTTTCTAATTCTATAGCAATTACTAGCATCTTATATTTTGCTACTAAAATAATCTTTGTATTTATTAAATTAGGTATATAGTATGTAATACCCTGAAATATAATAAAATGGTTATTTAGCACTGGGCTTTGAAGGCGGACGATCTCTACTCTGCTTCTTACCACATATACGACCTCAGGCAAGCAACTTACCCTCTCTGCTCCATTTCTCCACAGGGTTGTAGGGAGAACTAAATGCACCAATTATTATATAAAGTGCTTAGAACAGTGCCTTGCTCTTAAGTACATCATAAATATCACCTACACAATCATTAGTTTTATGCAAAAAAGCATCTCAGCTTAAACAATTCATTATGAATCATGATAATATTAAAATTTCAATTTACTTTACTAATGAGTTCAAACATTTAGGAAAGTCTGGCTTAATATCTCAAGTGGCCTCAGTATATATGCTAATATCTACCCTATTCACAAATCCAATTTTCCCCAACTCTGAGTCACTATCAGTTCCTCTCCTGACTCATCACAAAGAAAGGTAGACAGTCTGGAATAAAATGGGCATACCAAAAGGCATTTCTTAATCTGCCTAGATTTATAAGGTTTACTAAGTGGAACTTGTCCTATACAATGTTTGGTAAATATGTTGAATAATTATGACTTGTGCTCACTTAAAAATGCTTTCTATATATCAAATGCTCCTTCAAACTATGGAGTAGGTATTAAAACCCCATCTTGATAGAAAAACAACATAACACTTAAATAAAATCAAGGATCTATATTTTCTGACTGCTAGCCAAAAACAGATTTATATTTACCTGATGGCCTGGTGTTCAAAATTTTGCCAAGCAAACTATATATTAGAAGGTCAAAAGAAATCTCTAAGCCTACAAATTTGACTTTAAGTTTCTATTCAATTCCATACTTCCACCGTTTTCCTCATTCAAATCTTTAAATGATTTAAGATAAACTCTAATAAAAACTTATAGAAAAAAAATCTAGAGAAATAAGCTAAATAATGAAAGACAGAATAATTCTTTAAAATTGCCCTTTTCCCAGATGCATACATACATTAAAAAATATTTCAAGATATTGCTTCATCATTTATTTACTTTCCATGTGATGTTGAGTCATTTAAAACTCTCTAAGCCTCCATTTCCTCCTCTGGAAACAGGGATAAAAACATAATTATAACTAAAACATAAGATTGCTATAAGCACATATAAAGTACTTTAGTCAACCAATGAGTTTCAAAATGTTAACTTTTCTATTTAAATCAAAACCTCAGTGTCACCTGAGTTCTACCTATTAGAAGATGATATTTGCTATGGTAACTGTCTCTGTTAACCCATTCATGCAAACCTACTCAATGGCAATAACTTCACAAGCACTCTGAAAACAGGGGTGTATAACTATCTAGGAAGACTTCTTCAACTATCCCCCTCCTCAGGTTAGGTACCCTGCTCAAGAAATAAGCTGTACTTAATACTGTACTTGCCATAATTGCCCATATCACTTGAGAGCCCCTTGTGTCCTATTCATTTCTGTATTCCCAGACTGCAGCCCAATAGTTCTTAAAACTGACTCACATTAGAATCACATGGGGAACTTATCAAAATATTACTGCTTGGGATCCATCCCAGACCCACTAAATCTTAAGGGGGTCAGAGAGGAAGAAAGCAAGTAATCGGCATGGTGAATTTTTTTTATTTTAATCCTCACATTATATTAATGTGCTGCCACAATTAAGAATCACTGCACTGACATTTAAAATACTATACAAACAGGTGTTTATTTATGCATGTATGTGTGAATTTATAGGTATAAAACTCTAAGTCTTAGCTCATCCTCAATAGCCTCAGCCCAATCATCTCTTCCCTTTAAACACACATTTCTAATAAACAGTTATATGCTACATTAGGATGGCTTTTAGACTGTTAACTCAGTTAAGTTTTTTCGTGTAATTATGCCTTCGCTTTCCTAGATTATAGTCTTGCTCCTTATTCTTCTCGCTTTACCCACAGTACTTAGGATAGTACATTGAACACAAACATGTGATAAACATTTGACTGACCTAATAAACATATACAAAAATTGTGAGGCAGTATGTCATATGCAAATTATCCAATTCGGGCTATTACCTCCCCCCCTCAAAAGAAGAAAAATATAATAATTTAGAAAAAAACTTTTTAAAAAATCTCTTCATAAATGAGAACAACTATTTTATCTCACTAACTGGCATGGGTATATTTGCACTTTTTATTACAGTCATGATACACAGTATCCACCCAGTATTCTACTCTCATCCACCACTTTCAGTTTTTGACCTTCCTAAAACTAACTTCTTGCTTCTGGTATCTTTAGCTGCTGTCAGGTACCTTTATAACAATTTTATAATTCTCTATAGTTAGTAAAATAAGTTAATAAAAGTCACAACAATGTGTCACACACGTTTAATAAACACTTCTTGAAGAAACTGTTTCCTAATCACTAAAACAGGCTCTTTGCATACAAAATTACATGCAAATCTATTATAAACTTGTTTGGGAGTAAGGTCTAAAAATAAGAGAATCTTACTCAACATCATATGTCAGTTTTTGAATATTGATAGATTGAGGGTTTTCTCTTTTTATAATATTTTCATAACTAAAAATTTTGTAAAATATCCTGACTTTTTAAAACAGGGGTGCTAAGTAGTATTACATGAGAAACTCTAAAGCAATTGGCATTCTTGATATTGAACCTACTACAAGAAATTAATGGCACACAATTCTAAAAAAGCAACAACCTAAAGATATGAAAATGGTTCATATCCAACGGTTTGAAGTCTTGAATCATATATTTTAATACTACTAAAATAATCTGGAAGACTTAAGTTGTTTTTAAACTGAAAATATGGTAGGAAGCACTCAGGAACTATGCCTGCTAATTAGATACTGTGATAAAACATTACCATGTTTTGTTGGGTCCTACAGCATGAAACAGAGCCATAGTTACCACAAAAAGAAAGCAGTCCTCAATTCCCTATTCAATAAAAAAGGTTCAAATTCCACAGACAAAAAATGGTACCCTGAGTTGTTTGTTTTCAGGGAAGATTAAATTTAGGAGTTGCCAACACCCAAACGAAAAACATTCCAGAGTATTAGACTCAATTGTAGTGGTGAACCATCTACATTCTCAGCACTGTGTTCCCTTACCCAAAGTATTAAGAAAGGATGTTTCTTAGGACCTCACAAGATACACCATACTTATTTTCTCCAGTAAACATTACCCTCATCTTAAAAAAAAAAAAAAAGGTATTTGAGAAATAACAATTTTAGCACAAGCAGCAGGCAGCCAGACAAATAATAAAGTTTAACATCTGCCAAGATATTTCCCAAAATAAGACTCCTGTCAGATGAACAATGAGGAAAAAACTGAAAATGACAAATTCTTTTATTTGGACCATCAGCTACTTTTAAAAATAAAGATGAGGAATGTAGCTTTCCCAAAGAAACCTGGCCTTCAATTTCCCTCCTTAATCTTCATATTTTTAACAACAACAAAAAAACCTAGAAATTTGATTACCACTCTTATGAATTCTTTTAAAAGCAATTTAATGAATAACAGATCTTTTGTGCAAGTAGCAAACCACAGAGGACAGTTTTGCTGGCTGATAAAAATCTCTCTGAAACATATAAAAATATACCCTTCAAAGACGAATCCATTTTCCAGGTACGGAAATCATATTAAAACTTAAAAATTTGAGTATGCTTGATATACACACTAACTTATTGCCACTACTTTTACTTGAACCACAATTAAAGTTAGTTGATCCTTATTAACTTATTTACTTGGTGTCAAAGTTGAAGAAATTGAAGGCCAGGACTTTAAAAAAAAAAAAAAGTAAAACATGAAGAGCTAATGAGAAAAAGATGCAACTACTTTGGGTGAAACAAGGCTGTTGAATCACTTCCCAAAACCAGTGAGCTACTGTTAAAATAACCAAAACTTGTTTAGGATAGTTTTGTTTTGTTGAGGAGAGAGAGTGATAGTTATAAACTAAGTAAAAATGTTTCACCAGTCACTTTATTAGAAAGATGCTGCTGCCTGCTTAAATGTTTTGAGGCTGCTCAAAACCAAACAAAACAAAAATCCAACCCTACCACAAACGTTTTCCAAAATACATAGAGCCAAATACTTAAATATGAGAAAAAACTGTCTTAGTAAAAGATTTGTGGGTTGCTACTGAGTTCCTATTGTCCTAAATATCACTCAGAAAAAAGTTCGTGTGTGCGTGCGCGCGCGTGCGTGTGCGTGTGCGTGTGTGTGTGTTTTGGGCAGCGCTATATCCGAAAGCCGGTTTATACATGAAATAGTGCACATAGTCACATATATACTTGTCGTGGGTTCACTGAAAGATAGAGCAGTCTTGGACAGTGCTAAGGCCACGTTTCCTTTACAGGTGCTATCAAACACAGTTAAGAGAGAAGATAATCTGCTTACTTGAGACGAACACGTGGGAAACGAAATAGGGTATGTCTTCATCACTATTAATCAATTTTTCTAACTGATCCAGCATAAAAAAACAAGTCTAGGTGAGCACGTTCTGCAGCCAGGAGCCGTCTTTCCACCGTTAAGAAAAGGATCCTGGGTCTGAGACCTTAGCCAGGAAACCTGAAAAGCACGTGTCCTGCTGCGGGTTTCGGTAACTTCCCAGACAGCATTTGTTCAGAGTAAAACTCCATCACCCTGTGCCTAACTCAGCGCAAGCCTAAAACAGTACGAGCCAGAGTGGGTAAACTCGGCCCAGGAGACCGGCAGCTCCCCAGAGAAAGGCACAAGGAGGCGGCGGCCCCCCGCCCCCACCCCAGGTCTGGCCGCGGCCCACGCCCGGCTCACCTCGGCGGCGGGGATGTTGACCACGCCGGTGGAGCGCCGCTTCTCCCGCAGCTTCCTCTTCTCGATCTGTCCCTTGCCTTTCCTGGCGCTGGGGCCCGAGTTCTTGCTCTTCTCCGGCGCGCCGTCCCGCTCCCCCTCGTCGCCCCGCGCCGGCGGCGCCCCCGAAGCGGCGGCGGCGGCGGCCCCCAAGAGGGGCTCGTCCTCCAGGCGCCGCGGGCCGGGGGCCGCCCGGGTCAGCGCCGCGGGGCCCACGGCGCAGTTCACGCCCCCGGGGGCGGCAGGTGCGGCTGCGCCGCCCGCGACGTTGTTGTTGAGCTCGTTGGCCGCGGCGACCGCCGAGGTGCCCGAAGCCCCCGGCTGGGGCTTGGCGGCCGCATCGCCGCCGCCTGCGCCCGGACCCGGGGGGTTCTGTTTGGCGCGCAGCTTCTCGCGCTTCGCCTTCCACTCCTCCAGGAAGTCGGTGGTGCTGCTGCCGCCGCCGCCGCCGGGCCGGTAGCCGCCGGTCGCCATGTTCCCAGCGGGGCCGGCCGGCTCCCCCTCTGGCCGCTCGATCCGGCTCCGGCCGCCGCCGCCTTCCCGCGGCCCCGAGGACAGGGAACGAGCCCCAGGCGCGGGGGAGGTCTGCGGGGGACACACAAAAGGGGGCGGGGAAGGAGAGGGTCCGCCCGCCGCCGCGCCCCGCGGGGCGCCCTCCCACCGGTCCCCACCAGCAGGCGGCCGCCGAGCCCGCGACCTGCGCTTTCTCCCACGCGCCGACACGGCTGCCCGGACGCCCGCCGCCCCCGAGGGCGGGAGGAAGGGGCTGTCCCTGTCCCCGTCCCCGCCGGGGTCCGCGGCCGTCTGCCCGGCGAGCAGCGGCAGACCCCGCCACCTGTCGGCGCGTCGCACCTGCGGCCCCTCGCTCCAGCCGTGGCCGGCCCGGGGTCCCCGCCACCGCCGCCAGCACAACACGGCGAGGCGCGGAGCCCCCAGCCGGCCCGCGGAGGAGCGGGACGCGCAGACACCAGCTGTCCACCGCGTCGGGGAGAGCCGGGGCGCGGGCGGCGTGGGCAGACCCTTACCTGAGAGGGGCGCGGGGCTGGGAGCAGGCGCCCAGGTGAGCCCAAGCGGCCGCGCGAGTGCAGCGCGGCCAAGTCACTGTCCGCAGTTCCCGGCGCGCCGGGGCAACGCAGGGGGCGGGAGGGGCGCCGAGCGGGGCCGAAGCGCAGGCGGAAAGGGCCGAGACGGCGGGGAGGGGCGCGGCGCGCGCTGGGCGGGGGGTCGTGCCCGCCGCCGCCCCGCCCCCGGCGCTCAGGTGCGCGGCGCCGCGGCCAGCCCGCTGGTCGCACGGCACATTCCTGGGCTCGCAGCCCCGCGGCGTCCGGCCTCTCGGCGCCTCCAACTCGGGGCGGGATCGGCCCTCCACGCCCTGCACGCCGCTCCTCTTCTCCGCCTCTCCCTTCTCCCACCACTCTTCCTTTTAAGTACAAGACAAATTCTTCGAGGGAAAGTCTCGAATGTTGCCGGCAGAGGGGAAAAGTGCAATCAACTTGTGATGATTCAGACAGGGCCTGACTAGCCAGGATGGGAAGACACTCGCGCGTCTCTTTTGCTCGTCGCTGCCCCTTTTCAGAAGTACTAGGGTGGCAGGTAGAGAATAGAGCACCCTCCTTCTAAGAAGTTTGTAGTCTCCTATAAAGAGTTCCCTAAACGGAAGGGCTTAAACAGACAACGAATTATCAAGGGTTTACTATTCTTAGGCTTACAGGATAAAATTAAAAATATTTCGACAATGTATTGTGTTGGCGATCTCAGTCCTGTTTGGATTTTTCTTCTTACCCCTGTATCTACACCTTCTCTTCGCAGATAATGAATTTAGCAGCAAAAATCCCTAACCGAAGTACTAAAGTTGTACTGATGCTGATACGGTATGAGCTGGGGCGGCGATTGTCTCTACTTTTCTATCCTTAATGCGCCATAGGGTAAATATTATCCTCAGATACAAGTCATCTAAGATTTCTGGATCAAGATGTGCTACCGCTGATAGGGTCCTGAGGAGACTGACCTCGCTATATCCCAGCAATGCCAGGATGCATCATTGTTGTAGAGTACGAATGTCAGGTCACCATTTGTGAAAAGCAGGCGAGCCTGAGTCACACTCTTACCTAACAAATCTTTCTTCCTACTTAGTATTCCTATTTTACCCAGGTGTTACATGGTGGGTGGGCAGTCAGTGTGTGCTTGAGACGGAAATGAGAACAAGAGAAAGTGATTCACTTGCTATTTATTTCTCAGGGAGAAAGTCACACACTTCTGGTCTTTGGTCTGGCTGTTGGGGTGCACATATAGGTAGAAGAGAGAGAGCTTTGGAAAAATCCTTAGAAAATTAAAGACCTTCCTTGGGAATAGATTTAAAAGGCTGAGCCTAGCTGTTACCACCTAAAATTCCTCAATTACGGATTCTGAGTTTTATGTGGGGAGAGAGAGGGTTGGGCATTAAATAGATTCACATTAACATGCTTGGAGGGGCTGCAGGATACAGTGGGAAGAGGATGTAGTCTGCCTGGATACAAACATAAGCAGCTGAGAACTTGGGCATGTTATTTAAATTCTCTAAATCTCAGCTTTCTTTACTACAAAAATCAGCAATAACAGCATGCATTGTTAAGCTGTTATAAGAATCGATACAGCATGTTAAGTGTGTTTGGTTCAAGGAAGGTGCTCAGTAAATATAGTCCCTTTTATTAGGATATTAAGCAGTGTCCTAGGTCTCTTCGATGTGGGAGTTAGGGGGATTGGGGAGTGTTAAGCAAAAAAAAGATGCTGAACTTGAAAACAATATGAACTTGCAAACAGTATGAGTAAACTAGGATAACGCATATGCCACATAAATTTGTCACTGAATCTCTTAGACCAGTTCTTAGTATTAATGGGCTCTGAGTCAGAAATTTTGGCTGTTATTGACTTGGGTGTCTTTGAGTAAGTTGCTTAACTTTTGTGCCTCTGTTTACTTACATATAAAATGGGGGATAATAATACTTCCTTCATTGTGAGAGTGTTGTGAAAGTGCTTGAGATCCTTAGATAAAAGGTAATATGTGAGTACCAGAGTAGTTATTATTAGTCTATAAAGTGCCTTAGGAACCATGGATGAAAGAGATTATTGAGGTACAAAGCACTATATATTATTATTGTTATATTTATTATACCTTTGTCTTTACCTTACCATTCTCAATAGTTCCAAAGATACATTTCACAGACAGACTGCTTCCAACGTTGCACCAAGATGTTTAGCTGAGTCAGTCCTAAATTGCAAAATGTTTGCATGTCATCAATCTTTATGTATAGCATTCTGATGAAATAATTCTCAGAGACTCGGAGACTGGTTTCTCAACTGCATCATTATTGACATTTGGGACCAAATAATTCTTTGTTTAGGGAGTTGTCCCGTGTGGTGTGGGATGTTTAGCAGCATCCTTGGCTTTTACCTACTGGATGCCAATATCTTCCTCCAACTCCCAGTTGTGACTTTGCCAATGTTCTCCAGAGGACAAAATCTTCCCCAGTTGAGAAGCTCTGAGCTAGCCTAAAACAACTAGTTTTGGTGATCCACTTACTCTTAATAATAAAGAGAACTATGATGATGCTAACAAAACACAGAGATTCATGTTACTATAGCAGAGTGAATTTTATTCTAAATGTTAAATCTTAATGTTCTCCAGGTAGTGGATGTGTTGAAATAATTAATAGAATATTGAGAAATAGCCATTTTGCCTTCTATGCAAGTATTTCTGGAGCATGTGCAATTCACCCTTTAAAATAAAAATATTACATGTAACACAGTTTTAGAAGTTAACTACTTTAGTTTGCAAGAACTATAGCAAAAGACTTGAATCTACTCTTTCCACTACCAAAACTCTCCCCAGAACTTTAAACTCTTTTAACTTTCTTGCTAATATTGATCTTCATATTTTTTAAATGTTCTTGTCTACTATTCTACTTCTTGATTTTTCCATTTTTAGACATCCTTTACTGACTTCCTAATACAGAATAATATTAGGTTTCTTACACTAGCTAAACATACACTTTTCTTACTCCTAAACTCCCACTATATATCATGATTTTTTATGGAATAAATATTAAATATAGTGTTATGATTGAGCCATGCAGTGTACTATGATTACATTTATTTTACTTTTTTTCAACAACTTTTTTCTTTTTGCACAACTATTTTTTCCACAGTTAAAACTTGCCTCTTTTTGTTCTTATCATTGTTTTCTTTTTCTATATACCAGTCACAAATTTACACTCAAATTTTTCTCCTCTCAACGTTAGTCACATCAGATAGTCTATCAGTTCTATCTCTGTTTCCCTTGGAAACATCTCTCCTAGAGACCTCCATCCCCTGCTCTAGTTGGATTGATTTTAAGGCATGTTGCCCTGTCATCATCCTGGTACTAAGCTTCTCTAACATCTTGGGAACCACTTTATGCAGACCTCTTTCCTGAATCCCATATTGTCCGACTTTCTTGTTTATACCCGTCATTTTAGTAGAGTACATCCTCAGTATCTTCGGGAGATAGGATTACACATTCTTAGAAACATTGCAGGTTGGAAAACATTTTTATTTTATCTCTGCACTTGATTAATAGTTTGGTGAGGCATAGATCTCTGGGTTGAATATCATTTCCCTTCATAATTTTGAACACATCAGTAAATTGTCTTCTAGTTTCCAGAGTTGCTGTTGAGAAAAACCAATGACATCCTGATTCCTTTGTATTTTCTCTCTCTGGAAGTTTTTGGATCTTCTTACTCAGATCCTTTGAAATATCTTGAAGATTTACCCTGATTTGGTCTTTTTCTCATTATTACATTAGGCATTAGTGGACCCTTTCAATCTACTATCTGCCCTTCAGTTGGGAAATTTCCTTAGCCTAAGGCTTTGATAACTCTTCCTTTCCATTTTTTTTTTTTTGTAGTTGTTCTCTCTTTCTGGAACTCCTTTTAAATAGATATTGGACTTATAAGCGTTCTTAAATAATTTTTTTAAATTTTTTCTCTCCTAGTTTCCACCTCTTTGACATGTTATTGTACTTTCAGTGAAATTTCCTCTACCGTCTATGCCAATCTTTCTATTGAATTTTATGTTTTTCCCACCACTGCTTTCTAAGATGTTTCTTATTCTCTAAATGCTTTTTTCCATAGTATCCTATTCTTGTGTCACAGATTCATCTTTTCTCTCCCTACAGAAATTTAACTTTTCTTCTGCTGGTCCTGTACTGTGTCTCTTGCCTATGTTTCTTTCTTTCTGTTTTGTTTGTTTTGTTTTGTTTTGTTGTTTTGTTTGGTTTGGTTTTGGTTTTGGTTTTGGTTGGTTGTTTTAGTCTTCACCTTTCATGTTAGAGTATTTTCTCATTGGTCACCTGTCAATTTATATCTGAGAGTAAAGCACATAAAAGCTGATTGGATGCTCTTCTGTGAACAGGCAGAGCTTATTGACTGATGGTTCCAATTTAGGGGGCTGGTGGTTGGACCCAGGCATTTTGTGGAGGCACTTGTCAAATGTCAACATCTATGAGGCTTTTCTCTTGTCCAGATCAATTTCCCTGAGAGAAACTATGTTTCTGCTTATATTACCATTTGTCATCTGTTTCAGAAGCCATATAGGGAAAGGGGTCTGGAGGAGTCTCACTACTCAACATGTAGGTTTCATTGAGTCCTTAAGCTCAATATGCCTGGTGTTCTCAGGTTCATTACATTTGTGATTCAGCATCTGTAGAGTGTGAATTCGAGTCCTCTGCCAGGAACAGGAGAGACAGCCTCCTTGCTACTGAGCCTTGAGGAGCCTTGAAGAGTGGACTTGAGAATCTAACTTTTCATTATGTAGATTTTCAACTAATCCTTCTGTTTTCACCCCATCCTTGCTTTCATTCAGAGGTATATGCTGCTGCCTTCAATCTCTGGGCTTTGTTTAGGGTTCTTCAGGATAAAAAGAATTACTTTTTATTGACTTTGTCTCCTGCAGGTGATTAGAATTCATCTTTCTCTGCTCTGCTAAAGTCTGTTTCTCATCTTTCATCTTCCAAAATTTTCTTCTCATCTCCTATGCTCTATATTGTTGCTGGTTTATCATTTTACTTTTGTTTTAGTGAGGTTACTTAAGGAAGTAAAGATAAATGTGTGTATTCAGTCTGTTATGTTTAGCAAGAAGTCTAATCCATCAATTTTGCTGATTTCCAGATACTCTGAAATCTAATCCACGAAGAAGCCAGATTAGTAGAGACCTCTACATCTTATTTCCCTCTTTATTGAACGACATCATAAGCTCCTATTGATAGACACTGTTAGAAAGCTCTCCAAAATGTGTATTTTCTGCAGGTTGTTTTTTTTTTTTTAAGATGTGGCCCATTGTATTATGTAATGTTCCTATTAAAAATCTAAGAAAAAATATCTGCCATTAATAGTACAAATAGTTGTATTTATTTTTTGTTACTATTTTTTAACCATAATACAACTATGTGTTATATAGCTAGTGAGTTTTCCCTTTTTCAGTTGACTGCTGGTAAACTTAGGCCAGATGCATGGCCTATCAAGGAAAGACCTTGCTTTTGTGGTGCCTGAAATTTATACAATCTTCTTTAAGAAAAAGAATAGATAAGAAATTAAATATTTAGGATGAAAAAGAAACTTTAAAAATTATAAATTTTTACAAACTGAAAAATGCCACATACATCATAAAAATCTAGAAAATAACCAAATTAGTTATTAATTTACTCTCTGATATGTTTCTATAACACTATTTTATCTGCATTTTTGTAATTGATTTTCTTATTATTTATTGATGCATGAAATATTTGACTTCACATACGTATTTGTCCTCTATTTGTAGTACAAAATATAGATTTGTGTACCACAAACACAGGAGTGCTGATAAATTCTATTTGCTACTATCCCATCAAAAAAGAAAATAATGTAGTGGGCATTTGTAATTGTACGGCTTGTATTATTGAATATATTCCTGATAGGAAAGAACTTCTGTTTTGACTGCCTGTCAATGAAATGGAATTCTCTGCTTATTTTACACATCTGATAATTGGAAGGATTTTCTGCAGACTGGCTTTCATCCCTTAGACTTGCCACCCTGTACAAGGAGCAACCTGCATGTTGCTGTCAATCTGCATGTTGCTGTCAACCAACCTCCCAGTCACTTCGACTCAGGGAGGACTTTAATTTCTGGCTAATTGTTTTCTCCTATTTTTGTCAGTTCTTAGTGATAACATATACAGAGATAATCTATCCAATCTCCTGGCATCTCATATACATCTAATATACTTTCTCACTTTCAATAACCATTCTGTCTTTATCCTCTTCAGGCAGGCATTTCCATGGTTAATCTCTTGACTTTGTCATCACCAGTCAAAGCACTTCCAAAATTTCAGGTTAAACATCCTATTTTCCAGCCTCTATCTCCTACCTCTCTAGCACACTTATTCTGGCATCCCTAGTCTAACCATTTTTGATCTATCAATCCTGCCAATTTTCCATTACCTATTATTGTTTTCATATCCTAACTTCCTTACTCAGCTTATCTTCTAAAGTTGATCATTGTTATTAGCCTCTGTGCCTGCAGTGCTTATCTGAATGAAGTTAGGTAAAAACAAAATGACATGCTTCCTAACCCTACTTTAAAAGCATGGCCATTGTCTCAACTGGACAGTCTATACTGTGGGGCAACCCTGCAGTCCTTATACTCGTATCTGTGCTCCAAAATAACTATTTCACTTAGTCCTTTAAGTCCCCAGCACCTCCTCATTTTGACTTCACTCTCAGTTGATGAACTTGCCTGCCATACTTCAATGACTAAGTAAGACCCATCAGAGTGGAGCACTTCATCTTCCTAAAATGACTCTACCCACTTTCTGA
The DNA here is from genome assembly GCA_004027375.1 of Macroglossus sobrinus. NCBI lineage: Eukaryota > Metazoa > Chordata > Mammalia > Chiroptera > Pteropodidae > Macroglossus > Macroglossus sobrinus. The sequence goes on along the minus strand of PVKZ01000323.1, from coordinate 472,086 downwards.
TGTCTGGATCTGCTCTTACCTTCTTACTTTTAGATGAAGTTCTCTACTCCTCTCAAAGCCAGTCTTGCCATTTGTATCTTGCCCCTTTTAAGAGTTTTGCTCCTACAATTGTGTTCGCCTCTTGTGCATAATCAATTTCTTCTTCTCCATGAATTCGTTTCCTTCGGCATACAAATGAACTCTAGTAATGCCTTCTGCATTAGTTTTCTATTTATTGCTGTAAAAAATTTCCACAGAGTAAGCATCTTAAACAATACAACTTTATTATCTTACAGTTTGGTAGACAGAAGTCCTACACAGGTCTCACTAGGCTAAAACCAAAGGACCAGCAAGGCTGCATTCCTTTCTCAAAGGTCTCAGGGACAATCCATTTTTTTTTTTTCAGCCTCTAGAGGCCACCCACATTCTTCAGCTCATGATTTTCTCTCATCTTCAAAACAAGCAAAGTCACATCTCTCTGTGCCTTTCTTCCATAGTCACAAATTCCTATTTCTCTCTTCTGCCTCCCTTTTCCACTTTTGAGTATGATTACCATTAAATAATAATAATAATAATTAAAAATTCAAGTGAGTAAATGTGAAGATCTAATTGGTTTTGTTAAGCAATTCATGAATCAGGCAGCATTCCCTCTAGCAACCAGAAGAGTGCTCCAAGGGTTTGTTCAAAATGGAAGGTTTCTGTAGAAAATAAGGGTGGAACAAGGAAACTATTAGCAAAAGAAAAGGAAGGATTATTTTTAGTTCCTGATATTTTCTTGCAGATTGCCTCTTCTTTTAGGGAATGTAGAGAGCCCAGGTGACAGATTATCTCATTGATGTTGACCAAAAAATTCTAGAATGGTTAAGATTACATTTCTGGAGAAGGTCCAAACTGTGATTAGGTTAGGTATTAAATCCAAGTTTGGTATCATGGCCTTTGTCATATAGCTTAATAGATTCACAATTTCCAGGGATTCGTGCCTGGGGCTCTTTGGAGGCCATTATCCTGACTACACGCCCTCTTGTTGAAAAATGCTTCCCTCGACTCTGGAGTCCTGGTAAATGTCCTATTTCAGTGTTCATGTTCAGTCAAAATTCTTGGAAGAGTTATCTTTAGTTGCTGTTGTAATCTGTGGAACTAAGCCTTTAACCAGTGGGGTCTATGCTAACTCAGGTTAGTTAGTGTTATGATTGACTTGGGGAAATCCAGTCGGTGTCCAGAGAGCTGGAAAATTGGTTAGTATCGGAACCTCCCCACTTCTCAACATTTGGTGCCACAAGTGTAGAGAGTTGAGGAACAGTGTTTACCCTTTTACCTGCTTCAGTAGATAACAAGCCAGCAACTGCACTTTTCCATATCTACCCTACAGAAACCGTTATGTACACAGGGACGCATGGAAATAAATATTTATTACAGCACTGATTTTAATAGCAAAATAATGGAATAACTACCTGTATTTAGCAGTAGAGTGGAAATATAAATTATAGTTTATCAGTACAATGAAACATCTCAGAAACATAAAAAAGTTTCAAATATATATGTAAAGTGTGATACTATATGTATAAATTTCTAAAGTATACAATAATATACTTTTCACATACACATAGTTTTTAAAATAAACACACACACCAAATTCACCTTATTGGCCTGGGGACAGTTGGAGAGAAAGATATAGAAGCTATAATGTTGCTGTTATTTATGTTTTATTTCCTTAAAAAGAAAGAGATTTAAGATAAATGTTGCAAAATATTTAACATTTGTTAAATTTGGGGGGCAGGGGATACCTAGGATCTTTGTTATATTATTTTCTGTACTTTTATACATTTGGAATATGCTAGAATTAAAAGAGGAAAAAGCCTGGGTATAAATCATTTCATAAGAAAAGTTTTGATTTTTAAAGGCTGCAACTTTTACAAATATGTTTTGGGGCAACCTTAAAATGTTTTGTTGTTGTTGTTGTTCAGACAAAAAAAAGGACACAAAATTATAGAAAACTTAATGAATCTATGTACCCTGAAAATATCTGAGTTGGTTTATGGCTTGGAGCAAAGGCAGAAAACTAAAGCCATTCCAATTTCAAAAGGTACGATCCCCTTTAGTATCACCGATCTTTCTCCTAATATCTGGAAACAGATCCGTAAACTGCTAAACCACTTTCCTTCAAAGGCAAAGAACTGGATGAAACAGGTGATGCCTCTCATTATTACCAGCTATTCACTATCATTCTTTATTTGTACACTGGTACCATTGAATAAGTATCCCAATTTTTCTGGTCCCTCTTTGGAAACTTGACAAGCTATTGTGACTTTCCAAATGGTGAAAAAAATGTCTTCATTGAAGAGAACTTTGTGTAGACAGTACGCTTTGGTACTCTGGGCATAGGTGGAGCCCTTTAGAAGCTCAGTAACATGCCTGGTATGGCTGCTTTGCGAAGATGCTGCATGCGATGTCATGACTCATTCTCAGCATCAACAGGAGTTGGTCTGTGCCAGAAACACTGAAAGGAGTCTTGTCTACTGCTGCGAAAGTCCTTGACTTAATCAGAGCCCAGTCCTGACCTCAACTTTTTCAAGAAATTTTGACTAGAAAAGAGATCAAAGTAGTAGGCTCTTCTGTTACAAATAGTCCACTGACTTTCCAAAAAACAAAGCTTTTCTTCTCTTTTTATTTTTCAATTGCAATTGACATTAAATATTATATTAGTTCCAGGTGTACAACATAGTAGTTAGACATTTATAGAACTTACAGTGTGATCCCCCTGATAAGTCTTGCACCCACCTGATACCATGTATAGTTATTACAATATTATTGACTATTTTTCTTAAACTGTACTTTATATCTTTGTGACTATTTTGTACTTCTTAATCCCTTCACTTTTTTCATCTAATCCCCCGCCTTCCAATCTGGCAATGATCACTTTGTTTTTATTTCTGCTTTGTTTGTACATTTATTTTGCTTTTTTTAGATTCCACATTTAAGTGAAATCATATGGTATTTGTCTTTCTCTGTCTGATTTATTTCATTTAGCATAATACCCTCTAGGTTCATCCATGTCATTGCAAACAATACTGTTTCATTCTTTTTATGGCCAAGTAGCATTCCTTTATGTATATGTACCACATCTTCTCTAACCATTCATCTTTCAATTGGAGCATTTAATACATTTACATTTAAAGTTATTATTGATAGGTATATAGTTTTGCCGTTTTATTGTTTTCTGATTATTTTCATAGTTCTCAGTTCCTTTCTTATTTTCTTGTTCTCTTCTCTTGTATGTTGATGACTTTTGTAGTGTTGTTGGATCCCTTTCTCTTTATTTCTTACATACCTCTTGTAGATATTTGATTTGTGGTCACCATGTGCTTCATATACACCAAGCTATGTTTATAGCAATCTATTTTAAGTTGATGGATGCTAACATTCTAAAGTCACTACCAGTTTTCTTCACCCCTTCCACACTTATGTTTTCATAATTTTTTTATTTCTTTCATTTGTATGTTTGTGTGCATCCCTTAATTTACTATTATAATTACGCATGCTTTTCCTACTTTTGCCTTTTATCCTTTGTGTTAGCTTTAGTATTAGTTAATAGCCTGCTTTTATTATGTTTTTGCCTTTGTTAGTGAGAATTTTATTCTTGGCAATATTTTCTTATTTGTGTTTTTATTTTCCTTCTTCTTAAAGAAGTTTCTTTAATATTTCTTGTAATACTGCTTTGGTTGTGATAAACTCTTTTCAGCTTTTTCTTGACTAGAAACCAAAGAACAAATCTTAAAGTATGTGACTGAACTTTATACATAGTTGTATGTGTGCTTAAAAGCCAGAGAGAGAGAGAGATGAGAGAGATGAAGCTTGCTCAGAACAGTTTAAGTTGGAGTTTATTCACGGTTTTGTTACATCATAGATATTTTTGACTTTGATTCAAGGTCCTATATATAGTATCATGGATGCTGCTAAAAGAAATCTTACCAATTCTTATAGCTCAGCCACCATTTCAGAAAGTGAAGATAGAATGCAAGCAGCAATGTAAGCTTTCCTATGAAGAGGAACTTTCTGTGGCCTGAAGCATATTGAGAAAGTCTTTTTTTTTTTTTTAGAAAGTCTTGTTAGTTTCTCCATAAGCAGAAATCCCTAATACTCCAAAATAGCATAGAATTCTTTTGAATGTTACTTCTGCTCAGGTGACTTTAAAATTGAAACTGCATTCATCATCCTTTTGAGCCTACGGAAAACTTCGGCAATATGTACCTCACCAAAGAAGATTCCACTGATTTATATTACTGATGATGAGGCATTAATTCAGCTCAGCCTTGGAGTTGATCCTTTGACATATATAAACAAATGTTTTCAGCACTTCTTGCCATTAAAAAAAATTGAAATCAAATGGATGACATAACCCAATTTCTTATTCAAATCAAAAATAACCTTTCACTTGGATTTACTATTGAGTAAAATTAAGGATGCCTTTTATTGTGTTGACATTTTAATTTAATTCAAATTAATGAAGATAATATTTTGCATAATAATATTTATAGCAGTAATTTATTGCTTACTAAAAGCTAGGTACTTATGTGCTATATACAAAATCTAACTTAACCCTTTACACAGTCTGATGAGGAGAGTGCTAATATTACTTCCATTTCAGAGATCAGAAAATCCAGGCCTAGAGAGAGATTAAATAACTTGTCCAGTGTTACACAGCTGATACGTGATAAAGGCAAATATTTCAGCATGTATCAGTCTGATTTCATACTTATATGTCAAATAAATTAACTTTCAATGCAATAAAATAAATGGACAGCAAACAGCTCCGTTTCTTTGTGTTTTTCTGTGAAAGTCTTGTTTTGATTTCATCAAAATTTTAGGGCTTCATAATCAGTGATTCTTAGAACAATTGGACTAGAAAAGCCACATAACTTGGGATCTCTGAGGACCCCCTTCCTTTCTGTCTTTGCATCATAGTGTCCAGCATACAGCAGGTGCTCTATACATGAATATTTGTCAGATGGTACACAGGCAGGATGGCTGTCCTAGGGTTGCCCAGGAAGTAAACTGTCCCCCAAGGCTTTACTTAGGAGGTGGGGCAGTTCAGGGTGGGGAAATGTTCCTTGGTGTTTGTACCATAGCCAGCCTTGATCCTCAGCTTTGCAGGATCAAATGTAGCCCACTTGCCTGATGTCTAAAAGCCAGAAAACTCATTGATTTATAATTAAAAATAGGAAGGTCAAAAACACCGGAACGTTAAAGTCATGAGCAGCATGTGTTCTCCAAGAAGACAGATCTACTGGAAGTGAAAGCATAACTGGAGGTTTGCTTGGTAACTATGGAAAAGGAAAAGGGGTTAATTAGAGGAATCCAGTGTTTATTGGCCTCTGCTCTGCTAAGAGAGCCTGAGACATTCAGCTCTACAAATAAGGAGTCCTGACTAACTAGACAGAGCTGAATGGCTCTCCCCAGGACCTTTGCATTCTGACTCTTGTTTGCTGAAGAGGCTGCTAATTCTGCTACTGATGGACACATTCTTTCGTTGTGTATGCCAATGATTTTAATCTGGTAATGGTCATGTTTCATTGGTCAGACCTCTTTCAGGTGAATTTGTATATCTACAAGCTATTTATTGAATTTTTTTAAAGTTTCATTCTCTCAGGGCAAATTTTTTAGTAGACATTCTACTGTAATTTCAGTGTACTAATGACTAACATTTTATAAGGTCACTCAGTAGAATTCTAGTTCCTGATCTTCCAATAGAAATTGCTCCTAATTTTAAAATCAATATATAAACTACATGAAGGAGAGATTACAATATTCACTCAGTGAACATTTGGGGCATGCACCTACTGTGTGTCAGGCTCATTCCATGCAAGTTACTGTCTAAGAATGGAGTGCAAAGGTAAATAAATGACAGCTCTTACCCTCAAGGAGTTTGCAGGTGTGTAAGCAAAAACAGATACCATAAAAAAAATCAGTGTAAAAAGATGTGACCAAAACGATAATATTTAATTCTAATAGACATAAGAGCAAATTACTGTAGAAGCACAGACTGAGGAAAGAGATGGCTTTACCAAGAGTAAATAGGAGATTTTTTAAGTAGACAAGAGAGAAAAGTGCATTCTAGTAGATGGAACCACTTAGGCAAAGGTGCAGAAATGTAAAGTGCCTACAGCAAATGGAAAAGATGATTCCCCTAGTGCTAGGAGTGGAGACAAAGATAAGTTGATGGGCATACAGACATGGGGATGAGGCTATTGAGCTCTTTAGGGCCAAAGAAGCAGATCTTTTCCTCCTCCCTAAAGCCCCTTCCCTCTTACCCATGAAATACCAGACTCTCGTGCCTCTGGCTAGTCTCTGTCTTTTTCAGAAGCTTCTGTTTTCCTGTGGTCACTCTTTAAATCAGTGATTAAAAAAAATTAGTTTTTGATTACACAATGCACATTTATGGAAAAATATTAAAAAGCTATAAGGGCGAGTAAAAAATCAAATTTCCCTTCTACCTATGACAGCCAGCTGCACAGTCCTGCACTACTACTCCCAGGCATAGTCACTGGCACCAGCTTCCTGCATATTCTTACAGAAAAAATCTCTGGATAGGCAAGCACATATATACATGCACACACGTGTGTCTATGAACGCATGTGTATGCATGTATGTATATGTTGTAGTATGTAACTTTTTATACAAAGAATAGAATACTATTGCACCTTGCTTTCTTCACTTATAAAAAAAATTTTGGAGCTCTTTTCATATTTATTTTTTCATTCATTTATTTAACAAGTATTTATTAGGTGTCCACCATGTACCAGGCACTCTTAGGTAGTGAAGACATAGCAATGGACAAAATAGAGAAAATCTCTGCCTTCATAGAACTTATATTCTAGTTGAAGGGGTACAATAAATACAGACAAAAGTAAAATAAACAATGAAATATATATAGTATGTCAGATGGTCATAAGATCTATGAAGAAAAATAAAGTGAAATGCTGGGCGGGTAAAAGTTGGAGAGCGGCTTCAGGGATCTAAAGGGGGAGAGAGAGAGAGAGAGAGAGAGAGAGAGAGAGAGAGAGAGAGAGATTAAGGCCTTGTTACTTACTGGTCCAGTAGCATTCTGTCTGATGAATATGCCATAATTTGTTTAATCAATCCCCGACAGATGGACATTTACATTGCTGCTAATATATTGCTGTTACAGTGATGCAATTTTTGCCTATGTGTCATTTGACACATACAGATATACTCTGTAAGTTAAACTGCTAGTGACACTGCCATTTCAAAGGGTTTATGCTGTTTTAATAGATATTGCTAAGTTATTCTGTGAAGACTACCAGTTTGCAGTCCTTTCAGCAATGAATGAGGGCTACCTCTTTCTCAACACAGTATGTTGTCAAAATTTTATTATAAGTCTAATTTGCATTTCACTTTTTATGATTGAAGTTGAGTGTCTCCTCACATGTTTAAAGGCAATTTTTATTTCTTGTAAACTGTTCATATCCTTTGCCAATTTTTCAATTATGTGTGTGTTGGGGAGATTGTTTTGTTTCATTTCTGATTTGTAGAAATTTTTCTTAGTAAAGAATTTACTTAGCAAAGAATTTACATCCTCTTTGGGATGTGGGTAGCAAATATTTTACCCAATTTGTCAGTTCTCTTTTGACTGTGTTAATAATGATTGGCTTTTGTGATGCAGAAAAATTTTATTATTATATATTAAACCATCTTTCATATGGCTTCAGAAATTGTTTTTAAAATTCCTTGTGTTTTCCTCTAACGCCTTTACAGTTTGTTTTTAAACATTTAAAGATTTTACTTATTTGGAATTCAGTCAATGTAATGTGTGAGGCATGGTTCCAGTCCTTTTCCCCAACTGATTACCCAGTTATCCTAACACCATTTATGGAATAATTTCTCTTTTCTCCTTGATTTTTAAATCCTACTTTTTCACATGCCAAATTTCAATAAGCATTTGTGTCTAATTTGAATTTTCCATCAAATCCGTTGATTTATTCTACAAATGTTTACTATATGTATCAAGCACTGTGCTATACATGCGTCAGTACCATATTTTAAAAATGTTTTAGCTTACAAAATGTTTCACTATTTAATAGAAAAATGCTTCTCATTTTTCTTATTTTTAAAGACTTTCTCTGGCTATTTTTATTTGCTTGTTTTTCATTTGAACTTTAGTCTAGTTCCAAATAAACCATCTTTGTTTTTTGGGAGTGGATTACATTAAATCAATAGGTTTATTTAGAGAGAATTGACATCTTTGTCATGCTGAAACTTCCTGAACAGCTTGGTGCTGTTTGGGATGTCTGGGTTTCTTTTGTATCTCTAAGTAGTAGTGTTTTAGTGTTCTTCATACAAATCTTTTACACATTCCATGTAGTTTACTTTTTCAGTTTTTTTCTTTCTAACTGGTTATATCAAAGTCTTTAATTTCCACATATGAATTTTGAATTCTCTTATTGTTTCTAGTAGTTTTTCATTTGATTTTCTTGCTTTTTATGAGTACACAATCATAACATCATCAAAAATGATAATTATGCTTACTTTATCCAATTTTATTTTTGTTTGTTATTTAATTATTTTGGCTAAATAATAGTGTTGATAAAGAAGACCCTTAACTTATTCCTGATATTAATAAAAATGCTACTGTAAATAAAAGTTTCTTCATCATAGCAGAAGTCTCCCTTCATAAATTTTTAATCATTGAAATTTGGGATGTTCGCCAAAAACCAAACATTTTGAAAGTGAAAGATTTATGCATAGGTTCTTTCTAGAGATGGGGATTTATCAAAAGGATATTTGGAAAAATGAGGGAGACAAAGATGACAGTGTAGTTGCTAATCATTCTTTGTCTCATTTTTTCCCTTATTCTAACACTGTTTTAACAATTATATATGTATATAGGTCTATCTAAAATTAATCTCCCGACAAGTTACAATTCAGAGGCAAAATGCCCCAAAAGGACACTTAATTGATAGAAGTTTCAATGACTTGCTCTAAAATTGCTCATTCTTTAAGAGATGTACCAGAGAATGAAATTGCCAAACAAAAAGAACAGGAAGTAAGTATGAGATTCAGATAATCTAGTAGTAAGCTAACCCATCAGCCTCTAATTAATCAAAACGTGGCCTTAATTTAGAGACCCTTTTTATCTTGAACATAAAAAATGTGGCTCCTGCTTATCTAATCTATCAATACTCAAGTTTTCCTGTCTAGAAAAATTGCATTGAGATTGTGCAAAGGCTTTCATATTTATTCTCCACAATGCATAAAATATAACAAATGTTAAAAAAAAATTGTCAAATGAACGAGTGTTAGGTAATTAGTGTACGCTGTGTGGTTTTATATTAGTGATCTGTTGCAATGTCTGTTGAACAAAGGAAAGATTTCAGTTGCTTTGACATGTGCATCAGCTTTTAAAAAGAATGATGAGACCTAGAAGATGGTATAGATGATAGAGGCTCTATTCATCCCTGTGGCAACCAAATCAAAGTTGTGACAGAAACAAGAAGCAGCAGCAAGGAAAAATCACCTGGGATCTAGATGGATAAGCCATACAACTAGGGAGAAGTACAAGAAAACACCCTGCAACGGCAGAAGGTAGGACAGGGTGAGGACGCGGGGCTGCCAGGTCTCCAGCAGCTGAGAGGGATGGAGGCTGCCTCAGTGGCAGATGCCTCTTAAAGGGACTGCATCCAAGAGCAGATTTTCACAGTAATGGACCTGCTCGCTTTGAGCACCAGGGCCAATTTGGCTGTGCACAGGGGGCATCAGGGACTTACAGGGAGACATTGTCAGAGTGAGGTCCTAGTGAGACTGACTTTGTAGGAAAGTGCCGACAGTATCCATTGTTTCCTGTTAAGCCCTACCCGCTCCCAGTGGGTGGATACAGCTCTGCCATAGCCCTGACATCATCAAACCTGAAAACAGAGGTTGCTCCACCCAGAGGATTCCCTGAAACCTCGCCTCCCCCAACTGGAGGCCCTACCCAAGCCACAGTGAGTCTGGTGCTCCTTGCTGAGACTCACACTGGAGGAGGTAGCTGGCCTTGGTTTCTGGTGTGGCCTTTGAGACAACTGTAAACACAGCATGTATGGATTGCTTATTGAATCTTAACAGGTGACCCCAGAGGGGTGGAGGCTTGGGCTAAGTTTGGGCTGTAGCTGGACCCCTCTCAGGACTGTGCCACTGGACACCTACTTCACAAATCCACATTAATAAGACCAGGAGACTTAGGAGCTTTTCTTTGTACCTAGAAACAGACACAGAAAGGTAACCAAAATGGAAAGACAAAGAAGCAGAAACCATATAAGAGAACAGAACAGAGACCCAGATATGATGGAGTCAAGTAATCTAACAGATGCAGAGTTCAAAACACTGGTTGTAAAGATGCTCAGTGGACTTTTGGGAAGTGTAGATAAATTCACTGAGAACTTCAAAAGGAGATAAAAATCATAAAAATGAAAATAAAAATTATGAAAGAAAACCAGTCTGAAATGAAGAACACATTATCGAGATGAGAAGTATATTAAATGGAATAAACAAAGGAATACACAAAATGAAAGATCAAATGCCCTATCTAGATGACAGGAAAGCCAATCAGGACACTCAATCAGAATGACAAGAATAAAGATGCCAAGACTATATAAATAATTTAAGGAGTATCTGGAACACTATTAAGGGTCAAAATATTCATCTGATCGGTGTATCTGAAGGAAAACAAGATGTTGAACAGCTGTTTGAAGAGATAATGATGGAAAACTTTCCTAACCTGGTGAAGAAAATGGGCATAAAACCCCAAGAAGCTCAGAGAATTCCAAAAAACAGAGATCCAAAGAGGTTCTCACCAAGACACATCATAATAAAAAATTCCAAAAGTTAAATACAAAGAAAGAATATTAAAAGCAGCAAGAGAAAAGCAGATAGTTACCTATCTATAAGAGAACAGCCATAAGGCTGGCAGCTGATTTCTCAAAAAAAACCTATGCAGGACAGAAGGATGTCCATCACAAAATATTCAATGTGATGAAGATCCAGGACCTATGACCAAGGATACTTTATTCAGCAAAGCTATCATTTAGAGATGAAGGACAGATAAAGATCTTCTCAGACAAAAATAAGCTAAAGGAATTAATCATCACCAAGACAGTATTACAGGAAATGTTGGAGGGACTTCTTCAAGAAGAAAAGACATGTATCAAAAACAGGAATAATGGTAACAACTACATTTCTATCAATGAGTATCTCAAATGGAAAAGAATTAAGTGATCCAACTAAAAGGTATGGTGGATGAATGGAAAGGAAAACAAGCCCCCTACATGTTACTTATAAGAGACTCACTTCAGATTAAAAGACACACACAGAGTAAAAGGAAGGGGATGGAAAAAAAGATATTACTTTGAAAGACAGAGAAAGATAATCACTATATGATTTCACTTATATGTGGAATCTAAGGAATAAAAAGAATAAACTAATTAAAAACAGATTCAAGATTTTAGTGAACAATCTGGTGATGAACAGAGGAGAGGGGGTTTGGGGGGCTGGGAGAATGGAGTGAAGAGTTAAAGAATTACAAATTAGTAGTTGATAGATGGTCATGGGGATGGGGAGCATAGCAGAGGGAATGCAGTTAGCATTAATATGACAGCTCAGTGGAGGGCCAGGGGAGGGAGGGAGCAATCGGGGGGATTGTTTTGGGAACTATATAGATGTCTAACCAATGTACTGTATGCTTGAAACTAATAAAATAAACAATTTTTTTAAATGTAAAAAAAAATCAGCAACAAAATAAAAATAAAATTTGCAAACTTAAAAAAAAATGATGAATGTAAATGGTTTCAAAATGTCAATTACTATAAAATATTTATGGATTGCTAATGATTGGATTTGTACTGAGACTTCATCAATCATTATAGTTAAAGTTTACTCTATCTTCTGCTACTTTACTTTTAATTTTTCTTTTAAGATGCCCAAAAGGCACTTGTAACCCTCTAAATCTGTCACTGATTAACAGCTTGTATACTGAGCTAAAGACATTTCTAAAGCCTCAAATGGCTGACTTTTAGAGATTTTAGTCTCTGATTTTTTTCAAGGTTCAATAGTAGAAGTATAGAGTCAAATAATTTGTATACTACTCTACATGTAATAAGATAAAACTGGAAAAATTTTAATCATCTGGAAAAGGTTTGTCAAAAGACCCTTTGGTTTAATTCTCTAAACTCTAGGAGATATGACTGATTCAACAGTCACACTATAGTGTCACTCTTCTCCATGGTTTAATTCTCACCTCAAGTTTCTGGTTATTCTATAGAAGAGCAGCTTAAGCATTTTGACAACAATCCACAGTAATAAATACATTTACATCATGATCTTATTCATACATATATGTAGAGTTTCTTAAAAGAAAACTTAAACAATCTACATGTTTCACACTCTGATATTTTGTTCTTAATCTATCCTATTCTATCCCATTCTACTCTATTTATTTAAAACTTGCCAGTTGTGACTTACTAAACTGATTTCATAAGTCTGCAATTTGAAAAACAATACTATTGATCGATGCTTCTCAAATTTTAATGCTCATACCAATCACCCAGGGATCTTGTTTAAAATACAGATTCTGAATCAGTAGATCTGAGATCCTGCATTTCTCACACACTCATAGGTCTGTGGATCACATTTTTGAGAAGTAAGCCTGAAGATATTTGTCTTTAGTTCTTGTGACCCAGTCTCTGGTTTAATCAGCTGAGGCAAGGGTTTTAGAATCCAAATATAAAGCACAGAGATCTATGCACAAGGATATTTGACTACTTCATTGAGAAGGTGCTGCCACCATGTAAGTGCTGAGAGCAGCACAGATTCTTATCTAGTACAGTGACATTTAGTTCATATATTGAAGATTATAACATTTATTTAATGAAAAAAATTTTTTAATTGTACACTTACTGAGTGCCAGGCCCAACTTCAGGATAAAATTGTCCTTTGTTTTTGTTTTTGTTTTTGTTTTTTTTGTATTTTATATTTTATTTGTGTGAACAATTAAATCTATAATTTCAGGTTGTGGTAAGGGCAATGAAGATAAATGATATCAACTAAAGTAAAAAATAATAGCAGTGTAAGACATTGGATGTTTTCGGTTAGGTGTTTAGATATCATCTACCATTTAACAGGACCTGAATGAAGGGACAAACCATAAGAAGATCTGAAGGAAAGACAGTCCAGGCAGAGAGAACAAGGACACAGGTTCTGAAGTGGGAAAAAATTGGTGATGTTGCAGGGAACAGCATGAAGGTGGGTCTGAATAAGGGGTTGTAAGAAAGAGTGAAAGACCAGGTCAGATTGGATTGCACAGAACCTTATTGGCTGAGGTAAATTTGGATTTTATTCTAAGGGTGATGAGAAGCACTGGAGAGTTTTGAGCAGGGAAATGACATGAAATTTCATTTTTAAGTGACCATGTGGTAAACATACTGTAGAAGGACATGAACAGAAGTGTGAAGGCTGTTTAGGGCATTATAGCAGACCATATTGACTGTTGTTTCCACTGATAGGATTATGCTTATTCATTTTTTTTTAGAACAGAAGATAAATTAAAATATTTTGTGCTGTTTAAGTACTATATAAGATTGAAAATATGGAGATATTCATTTATATTAAGAGCTTTTGTTGATAATTGACACCTAACAATGCAAGATGCCCAATTTAACAAAAGATAAGTCAGTGAAAAAACATAGCAGATTGCTTCAGCCTTCTGTATAAACCCAGCTTTCCAGGTGATGCTGAATCAGCATCAGCTTGCCCTCATCCCCCAATGTCCAGATACCAGAGTTGAATATTTCATCTGCCTTGAATAATCAAGCATGGAATGTGGTTTTGTTTTAAATAATAAAATAATGGATGACGGTTAAAAGCACCATACCTCTCATCTCTCATAGGTGATGACTTTCTTCCTCTTTAGCCTTCCTGCTCAAATCTGATCTCCCTCTTGTATTCTCGATCTTATTCGAAATTTAAGGTATCATCATGTGGTGATGCACCATAATTCATTGTATCACTGAGAAAGAAAAAAAAGCTACTTAAAAAATTAAGTAGATATGCCATCAAATATAAGATGGGTCTCAATTTCAGCATTGTTTAAATGTGAAAAAAAAGTACTTCTTAGATTTAATTAAATATGGTTTCTTATCATCATTCATCTAGTCATAAACCTGCAGGTCATATAGGCTATCCTCTCTCAGCTCTCACATTCTACCAGTAACCATCCCCAGAGTTTCTCCTTCCCAAATTTCTTAAATTCCTGCCTTATCTCCCATTTTGAAAAACTCTTATCTTGTTCTCTTTTGGATGACTTCCTTTAACCACTAAGCCATTCTCCACAATAAAAAAGAACGATATTCCAAAATATAAATCTAATAATTACACTATTTGATTAGATTAAAATCTTCCCCTCCCCACTCTAGTTTGCTTCAGGGTAAAGTCTAATCTCCTTAGCATAATTTAAACATAATTTGGAATCTTGTCTCTACTGCCTCTTCAAGTAAAATCAAGTACATATAAACCAACCAACATATAAAAATATTATTTTCTCCCTTTGTAGTGGCTTCCCCTGCTCACTTCTCTGCCTTGAAAACACTTCATGAATCAGCTCAAATGTCACGTCCTCAAAAAACTCCGTTTGATGCCCTCTGTGCCCACTTTCAAAGAAACTAGGTGCTAGTCCTCTATAGCAGTTGACTCACAGGTCCCTACTTTATTCTTTATCATATTTTATAATAAATATAATAAATGTAACTTCTGGATTATGAGCTCCTCAAGGTCAACAACCACATTATATACATGTTTATGTCTTCAACATGTAGCATTGGCCCTGGCATACGATCAGGCCCTTAGCAAATGTTTGCCAAGTGAATAAGTAAATGATGTGAAACTGAAAAACAGCAAACCTTAATAAATAATATGAGATCTAAAAGTTATAAAATATCCATCATTGCAACTTTGAAGAGAGATTCAAGGTCAAAGAAAAAGCTTGGCCTTGACCCTCTTGCCCCACTGTGCCCCCAGTGTTGCATGAGACCCTGGAGGATTATGAAACCCTGACCTATGGACCGTTTGTGCCTTCAGTGTTACCTGAACCAATGTTTGTGAAGCCAAGCAACCTGGTTGACCACAGAACTTGGAGTGCCTTTTGTCAGCCACCTCTGTATTCAGGAAAAGGATTCTGAATTTACAATCAGTGGATCTGTATGGCTTATCATTAGAACATTATTTTGTGAACTATTGACCACCATTTCAAAAAAATTATAATCGGTAATTTACAAAGTTAGTCAACAATAAAATGAAAGAGCAATAGCCCCCGGCAGATTTTTCTGCATAACTTTGCTTCAAAGACAGATCTCAGAAACCAGAAAATTGCAAAGAAAGCTTAATAGTTAAGTATATAAGACATCCTTTAAATTCTTCTGGGGTCCAGATGATAATTCCCCACCTCCAGTTCCAGTTTACATCTTTCTATACCCCAGTACTGCATAGAATGCCAGTAACTTGTGGGTACTTAAAACATGTTGATTAAAAAATGTTGAAAGGAGAAACTTAACTTTGAAAATTTTTTCCAACTTAATTTTTGCCTTGGGCTTGTTTCTTTCAAACCTGGATAAATAACAGGGAAAAGCACACTCATTAGTCACTAAACCACTAAAATCATGACTAGTATCTCTGTTGACCTATGTTATTATAACATAAATATCACATACATGTACAAAGCAGGGTTTCAAAAGGTAGCCAGTCAGAAGCCTATAGTCCTGTATTACAGGGAAGGTGAGACCCAAATTTCTTATTCTTATGTGGTATTCTAGTCACATGGTCTACAGAGTTGTGAAAGAATTAAACAATAAGAGAATATAAGGGTATTCAAGAAGCCATGGAAAGGAAAAGAGTTAGATAAAAAAAAATCCCATGTTTATATGAAATTGCCATTTTGTAAATTGTTGAATTATTACCAATTTCATATGGTTTAATCTAAGAGCAAAAGGTAAAAAAAAAATGAAGAAAAATTATTTCTGAAAGTAAAGAATATGTTACTTGTTAATGCTTTGAAGGACTCAGCAAAAATGAACACAGCCCTTTGGTTTCTGAATCAGCCAGGGCCTATACAGCATATTGGTTAAGATATGAATTTCAAAGTCAGACTTTCTTTAATTGAATCCTGCTTATACCACTTACTGTGTGATCTTGGTCAAGTCACTTAATTTCTTTTGCTTCTGTTTCTTCACCTGTAAAAGGGAAAAATAATAATACTTACCTTATTGGATTTTTGAGTAAATGAAATGGAATAAAATTGTAGTAATCTTAGAACTGTGCCTTACTAGAAACCAAGTTTCTGCTAGATGGATGATATTATTTTTATTAGTCTTCGTCAATCAGATGGGAAATCATGAAGCTAGCAGTCATTTTGTATGAGGGCAAATAAGAATTTGGAGTTCCTGATTATTTTTATAGATTTACTAGAGGAGATCAGTTTTTTGGGTCAAACAGATGTAAGTTGTCTTTGGGGGAAGTTACCTTTTATAAGCATCATCTTTTTCATTTGTAAAATAGGCAAAAGGTTATACCTAATTCATATGGTTGTTGTGAAAAGTAAATGAACTTATTTATATAAAATCCTCAATGGAGAAGGCATTAAGTGCTTAATAAGTTGTAGCTATTACTATTAATAATAATTAACTACATTGACTTAAATGTAGTTCAAATATATCCTCTTAGTTTCCTAAAATTAATCAATTCAAAAAAGAGGATAAGATGTTTATTTTACTAACATCCATGAATATTTTTGAAATAGTCATTACCAAGTTAATTTTTTAAAAAGTGAATTAGAATTTTTAAAAAACCATAGCTGCTCTCAGTTTATATAATTTAAATGGATGAACAGTGTTATAATTTCAAAATAAGTACCATATAAAAACATTAAAAATTACTTAATGTAGCATAAAATAATAGTTGTAAAGTTCTATGTAACAAAAATATTTTTTAAAAAGAAACAAAAATACTACTTGAACTTTCAGTAAACAAAGGCATGTTTTGTTGATCTGTACAATGAAGGGAAGGCAACAAATGATTAAGAGAAGCTTAATCAAGAAGGTGCCATATATCTGAAGAGACAGTTCATTCTCCATTTCCCTTTCTTAAAGCCTGTGATTCACAGGCTTCAACTCAAAAAAAATATCTCCCAACTAGAATGTTCTTATAAGCGACATAATTTAAAAGGCAAGGAAGAAAGACCAAGAACATTAGTTGAAATTGACTCAGAAAATTTGGGAGATAAAGCAGATAGAATATGAACAAGAAAAAATCAGCTCAGATCGAGTTTTTAAATAATTATGAGAGGTGTTTGTTTAGAAAGATACTCCTAGGGATCCATATGTTCAAAGAGAAAAAGAATGAATTGAAAGATCATATCATTGCAATGCATTTGATTAATGGAAAGGACAATATTAATGGTTATAGGAAAAGTGCTTTTATATAACTTGAAAAGGTAGAGTTGATACACAACTTCATAACACTTCATTGACCAGGAATGTATTTTTCCCTGAGGCTCAAGAGCTTCGAAGCCACGTAAAATATTTCATTGTCTTATGATTCATAATGCTGGCACATCTCACATCACATTCAATTACAGAACAATGCTTATTTCTCTACATCATCTTCCCACAGAGAAACTGAGGAATATAAAGGCAAGTTACATAGTCAGGAGTAAAACCTTCACCTCTTTATTAATATTTACGTTCATGTTTGGTAGCCCCACCCCTCACTTTGAATTGGTATTTGGTTTCAGATAGATTCAGTTCAAATGCAAGACTTGCCTTATTTACTTCAGGCTCACTTTCCTCAACTGTAGACAGTTGTAATAATGCTTACTGCATCTGGTTAAGAGCATTAATCGCATATAAGACAACCAACACAATGTCTGACACATGGCAAAAGCTAAAAGTACTATAATTATTTTTTAGCTCTTTATTAGATCATGTTTGAAGAATTAGAGGACTTATATGATGGTATTTACTTCTTAGGATGGGAACTCAAGTCCTTCTTGCTTCATGAAGTGTTATTAAGCTATACCAATCTCTTCTGCTTTTGACACTAATTGCATGATTTGAGATACCTTTATTATCCTTTTCTACAGTAGGGTAGAGATTATTGCCTCAAAGCATGAGATCAAAATATTATAAATGAGAATTCTACTTCTTGGAAGACGGAGTAAATATACTTTTCCCTACTTCTCCCATTAAATACAACTTAAAACTCCGCACATTATTTACAAAACAAATAGATTCTGAAAGGTGGATAGAAGATGGCAAACCAGGTGCTGATGTTGGAATCCCCATGGAATGGCAAATTCTCTGGGTTTTCTTTTTGCCTCATAAATTCTAGAGTGGGTCCTGGAGAAGCTTACAACCTAGAAACACCAGTGGGCACACACACACAAAAAAACAAAAACAAAAACCTTGCTCTATCTAACCAAAGGACCAGCAAAGTGGCAGCTTAGCAAGACGGAAAACTTTTAGACAATTACCACTCTGCTCCAGCCAAACACCACAGACAAAAATTCTCCCCACCCCTGCCTACATCAGGAAGGTCAAATGGGAAACCTAGATCTTCAATCTCTCCAGGATGAAACAAAGCACTCCAATTGCCCCAACAGTGTGGTGTCAGAAGGCTAAGGAAACAGGAATTTTTACCCCTATTAGGCAGAGATGAGCACCCCATCCCTATACTCCACAGTGACAGTATAAACCGTGTAAAGAGCCTGAACTTCCACTCCCACCTGTCAGTCATGCAGATTCCTTCCTACTCCCCATCGTAGTTGTGTTAGGACATGTCTAGTGGAAAGACAGGACTTTCACCACTAACCAGAGATAATGGTTATTAGGCTATTCTCCCCACCCCACCTTGGTGTCAAGAGAAGTCACATGGAGAGCCGTAATGAGGCACTCCTGTCTCCTAGTCAAGGAGATATCAGTGGAAGTCCAGTGAGAAGCTAGAACCCACAGCCCTACCCTAGCTGTCAGCAGAGGTTGAGTACTGGACATCTACCCCATCTGGAAATAATAAGGCAGCATTCTCATTACCAATTCTTCCCCTGCTAGAGTAAAACTGAGCTAAAATAGAAGGATTAAATAAGATTCAGAGTATCATACAATCATACCTAAAATATCCCCCACTTCAACTAAAATTTACCATACCAAGAACCAGGAAAATCTCAAACTGAATGGGAAAAACAAACAAAAAATAGGTACCAACTACTAGAAGAACTAACACCAATTATACATAAGTTTTTATCTCTTCCAGAAAATAGGACTGATTTTTAATTCATTTTATGAGGCTACTATTACCCTGATGCCCAAAGCAGAAAAAGACAACGCGCATGTGCGCGTGTGCGCACGCACGAAAACCACAAATTAAAATCCTTCATGAATATAGATGCAAAGACCCTCAACAAATTACAAATTCACACTAATGATAAAAATGCTCAGAAAATAGAAATAGAGGACAACTTGCTGAATTTTATCAAGGGCATCTACAAAAAACCTACAGATAACATTAGACTTAATGTAAATGCTAATGATTTCCCTCTAAGATCTGGAACAAAGAAAGGATGTCTACTCTCACCACTCTTATTTACCATTGTGCTAAAAGTTCTAGCCAGTGAAAAATGCAAGGAAAGGAAATAAAAGGCATACATATTAAAAAGAAATAAATAAAAACTGTCTCTATTCGCAGATGACAATTGTCTGCATAGAAAATCCCAAGGGATATACAAAAAACTTCTATATCTAATAAGTGAGTTCATCAAGGCCACAGGATACAAAATAAGCATATTAAAATTATGTTTGTATATAATAAAAATTACCATGGATACCAACATGTTAAAAACACAATATCATTTATAATCACTCAAAAAAATTAAAATACTTGGGTGTAAGTTTACAGGACTTCTATACTGAAAATTACAAAACACTGGCAAAATAAAAATAAGTCTAAATAAATGGAGTGACCTACCATGTTCATTGTTTGGAAGACTCAACATAGTAAAAATGTAAAATTTCCCTGATTTGACATATAAATTTAGTGCAATTCCTAGAAAAATCCCAGCAAGATATTTGTAGGTATAAACAAGATTATTCTAAAATGTATGTGGAAAGGCAAAGGAAGTAGAATAGTTAAAATGATTTTGGAAAAGAAGAATAAAGTGCAAGGAATCAATCTATCCAATTTCAAAATTTTTTATATACTTCATTAATCAAGACAGTGTGTTATCAGTGGAAAGACAGAGACATTAATCAATGGGATAGAATAAAGAGCCCAGAAATAGACTCACATAAATATGCCTATCTGATTTTTGACAAAATTACAAATGCAATTCAGTGGAAGAAAGACTGCCTTTTAATAAATGGTGCTGGAGCAACTGAACATTAATTAAAACTCAAAATAGATCACGTACATAAATGTAAATTAAGAAATTATAAAACTTTTAGAAAAAAGCAGTAGAAAAATCTTTGAAATCTACAGACAGACAAAGAATTCTTAGACTTGACACCAAAAGCATGATACATAAAAAGAAAAATTAATAAATTGGACTTCATCAAAACTAAAAACTTATAATTTGTCAAAGATCTTGTTAAGAGGTTGAAAAGATAAAAGACTAGTGTTTAAATACATAAAGAACTCTCAGAACTCAATTAGAAAATGAATAAAAGACATGAAGAGACATTTCACTAAAAAGAACATATAAATAAGGACATGAAAATATGTTTAATATCATTAGCCTTGAGGGAAATGCAAATTAAAACCACAATTACATATCACCACACACCTATCAGAAGGGCTAAAATTATTTTTAAAAGTAGTGAAAATACAAAATACTGGTGAGGATGAGGAGACACGATATTACTCCTACACTGCTGGTAGGAATGTATAACAGTCTATCTGTTCTGAAAAATAGTTCAGCAGTTTCTTTAAAAACTAAATATGCAACTACATAATGACTCAACAATAGCACTCTTGCACCTTTATTCCAGAGAAATAAAAACTTATGTTCACACAAAGACCATACACAAATGCTTATAGCAGCTTTACTTGTAAGAGCCAAAAACGGAAAACAACCCAGATGTTCTCCAATGGGTGAATGGTTTAAAATCTGTGGTACAGACTAGGGGGAGGGGGATTGGCGACCAAATCAAAGTTATGATGGAAACAAGGAGCAGCAGCAAGGAAAAATTGCCTGGGATGAACAAGCCATACAACTAAGGAGAAATCCAAGAAAGCATCTTGCAATGGCAGAAGGTAGGATGGGGCGAGGATGTGGGCTGCTGGGTCTCAAGCAGCTGAGTGAGACAGAGGCTGTGGTAGCAACAGAAGCCTCTTGAAGGGGCTGTGTCCACAAGTAAATTTTCTTGGTGACGGACCTGGATTCAGCTGTGCAGAGGGGAGGTGGGGCGGTGGGGCAGGGGAGGGTGGAGATGGGGGTGACTAGGGACTTATAGGGAGACATTGTCGGAGTGAGGGCTGAGGTGAGACTCCCTCGGTGCAGAAGTGCCTGCGGTATCCATTGTTATCTGTTGAACCCTCCCTGCTACCAGTGGGCAGACACAGTGCTGCCATAACCCTGACATCATCAAACTGGAAAACAGAGGTTGCTCAGCCAAGAAGATTTTCTGAAACCTCGCCTACCCCAACTAGCGGCCCCACCCAAGCCACATCCAGGTGTTCAGTGAGTTAGGTGCTCCTTGCTGAGACTCACACTGGAAGAGGCAGCTGGCCTCGGTTTCTGGTGAGCCTTTTGAGGCCACTATAAGCACAGCATCTGTGGATTGCTTACTGAATCTTAACAGTTGGCTCCGGAGGAGCACAGTTTGGCCTGCAGCTGAATCCCTCTCATGACTTTGCCACTGGACACCTACTTCACAAATCCATGCTAATAAGACCGAGAGACTTAAGGGCTTTGTTTAGTACATAGAAACAGACATGAAAAGGCAACCAAAATGGGAAGACAAAGAAGCAGAAACCATATGAGAGAACAGAAAAGAGATCCAGGTATGATGGAGTCAAGTAATCTAACAGATGCAGAGTTCAAAACACTGGTTATAAAGATGCTCAATGAACTTTTTGGAAGTGTAGAGAACTCTAACAAAGAGATAAAAAACATAAAAATAGAAATGGAAATTATAAAAGGGAACCACTCTGAAATGGAGAACACACTAAATGACATGAGAATTATATTAAATGGAATAAAAAAAGGAATAAAAGTAAATAAAGAAGAGGATTAAATGCCCTATCTAGAGGACAAGAAAGCTAATCAGGACACTCAATCAGAATGGCAAAAAAAAAAAAAAATGCCAAGATAATTTAAGATACTTTAAAGAGGATATGGGACACTATTAAGTCTCCAAATATCCGTCTGATCGGCATAACAGAAGAAAATCAAGATGCTGAACAGCTGTTTGAAGAAATAATGATGGAAAACTTCCCTAACTTGGTGAAGGAAATAGACATAAAACCCTAGGAAGCTCAGAGAATTCCAAAAATCAGGAATCCAAAGAGGCCTACAGCAAGACACATTATAATTAAAATGTCAAAGTTTAAATACAAAGAAAAAGTATTAAAAGCAGCAAGAGAAAAACAAAAAATTACTTATAAGGAACAGCCATAAGACTGGCAGCTGATTTCTCAAAAGAAACTATGCAGGACAGGACTTGGCACAAAATATTTGACAGGATGAAGACCCAGGATCTACAAACAAGAATAATTTATTCAGCAAAGCTATTGTTTAGAGTTGGACAGATAAAGATCTCCCCAGACAAAAATAAGCTAAAGGAATTTATCATCACTGAGCCAGTATTACAGGAAAAGTTGGAGGGACTTCTTTAAGAAGAAAAGACATGTATCAAAAACAGGAATAAAGAATCGTAACAACTACATTCCTAACATAAGTACCTTAAATGGAAAAGATAGAGTGGCTGAAAGGATAAGAAAACAAGACCCCTACATATGAAAAGAAAGGGGATGGAAAAAGATATCACTTTGATGGACCAAAAAGGAATTTAAGTCAGACAGAGAAAGATAAACTATATGATTTCACTTATATGTGGATTCTAAGGAATTAAAAGAACAAACTAATCAAAAACAGACTCACAAATATAGTGGGCAATTTGGTGATGGACAAAGGGGTAGGAGGTTTGGGGGGCTAGGAAAATGGGGTGAAGGGTTAAAGAAGTACAAATTAGTAGCTGATGGATGGTCATGGTAATGGGAAGCACAGCATAAGGAATGCAGTCAGCATTAATATGATGGCTAGGTGGAGGGCCAAGGGAGGGAGGGAGCAATTGGAAGGATCATTTTACTAACTATATAGATGTCTAACCAACATAGTGTTTACTTGAAACTAAGTAAATTAAAAAAAAAAATCATGTGGTACAGCCATATAAATGAATCCTTGATACATGGAACAATCTGAATAAATCTACAGAGAATTATAATGAATGAGAATATAAATCCTAAACGGTTTACATACTATGTGATTCCATTTATATAACATTTTTGGAATGAAAAAATTAAAGAAATGAAGAACAAATTAGTGGTTCCTGGGGGTGGGGTGCTAAGGAGGAAGTAGGAGTAGGAGGGAAGAGTGTGTAGCTATAATAGCAAAATATAGTTATTCTAGTTGAGTTGTAATTATTCTGTACTGTCTTAATGTCGATATTCTGGTTGTGATATGGTACTGTAACTTTGCATAATGTTACCATTGGAGGAAACTGGATAAATGGTACATGGGATTTCTCTGAGTTATTTTTTCCAACTGGATATGAATCTATAACTTCTTTAAAAAATAAAAAAAAATTAATTACACACACACAAAGACCAGAAGTTTTAGAGTCTGATCCTATGTTCAGGTGATTTCTAGAAAGACGTTAAATTACTCAGCCTCAGTTTACTCATCTGTAAAATGGAGGAAATAATATCTGCACTATATACTGAAAATGGCAAATAAAGAGACAACGTTTAAGAATTTGCACATAACTACATACTTGTAATCAGACTTCGGGAACAAAAGAGGTACCTTAGTAATTTTCTGTTTCATTGGTTTCCAAATTATTATTTTCTGAACCATAGAAACTATGGGTTGGCCATTGTAGAAAGTGATGGGAAATAGAGCAGAAAGTACATCCCACACATCCTTCTCCTTCTAACAAAAAAAATTATTAAAAGGTAACTTAACTCCCCTAGCCCCAATCTTTCGATTTACTGACTAGGAGTCTGGTGACCAGAGAGATTTAGTGACTTACATGAGATGCAAAGAAGGTGGTGGAGCTGATAATAGAACCAGAACTATTGACCCTCAGTTCAGTGTTTTGTTTTTGATTTTTCACTAAATCGTGGTGCCTTGTATTTTGATTGATTTCTCACCATTTTTGTCAACAATGCAAACGCAAACAGCTTCTTAAGCAGCTGGTAAATCACTAAGGTAAAAAAGTTATTGCTGTCTACAGCCGTAACTTTATACAGTCTTTCTTAAACAGGTGGGCTGAATCCGTAGAGTTGTTGGTAGTGGTGGTATTGAATATTGTTTATAGGTGAATGGAATTCTGAGCGTCTTTAACGTAACATCATTTAGAGTACTTATTTGGAAAAAGCTTGTTAGTGCCACCTAGTGGTTCAAGTTATAAATATTGTAGCAGCAGCTCAGAAGAAATTTTAGAGTCCCCTCTTTTGTTAAGGTTTTTTCGATTAATATACCAAAAGTCATTGCCGACTACCTAGCCACTTTATTTCTATGTGCTAGGTGAAAATGCTCTTCAGAATACAAAAAAAGAGGCTCATTTTTGGTTTAGCTGTAAAATTTATCTCTGCTAATTAAAAACTTTCTTCTTGATAAAGCAAATTAAACTTAGGTGAATTATTTCAAACCCAAATTAATTGTTAGTTGCAACTAATTTTTAAATCAGAATAGTGAATCTTTACTGTATCCAGATCCTTAGAATTCCTGTAAAACTAATAGACAGGTTATGGTAGGAACTTAAAAGTACTAACATATTTCTTTTTAAAAAGTGAGCTATTTAGACTTTTTATTAAATCAAATATTATTCTGTGTAAAAATAACCTTGTGACTATGTTAAAAACTAATGCCATAAGAACTGCAATTAGAATTAAGCATACAACTTAAGCATTAAAAGAGGTTTAACTCTGAAGTTTTCTAATGAACATATATTTCTTTCAATGAAAACTTATATTTCACAGGTATAATCCTTCTCCTAACATCAAAGCAATTATTTGAGCAGACCAAACCCATCTCAACAGCTATTGAATACTTAAAATGCTTAATTACTTTTATATTTTTACCATACAACAATTTTCTTTCTTTTATGAGGGGTCACGAGAGGAGTGAATCATAAAATAATTTGTTTGCTCACTTATCAAAACTTTTTTCCGAACAATTATAGCAATGATGAGTAAATACTCAAGTACACAAAAAAATATTTGGTAGGCAAGGATAAGGGAAGTTGTTAAGTCTGTGGAGGGAACCTGAATAAATCCAAGAATAGCAAGATATAAAAGCGGCCACTGGGAGGATAGGCACCAGTGACAAAAAGAGAAGCAATAAGGTTTTAGAAACAGAGGTGAGTCACCACCCAGCAAAAACAAAAAAAGGTCTGAAATAATGCTTGAGAGAGCTGAACAGGTTTAACAGGAGAAATTTGGAAAAACAAGTTCAAGTGTCCATTTAAAAGTTTCAACCTATGCATATTATGTTTTCCGTTGTTCTAGATTTATTTTAATAATTAAAATTTTTAGCCATTGACTACAGATATATTATCACACTGCCAATTCAAAAGAGATTTATTAAGAAAATATCAAGCAAATGTAGCTCCTTTCCAAGGAATATATTCAGGGATGAAGTTCATGGGCAGCACTCATTAGTTATGTCAGGCAATAATAAGTTCTTTATGTAAGTTACCCACTGACAAATTGAAGTTAGTTTCTCCTTTAAAAACAATCTGAACAGAATTGAAATACCCTCAGATTTTCCAGTTAAAC
Organism: Macroglossus sobrinus; assembly: GCA_004027375.1. Lineage (NCBI taxonomy): Eukaryota > Metazoa > Chordata > Mammalia > Chiroptera > Pteropodidae > Macroglossus > Macroglossus sobrinus. The sequence goes on along the minus strand of PVKZ01000323.1, from coordinate 446,022 downwards.
AGTTCAGGCTGAATATTGGAGACAGGTAGGAACAAAAAAGATGTTGAAGGAAAAGTATATGAAGACTTTTATATTGACTTCTGGAAGTTACATGAAGTTAGAATGGAAGTTGAATCAGATATTGTTCAGATCCTGACTTCAATGCTTATGTATGCCCTGAGCTCGGGACTTCAGTCTCTTCCTCCATAAACTGGAAAAAATCCTGCTTCATATGGTCATTGCGAGGATTAAATCATAGATAGATGATAGATATAGATGATAGATTAGATAGATAGATGATAGATAGATAGATATAGTGTGTAGGGTAAGGTGTGTATGAATGCTTGGCACACAGTAGGTGATCAAGAAATATTAATTTATTTTTCTTTAAGCATACCAGACAATATTAGTAAAGCAATCAGCAAAGTATTCAAACTTCTTTCCCATGGTCTTTTGGTTTCACTGACAGCACAGACTTGCACTGGCAAAGAAATCATGAGCTGTTTTTAATAAGTTTCATATAAAATTCTTAATGCCCTAAGAATCTATTAATACACATAATTATAACAAGTAGATTTTGTGTCTAGGGATACATATTTTTAAATCTAATAATTATGAGATAGTGAAACTCACTTGTTGCATTTTAACTCGAGGTCACTAATTTCTTGGTTTGGAGCTAATATAAAATTTTTTAAAGAATAAGGGAATAATAAGTATGTAGGTTACGAAAAGAGCACTTCTATTTTTAGAATCAGTATAAACCAAATGTGAAATTTTAGTGGTGTCTAAAGAGACTTTTGTACCGAGATTTGAGAAAATACTCTTGCTTCTCTTAACATTTGCAAAGATGTACAAATGAATACAGATTATGATTTTTAAGGATTTTATTAAACTCACTACCTCTTCCAGTGTTACTAGTGTCCAAAACCAAGAATATAAACATTCTGCAACTGATAAAATGTCACTACTGACCTGTCTGTATGAGGGATCCTCAACAACTGCTTAATACTCACCCACTGTCACATTAAGAAGTTGTGCATATAGACATATCTGATCTCAACTCAGTGGTTTACTGGTGAACTTAGCAAAAGAAAAGAAAGAGGTTGGCATATTGGTAAAGGGCAAGTTCAGCCCTTTTTTAAAATTCTGGAGGTATTTAAAGTAAAATTATAATGGAAAATTTAGATAAACTTTTAAAACTTTGAGTAATAGTTATGTGTAAGAAATAGTCCTTAAGCATGACTATTTGTGTAGCTTTGCCATTTGAAATCTTGCTTCACATTTTCCTTATTAAGTGCTAAATGCATTTTATCTCATTTTTTCCAACTAGATCATTTTCAAAATTAAAACCCAGCAATATTATTCTTTGCTTTTTAAATTTTATATTTTTTTTACATATAATATTATTTTACTTAGTTATTTAATCATTCATTTGTTCACTCAGTTTTGGATGTGTCTCACAGTACTAGGGGTAGGGAATGTTGAATCTGCTTGTGTTTCTTATGTGTAATTTTAACCAAGTCAGCAGGAGAAACACTTAGAAGTACATTAACTATTCCAAGTTGTCTTTAGAACTTGCCTTCAGCGTAGTCTTCCATTCCTTCCTCTCTTCCTATCTCAGTGGAGGAAGTATGGAAGTAAGTATAGGAGCTTCTGAATGTTGCTCCAATTGCTCAGAGCCAGATGTAAAGAGGACACGTGTAGCGGTAAGCTCCAGTTACAATCACTGGTGTGCAAGGAGGCTCTGAAGATGTGAGCATGGAGAGGGCTTTTCACATCCGTGATTTAAGTTCCTAGCACCCATTCTCCTCCACTCTTGCTCTTCATTCTTTTATGCCTCAGTGACTTCCTAGCCTATTTGCCCAAGAATTCACTGACCTGATGAAGAGAGGCAGACTAAAAGGCTACAAGGTCAATTCCAACTCTGCAATTCTATGATGTTCACTAAATCTTTTTATTAATTTTGATGAAAGACAAAAAAAAGTGTCATAAATATTACTATATTTTGTTAGTTTCAATGAGTTTTTATTTTTCTGTTATGAGGCCAGTTTTACCTCCTAGCATACCATACATGTTGTTCTTTTATACTTAAAATAGCCTCTAAAATTGATTCAATTTGTATAAGTGCAAAGAGAAGAAATGACTCATTTTAGACCTTAGACAAAAATATAAGACGTGCTGCTGACATGCTATGGTAGGAGGATTTGATGGAACTCATGGCCACTTATAACTATTGTGGCAGGGCAGAAAGTGGTGCTGTGGGAGCCCAGAGAAAACCAGGCATCAGAAAGGGGCTTTATTTTAGCTAAGTCTTGACAGCTGTAAAGAAACAAGGTAGGTCATGGGCAAAAACATGGAAAGTCTGAGGCTTGTTTGAGAGTGCAAACACGCTAACATGGATAGAGCATGGGGTGGGGGGAGGAGGAATCAAAGTGTGATCTAAGAAGTAGGCCCTGCATAGTGTCTGTCATATAACAGATACTCAGTCAATGCTGAAAGAAAAGATAGATTGTTACTTTGGTGATCAAAATTTTCCCATCACACTCAGAATAAAATCCTGGGGCCTTACTCTGGTTCAAGAAGCCCTGTTTCCTGCCCTCTAAACCCTCTCTCCTTATTTCTTACCACTCTTTGCATTGGCTAGTTGTCTGGATCACCATCTCCCTTTTCCTCCTCAATCATGCTAAACTCATCTCTGCCTCAGGATTTGCATTTGCAGTTCCCTCTGCTAATATCACTTTCCTGTCAGAGATGCATATGGCTCCATCTGTCACTTCCCATAGGTCTCTGATCAAACATCTCCTCTTCAGAGATGCTTTCCTTGTCTACCTCATCTGGAAGTCACCCCATTGCCAATTACTATACATGTCTTCTATTTTGATTTTTCTTAATAGTACTCATTGCTATCTACTATTACATCCTTTGCCAATATTCTATCTCCCCCACTATGCTATAAGTTAAGTCACGAGGAGAAGGACTTCATTTTGTCTATCACTGTATTCTCCATGCCTCATACACACTAGGTCTCAATGGCTTATTTGGGGAAGGAAAGGAGAGGGCAAGGGGTCAGTTGGTGGAAGGCTTTAGATAACATGTCCAATCATTCTGCAGGACGCTATCTCATTAATTTGTTACCTGTTTACTAATCTCTGGGCTTACAAATGGAGCCTCCAGAAATTCTTGTTGTCTTTTCCTTCTTTAAATAGGAATATATTTAATACCTCACATGTAGGCAATACATGTGAAACAAAAGAGAGAAACAAAAGAAATCGATGGGTGACTCTTTAAGTCAACAATATTTATTGGGTATTTATTATGGCCAGGTGCTGAGCTAGGTGCTAGGAATACAGCAATGAAGAAGTCAGGTTTACTCTCACAGAGCTGAGTGGCAAGTAGGGGAAGTTAAGAGTGAGGTGTGATGAGCGTTTTGTATGAAGGGTTAGAGCAGGCATTCTTTTCTAGTAGATGCTAGCTTAATAAAGGAAAAGATGTTCAAGCTGAAACCTGATAGGTGAGTTAGCCAAATAAAAGGTGAATATTTAAGAGTATCTCAGAACGAGGAGATACAATGTGCAAAAGGAAGAGTGAAGAAACCAAAGAAGTTTGATATAGCTGGAGCCTTAAGTTCTCAGTCTTCCAGATACTTACATTCCAGGTGGGAGACAAGGCGTAGACATTCAAGGCAGTTAAATAAGAATGTGTGGACCTATAGGAAAAAGACCAGTGGTTATAGTGCTGAGTGAAACAGATCCTCAGTCTTATAGAAGAGAGAAATGAGATGTGTGAGCTGAAGGTAATGGCAAGTCTTCACATTGAGAATGGAATGTGAGCAGAACATGGAGGGGCTGTTGGATTGTGGCTAGATAGACAGAGAGGAAAATGACCCTTCTAATAAGCGAAATCCATGTTTTAGGACTAGCATGGGAAAGGACTTCTTAGAGAGTTAAAGTGGGAAAAGAGAAAGTGATAAGATTTGGTAGCCAGCTTCCAAAAGGAGGCCCTTGAAAACAAGCCTAAGGAATTTGGACTCACCTTTTTTCTTTTGGAAACTCTTTATTGCCAGATTTCAAAACTTCCTTTATGGGCACCAACATTTAAATTTTCAAATGTCACGAAGTGTAACTCTCCTTTTGCTTTTTTATTCAACTCTTTAAAAATGTAAAAACCCTTCCCTCTCACACCACGCATACATAAACAGGCAGTGGGTGAGATCTGAAGAGCTGACTGGAGTTGCCAAGCCCTTATCTCCCACACAGCACCGATATAAATCATACCTCTTCAAGTCTAGTTCTTATCATTCTGGTGTTAAAACGTTTTCAGAGACTTCTAGAGCTGCTACCAGCTTATCCCCCTGGCATTCAAAAGCTCTTAGCCTGACCTCCACTCATCTGTTCGATTTTACTTCTCATTGCCCCTTAAAGCACCCTTTGTCTTCTTATCCAATGAAATGTGCCTACTCCTCCTCCTACACATCCCATTCATCTCTGTTCTTGTGTCTTTGCTCACAATCTCCTTCCTCCTGTAATTCCTCCTCATAATCTCTGCACATCCAAATGCCGAATGTCCTTTCAGGACAAACTCAGAGGCCATCTCCTCCAGGAAGCCTTCCCCGTTCTCCCCAGAGGGAACTGATATCTCCTTCCTCTCAATCTCCAGGCTTCATCTCCATATCACATATATGGCACTGGTCACTATAAACCTAAAATTGCGGGTATATGTCTCTCTGACCCAGTAAACTGCATATGACATAACAACTTAAATCTGCAAATGTTTATTGAATTCCTATTACATGCCAATAGAGCAGTGAATAAAACAAAGTTGTTGCCCTCATGGAGATTACATTATACGAGGACAATATTAAGTGATAAAAGTTATGCAGGATAAACCAGGCAGGAAGGTTAGTACTCAGAGCCAAGAGAAAGTAATGCACATGAAATACTGATGAAGATTGCCAGAAAGGAAGATCTCAAATGCTTCCCAGGATGGCTGGCAGTTTGCAACTTCTTTTATGCATTTGGAGTTAAGGAGGGAACTAAGAACGATTCTATGAAAATAGGAGAAAGCAAGCTGGGGATTGGGTTACAGGATAGTTAACAAGATTATGTGCTCTCTTGAGGGGGGCTTCTGAAAAGAGGCATTTCAAAGGCGTGTTAACCTAGATGCACAGAAACAACCCACAGGGCTTGCTTAGGGCAAAGATAAGCCTTTTACTAAAGAAGTTATATGCTTGGAGTGTGACTACTCATAATGAGCTGCCTACTTAGGAATTTTTGATCAAATCACCCTGTGAGGTTACTTTCTCTAGAATCCCCTTCTCGTCCAGGTTTCTGACAATATAATTATTTTAAACGGGGATTTTTTAATTTGTTACTTTACATGGGTGCCTTACCTAAGGCATAAATTGTGTCATCAATACTTTATAATAAAAATTGAAAGAAAATCAGTACATTGCACATGGTAGGCATTCAGTAAATATCTGTTAAAGGAATGTTTTCTAATTATTTAATAAGTCAGAGCAGAATGTGATGCTTTTTCTGATAATGTTTTACTTGAATTCTAATATACTTTACTTTCCTGAGTGGGAGAAAAAAAGGGATGGGGTGAGGAAGTGTCTTACTACAGGCTGAAAGAGATTTCTCCGAATCGCCTGTGTGTCCTGTGTGTGCCCGAGGCCACCATCTAGGAATTCCATGGAAATGTGAACATACCATTATATCTGTCCCTGGGAGGAAAAAAAATTGAGATGGACTGACTTAAAAATCTCCCCAAATTTCATTACTCTACAAATTAGTTGTTTTCCTTTTTCTATATCCCTGATTTGTATCCAAAAGCATATATATTAGCTGTATGTATATTTTTTTATTATTTTATGTAATATTAAGTTGGAGGTTTTAAATAAAATATTTGAGGTTCCCTATGACAGAATAACTAAGAACTTAGTTATTCTACTACAGAAGGTAATCCAACTCATTTGGCAATGAGTTGACACTAATTACTTTTGTATAATGGTAGTTTCTTTGTTTCTTTACACTTCTCCACCCTTGCAAAACCATCTGCTCCCATCCAACAGCTAATTCAAAGATGACTCATGTTATTCACACAAACACACCTTTAATTTATGCACTTCCTACTACCTGAGTTGCCTCTCATTTCACATAAACTCCTTCCATAAAAAATATTTAATTTTTTGGGAGAAGGTTAGAGGGCTGGGTGAAAAAGGTGAAGGGATTAAGTACAAATTGGTAGTTCCAAAATAGTCACAGGGATGTGAAGTACAGCACAGGGAATATAGTCAATAATATTGTAATAACTATGTATAATGCCAAGTGGGTACTAATCAGAGAGATCACTTCGTAATTATATAAATGTCTAATCACTATGATATACACTTGAAACTAAAATAATATTGAATGTCAACTCTAATTGAAAAAAAAATTAAGAAAACGTTTAATTTTAAAAAGGCCACACACACACACACACACACACACACACACACACACACACACACATTTAGTTCAATTTTCAGCCCAGGTGATCTAGATTTGAAACCAGTAGTTCTCAAAATTTATTTTGCATCACGTTTCTTTGAAGGGCTTGTTGCAAAACACTGCTGGGGGCAGGTTCTGGTCAAGATGGCAGAGTAGTTCTAACAAGGAATGTTTGCAAACTTGCTCTAGCTAATGTCTTTCATGTCTTGAAGCAATGCATTTTCAAAAAAGCACATTTCATATTTTCACCACTGTTTTCTTGTGGGTCAAGTGGTCAGAATATTAAAATGAATATGTCAAATCAGCCCAAAGATAATATGAAAAACTAAATTCATATTCTAAACCTTAATCCTTCATGTGACTAGAAGGAAATATTTTTCCTCTCCAATGCATATTGTTATCATCTGTCAATAAATTTTTATTGTTAAAGAAAGACACACATACACACAGACAGCTGGGCCCCATTTTTCAGTTTCTGATTCAGTAGGTCTGGGATGGGGACCAAGAATTTACTTTTTTAACAAATTCCCAGGTGATGTTGATATTGTTGGTCCCAGGATGACAATCCGAAAATTTGTGCCAACTGTTTAAGTGCATCTTCTCCTAATCCAAGGGTTTATAGTTAAGTAGTAGCCCTGGTATATCTAGCCACTTAGGCCACATAACAAAAATGGATGCATATTTTAGTTGTAGAAGAATCCCTAAAGGATACCCTGCAGTGTTGATAATGAACTGCATGGAATGCAGGCAGCTTAAGCCTCAATGGTAAAAAGACAATTATGTAGACTTTCCTGATTGTAAATTTTAGGACACTTGACCTTCTTACACCTGGAGTTTTAGGCTTTTCATCTCTCTAGCAAGAAGGGGATTGGCTACTTTCTTTTTTCCTGATAAAATGTATAGGACTGTCGTTGAGCTGCTTGTCTCACATGAATCTTTTTTATATTTTTATTATTCCCTGGTAAATTGGAATTGATTTGTCTGCATGTGTCCCTTTCCCCAGCCAGAGTCTATGTGGTATTAGATACATGATCTTTTATTAACTATCATTGGTGTTACTCAAAGTTTGATGTCTATATGGTCTCCTTTTAGCTATTAATTTAGAATATTCTACCAATATTTAGGTTTTCACAAGGGGTTTCTTTTGAATTCTATATTTCTATTCAAAAGATGAACAACTGATATTGTAATGCAGTATGTTGCAAAATATGGTCCCTGGACCAACATCATCATCATCTGTAAAGTTACTAGAAATGCAAATTCACTGGCCTCACTGCAGCTCCTAAATACTGAATTAGAAATAGGAGGTGGGGCACAAACTATGTTTGAATAAGCTCTCCAGGTTATTCAAATTAGAGAACCACTTTTGTAGAGGAATGATTAAGCTAACCATTCCTGGTACATTGTTAGCAAGTAAAGATAGAGACTACTACACATTTGGATTATTGTACTCTGATCCCTCTGGGAACTGCACCATAACATTTATGGAAGCACACCTTATAGTCTAGATTTTGCTTTTGAAAGCAATAAAAATTCATCATCTGAAAAGAACTACTACAAAAAAAAGTAGAAACAAATGAAGACAATGTATATTAGGTGTATTGATTGATGGTAAAATCAATGAGAAAAATTCTTTTCTGAAACTCGATCTAAAGTGTTTATTTTGCCCAATGAACCAATGTGCTTCTTTAATATAGTACTGATGTTTGTAATAGTTCATTTTTCCATTTCTTTGTTGTCAGGAGTTTTTGTAAATGTCTTGCATTTAAATGTTTCCCCTTAGGAAACTTAGCCCAGGTTTTCTAGTGTAATTACTCTCTTCAACTCATAATCCAATTCTTATAAGAAATGTTTATAGGTAAAAATAGTAGGGTTTTTGAAGGAGCAAGTCCATCTCTTCCAAGTAATTCTCTTATGTGATCGGTCAATAAACGTCTAAACCAAGTCCTTCCTCCAGCTGTCGCCTCTCCCACCTTCTCTGCTGTTCTCACTCACTTGGCTATAACCACATTAGCCTTATTGTTTGTCAAGTACTAGAGAACATCTGATCATGGCCTCTGCTTTTGTTGTTCCCTGTCTGGAAATGCTCTTCTCCTAGATATCTGCAGTTTTTGCCTTCCTCTTCTTCCACTTTTGACTCATATATTCCTTTCTCCGTGAGGCCTTCTCTGACTAGCTCTCCCCTTATTCCCAAAGTCTTATCCTGCTCTATTCTTTCCATAGTCCCTAGTATCGTCTTCAATAGTCTAATTATTTTCAATGTTTCCACTATTTGAATATACCTTCCTCAAAACAGGGATTTTTTTTTTTTTTTGCTTGTTTTGTTTCTGGGTGTATCCCCACCACATGGGCCAATATCTGGCATGTAAGTGCTAACAAGAACTGACTGAGAGAGACAAAGTATGCAGGAACCAGAATGTTTAACAGCTTAAAATCTGGTTTTAAAAATCTAGATGCCAGTCAAAACTTGTTCTTCAACAACATGTACGACTGACAACTTAATTGTTTGGATTTACCCTTTCTTTTTAAAAACATTCAGTAACACCTACTATGTGCCCGATGCTGTGCTAACTGCTGAGAACAAAGATTCAAGACCTTTCAAGGAGCCCATAGTTGAGTACGATCATAAAATAATAATAATAATAATAATAATAATAAAACAGCTTAAAAATTCAGCTCCCTTTTTCCCTGGTTTTCCTACTTTTGGTCACAGTAAAGCAAGTACTAGATACTAGAGGTGCAGTCTAGCATGGAGTAAGAATGAAATGGGCAGGACTCTAATTTCAGACACACACAAAAAAGATTATAAAACTTATGCAGAAGACCATTATATAACAAGGTGAGCCTGATCTGAAAGATGATAAATGGCCCAGATGACTTCAAGATATTTACGAGAAACAACATGTAAACTTTAAAAGCTCTAAAATTAGTGATAATCCTGACATTCCAACAACTATAAATTTTAAAGAAAACAATATATTGAACAATTATAGTAAGCAAATAATTTCTATGTCAAACATATGCCACACTTATAAACTCCCTGCCACTTTCTCCTCTTCCTCTTTGCTAACAGCAACTGGGGTCTGTCCATAAATGGATTAGTCATTGGAGAATAATTAGTATCCCTGGAACCCATTAGATGTGACAGTTACAGGGATACACGTTTTCCCTTCTTCCCAGTGGTTGAAGGAAGTCAACTGAAAACTACTTATCTCTCCCCGCTTACTGATCTCAGTGTAAAAAAATTAGCGTTTGTTAACTGTGTAAATTATTCCAACATTTTGCTTTAATATGTTCTAATAGAAAACAGTACTATTACATTTTTAAACACTACAAGATTCTTTGGAATTACCAGTTATCAGCATTTATCAAAAGATCTTAGAAAAAAAAATTATGTTCCAAAGTAAATTAGTACTTTTAAAGTCACAAATTTATTTCTTCAAAGCAATAATAATTGCATTTGAGCATCTATCCACTAAGCTCCAGAAATTATTCAAGGCATTTTATACAGATGTCATTTACCAGAAGAAATTAAGCATGGTTATTTGAGCAAGCAATATCACATTTATAAAGTGGTGAGACTGAGATTTACATCTAAATCTGATTCCAAAGCTCTTTCCAACATGTCAAGTGTTAAAAAAAATCAGCAATCCAGAGATTTTGCAAAGATACTCTATGAATCCCACAAAATTTTGATCCAATCTTAGCTAAAACACTCTTAAAACTTGTAAAAACAATACATTTTGACAAATCCACAATGGTAGAAGAATGGAGTGCATTAATGTACTATTTATACTGCCAAGTTATCTCATTTTTATGTGGAGCTTCTCCTGCCCTGTACTTGCTTAAAGCAAGTGAAGATAAGGTGCATCTGCTCATCAGTGCTCTGGCCCTAAGAATTATACAGTAAAAGTGAGGATGTTTTACTGTTGTCTTACAGAGGCCTATTTTAAGTGCTTTCTTTTGAGTGGGACCATATCTGTGAGTTAATAAAATGGCAATAAGGTAGTTATTTATGTTACCTTATTATAGAAACTTAAACTCCTGATGCCTATGTTTTATTTGGAATTTATTACTTTGTTATCAGGTCATTTAGCAGGCATGGAATAGCAATATGACACTTTATGCCACCTGCCTCAGAGAAAAAAAAACACTATTTACATAGCACTTAACCCAAAAGAACCTTTCTAAATGAAAGTCAAGAAATGTAGTTATTTATGTATATAATAAAATAGAAAAAGAAATATTTCATTCTATACCCAATCCTTTTCGACAGCAACTCTCAAGCATATATTATCCCTGTTGAACATGCATGCCCAAGACACAAGGACATCACAGAAAAGACTGCTTATCAGCCACATTTCATATTTGCAACCAAAGGTTTCATTAGCAAGATACGACTAATGGATTATTTATAACTGCTATGAGTTTGCTCTGTGTTCTGCTTACGACAAAGTACAGGACAACCAACAAGGCTATTATGTCCTATGGAAAATACATGGTTCTAGTTTGGAGAAACCTAATTTGGATATTTTTTTCTTATTACAGACAAAATGTTGACATTGGGAGTCATAACTTTCAGATTAGGCAAGAAAGACTAAGTGGTAATAAACCTTTAAGCAAGAGAATAAAGTAGCCTAATGGATTAATGACTATCTACTTTTTATAGGAATCTCTTCTAGACAGTTCTGTAACTGCCTTTCATTTGGCTTTAAAGGATTTGCATGTGAAATTCTTTTTTTATGGAGGGCAAACAACAGTAATATCTATTGTTCTGTGATCAAGTACAAGGCAAGTAATGGGTAGTAGAAAGAAGAGAATTTAGTTATTGTATGAATTTAAACACAGTGCTGGACCAAAATCCCCAAATGAAAGTGCCTCTTATCTAGTTATAGATGTGTTACTAGATGGGGTTGAACCTTGGACAAATCTACATTGGAAATGACCTAATATTTTACATTTCAATGGAATATTATCTTTATATGTATCCCCAAGCCTCTGTTTGCAGCTAAGAAAAAACACAGGTTTAATTTGGAAACCATCAAATGTTTATGCAAATGAATCTTGCGCTACAAAGCTACTATCTTGAAACTCACTATTAGCATTATTTTTTACCCACTTATCATAAAAAAACTAGTTCTCAGATTCTGCACACAGACAGCTTTATGTAAAATATATAAACATTTGTCCAAGTTGGTACACAGATTGCATAAATATGGCAATTAAGATTGCATTTACAGATGAGCATGTACAATGTTGTGCAAATTATCACAATATTACAATTTCAAAAATTATTCAAATTGGAATCAAAGTAAAGCAAGTAGTGAAAAAATACCCATGCAGAATTTAAATATCTCAGAACAAAATTTAAAATGCCTTCAGTAAAAGTTCACACATTTAAAATAGTTTTATTCATTTTATTTGTATATGTCAAAATACATTTTTATTTCCAAAATAGTGGGTTTTGCAACTAGTTTCATGCAGAAACAAGGTCTGCTCAATACTACCAATAAAATCAATATAGCACAGTAGCTGTTCAGTTTTAGATACAAAGAATAAATAACCTAAATACAAAACACTAAAATATTAGAAACATGTATTTAATCATTCTTCACAGGCATCCGAACTTCACAAGTATAATCCTCAGCATGCCTAACTGTTGTGTCACTCAAACTGATCAATTATCTGTATATTTTTCGTCCATGTAAGGCCATGGAAATTCTCTATATTCAGACCCACCATTCATACAGTTCAAATATAACCAAAAATAAAATTCCCACCACTATCCTTGTACCTTTAAAAATCAAGAATCCTGAGCTTGGTAGTAAGAGCATAACCTTATATCTTCATAAAACCAATTGAAAGAGAGGACTTGAAATCCTGCTTACCAAAACACCTTTTCCCAACCCCAAAGTAATCTAAAATAGGCAGTAGAACACAATGACCTTTTAAAATGAAGGGGTACAAATTCACATTTAATATAGTATACAATACAATCAATAATACAATTTGCTACTATAAGCTTTACAATGTACAATTTATTCAAATGGCTGAACTGTTCAGTGGTTAAGGAGACAGTTATGTGCCAAAAAGATGTAATATTTTTTGCACGGTTTAATGAAAATATAAAAGCTGTTTGTCCAAATAAAAGCCATCTTCACTATGTACTCGGTTTTACTTTTTTTTTTTTTAAAAAAGGCCACTGAAATGTATAAAATGGTCTGAACATGATGGTGTATTAAAGTTAATGTCTCTTCACATGGCAATAACAGTGCATTTAACATTAACTCACGGGTTAAGTCTAAAAATGATTTCATAGCATCACTTTGGCTAGCACAACAGTTTTAGACAGCACTCAGATAAATATAGGTACGTGAAATGTGAAGCAATTTTCTTATGCAACTTTAAGTATAGGTGAATACTATCAATGAAAACTGAAAATAAAAGCACTTTACAGTAGAAAACTTTTATAAAGATAGGGCTCCACATAATGTGTTACTTTTAAAGTCTTTATATCACATTGTTAGCAAATTTTGTTTTTAACACTATTATGGAGTAGCCTACTTTCCATTAACAGACATTTGAAATAAGAAAATAGTCAAGCATGCCATGTGGTGGTTTAAAAATCAAAACAATACACTTATTTATATATACAGCATCACTCAGTACCTGCTAAAATGGATGTGAAGATTATAGAGTCTAACTTCTTATACTACAATAGTAAAAAACAAATAAAAACAAAAAAGTGACAAATGAAGGCAGAAAGGAGGACTTAAAAGAATCTAATCTCAGTTGACTTTAAAGCATTCATATAAGAAATAAATGCGTATTGCACAAACAGTGAAAGCAATTGTTCCACCAAGCAATTCAGTTCCAGGTGGGAGACAACACAGCATTAGACTAACACACGACAATGACCTCAGAAGACCAAGTGTTCTTTTCTGTAAATGAGAAAGCTGTGAAAACATAGAAGAGTCTGCCACATGAAGAGTTAGAAGGAAAAACATACAAACTCAAACTTAGATGTAAAGCAAAAAAAATTTTAAATATCGAAAAACTGGAAAATGTGGCACATCAAAAAATGTTGAATAACTGTCTTCTGTGAGAGCTGAAAGTTTCTGTTGACACAAAAGTATTTATGTACAACTAAGGCTTACGGGTTAAATATCTGAGGCATATCTGGCCTTGAACACTTTCCTCATATGCTGGAGCTGTAAACAAGTTTTCTCAGTCATTAAAAAAAAAAATCTTCAGCAGCTGCATTAACATGAAACAATGGTCTTGATATTGGGGGGCGGGGGAAACAAAATTAAACAAAACAAAACTCCTAGATAAGAGGGTATTTGGCAGGATATCCGAAAATGACAGTCTCCAAGGATTCTTCCCACGATTCCAGTGACTGTCAATTATGGTCCACTGGGTTACTAATATGTGCAATTCCATTATTTGCTGCCTTTTTTTTTTTTTTTATTTGGAAAGTTTGCTTATAACTCTGATCAAGGCCCCGTTTTCATCCTTTAGCCTCTGGTTGTCTGCTTTTAGGTCTGGTAACATCTATAGGTGAAAAACAAAGTTTTGCTTCAATAAAAAGTAAAATATTTACTTTTAATAAATGTTATATTTTCACCACAAGACACATGAACAAGCTTTGTCAGTTATATATATTTCTAGTGGCTAAAACATATATCAGGAAGAAAGGAGACCCCCACACACAAATTTAAAGCTAATTAGTTTAATAAATGATGGAATGAAAGGTTTATTCTCCCAAAGTTATCAATTGAAATGTACTAAATCACTTGATATTATGACTTACAAGCACACCATATTAGAACAGCCAAGAAGATGAAGCCTGTTTTTGTTAGGATAAAAGGGAGCTTAAAGGGAGCTCCTTTATGACTTCCTGTCAGCAGCTAAACCAAGGCCTTTGCTTTATTTATGTCAGACCTCAAACCATAATACTTACATAATTTCACAAGAAATTGGTCTATTTGGGGAAATTCTGAGGGAGTTAGATTTGTTCTAAATTATTAATATTCCTTAAAGGATTCACCTATAGTATAAAATTTAAGTGCCTAGTACAATGTCTGATCCTATAATAGGTGCTCATTAAGTGGTAATAAAGCAATTATTACTATTATTAGAATAAATAATTTATAAGCCAAAGTAATAAGGCTCTATTTATGAAAATATTTAAGCACAGAGAAAATAACTGGTATTTGGAGCTAACAGAAAAACACACCCTCACATCCTCAGAACAAAGCAAATTAATTTTGTTTTACAGATGAACTGAAAGAGGAAGTAAAAATGTTCTAATAAGTTAACTGGATTTTCCACTAAGAATAATTTAAATTACATGTGCCCTGCCAGATTTGCTAGGAAATGGAATAGCTAATTTTGGACATTAAAATTTACTTTCCAAATATTTAGTCCTCTTCTTTAGCTTTCAAAATGTACTAAATTATCAAGTTAAACAAAAGCAAAACTTGTACTTGTAAAACTATTTCTTAAGCAAATCTTTATAAAGAGTCTAATTTTATGTAGACCCAATTAACTATTACCTACGTTCAGACTGTATGGACACAAAATACACTAATCTAAAGTTTACGTATTAAGATACTTCTGTAAGAGAACTAAGTGAATATTAAGATGGCTCTAACTAAAAATGACATTATTTTGAAAAACAGGTAACATGCTTAATCTTCAGCTTCAATGTTTATTATATGCAAAATAAATTTTATATTATTTATGCTCCACTTTCTTTCTAGTAATGAATTTAAAACATAATAGCCATACTTTTAAGCCCTAAACTATTTGTAGAGCCAAAAAATGTACACAAGCTTTGCAAAAGTACCGACAAGTCTTTTATTTAAATTCCTAAATCATTTCCTAATTTTGTGTAGTTTATCAGTATCATTATACAATTAGTGACACTTTCTAACATTCTGAGAAGCCATGCATAATTAAAGTTATATGATAAGCTCCAGACAAAATGGCATTAATTTGTAAAAGTGAACTCAAGACACGCTTACTAATACAAAAACACCTGCCTGGCTCTACCAAGAAGAAATGATGAAACTATAAATTATAAGTTCACAGACTGCAGTTTCCTACAGAACCCTGAGCGCTTGGCTACCACTCTTGTCAAGGCCCTATTCTCAGTCAGCAGTCGTTCATTTAACTCTTTCAGAGTTTGAACTTGCTTTATTTGGTGCAGGTTCTGCAGGAATCAGAGCATAGAGAAATAGAAAATAAAAAATAAGAAAATGAAAAAGAGTACAATAAAAAATATAAAAAAGCACAGTTAACAAATATAAGAAAAAAATTAAATCTTAAAAGAATATTCCATGAGATTTATAAAAGTAAACAGGGTAGTCCCCAAATTTCATATCAAAGAAAATATAAACAAAATCCAAAAAATCTGTCTCCAAAGCCAGTCAATAACAATGTTCTAATAAGTAACCAAATAATTCAATAACAAAATTTAAACCTCAAAATTCTAATTTTAAACACACAATTTCCTATGCATTAGTTCCTTAATTCTTATTTTTACAGAAATTTCATGCAAGACAATGTGATAAGGGTTAATCAATTAACAGTGCTATTTTTTTTCCTGCAAAAAATGTTCTTCCCAACATTCAAAGGAAATAGGTATTTCCACAGGTAATGTAGAGTGTAATAAAATATAGCTCTGCCTGTCTACTACTCCTATGTCCTTTATTTTCCAAAGAGAATAATTTTATACTGATCTTCTTTCATGATTCATTCTCCAAAAAACAGTGTATGTGGGATGTAAAGAATAAAAAATTCCAAATCTTATAGTTATTATCTAATTTGTTCTATACCTGAACATCAAAAGTGTCATAAAAATTAACATAAGATTTGAGTTTTAAATACTCTCCCAGCCCTGGATTTAGGAGGAAAAAGAGAAGCACAGATATAGATAAATCACAAAATGCATAAACAGCTTTGAGAACAATTAAAGTAATCATAACATCTATAACAGTACTGTAAGATGTGAGTTCATAAACAGCACTATAGGTTTATTCGTAGGTTTACTTACTTTGAGCTCTTCTTCCATTTCAGATATTCTTCTTTCTAGAGCTCTTCGTTCCTAGATCAATTTAAGGTACCAATATTAATCATATAATTATTATATTCTTAAATTTTCTTGTAAATTGTGAAATAGTGCCATTTTAGGATTAAAAATCAAATTAGGAGCAGTGTAGAAAAGAATGTGATGCCAGTGATGTGTAAAGAGCTTTCCAAACTTTCAGAAAAATATGAAGATCATTTCCATCATCTTCTATAAGCTCTTTCTTTAAAGCTTTGACTTCGTGGTGAGACATTACATATTTAAACTATTTTTTTTTTTAGTTCACATAAAACTTAAGGATAGAATAAACCAACACTGTAGAATGAGGATTGTAGAGAAAGGAAAAAAAAAACCACACACACAAAGATGCAATTATTCTACAGTGATAGCAGAAAAGCAAGACGCAAACGTGCCTAAACTGTGTACTTGAAAATTTCAATATGACTTAAAACAAGTTCATCTTTTCTATCTACAATGTTTGTTTACTAGCTATTACTTATCCAAATATTTAGGTTGATACTGTGTAGCATTAATGCAGTGAATCTAATGAAGAAACAAATGCAGCATATATTTAATTTTAAACCACCTTACTTCAAAGAGTGTCAGGCAAAGGCAACATACATTATTGCAGTGCGTTGTTTTATTTTCCCTTAAGTAATAAGCATTCTAGGGTGTTATGCAAAAAGCAAGCAGCAGTAATTAATGTGCTGTAAAACTTTGGTTAGGTCATACCGCCCAGTAGATACTGACTCTTGCCGGTCACCTTTCAGATACAAACCATTTAAGTTTAGTTTAATCACACTGAAATTATTTCCAAGACATTCTTTCCCAGATTAATAATTAATGTTCATATTTAGTGAAGCAGTACTTTTACTATAAATGTTAATGCCTTTAGGGTATGTGATTTAAAAAAAAGGAATCCTACTAATAATCCTATAAGTATCATGTTATTTTATTATTAGCATGTTTAAACATTATTACAGACAAAAATGTTATTTTATATAAAGAGAACCTCCTAGTTAATATAGCAAAATATAGCTAATCATTTCATTAAAAATGACAAACTCATAAAAACCACTGTACTTCTCAAAATAGTACGACATATAGTGTCATATTTAATCCTCATAACTTTGTGAAATATCAAAAATAACACATTTTATTCCATCATCTTCAAATTAGGTGCTTTTAAGATTTTTAACTACTTAGTGATAAAGCAACACAAGGATACTACCAAACTGCCTTGTTGCTGACTTGACAACTGTAAAGTTGCAATTTATTATGTCTAACAGATAACATTAAACATTAAAAAATTTTAACATTAAAGAATATGATTAACAGAAAATGCATGTAAAGATGCAAGCAATTTCTTATGTATGACAAACGTATTAACACTAAAAAATATGGTTAAGAGAAATGTATGTAAAGTGCTTAGCCCAGTTTCTGTCTGGTAAGAGTATTGAATAAATATTAGCAGTTATCATTAATACTATGATTACGAGTGTATGTGTTAAATTAAGAGTGGAGTAGGTACTTTGTAAGTTATCTGCATTTGATAGAAAAAAGAGAAGGTCAGGTGAGAATGTCAGAATACAAAAACATGTATCGTGTGTGCTGAAGCCTAGATAAAATGGGACAGACATCAAAATGTCAGTTACCTCTCATGATGGGATTACGGATAATTTTATTCTTTTGCTAAAATTTTTGTATTAAACACATACTATTTTCACAAGAACTAAATATTCTTAAAAATGTGACTGCCTCAAAAATGAGTATTTTGATTAACTATGTAGTCTGTATCTATGTCTTTCATCTCAACCGTTATAGAATCCTACTAATAATCCTATAAGTACCATGGATAGAGGAGTAATTTTTACTGTTATCCATACAGGAGAATGGATAGAGGAGAAATTGTTACTGTTTCTGCATATCTTAGATATAAAATTAAGTAAGTTATACTGTGAAAGGATATAATAATCAATATTAAATTTTATAAGTGAGTCTAAATTTTTAATTATTAATTATACAACAGCTTTTTCAATGGCCCAGAATAATTTTTAAAGCTTGTTAAATCATAAGGTACAACTTGCTAAATCAAACAGGCATTAACAGACTGTATTTGTTTATTTATATACTCTATTTTTTTTAATCATTTATCTCTTTTTTTTTTTTGTCAGAAGGGTAAATTTGCTGTTTTAAAAATAGAATGAAAGAAAATGCTTTGATATCAAGTCTCAGGATTATTTATTCTTTGATCTAGAAATCATAGCTGCCCAGGATGTAATTTCTTCTCTGGTTGAAACCTTGCCAATCTAGCCATTGCTTACTTGCATGCAGATACTCTTGGAGCACTTCTTTAACTTTTGATCATTTATGCATTTTCAACTGCTCAGACTAAACTTGTAGAGTTATTTCTATGGCCCTGAGCAATAACAATAATAAACGAAGAGAAAAACAAGTGAATATATCATAGCAGGTAAAAAATTGTAGAGAGACATAAAATGTTAAGAGGATTTTCTTGTAATCATTTTTTTTTGGTTTAAAATAGTATAAGTTAAATATTTAAACTCAAAATTAAATTATTATTAACTTAAAGAAGAATTTGAAAATTTGAAACGTTAAAAACCATTTCAAGAATGGAAGTATTTTAATTGTGCAAAAGAATTAAACTAAATGTATATATGATTAAAATGTTTTAAGTATATCAACACAGAAAATCAAAGAGATAAAAGGCATTTCAAAAATATCAATCATGATCACAATGTGTATATTTCAGAATCAAGGCAAGATATTTTTTAATCCATTAAAAGAATATGCAAAGTAAGTCTTACTTAACAAGGCAATTTCACATCTAGATAGATCCCACAGAAACTAAGCTAGAAAACATTCTAATTAAATTAATAAGTATTAATTTAAACTAACTAAAACCACCATCCATAAAAACTAAAAAAAAAAACCCTACCATTACTTACACAGAATAATAAAGGTAAACAATAATTTGTTATTCAATAAGATGGACACTTACCCTTTTTTCCATTTCCAATTGTGACCTATCAGCAAATCTTTCTTGTCTCTGCAAGAAATTTAAGAAAGATATAAGGGACATAAGTACAATAGAAATGGAGGGGCCCATAGTAGCTCTCCTCTAATGGTGTTCAAAGAAATCACACCACTTAGGTGGAGTAATACACAGGTGTGAGTAAAGAAAAGAGAAAACAGGGTTTGTACTGAAATAATAAAGAGTTAAAGAAATACTTAGAAATAGAATGGTCACAGCTCTCAAGGTGTATGTATCACTTTTCCTCAGGTCTTTATATAGTTTTGCTAGGTGTAAGGATGGGTGAATACTGTGGAACAAAACCCAGAAAACCCTAGTTTTCCCTCCTATACTCAAGCTTTCTTTCCTTTCCTAGACCACCAGGTGGAGTGGCTAATGTGAAATGTGATTATGACCAGGTTGAGTTACTCTGTATCCATGTAGGCAGACCAATAAAATGGCTTTTTGTTTTTTTCTCTGTCTCTGTCTCTCTCATTTGCTTTTTTCAATCATCCATGCCCCAGAATTGGGAAGAAGGTTCTACCTACTGGCACTTGTAAGAAATCCAAGCTACATAGCTTTTCTTCTTCTGGTGAGCTCAAGTCTCTCATATCTTCCTGCTTCCTGTACAATGCAACCGACTCAAAATTGGTATTATCATGTTGACATTTGGAAGAAGACCCTTGGGGTCTTAAGCCACATGTTGCACCAAAAACCAGAGAGCTCTGCATCTGGATGTTGCGCACAGGCTCAGTTAAAAACAAGTGGTATCTTAGTTATTGACACTGAACCCCTCTTTGGGATTCCTGGTGAATTTGCTGAAAATGAATTCATCACATGGCTCATTCCCCAAAAGTCAATTTGCTGAATTACCAATTTATCAAAATTGGTTTTGACAACTTTAATAAGAATGCTTTTTTATGACTATTAACTGCCAAATATACTTAAAGAAATATGTTTTTTTCATCATTGACTAAGCACAACTTCACTGTTTAATGTGGTAATTTATAAAACATTTCTTTATATAATTTTCTGTCAACCATTTAGACATTCATTTTTTAGTATCATTAGGATCTGTAACCAAGTTAACTTTTAATCCTGTTTCCACAATTTCTTATATATGGTTACGGTATATAAAATTTAAAGATCTAATCATGGCTAGGTATTCTCACTTTTTTCCTGTTGTTTTAAATGGTTTTGTCTTTGTGTTTACTCTTTATGAAAAAATAAAAATTGACGTATTCCAGTTGCTTATTGTTATTAATTAAATTCAAAATTTCTAATATGACGACACTGTTTCAGCTAATTCTGATTTCTTTTTGATGTTTTTAAATTTAAATCTATATTTTAACTGCTAGAAAAGTAAAACGAAGGCTAGTATACTATTTGAGGGCATATAAATGAATCCTAAAAACACTTAAAAGACTAAAAAGTTTTAAAATTACATTCAAAAGCACATGAAAGAAATCAGAAGTAGCTGGGACAATGCCATCATATATAAGTTAAATATAAAAAATTGGTATTTTATTAGGGATTTTTTCTCATACAGGAACATTTTAGCAAATTTATAATTAACCTGCCAATTTCTTAATTTAAAAAAATCTTTAATTAATATTTTTGGTAAATATTCTAGTTAAAATATGTTAAAATCACAATTAGTAAATCTGGTGAATAACACATGACCAAAATAATCAGTCATCAAACCAGTTTCTGGTTATTAGCCTATTTCTCTCCCTTGAAGACTACACATGGAAAAGGGTGGCTGGGCTAAGGTAGGATTCAAGGATTCTAGAGTCCCTTGGCTAAATATTATCAAGTACATCTAAACTTTAAGATTAATTCTTAGTAGGATGATAGTTCCCTTGGAAAAAGTCCATGCAACTATCAAAATTTCCTCATCTATGTATATTCACGAATAGTTATAGAAGTAATGCTTAAAAAAAAATCCAAGTGAAAGATTTTCAGTAGACTAAATGCATAATATAAAGTTGAACAAAAAGTTTAATGTTTATCAGTTTTATTTTCATATGTATCCTAAATTTTTAAAATAACATTTACAGTTTTTCCAACTAAGATATTAACTTTGAATATTTACTCAATCTCTTATATTATTACCTTTTCTATAATTAATTCAGTACATTGGGTATGATTATTCAATGTCTGTGAAGCCACAAACTGTAGTACTTTTTAATCTAGTCATTTGTTTTTCTGGCCACAGTTGATAGATCAGAAATTTGTTTATGACCCAAAGGCAGCTTGCTATGTTATTTAGGGTTCCATGAAATGGTCACTAACAGGACTGTACCATGCTTATAATTAATTGGCTAATTCTATCAGTTCTCCTCTCTTGTACAGATTGAATGAGAGACAGGAAGAATTAGATGACAACAGTGTAGGCAGAAGAGCAAAGAAAAACAGAGAAGGCAGTTAAGTAGTGGAAACAATGATTAGCCGAGTCGCCATTATGACAGAACACTAGGGAGCAATGGACATTTTTATTTAGAAAACATTATTACCAAATCTCTAGAGCTAAAACTATTTTCAGAGACCTAGTTATAATATTTTTGTGTGGAGAGTCACTAAGCTACTAACGCAACCTGAAGAATGATGACATTCCAGTTAATCATGAAGCCTCGGGATAAGCCAGCAAGTTTTAACATGAGTGACATTCCCAGTTTTTGTGACATCTCACTATGAAATGTGTTCTTGTTTGGCCTTACTTCTTTGTTTATCTTTTTATTTCCATTTTTTAAATTAAATTTATTGGAATGACATTCGTTAACATTATGAATTTCAAGTGTACAATTCTATAATACATCATCTGTATATTGCATTGTGTGCTCACCACCCCAAGTGCTGGTCTCCTTCCATTAGCATGTATTTGACCTCCTTTACCCTCCCCAACCCCACTACCCTTCTCCTCTGGTAACCACCATACTGTTACTTGTATCTATGAGTTTGTTTTGTTTGTTCTGTGTATCTTTACAAGTAAACCCTCATTAACTAATAAAAACTGAAGAGCCTTCATAATCTCATAAGGTTAGCCTGACCCCAGGAATTTTAGTACAGCTTCCATTGTGCATAGATAATTGCTTCACAACATAATAGTGGTTAACAACAACAAATAGGGACCTGATAACAAATATAAATTCAACGTAGAAAAGTAATTTTTAAAATTATGAAAAAGATGAATATAAAGAAAGTATGCAGTACATTTTTAGACCTGGAGATGACATTTTAGATCAGTGCCTTCGAAATGGATTCCAAGAGCTGTACTGCAGAAATGTGTTTATGTTAAAAGGTCATATGCTAAATTTAAACAAGCTTGTTTTCTTTAAAATTATAGGACCCTTAGAGCCTTTAACGTATAAACAGATCCTGTGAAACCTCCAAGATGTAGAATATATAGTATTTCCAAAGTTTCTTGGGTCACAAAGTGATTTTTTTTTAAATGGACGCAGGAGGAAAAGGAGGGAATGTGCCTATTACTGTCTCCCAGAACTAGTGTTTCATGGAAAAAGAGCTTGAGAAACAATTCCTAGATCATACACATCTTGGATGAAATGTACAAGGTGACTGAGTTCTGTTTTGCTATCCCAATTTTGTCTAAAATTATCTCCTCTAAGCTGTTGCACAGAAGGTAAAAGTAGTGATGACTAAAATTATCTTTTTACATCATTACTATTATTAAATCACTTTTTTTAAAAAGAAATATTCATAGTGAATAGAAATTATTATAAAGAAATTTTATAACTACGATGATTCTGTAGAGATGCTTTTAATGCCTTGTGACACTTGGTATGCTGGAAATAAGCATTTAAATCCTTCATGTACCACATCATAAGTATTAAAAGGCTTAAAAATATTTTGTCTTTCCATTATGAGGCTATACTTCTATATTTTTAATTTACTTTAGGAAAAGGTTATCAGTAAACTGTGTTATCTTGTTTCCTTCTTACTAATAAGCTATCATCAGTAACCAAACTTATATTTAAAACACTAGAGAACATTTCAATGCAATATTTTAGACAGAATAAATAACAACCATTACCTTTAGAGTAACAAAGAGAAAAAGGTACAAACCTGGGTGGCCTTTTCCAACTGCAATTTAAGATCTGTCAGTTCCATATTTGTATCGTGTAGCTGTGCTTTCAGCTTTTCATTTTCGGCTAGAATTTGTTCATAAAGCTACAAAAATAAAGGGAGAGGATCAAATTACTTTCCTGCTCTCTTAATATTTTAAGATTTCCTACTGATTTCCTTGCAATATTAAAACAAATAATATAATATATGGCTACTAAAGGATACATTAAAAATATATTTTAATGCTTTGTGGTTGCAAGGCAGAAATTTTTGATTATGCAGGTGTTTGTTCCACATAAACTCTTAAAAATTAGTGCCAGTATTTAAAATTTAAGTACTTCTCTGAAAAATCTGTCTTTTTAGTTTCCATTAATAAAAGTTCAGTTATCTGATAGAGAGGGACCCCATATCTGCAAGTAGTGATAGCTAGAGCTAAAGGGCCACTGTGATCATTAATTGTGGTCTGTGAACTTTTTTGCCTATCATTCCCTCTTGAATCTCTAACAGTAAGATGGAGTATCAGTTACATTAATAATTATATTTATATTTACTAAAGTTAAAAGGAAAGAACTAGTTCTTGAACACGCATAACACCTGAATTTACTACTTCCGTTTCCCTCATCTCTACTACCACCACCATAGATGGCTATAATCAACTCTTTTATATAGACTACTCCAATACTAGAGTTGTTCTCCTGACCTCCATCTAATTTGTTTTATGTACAGTAGCAAGAGTTAACTTTCCAAAATGACAACCTTATAATTTTCATATGCCAACCATTCCATTAACCACCCATTTCATTACTTTATAAAACGTTATATAACTTTGTTGCACACTTTATAAAACTGTTAGAGGATAACTGTTGCAATTTTTAAAGTATACATTCATTAGTATGATTGTATGATAATGTCTATCTCTTCCACTACATGGAAGATGCCCATAAAAACAAGGACAGTATCTCCATTTCCATTGCCCATGAGTGGAAGCTCACTCATTATTTAGTACAGTTCAGTGACTAGATCTTATTCATAATGTAAACTGACCCCCTACCTTCCTTCTATAGCTGATTGGGCTTGTAAGCAAGTGGGAAATTCAAATAGGTGCCAAATACCTGGGGACATGTACAAATTCCAAAAGCCTTCTTTTCTTCCAACAAACTTCATCAGGTTTATTCTAAGCTCGTAATATGAAGAATCATAACAGTGAGAATCCTAGATTGTTCAGCTTCTGTTTATTTCTCAATCACTTCCATCCTTAATCATTAACAGCAGCTGAGCTACCACAAGTTTTTCAGTTACCTAGAAAAAACTGTATTCTCCTAGGAAAAGCCATAATCTTTGGCTGCTTCCTATTAACAAATAAAAGTGTGTGTGTGTGTGTATGTGTGTGTGTGTGTGCATGTATACAACATGCACACACACACACACACACCACCTCTCTCTTTACCTACTGGCCCCTTTCCAGCTCAATCACAGTATCACAGTACTGGTTTGAGACATCACATGTTAAATCAAGTCTTGGGTACTTTCCCCTTTTTTTAAAAAACCAACCAACAAAATAAATAGTTATTTATATTCTACTTATAATTAATTCCTAAAACAAAATTAAAGCAAGTTATTTTAAGATGCTGATTTCATTATGAGTTTCTAGGAATATCTCAACATGTATATTTAAACAAATTATTTTTAATTAAATATAACTAAATAATTCAAGTACCTTTTTAAAGTCAGTTGAGTCATCCTTTTCTAGCCTGCTACTGTAAGGTTTTCTTTCTTCTAAGTAACCATATGATCCAGAGCGACCAAGCAAGGAATCATACCGATCACTAGCTGATGTGGAACAGGTTTCATATCTTCAAAAGATAAGTTTAAGTCAAAATCTTTATTATAGACTTTCACAACTTACATTAACATGCATCCTAGTCTATATTAACTTAATATTCCAAATAGTAAGTAACATTTTCCCTCCTCTGTTATCTAATTAATTTTTGTAATACACATAATAGAAAGTTATTTTTAATATTACTCATTTCCATTACTTGAGGAAGAGATTCAATTTTTCTGTATCTAAGTCAAAATTTAATTCACAAAATGATAAATTATTTCAAAAATTTTAATTGTACTTTTTTCACATTTTAACATCTTTGAAATCAGAACATGGCTTCAACTGATGGTGTATAATAATTTAACTGATAGCTCTTTTTCTTAAGTCATATATAATTAATTATACTTCAGAATTAGTGACATTTTTGATTTGATGAACTGTAGTCTAACTAACTACAGTGTATAGATAAGAGGTTTCTCCGAAACAAGAAAAACATATCTCATTTGTATATGTGAATTCTCTTCTTATCTGGTTCTAAATTTGGGTTACATTTTCTGATAAATGCTACTGCCTCTATATTTCAATTCAATAAATCAGCAGCATTTAATAAAAATTTTGTCTTGGTTTTATAAGGTGTTGGTTAACACATGGGTAAGAAATGGAACGAAGATTAGATTCATGGATATTATGAAAGATTTTTCAAAAGATCACCAATTTGAGCCAGATAACACTTCCTAGTGTCTTCACTGGCTTTATTTTATTTAAAGCAAAAAGGATTCTGAATACCTAATAAAATATCTGGTGGGTTTCATCAGCCTCTGATATTAATAATGATAGTCATTGCTGAAATAACTTAGGAAGCTTAGAAAAACAAGAAAATTTGTCACTGTTGTAAAGATTTAATCTAAGTGACTTATTGTGACTACTGAACTAGAAGTACAGTCTTTGACAGAGAAAGTAATAACAGTTACTAGGTCATCTAAATATTGATAGATTTTTATTACTCAAAATATTTCATCAACTTACAAAATCCATAAAAATTTAGCAACATATTTTAAGAAAGGATAAATATTAGAAAGTGGTAAGAGGTAAAACATACCTAGAAATGGAATCCGTCTGGAAAGAAAAACAAACATAGGCATACTAAATTTTTATGCTCTCATTAAAGTAATGTATTGATTAATCAGTATATTTAACATAACATCAATACTGTTTTCACACTATTTATCATCTATTTACTATATACTTTTAACTTTTATGTGGTTATTCTTAGACATTCTAGAACACAGTCACTATATATTTTTACATTCATAATGCCATATAATTAATTACATTTAGCAATTTAAGGTCATCTTTTGTGAATTCCTACAAGTGCCATCATACAGTATCTTTTAATTACGAAAAACTAATTGGAGACTAAGACACATATCCATTATTTATACCCACTTATATACAATAGTATACACACATTTCGTTTAAACTTTACTTTCTTGGAAATCCAGCTACACATCCTTCAAAGTTTAGAAATTAGGGGGGAGAAAATTATGATTACTATAATTTTCCTACACTAGTGGTATGCTGTATTAAAGTTCCAATAACTTTTCTTATCCAAATGGTGAATAATTAATAGGATAAAAATAGCCTCACTGGAGGCCAAAGTAGTTTTTTTTGGTGGTCATCTTTAGTTCTTTCTCTTTCTGTTGAAACACTCACTGAATCAGTAATTTTCAGTAAAGCAACTCTTCAGAAACGGTGTGTTAAATTTCCAAGTTTAGCTATTTGTATTTTTTCATTGTATTTATCTTCGATTGCATTATAAAATTATTTGGTTCCTTAGGGACTATTTGAAGTCTAATTCAGACTAAAAATGTCTTACTAAAGTCTCTTTAAATTTCCTTTGCAAAACCAATTTTGCATGTTTCCTATTTTTTAATCTAGCTTTATTATTGACTTATTCTTTAAAAAATTAACAATTTTGAAGTTAAATTTTAATTTTCAAGATATTCAAATCCATAACCTACTAAATTGATCTTGAAAGTTCTCATCACAAGAAAAAAACTCTAATTGTGATCCTTTCCCAATATATACAAATATCAAATCATTATTTTGTACACCTGAAATTGATATAATGAAATATTTTAATTATATCTCAAAAAGAGAGCACAAACAAAAGATATTCAAATTCAGGAAAATATCTATGCATGAAATAAAATGTATACATATCAAACAAAAATATCACAATCTCTCCTCATAGTCTGAACTTTGGTTCAGTGATTTAAAATTTAAGATAAATAAAAACTCTAAGCAGTTACAGAAATCACTCGAATTCTATTTCTTTGTCTGTAAAAATTATAGTGTTATCATTTTAAAAATATTTTTAAATTATGGTAAAAAACATGTAACCAAATTTAACATCTAAACTACTTCTGAGTACAGAGTTCAGTAGTGTTAACTCCATTCATATTGTTGTGCAACAGATCTCTAGAACTTTTCATCTTGCAAAATCTAAGTCTACACCCACTGAATATCTCCATATAGCCGCCTCCTTCCAACCCCTGGTAACCACAACTCTGTTTCTATGAGTCTGAATACTTTAGATACCTCATGTTAAGTGGAATCAAACAGTATGTGTTTTCTGTGAACGGCTTATTTTACTTAGCATAATGTCCTTGCTCATTGTGTTTCAAAATGTCTTTTTTCAAGGTCAAAGTATTCTTTTAATTTTTCTGATTACAGTATCATAAGCTCATAATATAAAAAGTTCCTCTATAATTCCCCATCCCTCCAATCCCCTAGATAACCACTGTTACCACTTTTTGTACACATAGCTATGTAAATACATATACTATCTATCCATGCAATATATTTTATTTAATCGATTCCCTACCAATAGACATTAGGGTGTTTTCAATATTTTGCTGTAAGAGCCACACTGCTATAAATTTCTTATAGGTTTATCTTTATATACCTCAGTCATTTACTTGGGAATAAATTTCTAGAAGTGGAATTGCTAAGCTAAAAGGCATAAATGTTTTAGCAAAGCTTCTGATTTGTATTGTTAAACTAATCTCCAAAAGTATGAAATTATTATAGTCTCAAAATCTTATAGAAAAATGCCTACATTAATACTAACTATTCCAAATTTGGACATTATTAACCTTTGCCAATTTCACTTTTGTATTGTTATGTCTTTGGTTATTATTGAGATTAAATGCAATTTCAAACTTATTGGACCTTTATATTTTTCTTTTGTAAATTAACAAATTTTATGTATTACCCCATTTATTTTTTACTGTCTTTTATATAGTACAAATACTAGTCTTTTAAATGTTATAAAAGAAAGCTAAGATTTACTTTTACCAAAAATGTGTCTCAATTTTAATAAGGGTGTCTTCTGTCACATTCTAGCTTAATATATTTAAATAATCAAATCTGTTAATCTTTTCTTTATGGTTTCTTGCTTTGGTGTCATACTTAAATTCTTGATTAATTACTAATGTCTTTTGGATGGTTTTACCATCCAATGGCTTAATGAAAGCAAATCATAATAACTCACATGAAGGAAGCACCATTTTTGAATAAACGATAATATTATAATATAATTCAAATGTGCTGTGATAAAATTTATCAATTTTCTTTTAACTTATATCTTGAAGGTAGACTGCTTGAGTTTCAGATGCTGTTCAGAATTTTCAAGAACTTTTAGGTATCTGACAATGTACTTTTTCTTTGAAGCAAAAAAGCAAATGCCAGAAAATCTCTTTTCAATGTGGTCAACTTAGATTCTATAAACTCAATAGTAGTTTTGTTATCAAACACACTTTTGAGGTAATAATAACACTATTTCACAAAATGCACAGAAGAAATTTGCTGCTCATACTTTTTCACAGAAAAGTAAGGGCTAATGCTACACATTTTTAAAAGACAGCAGCACAGTTGTTGGGTAGAAGCACTTTACTAGTCAACTGTAGAAGACAGACACTGTGGGTTAGTGTCTTAACTTCCTTCCTCCTTTCCTCTTGGTGCAGCAGTCATTACGTTTAGGTGAGATGTATGTAGCTGCATTAGTAGCACAATGGCTGCAGCACCTCAGTGGTGGGCCTTGTCTGATCTAAGCCAATTATTATAATCTCAGATGTATGAGGTAAACCGGCCTGAGGATAAAGATGACACAGAGGGTTGTGTAATATAACTGTACAATAAATTCTCTTTGTTTAATCCAGTTTGAGTATTGTTTTCTGTTACTTATAACTGAAAGAATACTAGCACAAAGCAAGGTATAAATAATTCTCTATTTAAAATGAACAAAAACTATTTAAACTGCCTGGTATTAAGAAAATTTTCTTCTTAGAAACAATGTTCTACTCAACCTTAATGTATCTTATGTATAATTTTAACAGTAAAATTTAAACACAATGTATATCAATATGTTTCAAAGTCACAGCTCCACCCCTACCTCCACCCCAGCCTCCTGGGATGGGGCATCTGTGTGTGGTAAGGCAGTGAGAAGCATCAGTTGGGGATGGTTTACTAATTCCCTCCCTCTTGTTTACCTGTCCATTGTTTTTCCTTGAAAGATGGGACTTCATAGGGTACCACTGGGAAAGAAAGATGATGGACAGGTTTATAGAATATTATAAACCAGAGACATAGGTAAATTTGAAAAGTGTTGATAATTGCTAGGCAAAGGGTTTGAAAGTGACAAAACTTTAGCCCTACAAATAATTTACTCATTGAAGTAATTTCTCAATCTGTCTGTCTGTCTGCCTAAAGATAAAATAAAAGTGCCATTTGGGTCAAAACAGGCAAACCTGGCCCTAAAAGTAATATCCACAGTCACCTGGCACAGGTAAACAATGCCTGGTCACTTTGCATTAGTATAGATCCTTGATGATTAAAGGAAATATTAACTCTATTTAAGAACACCAAGTCAAAATGAAGAAATGAGCAGAATGTCATTTCAGGCTATAAAGTACTGAATCTATAAGATTAGAACTCAATACTGAATTAGGGGGAAGCTAGTGGGACTTTTCACCATTTGCAAACAATGCAACTTTAAGTTTTGAAACTTGCCTTAATTTCTTCATTGGTACTGAGTGGGGCAAAAAGAACTCTTTTCAGAAGATTGTTGGAAAGATCAGTTGTGTTAATGAACATAAAAGTGTTTCAGAGACACTAAATTTCTAAACAAATATAAAGAAAATTAAAAAGGCCTATTATCTTCTCTAGCACAAAACTCTGCCATTTAACAAAACTAATATCTACTACTTCTGGATATTCTTTAGATACTTTTCTTTGGTATTTTCCTTTTCAACTTTGAAGATTAATTTACATATAATAAACTACATCCATTTACAGTACAGTTTGATGCATTTTGACAGTTTTGTATATCTATAAATCTACCACTACAATCAAGATTTGGAACACCTCTACAACCTCTATAATGTTATTTGTGACCCTTTCTGATCCCTCCAACTCTGATTCCAGAGAAATACTGTTAAGTCTATCCCCAGCACTGAGGTACAGTGTGCAGTAACTGTCTTGCATGAATAAATATATACACAAGTAAAAAGTAATCCTTAAGAAATACGAATAAGTCTAAATACAAAAAATATAGCTTTTTACCTGAGTTTCCTTCTTATTGGATCCCTCTTCTGTATCTGATTGTTGTTCTTGTTCATTTTCATCGCTCTAAAACAGATTATCAATTTATTTTAGAAAAGTTAAGATAAATTTCAAACAGTTGATATTTAAATACTTTAGGGCTTTTCTAATTTAAAATGACCCTTGAGAAAAATCTACACCAAATCGGTAAAAAGGAAAAACTGAGGAAGCCTATTTTATCTGCACGGTACATGGAACTAGGTTAGCACATATGGTGAAGAAAGACAATCTACCTAACAAACTGAATTAGGAAACAGGTTGGGGTAAGGAAGCTGGATACCTAGCATGAGAAAGAAGATATGCCATTTTATATTGTAACGATACTACAGGTACTTCATCAATGTAAGTACTATTTACCTGCTCAACTATAATGAGAGCAAAAACAGAAAATTCACTATTTTAAGCAAGAAAAACTGGATTCTGTACACTTGGCAAGATTTATGCAATAGCCCTATTATGTTTAGGTAGTTTGTCCATCTAAAATTTCTTGGGAGTTTATAGCATACCAAATAGAAAACCAAAGTCTCAGCTAAAAGCCTAGACTCTAGACTATGGGAATATCCTGTTACCGGGCCTTGAACAACTAAATAAGCCCTAGCAGTGTGAATGGGAAAAAAAGGAAAATCTGTATTCAAATAATAAATATATTAATATCCCATCATGAACTGATTGTATACACTGCAGTTTAATGAGAGAATACAGAAACTGAAGATAAAAAAAAGCAGGGAGCTCAGCGGTCCTGAAAAATAGTAACAACAAATAAAAGGAAATCTAATAATATAACAGCAAAAAGCAGCCTAATATACATCACTTTTTCTTTCACAGAGCACTTGGTTCTTTTGTATTTTGTATGATATAGGTTCAAACATGCAGCTATGAAGGGGAAAGGAGATCTGTGCTTTGATGGCTCATTAGAACACAATTCAATGCAGGCTCAAATTAAAAAGTGAGTTTTGCTAATATGGATTTCAAGAAGAATCCTTATAATGCTGGTTAAGTGTATGACTCCAGAAAGCAGAGTTCTGAAGGGAAACTTGGTCTGAATAAAACTGGAGAAAAAGAAATGCTATACTATAATAGATACAGCTTTGCCCATGAAACTCATAAAACATTAAGTTATTAATAAGATAATTTTAAATACTGAGTTACTGTGTTTGAGTACTGAGACTGTAAAGTTTTATTTTACTGTTATTAAAATGTTACTGGGCAGTCAAAAAATTTTATCATACATCACAAACTTCCTGATGGAGAAACAAAAATACCTTGCCAAAAGAATATTGAACCAGAATCTGATCAATTTTATATCTGCGACTATTAAGTGATAGGAAAGAAAAACTACATGAATGTATTAAACTACACCTCTGGGATATGAGAACCCATCCAGTTCATTAGTACATAATTTTAAGAAATAAAAAGTGGAATGGAGAGAGAAATTTACTGGTTTTAAAAGAGACTTTAAAGAAATAATTAATCATAATGTATAGTTCTTATTTGGATCCTAATCAAACCAACGAAGTATAAAACTACAATAACAAATCACTTTATGGCATGTATGAATTAAGTGGATAGTAAAACTGAATATTCAATATTAAGAATTTAATGTTAATTTATTTAATAAATATAATCACGATATTGTGACCATTTATCTGATAACACATACTATTTTTTAAAATAAAATTTTAATTAAAAAATAAGTCCTTATCTCTTAAAAATATATACTGAAAATCTGACAGAAAAAATGATATGTTAAGATTTTCTTCAAAGTAATATGGGAATTGGAGTAGTAGTGGAGATTTAGCTTCAATAATAAATGCCTGAAGTGGGGTCATTATACTTTTCTGTTACCTTTGCACGGTTTAAGTTTTCTGTATTAAAGATTAAAAAAAAATGAAAAAAATCAAGAGATTAAATGAAACAAATTATGCTTGTTCTTCTGTAGTTATATGCTGTATTGAAATAGTATAAATTTCACATTAACAATGTTCTCATGTGTATGAATAGCAATGGCAGGCACACAATCAGGGATCAGGTAAAAAATTAAATTCTATAGGAGCAATTGTTATAATTTTGTAAGTAAAGCACTGCTTCTAACCAGTATCACTTGAGATGGAAATAATTGTTATGTATATTTTAAACTAATATTCATGAAAATGGGATTGAGTATCCTTCTTTTAAGAATTTCTAAGGTAAGGGAGTTTAGTTATTATACAATAATCAATATATGTATACTGAGCAGCAGCCATTATTATTTTTATTCCAAAATTAGGACAAAGCTCCTGCTTTTAATACCAAAATTCAAAGTAGTTAGTTGTTAACTATCCTTTATAAAGAACTCTTTTTAATTAATAATTTGACTCAAAACACATAGTGATGATCTAAAAAATATATAAACTGAGGTGTATAAGAAATTATTAGTATGTACTTTTGAAAAGATAAAGCATACTAACTATCAAGTAGTTATATTTTAATAGGTTCTCACATCTTGTGTCCAAAATGAAACTCCTGTAGATCTTCTTTTCTCTCTTGGTCGCCGTCGTTCTCTGATTGATTTAGGCTGTGATTTATCTTCTCCTTCTTTTTCCTCTTCTCTCTTTTCTCCTTCTGTTAAGGATTCAAATACACCACATGGTAACAATATATCTTGACGGTATTTTACAAGGCAATGTAAAAACAATTCTAAGTCAACCTTCTTTTCGAAACCTTCTAAAATTCTCTAATCATTATTAAATTTTGCCCCT
Source organism: Macroglossus sobrinus (assembly GCA_004027375.1). Classification (NCBI taxonomy): domain Eukaryota; kingdom Metazoa; phylum Chordata; class Mammalia; order Chiroptera; family Pteropodidae; genus Macroglossus; species Macroglossus sobrinus. Next base: position 412,118 of record PVKZ01000323.1, on the reverse strand, counting down.
TTTAGTGACCCTAATAACATTTGGTTTGAACATGTACCTATAGCTCTCATCAGGTATGTTCTTGAGTATCAATTATAACTAATTTTAATTACTTCATTTTCTTAGTGCCTAAAACAGAAGTTTTGCTCAAAAGACACAATAATATTTACTAAATAGAAAATAATTGAATCCTAAGAAAAGAATAGGCTCCACTTATTACCATATGATAGGGAAATAGTTACTATATTCGAAATTATCACTTCAAGATAATAAACAAATGGTTCTTAATTATGGAACAGCTAGTAGGTATCATATAAATTTATCTGTTTCTGCTTCTACTATTCCCAGTCCTCATTCCACAAAATAAATATACAGTATTCATTTCATTTCCATTAGAGCAAATCTATTTTTTTCTGTAAAAAAAAAATTATCTTTAAATATTTAAATTTAAAATTTAAATCATTTCTTCAATTAAAAAAAAATCAATGTCAAAAAAATATTAGTCATAAAATTTGTTTTCTTCCTGAGACAATTGACTTCAGACTTACATACTAAAAGAATATTAAGGCCTTTGACTATGGTTTAAAGAGTAACATATATAAAACAATGTAATGTTAAAATAATTTTTAAGAGGCTCCCTGTGACATCAGCAAAGAAGCACAGCAAAAGATAGCTCCAAATTATAGTATTAAGAAGGGTTTTAAAGTTATTTTTGGAATCAGTTTAGAGCAAAAATCTCAAACTCCAATTCCTGTAGTGGCAAGCCAGGTAATATAAATGGGCCAAGAGAGCTCTACTCCAAGGGGGTGGTGAGCTCTTAATACCTGGCTCCAGCCAACTGATGACATGTGAAAAGTCAGACCCAGTGATGCTGAACCTTCCAACTGTTCAAAAGAAGATGGAAATCTGAACTTTTATGCAAATATCTCTAATTTTAAATGTTGGCTTAAAATTTTTATAAGCATTACATGGGCCTTTCTTAGTGGATTGAAGAACTGAAATATCTCAATGAGCAACAAAAGAAACTTCAGTTGGAAATTGGGAAAAATTTAATTTTCTGAAGTTTATCCTATATGATTAATGCTATCATCATGACTAATACTATGAAATTTTGATTTTAAAACATAAAATGCCTATAATTAGGAATAATTTTCTTGTATAGTAACTTTTCTAATATTGGTAGACAGATTTTTGTGATGCCTTAGGTTATTAAGCTATATGTATCATCAAAGACAAATATTTTTGTGACATCTTAGGTTATAAAGATATACACATCAATACCAAATCATATATTTTTCTATTTTTATTTTCTACTTTTCTCATTCTTAACAATCATGTCATTTAGGTAGAATGATTCCCAGCTTAGAATGTTGTTTCTTTTCTGTTAAAATATATGAGGAAAAAACAATTTAAAGGATTATTTGAAATAAACAAAGTGTTTCTGAAATTTTATTTTTTACCTCTTTCATTTTCTTTTGTTAATCCTCTTGAGTAAGCAGAAGTTATACCTACAAGACTATTTGGCCTGTTTATTTGACTTGAAGCATAGAGTGAACTGCTCATGGTAGAAAGTGAAGAGGAGGGAGTGGTTGAACTTGAAGTTGATACTGATCTGTAACGCTGATAAGTCTGTAAAATGTTAGAATTAAAACCCACTTGAAATATTAACCACAGTTAAAAATACAGAGAACACTTATATTCATTTCAATTGAAAAGTACTCTTCTAATCATGTCAAAATATTCAAATTTCTAATTAAAATTCTTTTGGGTATTTTGTATATGGTTTGCTGTTATATAAATCTCTCTTGTATTTTGAAAATTACAAGAACTATTCCTACCATTTGACTTAACTGTGTCATTGGTATACTATTACCTCATCATATGTTCTGGAGTATTTCTGTTTATATTCATCTTCTCTAGATGTTTCTGACTCTTTCTTTTCTTCCTGCTTCTCTTTATCCTGCTTTTCTTTTTCCTCTTTTTCTTTTTCTTCATTTTCTTGTTCTCTGGTTCGGGTAGAACGACTTCTTCCTATTGTTTTCTCAGCTTCCTGGAGATCAGTCAATGTTACCCCCTGCACACAAAAGAAGATAAATATAATTACGAGAGGCATTAAAGCTCATTTCAAAAGGATGTTTATAAGTAGATAAGTATGAATGTATTAAAAGTCAAATATGCATGTTTGGAATTGGTCTGCAAATTGAAACAATTTTTACTCAGTCACATTCATTCTATGAAGAATCATCAGGAGCAAATACAATAACAGGTAGTGGGAAAAATAAAAAATATGTGCAAGAAATTGTCTCTATATTCAAGTACAAAGCAGCATACAAAATGTGTGTAAGAAATTGTCTCGAGTACAAAACAGCATACAAAATGACAGAAGTACCATATGTATATTGCTATTTCCAAAAAGTTCAGGAAAAGAGCCAAAATTACATTGTTTATATATAAATTTATACGTATTTATGTTTTTATGTATGTATATGCACAGAGAGATTTCAGTAAAAAATAACTTTGCAGGTTAAGCCTTGAAGAACAGGTTGAATTTCAAGAAGTAAAGGTACAAAGACAGAAAAAATATATTAAGACCCTAGCAAATGGTTCGACTTGATATATGAGTAATGCTAAGGATCAAATAGGTGAATAGACTTCGGTAGTCCTCAACTGGAAGAAAGGAAAGGCACAAAAGGATATACAGGATATAATTAGAATAGCAAGGAGCAGGTAAGGAGACAAACAGTCTGAGTGACATTTTTCTTATACTTGCATAGTAGCTGTTTGATACACCTAATAGAATTATTCTCCCCAACTCCAAAAAGGCATAGAATTCTTTAATAATTAATAGATATATGACTAATTTGTTTTCATACTTATAAAATACAGTGCCAGACACATTAGGAATAAAAAATTAATACTCGAAGAAGTACAAGGCATATGCTAATGATGTGAAATGTTTAACAGTGTACCATATAAAAAAGGTTGTGGGAGGAGTACTAAAAGCAACCTTTTATCTTTAAAAATTTACTTGAATTATATACTGACAATATTTTCACTGAAAAGGGAATAGGGAAAGGTAATTTATTTTGAAGTTTTATATATTATACACATTAAATATACCTGTGTTGATCTTCTAGACTGTCTTGCTTGTCTAGATCTTGCTTTTCTTTGGGATTCAGACTCTTCATCTCTAACAGGAGTGAGGTATGATCTACAGTAATAAATAAAAATAGTTGGAGATATAATATTTGTGAATGTAATTACATATGAATGTGAGTAAAACAGACATTGAGCATTTTAATGGGTTTTGAGAAAGTTTTCAGAAAATGGGTACACTCACTCTGAAATTCAGGAATGAACCCTGATAATTTGTTAGATTAAATAGAACTAATCATATTAACATATCACAGTTTATCAAGTCCTTTTTTTTTTTTAAATAGCAGAAAATAAACGCTTTATTAAAAGGCAAAGTACACTTCCAGATGTGGAAACAGGTCTGAGCAAGACAAGCATGGCTCAAAAGGCCCTACTTTTTTGTTCCCCCCTCAAATCATTAATGCCGTTCCTCTTAACCTCATTTTTGATTCCCTGAAACACCATCCCAGATCATATACAAAGTTATTTGGCTAAACTCCAGACTGTTTATGTCTTTTTATGGTACAATGATTAGACTGACAAGTTAAGCAGGACTTCCTGTATTCCTATCATTGTGTGTTTATTGATGTTTTTGGCAGTTGTTATACTCTTGTTCACACTTTGAGTTCTCTGAAAATTCAAGTGGTTTTATACATAAACTGCTTTAAAATCAGCTCTTGAGCAATTCATTTCCTGATATGAAGAAGGGACTTGGCATTTATTTTCACTAAATGTCATCTTATAAATCTAAGTCTATTTTCCATCCTGTCTTAGGACATGCATAATTTCAAAAGTATGCAATCTATATCAATAGTTAAATAATTAATTAAAGGGTTGAACAGGCAAAGATAAGACTTAGCCCTGCAACTCAAGAAGAAAACTTCCCTCCTATGATCACTATTACTTGGAAAGTTTTTTTTTTTTTTTTTGTATTGCAGGGCTCTGTTTTATAATTTTCATTCCATATATCAACTCTCTAGAGCTTTACGTTTTTTATTTAGATGTAACAGATTCTTTCTATTTTTATAACAATGCTAATGATTTTTCTGCAGCAAGTAATATAAAAGGAGAAGAACCAATAAATTTGTTATTAGTTTAAGAAACATTAATTCTGCGATATGAGAAGGAGCTTGTTATTGAAGGTGGTTTTTAAATTTGCTATACACTCTCACTTTCTCCATGAAAATAAATATATTAAAGGGACTGAGAAGTACTGAGGGAAGAAACTGTTTAACTGTGTTAAACCCAGCATTTTCCAAAATCAATTAAGTATTAATTTTTTCCTTTGGTGATCAACCTACTAAATGTGGAAAAATGGTCCATCAGGTATCACCTGGGAAAATATGGTGCCATGGCTAGATTTTTTTATCCATTCATTTAACACTTATTTATGCATCTACTGACCCTATAAAATTTATGTTTTTTGGACTTCTATCAGATGAGAAGAAAATAATAAAAGGTGATAAAACCTAAATGTGATAACAATCTAGTTAAACAAAAAGTTTGTAAGAGCCCATATGGCTGCATATCACTTCAGCATTTCATGAGCTGCTCTAAAAGTAAGCATGACAACGGACTATTGAACTCTAACTCCAATTAAGTATTTAGTTAAAAATTTCATATTTAGTTTAGAACAGGAAAATCTGCATTGCTATTCTTCTCTTTTTTTCTCTATGGCAGATAGCACTAATCGACCATCACATTCTTTTCCAAGGAGCCTAGATTCTTTTTCAATACAATTTCAAGCTGCCATGAAAGTTAATAAATCTATTTATCATATCTGCTTTAATATATGCAGGTTAAGGGGATAAAAATTAATAGTTAAAAGTTATAAAATCTGTTCATTAAAAGTTTCCTTATAACATTTGCCCCACACTAGCATACAAATCTAGACTATCAATTTCTAACACTTTTATTTCCTATATTTGATAGTCTCTATCTGATACTCAGTTCCTCTCTTCATCCTTGGGGTACCTATAGAGAGCAGACCTCTAAGAATAGGATGTAGAGAAGAAAAATAATTCATATATTTTATGTATTTTTAATTCCAAAGAGCTGATCATGAAAAAGACACTAGAATATACCAGTCATACTCCACTGCTGCCTTAATCATTATTATATCATATTGTCTTATTGGATCTCTTATAACTACATAGAATATATAAGTTTACTCTCCTAGTCTTTTACTAGTTTTAGATTGCTTGCTATTTTCTGAGCAACCCAAAGGTGATTTTTAAATTAGGTTTTTTTCCTCCCAATAAATGCAATTATTCCATATATATATTTATTCCACTGACGTTTATTGGTTGAAATATTCATATAAATTTATAATGTTTATATTTGGCTAGTCAATCATATTACATTTTTAAAAACCTGAATACCAACCCTTGTTTCTCATTCAGCATTTTTCCTTTCAGAAGGAAGATAAATGGGAGCTAGCAGAGCCAAGGGAGAATGGTGGAAGAGGGTAGTTATTAGTAAAGTACTGCCTTGCAGTTTGAAGACTATGGAGAATTAGAAATACTTTATTTTTTTCATTAAAACAATGAAAAAATTTGTTATCATGCTCCATCTATTTAAAGCTAGCTTCTCCTCCCTTTTCCCTAACCCCCAATTAATCCACTGGAAATATTAACAAAAACAGGACTCCTCATCCAATCCTAATCAAGACAGGAAAATTCTAAAATATGGTGTAATTTAATAGCGTGCATGGCAATTTTAGATAATATCCAAAAGTACATATTTGTAAGAGTACCTAAAATGTCATAAATGTATATTGATTTTTGTCAGCCACGGTATATTCTTAAATCATCATGTATACATTTTGGGGGCAAATTTTCAACCACATACATTTCAAAAAATTAATGAAATTTAATTAAAAGACAAACAAAAGAGGCCAACAATGTAGTCAAACTTGCAAACAAATATTTGACATAGAACAAAGCACAAACATTAATATTACTGCAAACATCAATGAACAAGGTAAGACAAACAAAATTTCTCTAATAGAGACCAGGAACAATCTCAATAAATACATTTGTTTCTTGCGTTACTAGAACCTGCAGTCCTTATAATATCTCCAAAAATTAATTTTCAATCTTTAATTTCTTTTAGTATTAATTCTAAAATGTTGAAATTCAGCTCTCTCCAATAACATAAAAATTTTTTTTAAAAGTTAAGATTAAGAATCATTAATTTGTTCTGAAACAACAGATGATTCTGGGGTGACCTTCATTAGACTGTCACTGGAAATTTTAAAAAAGCATGGAATCCTAGAGATAAATAGGATTCTGAAAGTTAGCAATTATATAAATCAAAAACCTCATTTTACAGAAATTCTGACCTGGAGAGAACTCTAACTTTAGGCTTAACACAGGAGGAAAAAAAAACAAGGACTGCTGATCCTTTGTTCCCTTCAACCCAAACCCCCTCTGCTCCATAAAAGCAAAACCCTCAAATTCGTTTTCACACATTTGAGAATGATGGATGCCTATACTCTTCTAATTTCTGTTGGCTGTGTGGTCTTATTGAGACATTTCAAAAACCTGACTTAAATTTATAGAAAAATAAATAAAAAATAATTCAAATATGATATAACCTACACTGGTATTCAAATTAAAAAATTCAAACTGCTTATAGTTGTGTTATCACTATCTTTCACTATAAAGAGATAAAATGTAAATATTTTGGCAGAAACTAAAGATGTAATGACAGGAAAGGAAATATTTAAGTTTTTTACTTTTCATACATTTACCACAAATATTACTCTAAGGATACTACTATAAGGATGCACTGTGCGAAGCACCAGAGATAAAGGATGTAACATCTGTTTATGAACACTAAGTGCCAGAAGTAAAACGAAGTTAATCTGGTATTTTAGTGAGGAAAATATCAGTTATGTAGCTAATTTAATTTTTAAGAATAAAATATTTTAAAAGGTTCCATTTAGCTTTTTAAGGTTTTCATCTTTCTCAAGAGGAAAAACAAAATTCAAAGATAGGGAGTTTAGATGATATAATCTTGGGCCTAGCCTTAGTTCTCATACAAATTATATAAATGTGGATAAGTCATTTAATATCTCTGGATCTCAGTTTCTTTCTGTAAATCAAGGACATCATAAAAGATAATAGGTAAGTTCCTTTCCACATCTATGATTCCATGTGAGAAAAACAGAAAGAAGTGAGCAATGCTCATAAATGTATTAAAGCACACAAAATAAATTCATAGATCCTTAAAAATTTTTAATAAGTGCCTTCTATGTACTAGAATTAAAACTAAGTGAATGTATCAACATAGAATTATTTGGCTTACAAATATGCACCAGAAGCCTTTCTTCACCAAGAAAATCTTTACAGATAATTTCTTTCATTAACCTATTGGAGAGATGGTCACCAACTTCATAAGATTAAAAAACAAAACAAACAACTTTTATCACTGGGAAAGATATATCGGGAGTCCTATTAGGACCTTTACACACCTGCGTCTCTCCCTGACCTCTGATGTGGAGGAGACAGTGCCGGCAGTAGTTGTAGTCAGGGTTGTGGTAGAGGCTGCAGCATTTACAACAGTTGGAGCAACAGGAATGGTCACTGCCGTAGGAACACTGTCCTTTTCTTTCTCAGTACTATCCTCAGCCCACAAACGATTTGAGGTACTATAGCATCATAAGCAGCAACACAAAAAGAGAAAAGGAAAACAGCTAAACAATGAAAGCACTTTCTAGCAGCTGAAAACATGTGACTACAGGGATGGATTTTTTTAAAACACAAGGCAAGGCATATTTCAACTATGCACCAAAAAGCTCACCCAGAGCTGTGAAAGTGAGAAATTTATGTTTTAAGCACTCTAATTCAAGTCCAGTTCATAATTTAGGAACTTAAATTTTTTTCCCCAGACATGCATAACTGCCTCTTTTTGGAACCAATTTTTATTTGTAAATAATTTTAACAAGGTAAATGAAAAAATCCAGAGCCCCACAATCTTCTAAACAAAAACGCATGCACATACATAAGCGCACAGTAGGCCTGAACACAAAATGTATCTGTGACTCACCTGCTTTGTGTGCCTGCTGAGGAAGAACCCGTTGTAATCTTTGTAGTAGTGCTTGTGCTGGAAAGCAGGCTTTTCTGAAGCCCAGCTGCAGAGGTAACTGTTGGTGTTGATGTGGTGCTTGGAACACTAGAACTAATCAAATCATCTTGTCTTCTACCAAAGGAGTAACTAAAGAAAAGAGTCATATCTATATAGGATGTGTTTGTATGTGTATTTTATAGTTAATGTCTATACATTATACAGATTCACAAAGCTAGGAAAAATCTAAAAAAACTGTGTTCCTAAATACACCACCAGCTCCAGCACCAAGAGTTGCACCTACAACTTGCTAGAGTTTAGATGATTTCACTAACTTGGTAGTGTATCATTTTACTACCTCCCCATTCTACCTCAACAAGAATCAAAGATGATCTCATCTGACATTTTACATTTCTAGAACTGTTCCAGATCATATGGTTATGACAGGCTGGGCCTGAGAAAAACACTTTGGTTTGGTTTTACTCAGGGAAAGCTAAGACTTTGAAATTTTGGAAGAAAATTGTTTCAGCAATGGATCACATCTCTAGGAATGATCCATGCTTATATTATATTTGTTCATCTTTTACTCTTTTTTGGTTGTTTTAGCAGAGAAATAATTTATAGCCTCCCCTCCCTTCCATATGATATCACCAACATTCTAATTCAAGGCATTTACTTAGCTCTAAGACAAGTGAAAATTTTCCAGGTCACCAGTGATGACCAAGATCAATTAAGACACTAATCTATATCAAATGCTCTAGTCAACTATATTATATCTCAAAAAACTTAATTAAATATATATACAGCAGGTCCTCAAATAAGGTTTTGCTCCACACTGTTTCATTATCACATTGATGAGATGCTGTAGGCACTTAATTCTTGTATACCAATCAGCCTACATTAAAATTAGTTTTGTTATACATCATTTCATTTAATGTCACACAACCTAATGAAGACGCTATATGAGGACTGACTAACATATTAGAAAGGCATAAGTTGAAGCAAACTTTCACCCATCTTTATTTATTTTAGAAAAGCCTCATTTTTATAAAATACACAAAAGTTACTTAAGAATTATATTATTACCTTTTATGATAAGTTGATCCTTCATTAATTGAGCTATTCCTTTTGAAGTCATCTTCCCATTTTCTTCTTGTATAAGAACTACTTGTTCGCAAACTTGAAGAATCTCTGTAAAAAAAATATCCTTCAGATTCTAGTAGATAATTTGTAAGAAAACCATGTATTAATAAACATTAGTGGTTGTAGAAACTAGAAAAGTCCCTTGAAAAAACACTTTGAGACACTTAGTAAGAAGTAATTCCATTTCTAGGATTCTGTCCCTAAGGTATAAATCTAATTAAAGGAAGAAAATTAAGATGTTTACAAAAGTTTTGTTCATGATCAAGAAATATTAGACAATTTAAATTTCCATAGTTTGAGGAGGAGATATGGTTACTTTAACTTCAGCAAACCTACTCTATGGACACTATGTACTAATAAAAAAACAATGTTTACTTAAAACATATATTAGCATATAAACTACATATGAGATGTCAGATAAAAAAGTCGAGATACAAAACTGGATGTTACAACATGTTTATAACTACACTAAAAAGCTCTCATCCTCTGTGTGCTGAAAAATAGGAAGAAACAAACTAAATTAAGAGCTTTTCCCCTTTCTTCTTTTTCTTTTTCTGTATGTTCCAAATATTTAGAGAACATATACTAGTTTGCGACCTCATTTTCTACCACTGTCCCCTCACTCTGTTCCAGTCACTATGCCTCTTTTTGCTATTTCACGAACATACCAAGCCAGAACCTCCTCAGGAGTACTTGGTGTTCTATCAGGAATACCCTCCATCTCTTTCTGCAACCCATATCCCACATAATTCCAACAATGTTCATGCTTTAACTCTCACGCTAGATAATAAAAATTTCATAGTAAAAACAAAGCAAATCATAATAAATCCACCTGTTTTCTTTCTCTTCAATGTCAGATGTACTGGCTAGTCTTCTTGGTATTGTAGGTGTAACATATGCAAGCCTAGTTCCTTTACTATCTTTCTCCTACACAACAGAAAAAAAAACATGAATGAAAATAAATTTGTGATACTTGCAGGTACTGCTAAGAATATTAAAGAGTATTCAACAATGAATAATTACATAGCCATCACTGTTTCTAGCCAAACTTTAAAAGATTAATGTCTATCAACAGTCAAGTACTATAACCACTAAATGACAGTTTGTTTGAATTACTTTTATTTCTCCTTTTATCTAGAATTAGATAATATTTTAACATAGGAAAGAAAAATTCCTCTACAGTTTGACTTTTTCTACAACTTCTGTAACAGATTATTCATAGTATAGTATCATAGGGTAAAGTATCCCTATTTATTTCAGAGAAATAAGGTCTCAAATATGGTTCACTAAAAAGCCCTAATCGCTTATGTTATATAAGGTATTTATTGCTTTAATATTATATCCTTTAATATATATCATTAAAATATTCAAAACAAAAGTTATTTAAATTATATTTATCTGAATCTGGTTGAAAATGTAGTGACGATGGCATCTGATCTATTCCCACTATACTGGCAATAAGTAGTTGGAAACAACTGGTCAATAAATTTATACAAAATAAAAAATATTAAAATTACTTAATGAGAAATTCTATTTCTAAATTTCTGATAAAAGAAATATTTCTCAATAGAGGAAAAAACTATATGGAAAAAAATGTCCAAGCATCGACAAACACAGTAGAAAATAATCTATCAACTATATAAAATAACACTGAATGACATTCTATTTGACGAAATTTAAAATTGCCTTTCAAAATATAATAGTTATTTACTCATCAAGACAAAGTTGCTTGTGATATAAGAGATGAAATATCGAGTAGAGAAATGAGAAAATACTGGATAAGTATAACCAACGAGAATAATCATATTCTAGAAGAAATGTACTTCTAAACTTCGGAAAACTTTCCTAATAAACAAATAAGCTTGCTCCTTGATAAATTTTATTGTAAATTCCAAAGTAAGATAAAATGTTCCTTAATTGAGTATAGTCAGATTCTCCCAATTCCACCTAGATATTTGTTTAAGGCAGGTACACTTGTATTGTCATGTTAATTCATTGTCAGGTGAATTAAGTTGAAACACAGGTCTAATGACAAATAGAAAAGCCACCAGATTTGATGTTCCTGGAAAACAAATCGTTAGTTTTTATAGAACCCAGACTGTGAAATAGATTACCTTTTCTTTATTATCCAAAGAGGAGGAAAGTCTAGGACTTGAAGCTGAACGCATAACACCTGCAGTGTCTTTTTCTTTCTGAGCCTCCTTAGATGCTGTGATTTCTGCAAGTGCACCATAACTGCCAGTCTTTCTAAGTCCTAACCTCCAAGATGCAGGAGACTCATCTTTTCTCTCTTCTTCTTTGGAAGAAATTTTTGTAGCTGAGGTTGGAAACTGTTTATATTTTATTTTTATGAAAAAGAAAAAGAATTATCAAGACTGATCAGTCCTTAAACTGGGAATAATAAATTCACAGATAAAATGTCTAAAATTATAGTTAATAGTTTCAGAAGAAACACTTTTACTAAGTAGGTTAATGTCTTAGTCAAAGTGTAAAGGTATAAAACTGAAAAAGGCATGAACTACCTTTCCAGAAGTTAGATTTAACAAAGCACACTCCACACTTTATATCACACAGAAAAATTATGATGCAGATAGAGAACAGAAATGAGCACACCATAAGGACTTAAAACCATGCATCTTGGGAACCAATATTCATATTAAACTGGTTATATTGTAACCTAATATAAATCCTTGCACATAGAAATGCCTCACCATAGATTTTTCACCCTTATTGGGCACAAGAACAATGCCAGTTTTGCGCAAGCCCTGCCTCCATGATGCAGGATCTACAGATTCCACCACAGGCAAGGTAGGAGCAATGAAATCATACTAAAGCCAATTAAAATGAGACAGGTAAAGAGATAAAGATTGAAAGTACGAAAACAGAAAAGGAAGTTATGAGCAAAACACATTTTTTTCCTTTTAAAAAGAATTTTATAATAAATTAAATCCCAATGACTGGGTAATAATCCAATCTTTAAAAGTCACTGGGAACAAGTTCCACTTTCAGCATGAGAGAATCTGAAAGACTCTAATAGAGAAACTTCTATCTAAAGCAGTTAAAGGTCTGTAGAGTGGATAATATAGCATGTGAATGAACAAAGCACTTGAATTTTGCTTTTATTCCTTTATATAATTGGTTAAACATTCTTAAATCTAGCATAACCAACAAAAATGAAATCAGATATATTTTCTAACATTTATTTCAATATTTTTAATATCATAACCTTATATTTACTGTTTGATTTTCCCACCAAACATTAAACATTTCAACTAAAAACTATTTTTATACAAATATTTATTTCACTTCCAGAACTTTCCTTTGAACAGCCCTAAAAGTGAAATCTGTTATCTTTAATTAGTTCACTTCATCAACTTAACTTATAGCATTTAAATATTCAACCACAGTTAAATATAAGTGGGTGACTATAGTGACTGACTAGCTGCTACAAGCAGGGGATATGAATACTTAAAAAACTTTCTTTCATATTTAATGCCAAAGTTTGCTATTATTAGCAGCTTAGTAGAGCTTGTTAAAGCAACCATATATCAGAGGGCTACTTGATGTACAAAACTGTTATTAACATACCTCTGGTACTTCCAGTAATTAATTCCTATCAATAGGATTGAAAATAAACACATGATGTACAGCATTCCTCAGTTTCCAAAATGTGCACTGAGGCATTCCAAGGCGCCAGAACAGAACCATAGGGGCGCTATGAGGGATTTCTCATTTAAAGTTCTAAGAGAAGCACAGTGACATCTGTTGGACACTACACAAACTGCTATAAGTTAACTGCTCTTAACTTATATTTACCTACTTCAGAAATGAAACAAATAGGTATTTCTTTTGGGCAAGGGGCACCACGAAAAACATTAGTAAAACACTAGGGGCTCTGCTGACTGAGAAAAGTTCAGGAACCTCTGTAGACACTGAGGTGACTAGTTATCAATTTTTGAGTTTAAAGTCATAGTACTCTAGAACAGGAACTGGCAAACTATTCCATAAAAAGCCAGATTGTAAATTTTAGGCTTTGAGACCACAGGGTCTCTGTTGTAACTCATCTATGCTGCTGCAGCACAAATGCAGCCATAGGTAATACCTAAGTGAATAAATGTGGCTGTGTTACAATAAAAATTTATTTAGGAATAGTGGAATTTGAATTTGTCACAAAATTGTCTTCTTTTGATTCCCTCCCCCCAACCACTAAATATTTAAAAAGTATTCTCTCTTGTGCACTGTACAAAAATAGGTACGTGGACCAGCTCTGGCCCACAGACCATGGTTGCCAATTCCAACCCTGAAACCGCCCCAAACTGGAAATAAATGTTTTTCCTCTATGATAAAATAGTCATATAGCAGTAACATTTACTGAATGTTATTTAAAAAAGGGTAACATTTAATTAGTAACAAATGTTTATTGGTAAAGTAAAGTGCTTCACATGGATTATCTCGTTTAATCCATACAACAACCCAATGAAATACTATTACTGTTAGAGTTGAGAAAAATAGGGCAGTGTTTCCAATTTTGAAATGAACATTTGTTGCACTATACAATATAATGGATATACTTCCATTTTATCTGACATGAATTTGCATTTAAGTTCCAGTTTATTTGTTTAAAAGCATCTTTAGTTTTATTTGGTATATAAATGAACCTCTCTGAAATACTAAACCATACCTTCTCCTTGAAACAAGTCTTTTGGCTTTTATAACAGAAAACTATTTTTTGACTTTCTTACTCTTCTGATCACCCCGCTTCTCAGTCTTTTTGTTGTTTCTGTCATAGTCCTGCAACATAAGCACTCCGAGAATGTTCTCAGATCTCCCATTTTCTTTGTTCACTTCCTTCTCCCAAAGGTTTGCAGTAGGGTCTTCTCTACTTCTTCAGGCCAAATGTTAACTGTATTCAGCTTATTCTCGAATTTGTTACTCTCCAACTCACTCTGACTCCTAAATTCCAAGTCCTGAATTTCTATTTATCTTTCGAATGGATTACTAGAACGATAGTCAGAATCTGGAACTCAACATGACTAAAATCAAACATCTTTATTTCCAAATCAACTTTTAGTTCCCCCATTTCTATTAACGGCATCAATAATCTCTTCGGTCCCCTATTTTTGAAACTTCTAAGTCATGTTAGACTTCTCTGTCACCTTCACCATCTATCTATAAAGTCTCTAAATCTCCTCCTTTCTTTTATAAGACCACTGCCACTTCTCTAGTTTATAGTCTTATCATCCTGGGCAACTTCAATGATTATCTAATAAACCTCTCAGTCAGTCTTTCACCTTCAAATACATCTGTACTTGCTATCAGATATTCTATGAAGAATAATTCTCTCATGGCCTTGTTCAAACATCTTGTATAATTCTCTACTATCTGTCAAATTATAAAAATGTTATCATAGAAATGAAGACATTCTTCAATTTGACTCTATTTTTCCTGCTTTGTTTTGTGTATGTACCTTATACATCGATCAAACTAAACAACTCATTTTTCATGCAAAATACTATATATTATTTCTACCTGGCTCACACTGTTTTCTTCTCTCCCTTCAACAAACTATACAAAATCTTCCTTTCCTCTGTTTAGTTGAAATACTACCTTAAGATCTATCATTCTTTAAGATCTATCTCAAATGTTCTAATTTCATTACATCAAATTAAATGTAATTTCTTTCGTTTTTTAAACAATTATTCTACATTTGTATATTTTATCAGCATATTTCATATACCAACAGCATTCAGTAGTCTTTTGTTAAATTATTATTATGCTTAATAATTGGATTCAATGAACTAAAACACTTAATTCCAAGAACATTCTAATTTTTACTATTTAGTAAAGAAAAAATGGTTTATGCTTATTGGAATTTATGTGCTACAGCAGAATAGGTAATCATCTTTGGAGATCTCAACAGTATTTATTTTGACTACAGTATTATATAATTATTTTCAGTT
Source organism: Macroglossus sobrinus (assembly GCA_004027375.1). Classification (NCBI taxonomy): domain Eukaryota; kingdom Metazoa; phylum Chordata; class Mammalia; order Chiroptera; family Pteropodidae; genus Macroglossus; species Macroglossus sobrinus. The sequence continues at coordinate 396,831 of PVKZ01000323.1, read as the reverse complement.
AAAATCTTAAATAATATAATCAAACTGATGGTTTTATAGCTAACATCTCCACAAATAATAGGCCTGATCTCATTACTACAGAAATAGTTCTTTATTTTTAGCTGGAGTTGAGGACTTAAGAGATGACTTAAAGTAAATATATCCATTTCTCTATAGATACCCTGAGTTATTATAGAATATAAGTGATATTTAATACTGACTCCTGTTCTGTGATCTATTCCTTTCCATGAGTGTGTGTGTGTGTGTGTGTGTGTGTGTGTGTGTGTGTATGCGCGTGCCCGCATGTGCACACTAGTGGAGCAAGCTAGAGAACTTAAGATAATTGTAAATATCTGAAGCAGAATAGTAAGTGGAATAGAAAAACAGAACTCTTAACTGCAAAATCTAAGACGCATTTACAAATGAACGCTTTATGTAAGGAAATTTGTATGTCTGGTCTCTAAGTTACAGGAAAAATACTGAAACAAAATTAAAAAACAATAATACTGATAATATTGCTCTATCCATTAAAATAACACTTCAAATTTTTTAAACACCATGACACTTCACTGCTTTGAATAAAATTTGGCTACAAAACCTTAAAAACAAAAACCAAAAGTCAGTTTTGAAATCGAGAATTACAATTTCTAAATAAGTAAATTATAGAAATAAATAGTTGTTATTAGATCAATTTAATTACAGAATCAGAAGTAATTCTGAATAAGAATTTTTAAAGAGGTTATTAGCTCACTAATCTAACAGTTATTAAGTATCTGCTTTCAGTTAGAGAAGTTGGCATAAAATGAGAAATAAATTACCATAAATCTGAGGTGACGCCTAAGAAAAATGTAATTGATTATAAGATGTCTACTGTAATTATCTGACTATGGTAGGGAAGAGATTGCTTAGCTAAATACTCAAAAGAACAACAGTTTCTTGACCAGCTATTCCAAGAGGTTGGAGCTTTTGGAAACTTTTGATAATCTTATTGTTCCAACAGATAAAAAAATCAAAAGAGATAAAAGTTTAGTGTTCACTGATAAAGTATATAGGGGTTCTAGAATTAAATAAAACTACAGTTAAAGCAGCTCATGGTGACACCAGTTATGGCAATAACCGTTTTTAAAAATTCTGCAGGACAGGTTGCTTCTGGAGAATTTCATTTTAAAGCACATGTAATAATTATGATCATATAAACATGGGTTCTAACTGAATTCAAGAAGGCCTCAGTTCTAGAATACAGAAAGCAAGATAACTCATTCATATAGTTTCCCGATATTCATATTGTACCAGGAAAATCCATACATTTTTACTACTAAGAATTCACATTATTCTTATTCCTCAGGAAAAGTTTTAGAGGAGGATTATTTCTAACAGTATGGATTTTAAAAAAATTCTCTAGTTTATAATTTTATAAGATTTACATTTTGACCACTTGGAGCCAAATCCAAGTATTAGCAAGGCTGAAACTGTGATAGAAACACTACAGGAATTTAAAGTCAGTCCCCAAACCCATGCAAACCAAATAATGTCAGACAAGCAACAAAATAAAAAGTTCAAAGGCAGAGACATGACAGCTAAACAAATTGTGCAATCCTCGAGTGGACATTTGATTTAAAAAAATGAGTATGAACGACATTATTGGGAGCGCAACTGGGAAAATCTTAAGTGTGGTCTGTACATTAGTGAAGAGATAACAGTATTACATCAAAGTTAAATTTCCTAATTATGATAATTTTAGTGTGGGAGTGAAAGATAATGACTTTGTATTTAGGAAACAAATACTGAAGTATTTAGAGATCAAATGTTATACTGATTGCAACTAATTTTTAACTGGTTCTGAAAAAGTGCATGTGTACAGAGAGGGAAATGAGTGTGCTAATTAAAGATAAGGGCTGGGAAAAAGAGCTTTTAAAAAGAGATAAGTTTTAAAAAAGATAAGTAAAAAAAACAAAACAGAACCCTTAATCTTTAATTTGGATTAATAGAAGTATAGGTTCTGGAGTAGCAAGGAAAAAGAAAATCTTTAAAAAGATCAACACAATGGTTCAAAAAGCACTGTTTGGTAGAGAAAAGGAAGCAAGAAGGACAGAGAGCAAATGAAGAACACAGTAAGGGAGAAGAGGAAGAAATGAAACTAAAATTTGGAGAGAGTCAGTCACTAGACAGGCCTTGTAAACCAAAGCTTACAAGGTCAACTATTTTCTCTTTGTTTATTGTTTTTGTTTTATCTCTTATTTATTTATTTTTGACAGCCAGAAAAATAGTAACTCACCCAAAGTCATAACTACTTCTAACGTGGGGTCAGGAGCTAATAATCTCTGGTTTGTCTTCCGAGATCATGCTCCTACTAGTGTATCATACTTGCATGCCTGGTGCTTTGTATTGAATTAGAAAATTTGAATTCTAGTTCTCTCATTGACTTGTGGTAGCACTTTTTGTGTTTAGCCTTTGCTCATGTGAAATTGTCAAAATGCACCTTAACAGAGATAAAAGAAATGAAATTTGTGTTTCTCAAAAGTACAACAGAATTAAAAACTACCATGATGATCAGTTTTCATATAAAATTTAATCTTTATGCCATTTATTTTTGCTATCAATGGTAAAATTGAAAAAAGTATTTAAAAAAATATAATATGGTTCAAAGGAACTCTCAGTCAAATTAAAGAAAGAAAAATGTATTCTTATTCTAAAACCATAAATATTTTTGGAATAAATTATAAAAATGTAGAACTTAATGCTTTAGCTAAAATGGTGCTTAAACAGAATATATGTACTTTTAGCAAACACAGTTTTAGCTTACCTTTTTAATAGGTGATGTAGGTGTTGCCTGACCAGATGACACAGTAGGTGTTGTAACAGCTACAGGAGCTGCTTGTGTACTAGAAGTATTGACATTAGTTACAGAAGCCACGGGTTTTGTCTTATCTATTTTAATTAAAAAAAAAAGAAGAAAAACATTAAGAGTCAAAATTCTATATTAATTCAGTTTCAATGACTGGGAAAATATTACGTTATAGTCTATCTTTATTTAAGGTTTTGTTAAATCAAATTCTTTTCTCACTATTATCCCTTTTAACAAGTGAATTTTTAAGGAGTTTCTAAAAATGTCTCAATACATATGCTGAAGTAAATAAGATAATGTGAAGAAACACAACAAAGCTTCTAAGAATAAAAAGCACAAATAGAGTCTGACTTTTGTACTTTTAACTCTATAGAAAATTTAAAAATCTTTAAAATTAATATTTAAAACTTGAATGCATGAATACAATGTTACTTAACAATTTACAAGAGCTATGTAATTTTCTAATGGATAAACAATTTATGTTGCTTAGATAAAACTGATGGCTCCTCTTTATTCCAGGGAATCTAAAAGTGCTTTTTGTCAATATTCCCGTTAAACAGTATGCTTCATTGTCACAAAGAGCATACCTTTTTGCCCTCAAAACATCTATAAGTTAAATGGACATAAATATCAGCTGAATTAGGTTAAATCTCTTTTCATATTGCATCAAGAAAATTTCCAACTAGTAATGAACCACTTAGAAAGATTTTTTAAAGTACTAGAAAAATTCATCTGATACTTTTGAGAATATACTGTTTTAAAGCCCAATAAAATACTCATTTTCAAAATATTACTTCTCTCCCTCCTTAACCTCCTTTGGTTAGTTTTCCAAAGAAATTTCCATCTTAAGTTATTATTATTGTATAGTGTTGTACTTTATAAGTAGACAAAATTAAAATATTCTTATCTTTAGGGTCTATACACATCCTACTAACAACTTAAATCTGCAATGATTCATTCAATTCTATTTGTGACTAAGAAAACATCCATAAGATGTTAATAAGGTAAAAAAACCACTATCTCAAACTATACCAAAGGATAAGGTCAAACCAAAATATTTAAAAATCACTATAACCTTAGCTTTTCAAATAAACGGAATGAGCTAGATCAGTCTAATAAATTTTATTCTCATTGTTAGATAATACCTCTTTTCCTTCAACAGAAGTTAGCCTAGTCAGCACAGTTCAATACAAATCATATATAATCTAATTAGACCATCTTCCTGGAAAACGAGGCACCTAACTAGAGAGAGAGTAATTCAATAAATATTTATTAAGTGTCTCCATACTTCAGGTACTGTCATAGGTACTGGGGATGCATCAGCCAATGAAAAAACAGACTATCTTAACAGAGCTTACAGTCTAGTAGAATAAATAAAAAACAAGAAAAAAATTAAACAGATTTTCTTTCATTTTATATTCTCCTTTCTTCCTATTTTCTCTCAATTTAATAATTTGTTTTTTATTAGAGCAACCTACACACCAAAGAGTGTATATGCATGTATGTAAACATTGGTTTAAGAATAGTGAAACAAACTCCATGTGCCACCATCGAACTTAAATAAACATTATCAATATTGTCGAAGCCCTTCTATCCATTTGATTTCAGTGAAGAATGACAATTTCAAGTCCAAGAGGGAAAAAAACCTGAAAGCGAAAATATGCCTCCTCCTTTTCATTCTCTCTACTACCTCTTAAATTTACAATTTTGAAAGGAAATTAAATTTTTGGTTAAGTTCCTATTTTAATCTGATTTATGAAAAGAACACTGAAAAAAAATTTTATTTAAAAAAAATTCAGCAATACATTTTATGTCAAATAGTTTCCCAAGGAAATAACCTTACAAAAAGTAGAAAAAAGAAACAGCTTAGAAATCGTCAAATAAAGCTGTAGCTCTACAGGGAAACGGCTGCTTTCTCAAGCTTGCCAAATAAAGTATGATAAAGCCTTGTTGATATTAAAAGAGTGAGAGAGAAGGAACCACACAACATTTACATGGATTAATTCTTAAGACAGCGTCAAATTTTCCTGGCACGACTGACTACTAACTACAGGAAGAACAAAATTATCATAGTACAATGCTTCAGAGAAACATTTAAAGTTAGATTAGTGAGAAATTAAGCAGAGAGTGATTGGTATGCTTAAATTCCAAACAGGGAACTAATACAATGCAATTTGATGGTAACTGGTTCTATCTGTATTTTATTTCTCATTTTACAAGAAGAAAATTTCAACCAAAAGAGGTCAGGAGAATTACTAGTTAGCAGCATAAATGGTCTAAATCTGAAGTCTTTTCTTTGTTTTAAATAACTACTCCCCAGTGTCTATCACTGAACAGTGTATTGTATACAAAGGGTTAATTAAGAAAAAAATTAGATAACAAAATCTCAGAAATCTCTGAGATGCTTTAATTTCTAATTCTCAAATTCTTACTATTTTACACAAGTAATAAAAGACTTGACACAGGAGTTAGGAGATCTGGCTATCTTGTGCACAAGTGAATTATCTGATTTGTTATTATATTTTTTACTTGGCTGGGGCCAAGACATGTCTCACAGAGAGATTAACTACATAAAAAAAACTTTAAATATGGCCAAAAATATCTGAGTCAATTTAAATTTCAATGATAATCATTTTATCTTTTCGTTTTAGTAAAATAAACAAGAGAAACAGCACAAAATTAAAGTGCCTTAATTAGGTAAGGACATATATTGAGCATATTTAAGTTAGTAGAGTTTAATTTTATACAATTATTATACAAAAGCTAACATTTATAATTGTTATATACTATCCACATAAAGCAGGTATTATCATCAATTTGAGATTAAATTACCCACTTCTTCAATTACATGCATGAATCAAATCAATCTGTGTACTTAAACATTGTGTATGCTGATTCTCATATAAATTGCTTTTATAATTAGAAATATTTTAATTAGCATGTTATACAAATAAATTATAATATTAATGACTACCTGTTGATTTAGCTGTCTCACCAAAGCAAAAGATATACTGACTTACCTGACCAGCAATGTGACAGCAATAAATAAAAAAATTAAAGGCCTAAGTAAATGGCTAGTATCTAGCCATTTATATAGCTCAAAAACTCTATGTGTATTCCCCCCCCAAAATAATTGGTAACTTGTCAGATTAGCAAGCTTCAAGTAAATATAGGAATCTCAAATACATTACCAGGAAACAAAGCCAGCGTATATCTTTTTAGCAACATTTTTTTTTTTTATGGAAAACAGAAATAACAGTATGTTCCTTAACATGTGTTTACTGAGTAAATGTTAGCTTCTCACATTTTCTTAAATATTTTGCTCAGTGCATAAAAGTAAAATGATTCAAAACTGTTGTTGTTTGTAGAGGAGATATAGGGAGTCCAAGAAATTCCAGAGCTCCATTTGTGTTAACCAATGACCACTGAACTGGTTCTGATAGTGATAACAATTTTTTCATTGAACAAAAAACTTAATGAAAACGGTATTTTTTTTTTTCTGATAAAGTTATGTTAAAATGCCAAGTTACAGAACTCAAAAATGGTAATTCTGAAACTGTATGCTGTTCAGAAGTTTTGAGTGATTAACTGATACAGGATAAGTTAACAAATGTTCATTAATGAAAGTAATTTGGTAAACAAAATCTATAAAAACATGTGGGCCAGAGGAAAAAAATGCATAAACAATATCTTTGATAATAAAAATAAAAAAAATGAAAATTGTCATAGTAAGTTTGTAAAGCAATTTGGCAGATCTATGAAAATCGAAAATGTAATTAATAATTCAATTTTAAAATATAGCTATTAGAGAATCTCTTGCATATACACACAGAGGCAATCACAGAAATGATTGCTGCAGCATTATTTGCAACAACAAAAAACCGGGAAAAAGGTAATTATTTATCAGAATGAAAATGGATGTTTTTAATGAATACAACATAGCAACTAAAGGTATAAGTTATGTAGATATACATACATATAAACAAATTTTAAAAAATAAAACTTCTGAGTGAAAAAAAGCAAGTTGTGTAACAACTCATGGAGTGTGAAAATAAAAATACAAAACCACCTTACAATTACTATGTATTACTTCTCATGTACATAAAAGTATAAAAATGGCCTAAAGATTACAGAAAAAATTCATGATGGTGATTATCTCTGGGAAGAAAGGAAAAGGAAGAACACTAGGGCTCATGGTTAAAAAGACAACTGTAATGTTCTAATTTTATTTAAAGAAAAATTTAAAGCAAATATAACTACATGTCAACAGTCGTTAGGTCTTGGTATTTGGAATATATAAATGTTTATTCTATTACATATTTCTATGTTTTTAAATTTTCTCAAACAAAGCAAATTTTCTATACCCCCCAGAGGAAAGTATCTTGAGTTATCTCCAACTTCCTAAAATTTTACTGTTTCTTAGGTAATATTCAGAATGCTGCTAGGATCAGCTTCTCAGACTTCTGGGCCTCAGAAAGTAGCAAGAACTTTCTTGAACTACTGGAAACCTAATTACACCCTATCTGTACCATCTTACGGAAGATTTATAAGCCTCTTCACGTATCTTAAAAACATAGGTCAGAAAAACACAGATGAACACAGAAGCTTCCAGGTAATTAGAGAACAATAAAATCACAACTATACTTATGTTTTTAAATACTCCCTGAAAGGTAATTTACTGACTTGGTACATATTCGAGCAAGTAGCAAATCAGTCTGAAAGTTTCAAAATTAAAACCTGAACTCATCTTACTTTACATTGAATCAAATGTCACTGAAAATCCCTGTATCCTTCAAATTTTACCTGTTTCAGCTTCTGATTCTGAGTCATCTTCCTCATCTTCTTCACTAGAGCAGCTAGATTCATCTTTCTTTCCTTCTTCTTCATCATCAACCTTTTCTTGTTCCAGAGATTCAATACGGGATGCATTTTTCTCTGGCTCAATAATCAATGTCTCTTTGCTATGAAAGGAAAATAGCTTTAAAAGATTATATATACACAAAAAGTCAAAAAAACCTTAATTTTTCCCAGATCCACAAAATCTAACAATCATGTCTGTGTCCATCATGCAAACTCATTTTTAACAATAACAAAACCTAAAATTTTACTTACTTTTTAAAGGTCTTCTGTGATTGATTATTTTCCATATTGGCTGTTGATTCAATTAGTGGAGATTTCTTTTCTCGTTTTTCACTATGGAGCTTTATAAAAGTTATGCAAAGAAAAATAGAATACTATTAAAATAATATTAGGAAGCAAAATACAGAATTTCAAGCAATAAAGTGGTTTTCTAAAAACTAAACAAAGACAAAATACAACAAATAAAAGATTTAAGTTGCACCTGTAAAGAACATGGATAAAGAATAAAAAGGATGAGAAAGTTAAAAAGCTCCATGAAGGATTAAATTGGATTTTTTTTCGATCCCTCAGACTTTAGTTCACTGAGAAATTCAGGGTCTAATCACCACTTAGGATGTCTGATGATATTTTACTTAAAAATCTGTTTCCTAGTTTCATTACTCCTTTCTTATATAGGGCCTGCTGTTTGAGAAATCTGAGATATTTATAGTCTCTACTTTCTAAGCAAACTTACTTATGCAATTATAAAAACATGTTTTTCTTGAGAACATATATGTTATAGAAATATTCATGTTGTGAATAGGAAGTTAGAGAAATGTGGAAAAGTAACAGAAAGACAAGAATAGCACCATTACTCCTTTATTTTCACTGTCATTTAGTTTTAGTCCCAGGAATAATTTAGAATGAAAAAGTACAAAACATCACAGGAATACTTTTTAAAACTAACTGAAACTCAAAGCTATTAAGTGAATTCACTAATATAATTTTTAGGTAACCATCAAACATACCAGGTTTTGTTTCTTTTGCAACTCTTCTAAATATCCTAAAATGTCTTCATCTGCTACATCAAAGGCTGTCTGGCCCTAGGTAGGAAACAAGGGAAGTGATGATGGTAAAAAGTCAGTATATTATAAAATGTCTTTGATGATTCCAATGATTATATAGGAAGACATTAGATAACACTGTTTTATGGTAGCTATAAGACACAGTATGTGAGACTTGAAGGAGATGTAAGAGAAATCCACATGAGTGAGAAGCAACTGATCATTCCCGGACAATTTTTTTGGTTACAACTTTATTTAGATGTAATTCACATACCACATACTCACCCATTTAAAGTATACAAGTCAACAGTTTTTAGTATATTCAGAGTTTTACAACCACAACACAATCAATTTTAGAACATTTTCATCACCCCCTAAAAAATCAACATACCCATTAGCAGTCACTTCCTCACTTTCCCATCTCCCCTAGAATGAGACAAACACTAATCTATTTTCTGTTAGTATGAATTTGCCTGCTCTGGGCAGTTCATATAAATGAAATCATACAATATGTGATCCTTAGTGACTGGCTTTTTTCACTTTGCATAATGTTTTTAAGGCTCATCCATGTTGTGTAGCATGTATCACCACTTCATTTTTATTGCTGAATATCCCATTGCATGACATACCACATTTACTATCTATTTAGTAGTTGAAAAACATTTGCTTTTGTTTTCTGCCTTCTAACTATATATAATGAAAAATACTGTTATGAACATTCATGTACAAGTTTTTATGGAGACATCTGTTTTCATTACCTTAGGTATATAGCTCTGAGTGAAATTACTGGATCACATGGTTAAGTACATATTTAGCTTTTGAGGCTTTCTTTTTGATACCTCCATAAAAATTAACTAAATACTTAGTAAAGTAATAAAATAAAAATATTTATTTCTAAACTGCTTAAAGTTCAGCCAGCCATAGGTATGGCTTAGTTTCAAAAAGTAGTCCAGATGAACATCTGTCAATCTATTTTTATTCATTGTGGAAAAGAAAATTTCAAAGAGCTGTTGACCAAACATAGTAAGGATTTTTCCTGCTGCCTGCATTAGTCTTTATAATAATCCTACTGTTACAAGTTTCCAGAATGCCCAGAAGTTCACAATTAGAAATCATTCTGAAAGAAAATTCAAATTTCTTTCACAAGAGGAGTCCCACATCCATAGCAAAGTCGGATGGGTAAATAATGACTTCTAAAATCACACAAATTCTTCCATTTAAAAACAAACAAAACTACCACCCTCGATTCTATACTATCAGGATGGTGACATCTGCCTAGGAGTTAAATTTCTTAATACTACTCCATATTCGAACTAGCTTTTTCATTGTCTGTTTATAAAAGATATGGTCTATAACATATACCTTGAAAGTACATAATATGCTGCTTTATCAAGATAGGAGAATGTATGTATTTAAATTTTAGATTCAACAACACTTTTATATCTGCCTTTTCTTATTACAAAGTCTTCCCAGTAAGAACTTAAGAGGCAATCTATCCTTCCCCATTCAGTCCAAAGTTTCAGCTGTAATAAACTGCCCCTGCCATTTCCACCTTGCGTATTAAATGCTAAGAATTAAATTTCTGAAGAATAAAGAACTCTGAAACAAAATAAGTGGCTCAAAATCTGAAAGTGATTTTTAGATCAGCAATACATGTTAATCTCAGTTTTGCTCTCTCATATTCTCTATGATTCTACAATGTTATATATGCTATATTTGTTAAGCAAACTGTGTTCAAGATTATGTTATTATTTGGAAATATCTCACTGGCTTCTTTTTAAGTATTAAATTAAGCATTTATCAACCCATATAAATGAAATACAACATCTTGAACATTTTTTTGAACTATAATAAAATTTGAGCAGCAATTAAAGGTAATGGGGCTATTTCAGTAACCAAGGAACTTTCCTTTATAAGAATAAGAAATTGGATTGCCTTACTAACCTTTCTTTTCACTTTCTCCCTTGATAAATGAGTCTACTTTGCAAACAGCAGCTGATAGAAAATAAAAACTAGAGTAAAATGCAGGCTATAAACAGAAGACTTTCTAATTTCAAAAAAGCACACCCTTCAACTTAACTCAGTAACTTAACCATGCTCCTTAAACAATTGATAGGACAGTTATGAAGCTAACCAATTGTAAAATTATAAACATTATCTGATTCTTAACTTCTATAAGGCTACTATCCTTCAATAATAGAGTACTAACGAAGTAGGGAATATAAGCAGTCACTCAAAGCAACCAGGAAACAAGTGAGGAGGGCTCAATAGTGAGGCATGAAAAAATAGCTCTATCATTTAAGAAAACTATCTTTAAAAAATTACTGCTTAAAAAAAATCAGTCTAATACATTTGTAAATTACCAGAGCCACAGTAGAACCACTGTTTAACTTCATAGTCTCTTCAGTCTTCTTTCCTCACTTATTCTAACTAAATTGTGTTTCTAGCTATGATCCCTCTTCATCTTCACAACAACCAGTGAAGCAGTCAGAACAAGCATTATTATGATTCGCATTGTACAGATTAGGAAACCCAGGCTCTGAGTGTATTTGTCCAAGGTCATGCAGGTAAGTGAAGGGTAAGTGGGAGTAGAATCTAGGTCTCTATTGCTCCACTGTCTTTATAGAAAATAAGAAGAAACCCTGATAGAATCAGAAAAAAAATTCACTGTGCCCATTAATAACAGAAGCAGTTTTGTCATTCTTTTAAATCTTTACAATGACAGCTATGAAGCTAAAGAGTTTTCTACCAATGACTGTAATACCTGCCTGCATGTAGAGATAATTTCAACTAGAAATGCATCTTAGTTAATATTGTAAAAGGGACAATATTTGGGTACATTCTAGTAAAACAATTATTTTAATAAGTTAAGGAAGCAAAATAAAATTATATCTTTATATTTAAAGTTTGTATCACATAATTTATAATGAGTTAAAATGACAGCAAATGTTTTACAGTTTGTAAATAAGGTAAAGAAATGAGACCAAAATCTCTAAATATGTAAGTTTAGAACATTTTTTCTATTTTCATGTAAAAAGACTTTTAAGCTTTACATAATATGGTTTATTGAATTATATACACTCCCCAAATTATGTTTTCTATTAGTAAAAAATTCACCTATATTCTGAATATATCTTATGTATATTTCTTGACATCATTTAAAAAAGAAATTTAGCAAAAAATTTTCAATATACAAGTACTGAAGAAAGTATCAAATGATAAGATAAATGCATATAGTCAGGCTTAATCAATTAAGAATAATTTGTTTCGATTGAACATTAAGTATGACATGTTATTTTAAAATATAGTCAGTGAAAGCAGAGATAGCCTAACTCACAAAGGCAAAATTATAAAATTAAGTCTAATAAAAATATCTTCAATCACTATAGAATATAGTTCTCAAAAAAAAAAAAAGAATAAGAGCTTGTATTGGGGTATATTTATGTCACCAGGGCCTTTAGAATCCTTTATATAACTCTTCACTATTAAAAGACATCTTGAAAATTTGATATTTTAAAGAAAAATCATATTTTGATAAACATTTTAAAATTACATTTTTATAACTTATGAGACAGTATTTGGAAAAATAAAATATAAGAAATAAAAAACTAAAAAAAGATGCAGAAGAACTTAGCAGAATAAAAAGAAACAGTTATTAGGGCTTTAAGTAAATTATTCTACCTCTCTAATCATGTTCCCCAATCTCCAAAACTCATATAACAACTTCATAGGGTTGTTAAACAAAAAAATAGCATTCTTCTAAAACAAGTTGAAAACTATAAAATCCTAAGGAATTATGAGGGACAATTCTTTTAAGATCATATAAAGATGCACCAAAGTGATGAAATGAGAGGATAAGTATTAAAATACAGGGTGGCACAAGGAAATACTATTATAGTAATACAGAAACAAAAGGTGAAGCAAAATGATTTTATATGTAGTTTTCCTCCTAGAGCTTCATAATGAATTTTATGGCACAGGAATTAGACAATTATAGAACAGATGCAAGATAAAATAATTTTTTCTCATACCTACTACATATTGCATGTTTCACTAGCAAACACATGTTTAAAGTAGGAAGTGATATAATCTTGTTTGAAAACCATTTCTATTAAAAAGTTTCTCTCTCTGGTCCTTATTTAGAGGCCACTATCACTGAATGAACCATTATCAGTATTGCCCATGTCAGTGAACAAGTGGCCTGTAGGGGGCTCTATTTGGGAGAGAGACAGGAATGCAGAACAGATTGCAGAAGGGACTCATTCACTAATTTCTTCATAAAAATCCCAATTGCTGGGGGAATTTCTTCAGTGAAGGAGAGGAATATTAACTGTCAAGATAAAATTAGCTGGTCTTCACTGAAAATTAAATAGTATCAACATTCATTTGTCTTTTAATACTAATTACAGAACAGAAAACTTATGATAAAAAACAATGAAGCAAATTATCAAAAATTTTGATAAAAATATTTAGATTGAATACTCATAATTAGATTGAATATATATAAGGGCAAACCTATACTTACAAATGGATCATTCCCAAACATTTTTTATCTTGACTCTCCTGAAGATTCTCACAACTTCCTATGATTTCTTGCCTTCACATTTCTTAAAACATTTATAAATATATATATGAAATACTCAAAAAAGAGCAAAGTAGTTCAGAGGACTTCTTTATCTCTTTATGTAAGCAACTAGAACATGAATCTGCACTATTACCCTCAATCTACAACTATGTACCTGTGCGAAAATCATGGGCATGTGTTTTATCTCTTTCCTTTGCGAATCCCTAATTAGAAACTGCAGTTACTAGCATAACCAGCACCAGTACTCATATCAGTGGACACCATAGATTTAGATAGCCCTGTCTGAAAAAAGATGAGATCATTTTAAAAACATCTAGTAAGTAATTTACTACATTAACCTATGAAATGCCATATATAAGATATTCTATGGAAGTTAAAGATAATTAAGCTCACTAGAAAAAAACACGTTTTAAGCTCTCCAACTATTGATAGATGATTCTTATCTACCAATAAGGAATGGGAAGGAACTAGTAAGAATGTTGGTGACACTGACAGTACTTGAAAGGGAGCAGAGGAGAAAAATCTAATCGAATAAGAAATCTGATAACTTCAATATGTTCACAATTTTGTGAAAAGCACTGATATGACATTTGCTCCCTCCTTCCCTCTAACTGGATTTTATTAAAGTATATCATTTACCTCACTAAATGCAAAACTAGGAGACTAGATATTTTATCTCAAATCTTATTTGGCACAAAACCTTATTATGGTTTTTAAATTCTCACCTGATATAAGACCCTACGATTCATGTCACTTAAAAAGCTACTATAAGCAAGCTGATATAAGACTAGTAGCTATAGAGAATTAATGTAATCACTGAAAAAGTAATACTTCTTTCTTGGCGGAATAAGGACAAAACCTCCTCATAGGTAGCTGAAAAAGATTTAAACAATTAATTGATAATAAGAATCAATAAATAATTGACAAAATATTGTTTTTTATAGTTAATAAAACTTAATGAAATTATACAATTTATATCCCTTTAATATTTTTGAGATAAAAACCATATTTCTAAAAGTTAAGATATTTAAAATACATTTAAAAGGCCTACCACTTTGTTGACCATCTCCATATCGCACAGATTGTCCACTAAAATTCGACATGCTTCTTCTTTACCCCAGTGAGCTGCAGCATGAAGAGGTGTCCAGCCATCGTAATCTTTAATATTAACATCATAGCCAGCCTGTATTAAAAGTCTAAAAGAAAATATAACAAATTAGATAATCATTAAAATCTAGAAATGAGTAAATAATCAATGGCTTTATACCATGTGCGTTAACAAAAAAAAAGCAATGTATTTTTCTTTTCATAGCTCAGATCCTCTCTCCTCAATGAATTAATATGGGGAAAAGAAAATAATTCTCAGAAAACCCTAGCAAAGGGGATTTTGAGTTACTGCCATATTAATGCATTCAGTTTTAATTAATTCCTAATGACTGTGTCTTATACTTTGGTGTGACGCTGATTAATTCTTGTTACTATGACTTGTTATTTAAAATTTTCAGAGGAAAGTCTATATAGTTTTTCAATGTGAGATCAAAAACTACTGGATTAATTTGTATGTTAGACTGATTTATTGCAGGGATATCTTCAAGTGTCCATACGACATATCATTCTCAGGCTTAATGTATTCTAAAAAAATACTGAGATTAAACAAGCTTATTTTGTAGTGTTTTTGTTGTCTTACAGTTCAGGAACTGGTTTGTGAATGCTTTCATGAACCTTTATGATCTACCAAGGGAAATTTTCTTAAGAAAATGACAATATGACTGTTCGGAACAAAACAAAGCAAAACAAATATTCTAAAGAGTTGAGCCTACTTTTCAGTAGCAGTAGATAGCGGATATTTCAATCGTCAGCAAAGCTAGAAAATAGGAATACATTTTAATACAAAGTAAAGAACTGTAAAAAATTATATTAGTATGCCCTTCTGACTGGGTATAGACATTAACCTTTATTTTATTCAGAAATTAAGATCAGAGACAACAAAGAATGTGTCTATAAAATGCACACAGCAAGTCCAACATACATACCCCCACGAGCACAGGCGAAACACTAAATACTTTTACAACTCATGAAATATGGTGACTTTCATTTTACTTTACAAGATGTTGAGCTTGAGAAGGGCTTCTTTTTACCTATAGGAGGTGGTAGTGATAGCTAATATATAACCCATCACTTATTTATGTTTTAAGAAGAGATTCCCTATTTCCTAACAATATCTAAAGCAGCTGTCTCCAATTTTGGCTCCATAACAGAATGATCTGAAGAATTTGTTTTAAAAAAAAAGATTCCCCAGCTCCACCCCAGTTCTATTGAATTAAGCAGCATACCAGAAGATGGGCCCTGTATATCTATATTTTTAATAAGTCCCCCATATGATTCTCATCACTGCCTGTCACCTGTCTTCAGACCAACATTTATTTTATTTTATTTAGGCGAGGTAATCCTTAACTGACGTCACAGATTGCAAGGACCTTGTCAGTTTACAATCCCTTACTTTTTACGCCTACAGCACCTGGTCTTCCTAGGTGGTCTACTATCTTAAGTACTAACCCTTATTAGCTTCTGAGATCAGATGGGATCGGGCTTGTTCAGGGTGGAATGGCCGCAGACTGCAGACCAACATTTGAGAGCCACCGATCTTGTAAAGAACAGGCTCACACATATAAACCCAGAGATTTAAGTTAAAAAAAAAAAAAAAAGTCCATTAAAATATATTATCAAAAACTTTGTGAGAGACAGAAATAAGACTGGGATATAAGATAATAAAAATATATCTCCTTTTAGAAAATATGAACTGTAATACTATTAAATATTCTGAACATCAAATTATAAGTGCTTCAGAGTCTGTGTGGAGAGGAAAGATACATTCCCGTCCCCCAAAAAACATACTGTTCTCTGTATATGTCAGGCCATACAAGTATACTCAAAAGTATAAGACAATACTTATTATATTCGAGGAGCTTCTAATGGAGGACAAAAGTCAAGTAAAACAATAATCAACCTTCACGACAGATTCTGTGATGGAGATGCAATGGGAGTATAGAACTGAAAAGCATCAAAATCATTGAAAGGGGCTGTTTCTGTTTAGGGAGGAAGGGATAAGTGAGAAGATCATATTTGAGAAAGATATATTCTATTTATTTTAACTTCATATATATATTTTTATTTTTATAAGTAATATATTCACAAAGTTCAAAAATAAAAAAGAATAAATGGCAATACAGGGGATTAGTACTCTTCCACTGCCAAACTTTAGCCAACCCGTTTCCCCTCCCTATAGATAACAATACTACTAATTTTGATTGGATCCTTACAGAAAAATTTATGTATATAATAATCAAATATAATTTTAAAAATTTTAAATAAAACACAAATGATGCATACTTCTCTCCATGGTTTTGACACTTAATAAATAATACATTCTAGTGCTCTTATCTATGTTTTAATTGTTTCAGAGTATTCAAGTGAAAGGATGTATCATATATAATTTACTCAACTATTCTCCTATTCCTATTATAAACAATGCTAATATATACTTTACTTTCTATGTGAGAGAGATTATCTGTAAAAGAAGATTCCCAGAGGTAGAACTGCTAACCCAAAGAATAACTGTTATTTTGACAAAATTTGCTCAATTGAGTATCTTTTCTGCCAAAAGTGTGTCAAACATTTTGATCTTTGCCAATATGATAGATTAAAAATGGTAATTTATTAACTTTATCTGCAACTTATTGTGAATGAGGTTGAGTGCTTTTTTTCATAGCGTTAGAACCTTGTATTGAGTCAGAAGATTGAAAGGAACCTGCTTCCAAGTTGAAGAGGTGGTGAATGAAGGTATACAGATAGAAACAAGAAACAGCAGCATGGCTCAGCTACAGGGACACAGGCTTCGAAGCTCAACAAGATAGAAACAAGAGTAAGAATTAAGAAATCATGACAGAACTTCAAGAAGATATATAGATATATATATATAGTAGCAGCTTAGTTTAAAAGAGGAGCCAATGGTCAGATGACAACTGGTCTTATGTGTTAAATTAAGGAGTTTAACATATATCCTGATCCCCATTGAGAATCTGAATGAAAGATTTTAAGAGGCTGGATAGACTACTTACAAAGCCCATTTAGAAGCAGTCTAGTGATCTATTTTACACTGTAATCCACTATATATACATATATATGTGTATGTGTATGTATGTTTGTAGAAATAAGAGTTTTAAGAAACAATATTTACCTTTGCCATATGTAAATCTATTTGATATTTATTCTTTTAAAAAATGCTGTTGATGACTAAGTTCATTTAGTCTAGTGATCTATTTTACACTGTAACTCATTATATATACACATATGTGTGTGTGTGTGTGTGTGTGTTTGTAGAAACAAGACTTTTAAGTAACAATATTTACTCTTGCCATATGTAAATCTATTTGATATTTCTGAGTCTTTCTTAAAAAAATAAAATGCTGATGATGACTAAGTTCATTTCATGGCCTGCTATCGGGGTTTGAAAGTTTGAAAAACTTTAGAGAGAAACAGATGGGGGACAAGGAAACTAATTAAAAGTTAACTATACTACTTGAGGAGAAAGCTTAAGTTATGGAAGTGAGTAGGAGTTGAAAAGAGGAGGAAATTTGGGAATAGCTGACCAACTTAAATTTCTTCACTGTTTTATACTGATGAGAGAGAATGAGAACAGGATACTAGAAGCTCAAGAGCAACAAAAGGATGCAACAGATTTTGCTGAGGGCCAGCCTTATTTCCTTTCACATACATACAACAAGTTAGGCACAGAAGTATTTCTTTTCACATAGCTGCCAATACCTTTGCATTGCACAAGTAAAAAAACAAAACAAAACAAAACAAAAATTTATTGTGACATAAAGAAGCTTTCTTCCAAGGAAATTTGATAATCAATATATATAGCCCAATACAATCTAATTTTCTTATGACTTGATATTTAATATTATGCTAACAGCACTTGAGTCCCAGTGCTCATGTAGTAAAAAGAAACTGTATTTTAGATAAATTACATGTAAATAAATATTCAGTAGGAACCAAGCTCTCAGAATTCTGAAAATGACACTGCTCTTGGTCTCAGCAACCAGAGTCAATCAATTAGGGAACATCAAAATGACTCTGTAACAATTTATTAGCTCAGAAGGTAACATGTAATGGTTGTCTGACACTTACATTTAACTTATTGGAAAACTGCAATAAAGAAAACAGCAGCAGTATAATCAAAATGTGAGAGTGAAAAAAACAGCTTTAGACACAAAGCAATAATACTCAATGTAGTTTTCTCTTTTTCTGTAAATGGATATTAAATAACTTTTATAAGCTGTTTCATAACGTCTGCAGGTATCTTAAGAAAAGGAACAATGAAATAAGCCAAAGTAGGAAAACAACTATGAAAAACAATACTTACTTTAAAACTTCTGTATAGCCTTTAGCGGCTGCAACATGAAGTGCTGTACCTCCAGATTTTGCATGTCGGACATCATTTATATGACCACTATTTAGCCACTGTCTTGCATCTCTTAGCATTATTCGTTCTTCTTCCTTTCGAGCTGCTTCTATATCAACCCCTGATAAAATTAAAAGTTTTTACTTTTTTTTATAGAAAATGTTTTCTATAATGAGAAATAAAATTATTCAAAACATTTCAAGTTTAAATGAAAATTAAAAGTGAAATTATATTTTTGAAAACTGAGCTGCTCATACATACAGGTTAAATGAAGAAATGTGGGACGACTGTAAATACTTTATTAGCCTTCTCTACTGATTATTTAGTTTTTTTCCCCCACAATATTATTTTGGTTCTTTTTACCTTTTCTAATTATTTCTTTCATTTTTAAAAATTTGAATAGTTCACTAGGTTATCATCTCAATCTAAAAAAAAAAATATCAGTCACATCTATCTACTGCTTTGACCAGTCTTCTGAACTCTAGCCTACTAGGTACAAATGTTTATTAAACACTTCAGCTTGAAGGTCCTGTCTTCCTCTAAAGTTTACCAGACCTTAAAGTAGATTACTTCTCTACCAACCCCTCTTTCCTTTTCCAACACAGTATATTGTGCACACCATTAATATTAATTTTATAATTTTAGTACGTTATATAGATGTTCATTAATTTCAAAGAACTTATTAAAGCATTGTGCACAGTAAGAGTGGGGAGAATTCGAAAAAGACAGGATACTCTCGTAGTTCTTATCTTCAAAGAAATCAACATCCTGAGGAAAAAAATTAAAATAGAAAAGATAATCCTGAAATTCATGATTTCACGTTGTCTTATGACTTCCCCTGCTAGCTATTTAATAAATAGCATATACCTCAATTTACAATCTTACTTGAGAAGACTACAAGCTTATTAAATGTAAAGATACTGCTTTTTTATCTTGTATCCCGACTGTGTGGATGAGTACCTGATACAAAGTAAAAAGGATCAGTAAATGTTTACTAAATGAATAATGAATGAGTAAAAAACAATCATACACACACACATCTCCTTAGTTAAGATCTCTCTTATAATTCATATTCATGTACCCAACTATCTGTTCAGGATTTTTTTATTTTATTCATTCATCCATCTATCAATGCATTCATTTAATATGCAATGAGTACCTAATATATGTCAGGAACTTTATAAAATGCTACGGCTATAGAAATAAAATTATATGGCAGAAGATGATGTATCTGTGAAGAAAAATAAAGCAGGGTAAAAGGACAGAGAGTAATGAGAAAAAGGTGTTATCTCATATGAGTTGGTAAAAAACAGTTCCTTGATAAGGTGACATTTACAGCAAGAAATAAAGTGAGCAACAGTCACACTATAATCTGGGAGAACATTCCAGGCAGAGGGAAGTGCTAGTAGGCTCTGAGTAGAAGCCTGTTTTCAGAAGTAGAAGCCTGTTCTTTTGTTCAGAAGGCCAGGGCATTTACAATGAGCAGGATGACATGATTTGACTTAATTTAGGAGAAATACTTAAACTAAAAAGTCAAGAACAGAAACTGAAGTATTAATATGAAGGCTATTGCAATAATCCAGGCAGGAGTTGATGGTTCTAAAACCGGGGTGGTAGCAGTGAAGTTAGGAAAGAGATTAGATTCTGGATTCTTCAAGGCACTTCAACAGAATTTATTGTTGGGTTGGATATAGGAGAAAAAGAAGTCGAAGATGAATCAAAGGTTTTTAGTCTGAGCATTCTGAATAACAAAATTTTCAATATCAAAAATGTGAAGTCTGAGATGGCCTAATAGACATGTGATCAGAGATATCAAGTAGTCAGTTGGATATTCGAGGTTATGACAACACAAATAATTTAATATAATAAAATAATATGTTGTAGGCACCTCAAATCAATGATAAAATCTTAATTAAATTTCCCCCAATTTGCTTGCTTCTTGTCCTGTATATACTATACTAGGTACCACTACTTACCCAGCAACCTGGAAGACATACTTAATCCCTTCCTTTAATCACCAGATTTTGAGTTGCCATGCCTAGACTGTCTTCTTGATGGTTCCTATTACCATCTTAGTTCATGTCTTATGTCTCACACTTTGACTACTACTATTGGCCTCATTCAGCCTCAGTCCCTCCAATTCATGCCTCAAACCAACATATCAAAATATGAATGTCTCACTTTTCTACATAAGTTGCTCACCTCCTATAAGACAAAGCTCAGGCTCTTTAGTGTAGCAGACAAAGCCTCTTATAACTTGGTCTCAATGCTTTATTAATCTCTAGTCTTTCTCGTCTATTATCACCCAGTGTTGTAACCATCTAGATCCCTGCTCAGGTCCCCAAATACATCATGCTTGTGTGCTGTTGTGCAATCTATTATCCTCTTCCTGGACTGTACCCTTATCTTGCCTGCTAAGAAAATTACCATTTATTCAAGACACAACTAAACTGTTCAACTGAAGCTCAACTTTTAAAGAGTAGAGCATAACTGAAAAAAAAAATTAATTTCAAGATTATACAAGTATAGGTAAAGTCATCTTTAAACTAGAGATTGCAATAATCTCTCATTATCACATCTGAAAGAAACTAATAGTAAAGAATCCCCCAAAACTATAAAACCAAATATATACACTATATATGTATAATGAATAAAACCTACTATAATCTTTATTTAAAAAGTATTACCATTTCCATAATTTTATATATTACAAATTTCCTACCAAAAGATAACCAGCCCATCTTATTTAAGATGCTTTCTAATTTTATTAAGAAAAATTATAAAGCTGTATTATATGTTAAGAAAAACTTTTTTTACTAAATTATTTTTCTGACTGATTTAATTTTTTATACTTTATTCTTTCACTTTCTCTTTTAAAACATAATCCTCTTTATTATTTATATATATATATACTTCTAGATTAATCTAATTTCATGCTATCTTTAATTACAAAGCAATTACCTTCTTTTGCTTCTAAATCATGCTGTTCTATGAATTATATAAAAACAAAACAACTCAAGTTTAAGGGAAATTTCTTATGCTTAGAAAATCCAGTTAGAAAAGAAAGCCTCTTTCATTCTTAAAATTTTTTAAAAAAATATTACTGATTAATATTTTAATACTGAATTAAGCAGGATCTACAACTCTATTAGTACTTAAAAATTAAAACAAAAAACAAAACCCATCACATTGTACTATATATTATAATACTTGTTTTCTAATCCCAGAGCTTTAACTAGCTAGTGATCTTGAAAAAGCCATACCTTCCTCAAATATTAGTATAATGGGTTAAGAACATAGGTACTGATACTAGACTGCTGGGTTTCAATCCCTATCTGCTACTTATTACTTTATTATCTTGGGCACACTTCATCTATGATAATATTCAGTTTCTTTATTTGTAAGATAGGAGTATTGAAACTATCTATCCTATAGGGTTGTTATGAGGATTAAATTAAGTGATGTGTGTGAAGTGTTTAGATGAGGAGCAAGCACCAAGGTGTTAACTATCATTAATTATCAGATCTAAAAGCCTGATTCTGTTTCTCTTTTCTTGCTTTATGATCTCATACAAAGAAAATCTAAAAATGCATTTCACTGGTCTTTAATTTACCTACTATAATCACAAGGTTTTTAACAATAAAACAAAAAATATTGAGACTAAATTGGGTATAATATAAAGAAGAAATCAGACTATTTTATATCTGTCACTACTACTGAAAACAATAAATATTAGACTGAAATGCAGACAAATTTCTTAGGTAAGAAAAAATAAAATTAAGCTGGAATTTGGTCAGCTAAGAGATATAAAAATTGACTTATGTCCCAAGCAAAATAAAGAAAATGGCATTAAAATATAAACCCAAAATAGTTTTAGCTATCGTTCAATCATTACTACTTTCAAAAGCAATTTACCTAAACATAACTTGTTATTGATCAGATATATTAGAATAAGAAATAGCTAAAAGAATGATTAAAGATTTTTAAAAATATTAAATAACTTTCATACCAGGATGAAACAATTTGAGAAATCTTATCATTATTAAAGATATATTTAGGGTGCTTGCTCTTTTTATAATTATTAAAGTCTATTAGAGATGTCCCTATCTTTTAGTTTCTCTGGAATAAAGTTATGCTATATAAATTCATGTATTTCCATTACATAATAAAATGTAGTCTGGTACAGTGATGAAGAGTGTGGGACTCAAATATCTGTCACATTATTTGGGAATGAACTACAGCACCACTTCCTACCTGTATGACCTTGGGCAAATCACAGTTTCTCAATTTCTCATCTATAAAATGGGGATAATAGCAGTATTAACCTCTTAGCATTGTTGTGAGAATGAAATGAGATAATGCACATTAAGCCCTTTGCTCAATGCCTTGCATATAACAAGCTTTTTAGTAAGAGTTAGCTACTATTAGTTTTATCCCTTCACTTTTCAGCTCCAGGGTCATCTCATTTACTATTTCCCACAATTCTTCCTCATGTAGTATTCTCCCAGATTTACATTTTTCATCTTGATACCTTCTAAGTTCCATCAGTGCACTGACCACTGTCATCTAGATATCCTTTAGCCACCACAAACTCAATATATCTCAAAACAAATGCATATACTTCCTAAATCTGTTCCTGCTTCATCCTACATTTTCCCATATAAATTCATCCAGTCATCACTTCTTAAACTAGAAACTTCAGGAGGCAAATGAGTTCGTTCTTTATGTCCACATTCAATTCTTCACCAAACTTTAAATTTTAACTTAGTATTTTCTTAAAACAGCTCTACTTTTCCATCTTAAATGTAATCGTTTTGGCTCTTATCGTCTTTCACCTGGACTAACATTTAAGAGCCTTCTTCAAGGAACACATGTCACCATGCACCCCCACTATTTTAATTCATCCTCCAAACTGCCATCAGCTTTAGTACTAAAAACCAAATCCAATAAGGTTAATTTCCTGCTGTGATCTTTCTTACATCTGTCTAATGCCTACAAAATAAATGTCCTTCACCATCTGGCTCCACCCTAATCTTTTCAGCCCTCACTTCCAACTCCTACTAATTAATCCCATCCTGATTTTCTATCTCCATTACAATTCTAATGAATTCTCCACATATGCTATGTCTCGAATTCCTTTCCTCTGCACATGTTGATAGCCCTGCCTGACATACCTTTTCTGTCCACCACCTCCCTTCTCTGCCAAGCAAACTCCTTCTCAAATGTCATCTCTCTGAAACCTTTCTTGAGTATGGCAAGCAGTTAGTCATAGCCTTTTCTGTTCTCCCACAACATTCTGTTCCTATCTATATTTTAGCACATATATTTAGCACATAGCACACTGCACTGTGAAGCTCTATTTATATTTGCCACTTCGACTACATTGTAAAATTCTTAAGAACAAAGATTGTTCTTTTTTTTTTCTTTAACACCTAGCACATTTGCTGGCACATTAATTAATCAATACTGAATGAATCTTTACAATTAAAACCAACCTTGCTAACAGTTTATATACAAAGAAATCAAAGACTAGAGGTTTTCAGAACAGTTTCAGGCCTTTCTTAGTCCATAATAATTGCTAACTAAAATCAGATAGTATAAAAAGATTTAACTGCTGTTTTATAAGAAATCTGGCTATATATCTGAGTACTCATCAGGGCAGGATGGGCAGATAAGGTATTCTCTCTAGGTTATGATGCTTTGTATTTATTCTTCTAGTTTCCTCAAGTCTTGAAGATTCCGTACTCCAAAATATGTGCCTAGAACATAGTTGTTAAAAGTTCTGTGAACTTATCCAAGCTTCATTTTATGACTACTTTTCTAATGTGTGCCCGTTTCTCCTGGGCTCTACGTATCTTCAACCACTTGTTATGATGTCTCAATTTTATTTGCGCATTTAAATATTTTCTTAGTTTTAGTGCCTAAATTTTTTTTTTAAACAACTGAGTAATCATTATGAATTTTCCTAATCCCCAGAAATAAAAATCTCTTTTCAAGGGATAAGCTTAGCTTCTGTCTCCTGATGATACACATTTCAGTAGAAGTCTACCCTCTAAACCAATATCCATACCTTTCCTTTAACTTTTAACTTTAGTAAAACAGTTCTCTTCTGATAAAACCCATTTAATCACTGCCATAATGAAACATAGTAGAAATCACACACAGAAATTTATGTATTTTAAAATTGTTAATTGTTATAATACACATAACATAAAATTTAATACCTTAATAACCATTTTAAGTACATAGTTCAATAGTGTTAAGTACAATTACATTGTTGATGTAATTAATTTCTAGAACTCTTTTCATCTTACAAAATTGAAATGCTATATCCATTAAATAACAAGTCCCCTTTCCCACCTTCTCCCACCTCCTGACAATCATCATTCCATTTCTCTCTCTGAATCTGATTACCCGAGGTATCTCAGATAAATGGAATCATACAATATTCGTCTTTTTGTGACTGGCTTATTTCATTTATTATAATGTCATCAAGGTTCATTCATGCTGTTAGCATGTAGACTTTCCTTAACACCAAATATAATTCCATCCAATGTATATACCACATTTTGTTTATCCATTCATCTACTGATGAACACCTGGTTGGCCTTCATCTTTTGGTTATTGTGAATAATGTCATTATAAATGTGGGTATACAAATACCTCTTTAAAACCTTGATTTTGGGGGTATATATATTCCCAGAAGAATTGCTGTAAGTGTGTGTGTGTGTGCGTGTGTGTGTGTAAACTGCTTCATCAAGATATAATTTACATACCATTTAAAGTATACAATTCAGTGGTTTTTAGCAAATTTGTAGAGTTGTGCTACAATTAGTTTTACAACACCCATCACTCCTAAAAGAATCACTTTTCATCTATAAATGGACATGTCCCAAATTTATATCTCCAGCCTGTACTTTTCTCTATTCATATATTCAACTGCTTGTATATCTAAAAAGCAAAAAAAACTTAACATGTCTTGAAAATAACCCCCTTAACTTTCCCTATAAAACCTACTTACTTTTCCCTCAGTATTTGCCCCACAAATAGAAACTTTATCCATCTAATTGCTCAAACCAAAAATCTTAGAATCTTCCCTCCATTCTTATACATCCCACATTTAATCACTCAATAATCCTTAGCCAGACCTTCAAAATATATCTAAAATCCAACCTCATCACATCACTGTGTCTTCTACCACTGTATTTCTGCCTGTCATACTCCTACTTCTGCCCTTACTTTCCTACAATTTATTTTTAACACAACATCCACCACAGATACCCTTTCTCAAGTCAGTTTATGTAACCTCTATACCTCAAACCCTCCAACAGCTCCCTATTTTACTGAGATTAAAAGCCAGTCTTTCCAAAGGCCCACGAGGCCTTTGTAATGTGGTCCACTGCTACCTCTGTGACTTCATCTCTTTCCATCCTCTTCTTTCTTCTGCCTGTTTCAGTCACACTAGTCTATTATATCTCTGAATAAGCCAGGTACCCTCCCATCTTTGCACTTGTTGCTCTCTCTGTCTAGAATGTCCATTCCTCAGATCCACATAACTCATTCCCTCACCTCATTCAGATCTTAACTTAAATAACACCTTTTCAGTAAGGACTTTTTGATTGATCTATTTAAATTTACAAGTGATATATCCACTCTATACATTTCTTATCCCCTTTGCTGTTTTATTTCTCTCCAAAGCTCTTATTACCATATAATTTTATGTCTGACCTTACCACTTATAATACTTTCAACTTTAAAAATATTAACAAGAGGTAGAGTTGAGAATCGTACTTTTAAAAATAGAACCATACTGCATTACATTAAGCAAGCTGATTTTTCTCCACCCAAATTATGATTGTCTTTCAATGTCAACAATTATTTATTGAAAAAGTTAAGAATCATATTCTTAAACTGTTTTAAACGTTTTTTTTCCATTTAGGTTGTTTTTACATTACCTTGCCGATTAACTTCATTTTGAAGTAGTTCTTCCATTGCCTCCTCCTCAGCAATATCTAAAGGTGTGTCTCCTTCACTGTTGACTGCTCCTACATGTGCTCCCTGACCAATTAAAAATCTGTAAAAATCAAAGGTAAGACACTTAAGCAATGATGATATCATTAAAAGAAGACTAAATGCATGGTCAATGATGAAAATGCCTATGTAAGAGCAGCTTTATAAACCAAAGATAGTATATGTATTAGCTATGTTTTTAAAAACTACCATAGATCATGCCTGCTTTTTAAAAACATTTATTTCGTAATTTTTCTGTAATGTGTCCACATATTGATTTACTAATACAAAATAATAATTTTAAATAATAATTAGAAAATCTTTCATAGGATCATTTCAGATTGTCTCCATTAAAAATTTTCATTATCTCCATGTAGACTGATTTCCTAACTGATCTACATGACCCCAGTCTCATACCATAAGCAACAGTTCTTAACCTGGGGTCCATGGGTAGAATTCAGAAAACCATTCAACTGAGGTACATACTTTCAAGTATTATTTATGTTCATCACTATTTTGACTTAACTAGATCTTTTTATTTAATGTGTTACTAAAGTAGCACATATATAATAACTACACCACAATTTTTTACAATATTTTGATAAAAGATATCTAATAAAATTATAATTGGTTTTAATTGTACTTTGTATTTTAGATATTAAAAAAAAAATCCTGAGAAAGTATCCACGGGCTTTATCAAACCTTCCAAAGAGATCCAGATACAAAAATGTTATCAATCTCTTTCATTTGTGTCAATCGAACATCTCCTCGAATCACCTATTTAACATGACCAGAGTCAATGCCCAACTTACAAATCTCTGAATGGTTGTACCATACTAGGAGAAAATACATATGACCTTTAATAATGTGGTTTTGTATTCTTTTTCAGCATTGTTCCTCTTCTTTCCTGTATCACACTTTAGGCTCCAATAATATGAAATTGCTTAAAGTTCTGAATTAAACCATGCTCTGATTTTACTTTTCAATATGCAAAAATGGGCTTTTTTCTCATCTATGTCCCTAACCAACTTAAGTCTTTTTTTGTATTTTTTCACAGACTATATAAAAATATTCTTAATATAAAAACAGTAAAAGAGTCAACAAAGGTTTTTAAAAAAGGAAAATGAAAGAACTTCTTTATACCTCTTGTTCTATTATTATGATCCCTTCTCAATAGCATGGTAAATATTTTTCCAGTACCTTTGCTATAAGGTCGTATCTGTGCATATAAACATATATACAGTTGCTTTTGAGGTTCTTTTTGTAAAACAAAAATTAATGGATTTAAAATGTATTATAATGCAATGCTTCCCTCTTCTAACAGCTGAAACTATTCCACTGTATGGCTGGGTCATACTTTTATTTAATACCAGTCTACTAATAAACATGTTCTAAAACAGATACCTGACATCATCTGTCTTTAAAAATTTCCCAACATTATGGGTTTAAAATATGTTATCATTGTTTTATTTCCTGATTACTCATGAAGTTAAGAATATAGCAATGTTTACTAGCATTTGTATTTTCTCCTTTTGCAATCTTCTTATTTATATCTTTTGCTTGAATTTCTAATGTGTTCATTAATTCAACAAATACTTATGGGGTACTGTTATAGAATGAATGTTTGTGTCTCCCCAAAATTTGTGTTGAAACCCTAACCTTCAAAGTGATGGTATTAGGTAATCAGGTTTAGATGAAGTCACATGGGTGGAACATGCATGATGGGATCAATGATCTTATAGAAGTGACTAGAGCTCAGTACCTCTCTGCCAGAGGACACAGTAAGACGACAGTCATCTATAAGACAAGAAAGGGCCCTTACCACATACAGAATTGGCCAACACCTTTATCTTGGACTCCTAGTCTCCAGAACTGTGAGAAACAAATACCAGTTGTTCAAGGCACCATCTATGATATTTTGTTATAGCAGCTAAAGCTAAGACAAGTGTCTAATATGTATTCAACACTATGCCAGAAATACAACAGTAAACAAAAACAAACACGAACTTTCCCATTAAAGAGCTTACAGTTTAACAAAAGATGAATCACCTAAATAAATGTAAAACTATGATGTCCTTTTTTTAAAGATTAAAAGAGCTGTTTATTCAGACTCTAGTCATGCCAAATGTTTTGTGAATATGCCACTATAATTAGCACACCCTCAGTACTAAGCAAAATTTGTACATCAAGTTATATTTCAAGCTATCTGGCAATATAAAAATATGAAGTAAAAATGATTTATCAATTCCTTTTATAACAATACTAATAATTCATCTTAGGCATAAAATCTTAATAAAATGACAGAAAGAGTAATAATGTAATTCTAGCTAAGTTTAACTTTAATTTGTTATGAGTATACAAAGACAAACTTTTAAAACAATGTATTTACAAAGATTCTAGCAACAGCTTTATGCAACTACACAGCAGCATACCAGGGCTGCCACTCAACTTATATATATGGTAAGTCTCAGCTTCACTATGAAGCTGCCACTAAATAAATAAATAATAAAAATAAAAAACATAGTTTTCACATGCCAAATATCTTGGCAAGAATGCCATTAAATGCAGTAAGAAATTTAAGACAGTAGGACTAAAATGTTAATAAAAGCTAAACATTATAGCCCAAACAAAATTTACCCCAAAAATGACTACTACATGAAATTTTCCTGATGGGCTAAATCCTGACAGTATAAAACATGTATTTTAGTTAGCTATCAAGTTTTTCAAAAAGTACCAGTGTCTATTTGAAATGACTCCTCTCCAAAGCCAAAGTGCAGTTAAAATTAATGCAAATGTTTTAACAAATTCTAATGCTAAAAATCATTTAGCATTATTGAAGTGGAAGTAAATCCCAGAGCTTCTGGGGCTTTCTTGTGCTGCTAAAGGCTGTTTTTCTGGTTCGCTCAAAGCAGCTTATGACAGAGTCCAAGGATGTCACTAAATGTAGTAAAGGGCAAGACGGTTATACCTAGCTCTGACCTCCCTATGAAGCATGGCTACTGTGTCTGCAAAAATTGGAAATGAGGATAAAAGGCATGCTAGCCTGCTAAAAAAGAAAAAAATATATAGCAAACCAATCCCCAACCTGAAAAGCTCCTTCCCCAGGTGAATAAAAGTATACAAGGGGAAAAAATTAAAACACAGAGTAAGAATTTTAAAATATCAATTAACTCTTATTTCAAAAAATGTTAGAGTCATTTGTTCATTTCTGATTACATCTTAATGATGTACCCAGAATCATTTTCTACTGATTTATCATTAGATAATTCTAGTAAAAAATATTAACATTATTCCTAAATATCAACCACTAATATGACTGCAATGTACTACCCCCTAGAGTTATTATGAAATGAAAGAGAAAAAGCGGGGGGAAGATGTTCAAGCAGCAGGAAACTATTATGGCCCTTTCACACAGTGGCTACTAAATAGTCCAGAAATAATTCTAAAAATAAACTAGAATGGAGAAAGAATGAAAGTAGGTAGATTGTTAAGTAGTTAAGCAATAGTATATAAAATTATGTTGGAAGCTTGAATTTGATGCAGGAAATGGATGAATTCCAGAAATACCAAGGAGATATTGGGAGACCAGATGAATATGAGAACTGAAAATGAAAAAGGTGTCTAGGATAAATTAAAGTTCTTATATGATGTGATGGATGGTGGTACTAATTAATGATATATAGGAAATTTAAGATATTCCCCACATCTGACAAATAGATGTGTTACAAATATTTTTTTCATACTGTCACTGCACTTAAAAAAATGTTTCTTATAGTATTTTGTATTTCACTAAATTTTAAAGGTTATATGAAGTCTGGTTTATTTTTTGCTTTAAGGCCTTTATCATTTACAGAGAGAGAGAGAGAGAGAGAGAGAGAGAGAGAGAATATACACTATAAAGTTAACAGTGATTATCTGTAAGATATAGGGTTAGGAGGGATTTTTATCACTTATGTTTTTTTGTAAGGAAAGAATAAATTTTTTGTTATCCAAGTTTTCTGCAGCAAGTTTATTTTGTATATGTGTATCAATCCACAAAAATAGTTACCATATCATTTTGTGGCATGATGTTCTTACACTTAATAATGTAAACATTTTTCCCTGTACAAAGTAATGTTTCATTTTTATTCATTTCTATTTTATTTTCTATTTCATTTTATTCATTTGTAAAATTTGCATGAATTTTACAAATAGAAGTCATACTTGAAGTAATTTGTTTCAGTTTTGAAAAACATAATACAAAACTACATAAGAACATTTATATACTACAAATAAATGAATCTGAAGGAGAAAAAAATATATATAAGTGGAATAATAAACTGTACTATGCTCCAAGGGAATATAAAATTATTCTGCTAGGCAAAATCTCAAATAATTAGGGGTATTTACACATAAAATCACTTCTATTTTGTTAAGGTACAATATCCAAAATCATACACAGGATATAAAGACTGAGAATAAAAGGTATACCTCAATGCAGCTAAAGTGTCTGCAGCAGAGGGAGCTATATGGGAAGAAGTCTCAAGGAAATGGGTCAAAGCAAAATATAGACAATCCAAATTTTATATAAACAGGAAAGATGGTAAGAGAAACTAACAAGAGTAAAGTTCCAAAACTACTGGCAGGAAGCAGGGCCTGGAGCAAACTCTGAGCCAAAAGTTTAGGTATATATATGCATGCATAAAATTCACAAACCTCTCCTGTACTCCAGAACTATTATTTGCAAATATATTAACATAAATAAAAACTCATGGTATTAATTCTTATCCACCATGAATAATCTCAAAAAGCCATTCGAATGTTGGCTAGGTGGGTGAAAAAAAGCATAAGCATTAAAGGTCTGCAGACTTTGGGTTAGGCTCCCATCTCTTCCTGGACAGTTGTATGACATTAACTTAAAACACTGAAGCCTAGTTTATAGGTGACCTATAGGGCCGTGTGAAATTCAAACGAGTCACCTCATATAATGTCTACAACTAAAATTTAAATTGTATTATCACATCATGTAAAATCACAACATTTAGAAAATAATGTTTACAATAATGTGAAACAAAATACAGGCTATCTGGAATAACAAAATTTGAGGGACCATGGAAATACTGACAATAGATGGAATAGATGGCTAGATTTCCTTCAGAACAAAAAAATCTAGGGTATTATAAACAGCTCATATGACTGCTAATCAGGAAAAATATGCTATATTTAAGATTTCTTGGAAATAAAAAAAACTCCAGCAATTTCTCATAGGAGTCCCAAACTGAGAATTAGAAGACAATGTGTGCTGTTTCTTAGATGGGCAACTTTTTGAATGCTTGGAGGATGAGGTGGGGAGAGGCAGCAGGCTTCTATTTCCTTAACAATAGTTAATGATTTCCTCAATACAAAGAAGGCCAAAATAGGAGATGCCACCTAGTAAATGGTAACATTCTTTATAAACTGTATAAGTGGAAAATGATAAACTACCAGGTTTATTGAGATTTCTAAAAATCTAGGAGCCTTGAGTTAAAAAATAATTTTTAAATAAATAAATAAATCGGTAGACATCAAAATCAAGGCATGATCCAAATAGATTTTTACAAAATTATTTTAGAATCTAACAAAAGGTGTAAAGTTGTTAACCAAGTTATTGGTCGTAATTTGGATCTGGTACATTAAATAAGCAGGCAGGGTTTTATATGCATTAGTATGACTCAGTGTTAACTGAATTTGGAAAACAGATGAGTTTCTTTCCATTGTATTAAATTTTGAGTTTTGTTAAAAATCAAACTACAGAAGACATTGTTTAAGAAAGGGAAATATTTCATTTAAAAAATTTGATCTCTTAATTAAAATTGTCTTTAAACAGAAGCTGAGAATCTAGTGATTAAAGAGACAAGCAGAAAGTAATTTCATTAGCAAGAGCTGAATATATTTAATGTCCAAATTGAATGAATATTGAGTTTCTTATTACTGTAGGAAAACTAGTATCAAAGTCATTTTAACCAATAAATGAATTTTTCATGTACTTGATATGTGAATTTTTTAAGATCACAAAGTAAGTGTAGACTTAAAAATGGAAATTCTGTCACATAGAAGAAACTCAAGGTCGTTATGCTAACAAAATAAACCAATCATAAAAGGACAAATGCTTTATGATTACACTTATATGAAGTATCTAAAGGTGTCAAAATCATAAAAACGGAAAATGGAAAGGTGGTTACCAAATTAGTGTTTAGCAGGTAGAATTTCAGTACTGTCAGGTGAAAAATTCTAGAGATCTGCTGCACAACAGCGAATAAACTTAACACTACTGAACTGTGCACTTAAAAATGGTTGAGATAGTAAATTTAATATTATGTTTTTCATCACAATAAAACATTTTTTAAAAACCAGAAAGTTAGAATATCATTGAAATAGATATTTCTTGAAAATCCAAATGAATTATTCAAAGCCATACAATAAGACAAAAAATGATGAAAACTAAGCTACTTAAACCTTTTAAAGATGGGTAAGTATAACATTATACTATTAACTTCAGAAATAAATACTATTTTCTTTTGGAAGTCTCTGAGAAACAAAAACCATAAAATAAATGTAAATAGTCTTAGTCCATGGGCCTCAGAGTTTCTGTTCATTTTTAGTCTATGTTTTTGTTGTTGTAGCTCATATTTGGTAATTTCTATCATTCTACTTTTCAGTTCAGTAATTCTTTTATCCCCTCCATTCTGCTGTTGAGCTTATCCATTTAATTTTTATTTATTTTGGTTATTAACTTTTCAGTTCTAAAATTTCAATTTGGGTCTTCGTATCTTATATTTCATCACAGACTTTCTATTTTTTTGTTGTTGTTGTTGAGACTTTATTTTTTCATTTGTTTCAGCATGCTTGTAATTGCTGTTGAAACATTTTTATTATACCTGCTTTAAATCTGTCAGATTATTTTAAGATTAATATTGCTGCCATAGCAATGTTGCTTTTATTATCTTCTTTCACTTAATTTGAGATTTTTCTTGGTATGACAATTGATTTTCAATTGAAATCTGGATATTTTGGGTAATATGTTATAAGACTTGAGATCTTGTAACATATCTTAAATCTTCTCTATCAGCTAACTTCGTTTGGCCCTGCTCTACCAGAAGAAGGTGGGGAGATACCATCTCATTATTACAAGGTGGGGGTATAAGTACAGGTTCCCCACTTGGCCTCCACTGATACAAGAGATGGGGCAGCTCCTTATTGCTTGTGGTTCCCCACCAAGCCTTCACTGATAACTTCCTGGCTTAGAAAAGTATGAGTATCTCACTAGCATTCCCCATGTAGCCTCCACTGACACCATGAGGGGAGGGAGGCAGGACTCTACTGCTTGGAGGTGATGAGAGTAATCACTCTCTACTAGATCCTTTCAGACACCACTCCTGCAAGAAGGAATAAGAGCTCCTGCTTTCTGCCAGGTGGGGATGGAAGTCCAGGCTTCCCACATGGTTTCCATTGCAAGTGGCGGAGAGAACTAGTTAACCATATGATGGAGATAAAAGTCTGTCTGGCCCTATATATCTAGTCTAGTCTGATATCACTACAGTGAAGGTGTTGGAGTGCTTATTACAGAGTGGTAAGGATGGATGTCTATGCTTCCTACTTGGCCTTTGCTGGTGAGTCTGAATGAAGCTGAGATTTTTTTCCTATGGTGAATGGCTGCAGTAGAGTTATCTGTCTTTCTAGGGTGTTCTTCTCCTAATATTTGGCAAAATAAATTAGGCTGTTGTGGGTTTTTTTTTTTTTTTTTTTTAAATCTGTGCCCATTATGGTACTTTGGGTTACTGGCTTCTTCAGCTCCAGCTGTGAGGCAAAAAGGAAAGCTGGAAAACTCACCACTGTGTTGTTCTCTGGGTCTTGAGATCCCTAGCATTATACATACCCCAAATATGCCTGGCTTCATACTGCACCTTTCCATTAGCATCTCAAATTAGGCCCACCTAAATCCACATTCCAGGACACTCTTTCCTCTGCTTCCCCCAATCTATTTAGAACCCTTTGTAAGTTTAATGGCATAATCTTCCCAATTACAAAGGCTAGAAAGGGAGGCAGAATAGTATAGTAGCTAGAAGTGCAGACATGAAAAGTTAGACTGTGTAGG
The DNA here is from genome assembly GCA_004027375.1 of Macroglossus sobrinus. Lineage (NCBI taxonomy): Eukaryota > Metazoa > Chordata > Mammalia > Chiroptera > Pteropodidae > Macroglossus > Macroglossus sobrinus. The sequence continues at coordinate 361,929 of PVKZ01000323.1, read as the reverse complement.
TTAAAAGCCCAGTTCTGTCATTTCCCGTGTGTGATTTCTCTCTAGAGCACAGTTTTCTCATTTATAAAATAAGAACTGTATATAGTTCTACCACTCATCCAACCTTCACTCATCAAAAAAATATAAAATTTTTCACATTTTACAAGGATAATATTGAAGATTATTTAACAACCTCACCAGTCTGAGGCAGCATTCTATAACCAAACACATTAATATTTTAATAAACCAGCGAAAACTGTAGCTGAGTGAGATGAAAGGCTGCTGGAGTCCCAGGTGCTCCCCCTAAAGGGCTCAAGCAGGAACTTAACTTGCTGAGTAACTCACTAAGCTCCAGTGCTGGGGAAGCAGCTCAAAAGGTGTAAGAACATATGGAGAGGAACTGAGTTGTCTGGTTTCCGGGCAAGGGCCAGAGGGACAGCTTTCTTTCAGACAGAAGTGCTGGCAGAATCTACTATTTCTTTGTTGAGCCTCCCCTCGTCCAGCCTGCACACAAAGGCAGGTGAGTCTCCATCAACCTAACATTGTTCACTCCTTCCCCCGTGATTCCATGAGACCCTGTCCCACCTGAGCCACTTCCAGTAGCTTTTCCAACAAATGGCCTATTTTAGCTGATGCTGCAAACTTCCTAAAATCTCTCAAAGGTTCACAAACCCCAAATAAACAGCATCTGGCATTGACATAACCCCGTACCTCTTGCTAAGCAGACCCAAATCCGGCACTTGTGGTAGCAAGCCTTGGTTGGCAGTTTAACCTCTCCCAGGCACCTCCAAGCCCAGCACAAGTGGTAACCACCTGCAGATCACTTTGTAGCTCATGTGGCTGACCTTGGCTTGCACCAGAGCCCCTCCCAAGAGGCTCTAGAACCAACACACCCAGTGGCTTGCTTTAGACCACATAAGCACAGCACCCAACCACCTCCACAAACTACACACCCAAAGGGCAGAATCAGCAGACACCAGAAACCTGCTAAAACAAATCCTGCTCTGCAGGGTCAGCTGCTGGAAAACAGCTTCTCCACTGTAGTCAACAGCCAGTCCTCACAACCAATCAGCCTGAAAGTCAATCCCTCCTATTGATGTGTTAACAGCAATCAAGGCTCAACTACAACATGAGGGCTCACACATTCCATTAAGGGACACATCTGAAGCACCCAGGTCAGAAGACCAAGGAGACCATGTCATTGGGCCCCACAGGACACCTACAACGTAAAGCCACTCAACCCAAACTGGGAGACACAGCAGCTCTAATACATAGGAAAAAAATCCAGGGAGGCAGCCAACATGAGAAGACAAACATGTCCCACGTGAAAGAATAGAACAAAGCTCCAGAAATAGAATTAAACAAAATGGAGACTAGCAAACTACCATATGGCGTGTTCAAAACACTGGTTATAAGTTTGCTCAATGATCTCGGTGAGAACTTCAACAAAGAGGGAATATTAAAAAGAACCAGTCAGAAATGAAAAATACAGTAACTGCGATGAAGAATACATTACAGAGAACCAACTACAGATCATATAGAGGACGGAATCAGCAATTTGGAAGATAAGGTAGCAGAAAACACCCATTCAGAATAATAAGAACAAAGAATCCAAAAAGAAAAAATGAGAACAGTTTAAGGGGCCTTTGGGATGACATCAAGTGCATCAACATTCACATCATGGAGTACCAGAAAGAGGAGAGGGACTGAAACTGAAGGAAATGAAAGGAATTGAAAATCTCACTGAAGAAATAATGATGGAAAACTTCTCTAATCTGGAGAAGGAAACAGACATACAATTCCAGGAAGCACAGAGAGTCTCAAACAAGATGAACTCAAAGAAACTCACACCAAGACACATCATAATTAGAATGTCAAAAGTTAGAGACAAAGCAAGAATCTTAAAAGCAGCAAGAGAAAGCAGTTACCCACAAGGGAATCCCATAAGACTCAGCCGATTTCTCAACAGAAACTTTGCAGGCCAGAAGGGACTGGCATTAAATATTCAAAATGATGGAAAGCAAAGGACCTACATTCAAGATTACTCTAACCAGCAAGGCTATTATTTAGAACTGAAAAACAGATAAAGAGCATCCCAGACAAAAAGCTAGAGTTCACTACCACCACACCAGTATCACAAGAAATGTTAAAAGAACTTCTTTAAAAAATGAAAAAGAAAAGATATGATAATAAAATGACAATAACTATACATCGATCAACAATTATTTCAAATATAAATGGATTAAATGCTCCAAACAACACAGGGTGGCTGAATGGATAAGAAAACAAGACCCTTACATATGTTGCCTACAAGAAACTCGCTTCACATCAAAAGACATACCAACTGAAAGTAGAGGAATGAAAAAAAAAATATCCCATGAAAATGCAAAGAAAGAAAGCAGAAAGAAAGAAAAAAAGCTGGGGTAGCAATACTTATACCAGACAACAGACTTTAAAACAAAGGTCTATTAACAAGAGATGAAGGACCCAGCAATTCCACTTCTGGGTATTTACTTGAAGAAAGGCAAAACACTAATTTGAAGATATGTTCACTGGAGCATTATTTACAATAGCCAAGATACAAAAGTAACCTAAGTGTCCAGCAGCAGATAAAGAGATATAGAAGTGGTACATATATACAACGGAATATTACTCAGACATAAACCCTGCCATCTGCAACAACATGGATGGACCCAGAGATATTACACTAAGTGAAATAAATCAAACAGAGAAAGGCAAATACCATATGATTTCACTTACATGTGGCATCTAAAAAACAAAGGAATAGAAACAAACGCAAAGATATAGAGAACACTCTGATGGTTACCTGATGGGAAGGGGATTACGGGTGTGGGAGAAAAAGAGGAAGAGATTAAGAAGTACATATTGGTGGATGGTTCCATAGTGTAGTGGTTAGCACGTCTGCTTTACAGGCAGAAGGTCCTGGGTTTGCTCCCCAGGTGGAGCCACGGACCATACCCCAGGTGTGTGTGGCATGCATAGGAGAGATACCCTGCCATCAGATATCCAGTTCTTTTTTATTTTTAAATTTAATATTATTATATATGCCTACAGCATCTGGTACTCCTAGGTGGTTTCCCATCCAAGTACTAACCAGGCCTGACCCTGTTTTACCTCTGAGATCAGACATTGGGCTTATTCAGGGTGGCATGGCCGAAGACCATAGACCGTGGCTCCACTGGGATGCAGACCCAGGACCTTCTGCCTGTAAAGCAGATGTGCTAACTGCTACACTATGGATCCACTTCCATAAAGATTTAATTCTTAAAGGGAGATAGCAACATCCCTAGGTCAGTGGTGAAATGGGGCAGGGGCGGGAAGTAAAGAGGGAGAAAAGAAAAAATAGAAGTACATATTGGATCTATGGCCATGCCACCATGAACATGCCCGATCCCATCTGATCTTGGAAGCTAAGCAGGGTCAGGCCTGGTTAGTACTTGGATGGGAGACCACCTAGGAAGACCAGGTGCTATAGGTGTAAAAAGAATAAATAAATAATAAGGGATTGTAAGATGACAAGATCCCTGCAATCTGTGAGGTCAACTAAGGGTTGCCTTCCCTTAAAAAAAAAAAAGTGTGTGTGTGTGTGTGTGTGTATATTTTGTAACTTCCTATATATATATAGGAAGTTACAAAAATCTTGGGGATATAAAGTATAGCATAAGAAATATAGTAAATAGTATTGTAATAACTATGTATGGTGTCAGATGAGTACAAGATTTATTGGGGTGATCACTTTGTAAGTTACATATATGTCTAATTACTATGTCATACAACTGAAATTAATATAATAATCTATGCCAACTGTAATTGAGAAATAAAAATTTATTTTAAAATGTACAGTAAATTTACAATAAGTGGGATAAATAAAGACTTCCTAGTGTTATCTGCCTATTCCACTAGTGGTTTTCTCCTGGAAAAAACTATACCTCCAAAGAAATTCTTATCTAATATAATCAAGCCCAGTATTTGCTTGGTTAACTAGAAAATTATGATTAAAATATGGAATCATAAAATATAATACATATATGAAATAAACATAAATAAGACACTTATTTCAACAAAAAACATACTGGAGAATGTCTCCAATGACTTAAATACATGCTGCCTTTCTTGAAATAATTATACTCATATGTGTTGTCTAAGACTTCAAAGTACCTTAAAGTGAGGGAAAAACTTTAAGTAAACAGAAAAGCAATATAGCTATTTTTTCTTTCAGTCTTTCAGTTGTTGCTCCCACATCTTATTAAACAGCAATAATATTTTTAAGGCCTTCCCTTTATTTAGTCTTTCCAAAGTGTTTGGCATAGTTATAGCAATTTTCTTTTTTGAACATATTTCAGTTTTGGGCTATCTGATTAAATTATATAATCACCAACAAGTCCCACAGGCATTAACAGGCTAAACACGAACACAATTAACTTTTGGTAGTCTTGTAATTCAATTGGTGGAAATCGAAGAGAGTGAGCTGATTAGAAGTAGCCTTTTAGCTGCAGTGTTTAATTTTAACAACTTTATGGGAATTGGTCAATAAGTTTTAAAAAAGAAATGGCATATATTAGGTGATACAGCAGAATCCAACTAAGAGATTTACATATATTATTTCTAATTCATGAATAACATGACTTTCCTCAAGGAGCTTCCAACTCCCAAAGGCAAAAACTCTGCTCATCTTTTAATTTAACAAGGTTGCTTTTAGAATCTTCCTCTGATTGGCCTACACAGAATTAATCAGTTCTTCCTCAGTGTTCCTTGTACATTTCTTGGTCCATTTATTTTATCTTGTATTGGTTAACTGACTTTACATGTATCTGTAAGCTTGAAGATTAGGGACTGTGTTGTAGCCATTTTTAAATCTCACAAGGCCTAACACTACTACGACAGAACTGGGACAAGGTACCCTACAACAGGAAGTAAGAGCCATGTACTACAGATGAGAGCATGCAACCAGAACCAGCTCAGACCGGATCACTCCATATGGTGATAGACTGACCGAAAGATAACCTCTTGGTTCATTATATGCTAACATACTAAATCACATGCCCCTAAGCACCATGACAGATCTGACCCAGACCATATTTGGAAAAAAAAAAAGGTGTGGTGACCTATTAGGAAGAGACTGCCCCTTTCTCAGGAAGCCCCACATGACTTATATATTCCTCTCCCTAATAAAAATGCTATTTACACTCTCATGAAAAACCAGACCTGGATAAGATAAATGCTACCCTGCCTATGGAGTGGCCTCTTGCTCTGTCTGTGGGGTAGCCCTTTTCTTTAATAAATTGCTCTTGCTTTGATAACCAGCTGGCACTTGAATTCTTTCTTGTAGGAAGCCAATAACACTCTCTTGGCACAGAGTGCCTAGTTCGGTCCCAAGTCATTTCTCGCTCTGGAGACATTACTATAGGAGACAGCTGTGCTATAACAAAAAGAACAACAGAATCTGAGTCTTGAGAATAAGACTCCAGTTCTGATTATAAACTGGAAAAAATAGTCAACATCCCCATAAAGTTGAAAGAAAATGGAATCTATGAGAATATTATCTTTATAGTTTTAGACAAATATACCCCACTGCAACATAACAACATGTAAATATGTCTCGAACAAAATTTTACTATTTTCATAAGATATTAGATTTAATTTCATCTTCTGAGACTTTGAATCAAAACACACATTCTACTTTACACTAACAAAGTATCATTCTTGATAAAAATGTGTAAAAACCAAAATTCATGGATTTGTCAACCCTTCTTAGGGCTCAAATACCCAATTATCAAAAGTAAATTTGACCAATGACTACATCACTCTCCTCTGCTCCTCTCATCTAGTTAAGTTTGTTCTAAAACAAAATTATAATAATCCAGGAGAATCAAGAGCTTATCTTCTTTTCATTAAAATAATCAAATACTGCATTATAAATAATAATAACTGATTGCGTTAACATTTACTGAATACTAAATATGTGCCAATATTCTGTCAAGTGTCTTATACATATTACCTCATTCAATCTTTGAAATAATCATATAACGGAGGGATAAGTATTAACACTTCCATTTTACAGATGAGGAAGCAGAGGCTCAGAGAAGCTGAATTTGTTCAAAGTTAACAGCAATTATTTGGCAGAGGTAAGATTTAACCAGGTTATCTGTTTCCTGAGCTTGAGCTTAGGAATATTATGTTTCCCATTGGTGTGGTGAAGTTCATATATTTCTTAAATCGATAAGAATTCTTGATTCTTTTACCAAAAATAACATTATTTAATTCTAGACAAAGGAATCAACAGATTCAGACTATGAAGCAAAATGCCTAGTTTGTTTAATGGCTAAGCAATGGGACCAATATAACTGAGAGCCTGAGTGGTTGAAATGAAGTCAGAAAGGTGTCGAAGGACCAAACAACAGACTTCTAGGCCACCAGAACTCTGGCTTCCATTCCTAAGGTATTATGAACCCACTGGAGCGGCTGTTAGTAAAAATGAGATGTTATCCCAGTTGCAATTACTTTAAAAGTATCACTCTGGCTGCTGTTTGGCAAATAGACAGCGGGAAGAAGATGGTTATGGTTAGAATTATTTCAACTGCAGTAATTCCAGTGAAAAACAACATTGTCCAGGATCAGGGAGAAATGAAAGAGGTGATGAAAAATAGTTAGATAATGGATATATTTTGAAGGGAAAGCCAAGAAAAATCTTGAGGATACTGCTGAATGTTTATGGAATAAAGGATATAACTAAGAAAAGCCAAGCTATAAATAAACCACCACAAGTATTTAAAAGTTTTCATATCCTTATATAGCTGGTTCTTAATGATCAGGTGACAAAGCTAATGAAATTTTTTCCTTGCTGTAAATGAAATCATGAAAATGTCACTGAATGTAATCCTACCAGAATTTTATAATGACAAGAAATCCTCAACAACAGTACCTTTAAAACTAGAAGAAAAATGTATTAAACATATTAATTAATTAATCAATATTTCATTCTAGTGCTATGAAAATACATAATGCTAGCCTAATACAGGGCTAATTTTCTTTACTATTGGAAAATTTTATGGCAAACACTAAAGCAACTCAAGATTAAAGCATTCCTTAAACATCTGTAGTAGAGTCCTAAAAAAAAAATTTGGTGACAAAATTAAAATACTAAAGATTATATTAGAATAATAAACACATCAATAACCAATATGTTAATAAAAACAAGTCATTTAAGTTTTATTATTCAAATACAAAATATTTTCCACACAAACATAAACATTCCTATGATTTGTAAGAACATGAAAAGACAATTCCAAGGTTAAAACTGTACTCATTCAAATAAATATATATTCCACTATATAGTGATCTCCATAATAGACTTAAGTGAAAAAAAGCAAAGGGAAGAAATATGTGTATAACATTCTACCATTTATCTATAAAGGAGTAATATTTATTTTAAATAATACATTTAAAAATGTACAGTGGTAAAATATAAAATTAAGAAATTACTTATAGGATGTTGGAGGAAACAGGGTAGCAGAATAGGAACTGTCATTGGAACCTGGTATTTTATATAAATTATAAAATAAGTTTAAAGAAAGCAAACTCTAAAAAACAAATTAAACAATGAACCTAATGGCATACATAGTTGGTGGCATATAACTACATGAAAAAGAATTACTTCAAATGACTTCAACACACAGTAATTTGAGGCATATTACAAGTGGGCTACCTTAAGGACAAAAAATAAATGTTCTCCCTTACCCCGCCAAAAAAACCCCAACCAATCAAATAAACAAAAAAACTTCAAACTGCTTTCAGTAATAATATTGTTGTTGGTAGTATTGTTATAAGAAGTCTAAAGTATGTGTAACATATGATGAAGCAAATTAATAATTATGTATTTTTTTAATCCTGTAGTTTCTGGCAATGACCTAAGAAAGAAAGAAAGACAATATTTATATAAAATTGATAAAATTAAAGAAAACACTTTGGTGCTTAATTTGAATTGGAAACAATGACTAGCAGTAACAATGAGCACTGCTAGCAGCCATTACAAGGAAGAGGGCTCCTTGGAAAAACTTCAAGTCTACACGCAGGGCTGAAAATGTAAAAGATATCTGGAACATCCTGTAGTACTAAAGAGCAAGGGAGCTTTTAAAGATCACTCTATCTAGTCATGTCCCAAGGACTCAGAAGCCAACATGAAGAGACTCTTAATGACCAAAGATGATACCATTTGCTAATCAATAAGGATAATAACTGCAATGGATAATGTTTTAATACAAGAACTCCTAAAGTTACTTCAATCTCAAAAAAACAATTAATCCTTTTGAAGGTAACTACTGAACCAAATCATTATTTTAAATATCAGTATACAGAGAGAAAGAATAAATAATATATCTTCTTTCCTAAAAAACTTGTACTGGGGGTAACCAAAGAGATATGAGAAAGTTTCTTTTACAAAAGTATTCTAACAAATGAAAAAGAATGACAAAATTAAAATGCTGCCATTGTATAGCTCTTACATTTTCATCCAATTATTTTTTAGTCAGAGGACTTGACTTTCAATGCTTTGCACATAATTTAAATATATAATTTAGTTATACTTTATGGTTAAAGAGCTATAACTAATTATTATAGATTAGAACAATAAATTGAATACATGGTTTCTTGGGCTCCACAATCATTTGCCTTTTCTAATATGTCCAAAAGTTGGACTATTCAATTTTACTTCTAACTCATAGTCCAATGATATCAACAATGTAATTTTTAGGGAAGAATACCTTGATGTGACAGTAAGAATTTTTTACTGCCTCTATTAGTTTGCTAGTGATACCATAAGAAAACACCACAGATTAAGTGCTTAAACAACAGAGATTTATTCTCATAATTCTAGAGGCTAGAAGTCCAAGATCAAGGTGTTGAAAGGTTTAGTTTCTTCGAGGCTTGTCTCCTGGGCTAGAGACCGCCACTTTTTTCAGTGTCCTCCCATGGTCTTTTCTATGTGCATGGCCCTAGTGCCTCTTTTTATTTCCAAATTTCCTCTTCTTATAAGGACATCAGTAAGACTGGATTAGGACACATCCTAGAAATCTCTTTAAAGGCTCCATTTCTACAGTAACATTTCAAGGTTCTCAGGGTTAAGGTTTCAGTATGTAAATTTTGTAGGGATACAATTCAGGCATAACACTGCCAACTGAGCACACCAAAAGAAGAGAATGATGTTAATGCACACATTTCAATACCTGACCCATCTCTATTTAGTAAAATAATACATATGTTGAACATTAACATCATGCTCCCAAACTCATCTCATTTATATTTCTTGTAATCCACCCTGGAAAAGGGACATTATTAAACAATCTCTATTTTTAGTTCTAAGACTTTTACCTTAGTCAAAGCAGGGAGAGGTTGAGGGTAATTATGTCAGTGAAAAGGTGAGATAATTGAGCCAGAATATGAAATTATCATTTATCTATTTACTTGGCTTCTAATAGGCTAAAGACCTGATATGAAACTCTTAAGTGTCTATAAACTAACCTCACATTCTTTTTCCGCTATCTCCAATAAAGGTAAAAAAATTTAGAACTCACTGTATTCTAATCATCCTTAAATCCTCAGAGTAAACTATCTGTGTTTCACTGTTTGTTTCAGCTCCCACTTCCAAAAGGATGACAAAGTACTATTTTGTGCACAATGCAGGTGGTCAAGAATCATGTAAACAACTGATATGTTAGAGATGATGATGAACCAGAGAGAAACTTTAGAGAGAAACAACTTTATAACTATTGTCTCTACATCATTATTAACAGGACCATTTACCCTACAAATACTCAGATTTGGGAGAGGCTTCACCCTATATTTTGAGCAAGCCCCCATGCTATAAGCCCAAGAAAGTAGAGTTTAATTAACTCCTTACACTCATTAGTGAAATTATTTGCTAAAAAAGGTAATACTGATAAAAATAACCATGCATTTGGAAGAGTTTGGGGCTATGATCACCTTAACAAATAACCTAGTATGTACTAAATTATCTTTTATAAAACATTGTCATAATTTAAAAATTAATTTCACATGGCAGAAAGAACAAAAAAGGAGGTCATCATATTTTTCTAATTTTAATTTGGTTCAAAGAAACTATGGATTTAAATACTTCAGTTACATCATAGCCATAAATTCAAATCTGATACCCTTACTTGCAGCTAAAACCATCCCAAGTGACAGAACGGGTTATCAATCAAGTCTATGGAAATTATTCCATAGGAAATTATTGAAGACAATTGTGTTTTCAAACTTAGAAACATGAATAAAAAACAAAACACAAGGACTAAACATCTGAATAAAGATGGATTTTCATTTTCCCGGTGGAAATAAATGAGATAATGGTAAAAAGTTAATACATACTGAGTATTTCCTATGTGCCAAGTACTATCCTTGATGGGTTACCTCAGTTAACCCTCACAACAAACCTAGAAATTATTATTCCCATTCTATATAGGAAAAAATCCCTTGAGAGTGATTGAGAAAGCTTTCATAATCCACATAAGGTGACTCCAGAACCTAAGTACCAAAGATTTAAGGACAGCTAAAGATAAATGTACATTAGCGCTATTTTTTTTCTAAAGAAGAAAAATGATGAGCATGAAAAGAACAGAAAGGAATAAGGAACTTGAGAACCATGATATAATTATGAACAACTACTATGTTTTGCAATAGCAAAAAGACTTCCTCATTTTACACAAATGAAATCAAGGCACAGAAAGAGGAAAGAAATTACCAAAATATATAGTGCAGTTAGTGTTAGTGTCTGTAATTAAACTCAACTCAGATCTTTTGATTCCCAGGCCAGACCAGCAAACATTGTGCCTCTGTTTAAAATGAAGTACTGAATCTCCAATACACATGGGGAAAATGTAAAATATACAAAGAAATAAAACCATGAAGGCTTACTAAGAAAGATCCACAGAATAGAAGGCCCATATTCAATATTTATTAGTTGAAAATCTTTCATGTGAACAGATAAAACTGTTTATGGTATTGATATAATGAGAAAAAAATAATTTAATAAATAAATTATTTTGTCAGGATCGTTATACTTGTTAAAAGCTTAAAGAATTGAATTTTCTTGGAAAGTAGTCATCCATTAAAGGTAGTTACGAATACAGTAACTATTTCTCATTGAATTTTCTAAAAAACATATTAGAAAACAACCTTAATTAAAAAAAAAAACTAAGCAACATATATATACTAAATGGAGAACTATGTATCATATTCTCTCTACCGCAAAGTAACAAAATTGAAAACTGTTATTTTCTCCTAACAATTCATGATTACACAAAAATAGACTAGTATGCTAAATATTAACCTTGAATCATTTGACAATCTATGTGTACTCAGAAGTAAAGGAGATGGAACTGAAGAAATATGTACAATTACTCATATCAATACAAACTACCAAAAGCCAAAGAGGGTGAGGAGACAGGAAGATGATTTCCTATTAAGAGACTCACTATTTAGATTCCTAGGAATTATCCTCTTTCCTGGAAACAATAATTTTAAAAGTTCACTCAGTTACCTTTAACAATATCTTCTGTAAAATCTCAGGTCTCTAACATTCATTTGGATAAAAGTAAACAGAGAACTGACTTACTCTGCAATGTCGAGATATCCACAGGAAGCAGCTGCATGTAGCGGTATCCAGCCTTCATTATCAGGTTGATTAATATTTGCTCCATTTTCTACTAGAAACTTCACCATATCAACATTGTCATCAATGCAAGCCTAAAAACACAAAAGAAAGCATGTTTAGAAAGAAATGTGATTCAACACTCCCAATAATACAGCAAAAGAAAAGAATTCCTACTTTGTTGCTTTTGTAAGATAAATATTATCTGTAAATTAGTCAGCTGCTCTCTTGATTGTACTACTACTCAGCAGGCTAATGTACTAAGTAAATTGTAAGAGTTCTTGCTTAGATACCTGTACAATAGTAGTACAGGTATCTAAGTAGTATGCGAGTAGACTATGCGAACCCCATGAGGAAAACAAGTATATTTCATTAAAATGAAATCAAAACATTATAATTAAGTACCAATAATATCCTCTATAGCAATGGTTCCCAAACTGTGGTCTACTGAGGGGAGAGAGATCCTTTCAGGGAGTTGACATGGTCAGAATAATACTAAAATGGTATTTCCCCTTTCCACTGTGCTGATGTGCATTTGAGGGTTCAAAAGCACTAGTCGTAATACTGCTCATATCTTAGCACAAATTAAGACAGTAGCAAAAAAGAATAACAAAACCAAAATTCCACTAACAGTCACTGTCTTCACCACTATGCACTCAGTTTTTAAAAAAGTTTTGTTTTACTTATGAATATCTTTTATACAAAGCAGTAAAAATAATAAATTTTATTAAATATTGACAGTTAAATACATACCTTTTTAATACTCTGTGGAACAAGAAAGAAGTATACATAAAGAACTTCTTATAAGTATAAATGACTGCCTTGACAAAAACCACTTGTGTAATTAAGTTGCAAGCTGAACTAGCCACTTTTTCCATGCAGTATCATTTTTACTTAAATGACAAACTAAAGTTAGTCTAATTTGGATTTCTGGCAGAAATTTTCTTAAAAATAAACAAAGTAAGCCAGTCATTTCAAGAAAAAAACAATAGTAGTTTTTGCTCATAATAAATTACAAGCTTTTAAGAGCAAAATATTTTAATTAAAACATGTTGATTAGGTAACATGGGTTAAGTATTGCTATTTTAAAATGAATTAATAAATACTTAAAATCCTCATTTTAACCTCTAGTACTGTAAACATTAATACATACAACCCACAGAAAGAAAAACCCTTTGGGGTCCTTCAATAATTTTTAAGGATATAAAAGGGTCCCGAGATGAAAAAGTTTGAGATCCTCAGCCTGTTGTAAATAAAGGAACTTTTATTAATGCTTACTTTGTGTCAAGTGCTATGATTGGTGCTTTATCTATTTTACTGATTTATATACATTGTCCTCTCAAAAACCTTCATGAGAACAAGCATTTTGCTGTATCCCTAGCACTTAATATAGTTCTTGCCATGTGGTAGGGGCTCAATAAATGAATGAATGAACATGAAAGCTAAGATTCAGAGATTAAGTAGCTTAAATAAGCTACATAGGTGGAAAATAATAGAGCTGAGATTCTAACACAGATGTTCAGATTCCAAAAAAAAGCTCTTTCCACACTTATCACTGCTTTCCACAGATGTTCCTCATTCATCAATGTATTTCTCGCCTATCTGCAGTCTCTACAACAGGACATCATCTAGTCTAGGCACTTTAGTGTTTGTTGTAAATGAAGCCAACTTTGCTTCACTTATTACAGACACAATCAGTAGTATTTTCTTAGAAAATGACAAAGTTAGTGTCAAGAAAACCACTAAGGATAAAGTACTTACATCTGAAGTGGAAAAGCACTGATGGAATCATAGCTTTTGGCTCTAGGCTTTAGTTCTGGCTGACACAAATTTTGTGTACAAGTAATTTAATCTTTTGGGGGTTTTGGTGTCTTTATTTTTCAAGTGGAGGGAAAAAGCTTAAAATTCCTTAATGCATTTAACATTCTTATGTATTTATCATTCTTCTCCTTGTAACAGTTTTTAAACAAGGTCCCCAAGTGCCCCAAAAAAGTACTTTACACATAGCTAAGGGTAAATAAATATATAAGTAATATTCATATAAATTTTAAATATACACTGCCTGGGAAAATAACTTTTTTTTTTTTCAAGGAGCAGTGGTTAAAGAAAGGAGAGATTGAAAACCATAGTTACCTAATATCAAAGGAAGAAACACCAATATTCTATTCTATTAGAAAGTAGTTTACAAAATGCTAAGATAGCTAATGACTCACAGTGGCTTGAAATAACAGATCTATTCATAAGCTTAATCATTTTCCTTGAGAAAAGATACTAAAATTTTATTCTTTTCTCTCAACCTCTTTTAATTCCTATAGGCTACAAAGTAGCATTCTGATTTTCACCATCAATTTAAAAACATAAAACTCTACTTGATAAATGTATCTAAAAAAATGATTATGGTTTTTTAAAAATGAAGCATATCAAGCAAACAAGAAATGATTCTTTATAAAGAGATATGAAAAAAATATTCAGAATATATTAAGCTTTTTAAAAGGATACAAAAACAATTAGCCTAATGAGTCCAATTCTACTAAAAATTATGTACACAAAAAGACTAGAAAAATATATATTGAAGGTTAATATGTAAGGTTAATAATATAATATTCCTTTATTTTCAAAAGTTTACATGAATAGGCAGTATTTACATAAAAAGAAAATCTAAGATTGATTCTTAAATGAGAACTCCTGTTATGTGAAGAAACAACCAAATTGCTAATGGAAGTTTTAAAATTCATATAACCTCTTCAGAAAAGCATTCAATAGTATGTGCTAAAGTTATGTAGAATTGATAAATGGGTAGGGTGTACGTGTATATGTATGTGTGTGTGGGGGGGACAGTCTATTCATGTAATAGAATCCTATATATCAAAGAAAAAAGGAAAAAAAAGAACAAACTAGTATTACCTTCAATAACGTGGATGATCCTCACAAACATAAAGAATAGTGAAAAAAGGCAGACACAAAGGATATATATTATAAGTTTCCAAACAAAGCTAATCTCTGGTAATAAAGCTCAGAGCTATGGTTAAATGTGTGGGAAAATAATGGGGAGAGCATGTGGAAAAAAGAAAAAAAGAAAAAAAAAGGCTACCATTTACTGAACTCCTACTATGCATTACTTCCAGCATAGTGCACTACTTTTTCTAAATTGTACATGCTAAAATGTCTTCCTGTAATTTCCATCCCGTCTCCTGAAACTTCACATGTCAAATGGAATCCTACTTTTAACTGATAAACTTTTAAATATTATGAAGATTTTTCCCGTGGAGAATTCTCACATATTTTGTAGGCTAATTATCTTAATACCTTTAGCTACTCTTCATATTATATATACTAAAAGCTATATAGGCCAAGGATCTAGGAACACACGGAAAGGAAAAGATCACATGATAATATTTGAGACTAGTCCATAAGTAACAATGATCATATAAGGGAATAAGAGCAGTAGGTACAAAGTTCTAAAATACCACTGGGTATATAAAGAAATATTCTTCTGACTAAGATGGTTCACAGAAGTCTCATTAAGGAGTATATATCTGAGAAAGGTTTTGAAGATTACATGGGAGTTATTAATTCAGCAAGTTAACTGGAAGGAACGTCAATGAGCAAATGCACTATAATTACAAAAAATGCATAGAACATACAAATAGCAAGTCATCCAGTGGTATAAAGTATCTGTAAATTATAAAACAGGATAAGGCTAGGTGGTAAAAGGTCTGAACATACTGCAGGTGATTTCCCAACCCCTGGGCCATGGACTGGTACCAATCAGTGGCCTGTTAGCAACCAGGACACATGGCAGGAGGTGGACGGCAGGTGGGCAAGACAGCGAAGATTCAGCTGGTATCACTGCCTTAGCTGCACCTCAGATTATCAGGCATTAGATTCTCATAGGAGCACCGGTCCCTTCTTGCCAAAAAGGTTGAGGACTGCTGCTATAGATTGTTTTAAATCTACTTTCTACTCTCACACATCAAAGGAACCTATTATACTCCCATCAGTAACAATGGCTCAAGTAAGCAGTAGGGGGAAGCAAGAGAAAACATTTTAGAATTTCAAGAAGATGATGTTTGAGAATCTATTCAGAGTTTTTAAGCGGGGGGTGCGGGTGGGGTGGTGGTGTGTGACATGATCAGTTCAGTACTTCCGAAGGATTACTGGAAGTAATGTAAAGAGAGAAGAGCCTGAACTCAGCAATAGCAGTTATTCAGAATGGATCTGTATGAGAAGAAAATGATTAATTAAAGATTGAATATGAAGCGTGAAAGATAGGGAGAAACCATGGAAATAAATACCACAGGATCAGGGGGTAAGTTGGGGAAAGATGATTTTAGCTTTGGATATGCTGAATAGGTGTCTATATAACTATCTAACGATGCATATTCAGTGGTCAACTGAATATGTAGATCTTTGAAAATAAATGTGGGATGGAAATATCAATTTGGGATTATCTGTAGTAAGGTAATAATTAAAACAATGGGACTTGAGATCACTCATAGAGTGTAGAGAAGTGATTATGAAAACAGTATAAAGGGTTAAGATTAAATGATAATATATTCTACTTGGAAAAAATGACATTTGTGGTATTTTATTAATTTAGTTCGTAAGAAAGTTCTCAAGTTCACCATCTATTAAGAAAGATAATACATAAGTAGATGATTATATCAAAAGAAATATGATGAATACAATTCTAGAGCTGTGCACTGCTTATTGTGGAAGTTCAAAAAATTATTTTCCAAAAAATAATTAAGGAGAATGGTGGTAGCCAAGAAATATTTTCCTGGAGAAGATTCTACTCCTGGGCTTAACATATGAACAAGTGACAAACACTTCCTGGTATATGAATGCAAAGATGCACATGGTAAGAATTAAAATGGGCAGGATTTAGAATAGAGTTTTATGTGCTTTATATTATAAGTAATTCTTTGAGGTTGATGATGAAGATTTTTAGGACTAATAGTTAATTTTTGAAGTTTTTTCATTGTAAGGAGGTGCTTACCCTAGCTATTTGAAAAAATTGACATATAGGAATAGCCATTTCCCAGTAAATCATTGTTACTGACTCTGATTTAAAATATTTGTTTCTCAGTATACGAAACACCTACAAAAATAACTAAAACAGTTAATGTTAAATCTGCATGTTCCTTTACGTTTTTGAAATGTTTTAATATAAATTAAATGCTAAAAACAATGTCACAAAATATATATTATATATGAATCTCAAGTTTGTCATGTAAATGGTTCAAATGGTCTCCAGAACATTTATAAAGCACACACAAGAAATTGGCAAATAAAAATACCGTTGCTACGAGAATCAAAAGCTAGCACATTAAGAGACACATGATGTGCTGACTTTAAATATTTGACTAAATATGGTCCGTTTATTAAGCCATATGTGGAAAAAAACAGAACAACTCAAATATACTTCCAAATCTTATTTGACATGGTTTAAGTTTTTCTTGAATACACATTCAGAGGAATTACCAATAATAAATGGTTATGTGAAAACAGTTTTGTCATTTAAACCCAAGTAGGCAGTTTTGTCAACTTTAGCTGTAAACTAATTAAATAAATTAGTTCAAGTATTTAAAGCATCTTTTTATTTTAAAGGGGGACAAACATTGTTCCCCGCACGTTTTAAGGAAAAGTTGAAAAGTCAAATAACGAAAAGTTGAATAAAGGAACTATACAATGTTGGCTCAAAGTAGACAAGAGTCCATGGCTTAAAGAAAGATTTGGGGTGAGGCATGTGTTTCTTAAAAAATCAGTAAATTTCATTCTTAGAAGAGAGAAAAACAAATATGTTTAGCACCTATGTAATTCAACTGAGCAAAATCACAATTACAAGTTTAGTAGCATTTGAAATGTATTCTAACATTATTATATTCCTTTGCATGCAAGTGGTTTCTTTAAAAGTACAGCCTCTAGAGCCAGACTGTCTGGGATTAATCCAGTTCTGCCACTTACTGGCCAGGCATCATTGGGAAAATTACTTAACATCCTATGTGCCACAGTTTGCTCTGGAAAATGAGAGTAACAGTATCCACCTCAAAAGTTTACTATAAGAAGTATATGAATTAAAAGATCTAGCACTTAAAGAGTAGTACCTGTTCAATAGTAAGTTCTGTTATGTTTATATCAATACATAATCCACATTCTACATCATCCATTTATATTTTCCTTTTTTTAATATTCTTATCCAAAATGTACTTTTCATTCTTCTATAAATTACAAAAAATTAAATGGTAGAGAGTTGTCAAATATCTCTTCCAGTACTATTATTTTTAGTAAAAGTCCCATCCACCTATGATTTCTAAGAGGATGATTAAATTTTAACTTAGAAAATCTTGGAGATTTCAAACCTCCTTCAAACACTTTTATCTATAAAAATTTTGTATACGCTTATTCATATAAATTATATTCAATGCAAGAGAGTAAAGATAAAGAAAAGATTTAGTTGTATAATGTATAGCAACAGGTGAAAATGTGATTTTAGTCAATTAGTTGAAATGTTTACAATTTGTGCCTAAACATTAGTAACAGTTAATTACTGATAAATAATATACAAATTAATTTAAATGCAAAAGTTCTCTAAATCAACAGTTTTTTATGACTCTTAGGAAAACTCAGTTCTGTTCAACTTGCAGGAACAGAAATTTGTAGATATACCTGAAAATCATCCATGTCCTAAGCATTCTGGGTGACATAGGTGTCAGTCAGTATGCTTAAAGAGGAAGTGGACTTAAGATATCCAAGCAACTTTTTGTTCTATTAAAATAGGAAACTAAATTTAGATATATCAAAGGAGGAATTACGGGTATGGTTTATATGAGGACAACAAGAATTCCAAGCAATACTCTTACACTAAATAATAAAAAACAAACACCCTGGTCTTGCATTAAGACTGGCAAATAAAATGAGCATGTATAATCTTAGGAGATCATCTATAATATTTAGTTATGAAAACAGCTAATAACTTCAGCATTGCATTTAAGTTTAATTAAATTTATTGCCTTTCTACTCTTACCACATATATAGATGTAAAATCTGTGGAAATCTAGATGTAAAAATAAAAACCTGTCCTCATAATAAATCATATATTCAGATGATAAAATGATTGAAACAATAAATTCAAAATAGATTATACACAATGGCAAGAACACAGGGAATTCTTCATTTGGAATAATAAAAGTTCTGGCTATTTAATGTATATATTGTGTCCTAGAGAGAATACTGGAGACAAAATACAAATTGCCTGACAAGGAGAAGACATAACATATATTTGCGGACTGAATGAACTAACTAGACACGGCAAATATACGTGCTAAGAAGATCAGAAAAACATTTTTGAAATAAAAAAAAGAATAAAGTTTCTAGGGTAAAAGTAATCTAAGCACTGCTTAATAATCATACTTCACCCAACAAGTACTAAGTATTTGAATAAGAATTCCCCAAAGGGGAAACCATAAATATTCAAAGATTAAAGTGCACCTTTTATCTACTCTTATTACACAGCACTGTTTTTTCTTTTACTGATAAATATCGATAAGGTAATGAGTTAAACCTAGAGGACCACACATTTATTTAGGAACATGATAGGTAAGAGCATTTCCTCTAGAGATTAGAATCCTCAGTGGCATAGATAAAAAGATCGACTTCAGGATCATTCTCTTACAATTTTTATTGATTGTCTACTAGGTATAGCGGATTGGGCCAACCATTTTTATGATATAAGGACCAGCACTGGAGAGCATATTCTCAGTTTCTTTTATGCACACTGCCTGGCATATAGCAAGTGTATAATAAATATATGTAGATTAAATTAAAATAAAATGCTAACTTCTCCTTAATGATTACACATTTATGACCTGTATATATATGTACATAAAACTATACTATGTACTGTGAAACCTAATGCCTTTATTATTTCATGTACTGTAATCTTTTCCTCTAACTAGATATAGTCCCTTAAGAATGGAAACTGCCTTATATACCCATAATACCTACCAGTGCTACTCAATACGTTTTTGTTAATGAACTAAAACAAATGATCATGTAGTACTCTCCTTGGGATGCTTATAATCTAATTAGGAAATTAATATATGCAGATAAAGAAGAAAAAAAAAACTAAGCAGTTTATATAAGCAATATAGAAATAATAAAGGAAAAGTCAGTATGTGAGTAAAGAGAGGTTAAAGAAACCTTTTTGGGAAAAATAAATCTTTTGCCAGGTTTCTTTACTGTTTAATTAAACTCTAGAGTTAGATAAGAAGGTAGCTACAGGCAGCTGTTTTCCTTGTTGGATCTTTTATCAGATATAGTCACTAACTGGCCCAGTGGGGTTAATCCATGCATATTTACTAATAAGAGAATTTGGTTTCAAAGGAATAAAAGCATCTACTTACTATTTTATTCAATTCAATTTTTTAAAAAACCCGTTAGGTTACAAGAATATGTATTATGAGATACAGTTCTTGCCACTGATATGCCTAATAAAGAATCTGGAAGAATATACAGCAAAAATTAACAGAATTCAAAGTCACTGAGTTATTTTCTAAAAGTTTATCTATAATGAGGACATAAAACTCATAGTTTTCCCAAACAAAAGAGTTGCATAGTCGTTAGCTATCTAATTGTTTCTTGACAAATTTCTTCAATGTTCAGCAAAATATGTGGCCAATAAAGAATAGATTATTAATGAATTCAATAAATATTTATTGAGTGCCCACTAAATCCAAATACTATGTAGTTGCTAGAAATACACTGTTGAAGGATATAGAGCAGATTTCTGTCTGCACTCACAGAGCTCAGAATTCAGCAGACAAGACAGATAATTAAACAATAACAAGAAGTATGATTAATTGATATGTATGTCACTAGAGTACTTAACCTAGATGTGAGAGAGATAGAGGAGAAATCAGAATCTGAAGAAAAAGGCAATTTTTTTTCTGGTCATGCCATGACATGGATAGGAGAAATAATAGTTGGAAAGAGGCAATCTTAACATTGGAGCTATATTCCTGCATCTTTTCTAGAAAGAAAAGACAAACATTTCTAACAGAGGCTGAGAACCTGGTAGGTAGTTCTGCTATATTTAGATACACTTCAGCAAAAAGTATTAAAGTAAAAAAAATCTATAATTCTGGGTCCTGGGAAAGGAAATAGAAAAACTCTATTTAGTTATGCTAAACATATATATTTTTCCATTTCAGACTACCAAGCTACTCCGTATTTCTGGGACCCCTGATGGAGAAGTTAAGGAAGCAAGTCACAAGACAGGAGAGCCACCAAACATTCGGACAGAGAACAAAGGAAAAACATACACAAAAACAAGCAAAGATGATAATTGTTATGTTGTTAAACAGTAAGAAAGGGAGAAATAAACAGTTCCTAGTAAACAAGTCATAGTAAATAGAAACCAACCTTTAAATATTTATTAATATAAATTAAGGTATGGAAAATGCCACTAAAATTATTTTAGTTTGCTGCTTGTGGTAGGTAACCTCTAAGATGGCAAAGATCCCAGACTCAAGGTAGTCACACCTGGTGTAAACCCCTCTGCTTAAGTATGCGCTGGACTGAACGACTTGATTCTAATAAAGTGAATGAGGTATAAGGGATGAGGTATCACTTTTGGGATTAAGTATGCACTCTCTCTCTCTTGCCCTCCCTTGAATCACTCACAAACCTGGGTGAATTCAACTGGCAGGTCAAGAAGTAGTCAAGATGACAGGGTCATGTGGCACTGCCAATATAACCACACGAATGAACTCTAAAATGTATCCCTGCCTTTCTCCAGCCCCTCTAGTTAAACTTTCAGATGAGATCAGATTCCCAGCCAATAGCTTGAGAGTAATCTCATGTGAGATTTGAGTCAGAAGCACCTAAATCACGTCCAAAATTCCTGAACCACAGAAACTGTGAGATAATATTTAGTATTTTAAGTTTAGGAGTAATTTGTTATGCATCAATAAATAACAGCTACATTGCTAGATATCTGATGAACATAGAGGCATTTACATCAGTTTTCAATGCTTCAGTTTGTATGTTTCCAAACGTTATCTTCCCTTTTCTACTTAATCTCTAATCTGTCTTTTCTCCTTTATTTCAACTCTTAAATGCCATCAATTAGTCTTTTAAGCTAGAGTTATCTAAATTGAGACCTATCACTCCATTTCCACCAATCCAAAGCTCAACCATGCTGGACTGTCCTTCATTTCTTGAAATTCTGAAACAATCTGAAGTTACAACTTCAGAATAAATAACAATCAACTGATAATATGCCAGTACTCCTCTTGATGAGTAAAAAGGTGTAACAGCATAACCTTCTAACTGATCACAGCTATGTCAATAAATACAACAATTATTATAGTCTTTCCAGATTTACCTTTTAAGGAGGGAGGTCATATAAATAGCAAGAAGGGAAAAAGAGTCAGCTTTTATATAATCTTTTACATTTGAAGGAAAAGAATATGTGTAATTTTGTACTGCATAATTTATTCATTTATTCAATTTTCCCAAACTGTTATAAAAAGATGCTAGTACTTTTATATTTACAGATAATAAAGTTTTGACATGCCTTGAAATATAAATCACTAGACATAAGAGAAATAAGGCAGAAATAAGAATACCTAAATTTTACATTTGTCTCCTGAAACAACTGTCAGTATAGAGCCCTTCTGTAAGCAATTTATAACAAAACTTTACTGCAGTATTTCTCAAACTTTCTACGATACTGCTGAACTGGAAAAGTTAATAAAAGAATCTTTCTTGGAAGCTAAGCAGGATCAGACCTGGTTAGAGTACTTGAATGGCAGATCACCTAGGAAGACCAGGAAATAAAGGATAGTAAGCTGACAAGGTCCTTGCAATCTGTGAGGTCAACTAACAGTTGCCTTACAAAAAAAAAAAAAAAAAAAAAAAGAATCTTTGACAAAAAAGTTCTTAAAAACAAGTAAATTTAGGAAATACTGAAATAAAACATATTTCTTTACTGCAGAACTTGACAACTAACATTTATTTTTATTACCAAAATCTATTTTATGTCTAAATTGAGGTAACCATTGTTCCATACATACAATCTATCTGTAATATAATAAATGTGTATACCACTGACGGTGATTTCCAATTCTCTCTTGGATACCTTTAATCAATAACGAACAATTTCATAATTTTATTATTTTAGGGAGAAAGTTGTGTATGTGGATTTCATGTACCAATAACTACATAAGTCCAGAAAACTTTTGAAAGGTCTTCTTACTGCTTATCTAAACTAGACATTTGAAGATTAACATGGCTGACTCAACACATGACAAATGAGATTTTCATCTTTTTGGATGGTTCTCTAGCTATCTAAAAGACTAATACATAGCTCTTTCTGCCAGAAAGACCGAGGCTACAAAATTCTGCTGAGGCAGATGTGACAAAAGGTTTTCAGATAAAAAACCCAGAGCTAACACCACCACAAGAAGCACATCCCTAGCACCATCTCAAAAAAAAAAAAAAAAAAAAGCAGATTGGCAGGAGAAGAAGGTTGAGTTCAATCGCCAAGAGAAAGTTATCTAACAAAATTTCAATTCTTTTTGATCATAAGAATTAACTAAGGTAGTTTGGGACATAAAATTTCTCTGGAAGAAAACAAGAGTACTACTCCTGAGTAATGTCTGAGGCACTGCTCTGAGGCACTGCTCAACCCTACAGATTGCTCTTCAATTTAGTCTTTTAACCATCTTAAGTCTTAATTTCTAAGGCTTTCCCCAGACTATGTTAATGTAGCTAGAGTCGAATCACTCTCTCCTTCCATTTTCTGTTAACACTGTAACATGTGTGTCCTAACACTCTTAAAACACTGTATTATAATTACCTACCCATATGTACTAACTCTGCATTCGTTTTCTTCTCCTTCTGCTTCCACTATACTATGAGCCCTCAAAGGTAAGGGCTCCATTATGTGTTCATAACATAGTATCTAGAATACAATAGACAGCAATCAAATGTGGAATGGAGGAACCTACAAGTATGATTTAACTTTGCTGGTAGGACTCAGAAATAGGTTGCTGATTCTTTGGCATCTATATATAGATGGCAATATCAGAGAAATTAATTTTTCCATGTCGTATCTGACTTACTATAGGAGGATCGATAAGTTACAAAAACATTTTGCCATCTTATTATGTTAGGGAGAATAATAACTTCTCTTTTCCTACATGAAAAAATGTTTAACTGATAAGAAATTTAATAACTACAAAATATTAAACTATCCTGGAGTTAAATATACAAATGAGTGATACTCATGATCACTCAAAAAAAAAAATCGTCACGTTCTTCAAAGCAAATAGATGACTAGAAAAAATAATAGCAGTGTAGAAACAAGTTATTGTTTTAGCAGACCTTTGTTTTGGCTATCACTGCTGCTCCTGAATGTTCACACTTTTCTCACCTGTGTTCCTTAACTAGGTAGGGGGAGTTCAAAGGTAGCAGAGACTCCAAGCAAATAATTTCATTTTCACTTTCTCCAGTATCTGCCATTAATGAAACCTACACTTCCCAATGCACCATATGCAGATATGATCCCCTTCTCCCCCTCATAGTGAGACAAAATAAACCAGAACAGCCTCTAAGTTTCCTTTTTAAAAAATCAAGTTATATAACCAGTAGCATGTAATGTGTTGTTCAAATATTAGCATTCTAGCATAAATCTACTGCCACAAAAGGAATTCCTTCTACTAGTAAGACAGACTTCTAATGCACATAAGGTTCTTAGTAAGTTAGCTACTTGTAATAAAGGCAGCCAAGAGAGAGCACTAAAGACAAAGTGAAAGAAAGCCAGCTAGTTCGTTTTTTTTTTCTTTTCTTTTCTTTTTTGGAGGGTTGCCTTGCATTTCACTGAAAGTCTAAAAGCTAAATCTTGACCATATAAGGCCTTGGGGTTCCCATGGATGAAATCACCTAGACAATAGTCAAATCTAATAACCTTAAAAGACATGAAACACACAGGTACTAAACTACCATGAAAAGATTTTTAAAATTCTAGTTTTCATTTAAATATACTCTTGCAGATAATCTCAAAAGTGTTCCTGTAAAACATTACAATCAAATTTCCAGTTATAATACAGAGTATAAATTAATCACTGAAATTTCCTTTAAAAAATTATTTCGATGGAAATTTTCCTAGAGTCTGTTATACATTCCTTTGTCATTTTAAATAAGTACAAAAATGTAACTTCACTTATATTAATTAATTATGGTATAGACTATTAAATTCTAATGTTGTACAACAATATCCTTGTTGCCAATAGTTTTAGGAAGCTAAAATGATATCTAAAATAATTTTTGGGAATCATGTTTGCTCTAAATAGATTTTCTGCCTTCTATCTTGCTTTCATTTATCACCTCTTTAAACTCCGATAGCCTCCTAGTCTTCATTTTCATTTGTAGCTCTTAATTTGCCAAACATTAAAAAATAACTGTGCTTAATATGATTACACAGAAACTATGTGAGGACTTCTCCCAAGTAAAATAAAAATACTTTTAAGTGTGTGGATTCTGCAACGTCTGTTTCAGGTTTATGAGTAATGCTTCTTTTCTAGTTGTTTTTTAGGTTATAAAGTTTCCAATGAGAAAAAAAAAAATCAGAGAAATTATGCCCTATAAAATGTAGAGGGCTGACCTATAATCAAGTAACATCAAAACTTAACAACTGCTGAAAATAAGAAAGGAATAAATGTTACAGGCAGTGTTTTCTTTGCATGGGAGTGATTAAGAATAATAATTATGTGACACAACTTGTGCTGATCTCTTCAGAGCTCTTTGGAAAAAAATAGTAGTGACCCTAAGAAAATGAACAAAGAATGTAAGATAATTTACTTTTATTATATTTATATTTTACAACTTTGTATGCTCATGTCTTTAGAATAAAATGTACTAATAACTTACTCTGTGACTTAATTTTCAAAAATTAAAGAACAAAAAAAGAGTTCATTTTATAGAACTCAGCCATGTGTAAAACTTAATGGAATGGTCATGTCTGATACAAATGTATGTCTTTTCTGTTAAAGTTGTTTCATGTTAATAAGAAACAATGTATAAATAAGACATGGTGGTAAACCCCAAAGCTCTATTTTATAACAACATATTTCCTCTTCCAGAAAACATCTTTCGGAAAACCAAAACCTGTTTCTGAGTTTTAGTTACCCTCACCAGCACTGCTACACTATTCAGATCTTTTTAACAATTATTGAACAATTATCATTTATTATGTACAATATGCTGGGCATAAAAAAATGAATCATGATTAATACAGAACCCTATGAAATCTATTATTTAATTGGGAGCCAAACAGAAAATAAGGTGATCTAATTTATTTGGTATGGCAAATGCTATATATTACAGAAACTCAGCAGACAGAATATCCTAGAGAGGAGTCAAGGCTTCTAGGAGAAACCTAATCTGTGTCTTTAAGGATCAAAAAATTGTGAAGGTTAATCAATTTCCCTAAAAGGGAGGAGGGGAGTAGTATATCAGACAGAAAGCATTGGTATTGCTGAAGGACCATAAAGTGCAAGAAGCAATGGTAGATGATTAGGGAGAATTAAGTAGAGCTAAGAGGGGAGAGACTGTAAATGGCCTTATAAACCACGCTAAGTAGACTAAATTGATGCTGTACAACTGTATTTGTCAAATATGAGTAATAAAAGAGGAGCCTTCTAAAAAGAAAAAAAAATCCCAGACTTCCCTAAAATTGACTGAAACAATATTTATTATGCTATTTAAAGAGCTTGAACTCGGGCCTTTATACACACTTTAGTACCTGTAGAAATCAAAAACGAATTTATACACTCACCATTTTTTTCTTTAGTTTATAAAATGTCTTTGATCTCATTTATCTGAGAATTGACCCCCACCTACTGCAACCATGACATTTCATTAAATTTATCTTAGTCTTTCCTCATTTGTCTAAGACAATTAAATTTATTATATTTGTTACCAACTCAAAAATAAATGCAAATGCCTGCAAATGAAACTAAGAAACAATATTCAGTTATAAGACAAGTCATTCATTTGCCTCTGTCTATTCATTAATTTAATGTTAGCTACTCATGCTTATATATTTTAGTTCAGCTTCACAATAAAAACTCAAGAATTAAAACATTCCTGTTGAGATGGAGGTTAAGAAAAAGTTTTAAGACTCATAAATTTCTGGATTATGTGATTAGGTGAAGGATAATGCCACCACTTCCACGTGTTTCACCTCTAAGATCCCAGAATTCTGAAATTCCCAGAGAAGAGCATAGTATCCTATCTCTCATCTTTTTCTCCCTTTTTGACTGTATCTTTTTTGGGGGAGGTCCTCCTTGTAATTCCTGATTCTTGATCCCTTCCAATTCTTCACCATTTACAGGCTTTACTTACCTACTCTCTATTTCAACAATCTATTCACCACCCCAGAATTCCTTATAACTCTCTGTAATTCCTTATAACCAATCTCTAGGACTAAGTAGAATAGTATCCATTTGCTGTATGTGCCCTCATGCAGATGCTGTCAAGCAATGCTAGAAAAATCAGGAAACCAGGTTGTTTTGGTCCGCTATTATTTGACCCTAACATCACTGTTAATATTGTGACAGAATAATCATTCTTAAATATCTTTTGCCTGAATTCCTATAACATTACATTTACCACTCCAATCTCCTCCAGTCTCCTTAAGATCCCACAGGTATCTTAAATTCTTCTGTTCCACAATGCCACTGACGACAAATATCAAATAGCTATAGACTCTTATACTATCAAGAAAACTGAAATGGTCAATAAAATTTTCTGAGGATCTTACACCACATTAAAGTTCCTATACCTTCACATTCTACTTCTTCTTTTCCTTCAGTTTAGAGAAAAAATATCCTACCAATCCTAAAAAAAATATTCTTATTGACTTCTTATATAAATGCCTTATACTTTTATTTCAATATTTTACCCTATTGCTTTATCCAAACTGGACTACTCTCTAGTCTATTTCTTATAATGCTACTCTCTCCTCCTATAATGCTTTAATATACCCTGCCTAACCGTGCTACCCCCTCCCCAATCCTTTCCATTCTTTTACATCCTAAAAACTACATAAAACATAAAAAACATTTCCTGATATTACCTTCCACATGTAATATTCTCTTTCTCCTCCACACTTTATTATGAAAATGTTCATACAGCAAAGCTTAAAGAATTTTGCTTATGTATCCACCATCTAGATTCTAGTATTAACAGGTTACTGCTTGCTTTGACACATATCTATCTACCTTGTCATTCCTTTTTCTATCTACCTTGTCATTCCTTTTTCTAGCTATTAATCTAGCTACTTTGAAATGTGCCAAAAAAGGTAAAATGATAGAGATCAGTATAATTAGTAAATTATCTCCCTAAATACTTCAACGTGCGTTATCATTAAGTGGAATTCAATAATTGTTTAGTTTTATTATGCAAAATTTACATACTATGAAACATGGGGATCTTATATGTATATCAGCTGTGTTTTAACAATGCATAAACCTGTGTAAGCCAAACCCCTATCAAGATTTAGAATATGACTATAGGAAGTCCCTTCCTGTCCCTTTCTAGTCAACCTCCCCATCACCCAACACACACACACACACACACACACACACACACACACACACACACACACACACACACACACACAGAGGCAACCACTATTCTGTTTTTTATTTTTCCACCATAAGTAAGATGTGTTCCAAAATTCACGTAAGTGGAATCGCAGAGTAGATCCTTATTTTGTGAAAGACTTCTTTACACAAAATGTTTATGAGATTCGTTCATGTAGCTGTGGGTATTAGTGGTTCATCCTTTTAACTGCCTAGTAGCTTATCTATTCCTTTATTGATAAATAACTAGGCTCTTTCTACTTTTCAATTATAAAGAATAAAACTGCTTTAAACATTCTGGCACAAATCTTTTTAAAACATGTTTCATTACTCTTGGGTAAATATTAAGAATGGAATTTCTGGGCAAGTGTATGTTTATAAGAAAATGATAAACATTTTCCAAAGTAATTGTACTAATTTACATCTTGACCAACCAGAATTCCAATTGCTCCACATTGTCGCCAATTGATCCTGTGAGTTTTCTTTCATTTAGCCACTGATTGGTGGAACATCCCCCTTTATGAACATAATTAACACTAAGTTATACCTTTTATCCTGTTCTGCATGTTACTTATATATGCACTTAACTTGCCTCTATTAGACTATATACTCCTTGAAGTTACAAATTTTGTTAGCCTCCTTTTCCCCGCTACAATGTTCCTAGCAGAGTGCTTTGCACATGCTGGAACGATATATATATATATATATATATATATATATATATATCAGTTTAATTAACTGATATATATATATATCAGTTTAATTAAATTGCTTATTAAAATTTATTTATTCTTCCTATTGTGGTTAAGTCATGAAAAAAATTCAAAGGCACATCTGTGAAATGAGGCTGCAGACAAATCAAGGGTTGGAAACTATCCTCCAATTTATTGTTTCCAGAAATAGATGTAGGTATCTGTCTGGGATTTAAAAATATTTTCAAAAGTATCTTCACACAATCTGGAATGGCAATTCTCTTTAACTTCAGTACAGTATACAACTTAAGAAGTATACCCACTGAATTTTAAGGAAAGGAGAAGGCTACTGAATAGCCACCACAGATATACTAAATCAAACCAGCAGTCAATGAGATGTCCTGTACCATAGTATAGAAGGACTGTCCACCTATTAAAAATCTTAACTACTCACCTGTGTATCCATATATCAAATAAATTACGGAGAACAATTTCTAAATGTTCACTTCTATTCAAAGCTCCAAGATTGAAGTCTTTGAAAGGGAACATTGTGAAGAGAATTCTTCATACCATTAAACACTGTCAGAATGTCTAGCAATCAGTATTTCTAGGTAATGTGCTAGGGCTACAAAGTCAAAAGTAAGGAATTTATATTTTAGTGGGAAAGACAGTCAAGTAAATAAATTACAGAACTGTTACAGAAATATGCAAAAGTTCAAGGACAATACACAAGAGGGCTCTAGATCAGGAACCAGTTAAGATATGTTTTGTGGTAGAGTGATTACACAAGATACGTAATCGTGTGGGCCAGAAAAATAGGGATTGTCCTTGAAAAATTCAGTAGTAATCATGCTCTAGAGCCAGCTTTCTCTAGAGCAATTAATCCTCTTCAGGAGGGTTCCTATTGTTATTGAAGGACAACTGAAGGACATTTGGGTTCTTGACATGACTACTAATGGACATTTGATTTATCTTTCAGGTCCTAGTGATTATAAATAAAGTTACTATAAAATGTTACGTACTGTTTTCATTCCTCTTGAAACAGCAAAATAGTAAGCTTTCATTAACTTGCTCCTCACTTTCTGAAGTCATTACCCCCCCCCCCAAAAAAATGTACAGGACAACTACATAGCCTCCTGAAAGATAAATATTACCATGTAGTAATAATAAGTCATGACTAACTGAATTTGTCAAAAAAAGACACAGGGTAAGAAAGAGAAAAGGCAAAGTAAAAACTAAATTAAGATTAAAAATAAGCTACTGAATTTTAAAACTTAATCATTAAACAGTTATTTAGTGAGCATTCAGTCTGAATGAGTAAGGCACTGTGATAAATGCTTGGACTTCCATGGTAGACAAATAAACAAACAAATAATAAATGCAAAATTACACCCTAAGAGAAGAGGTATGAAAGAACATAGTAGTAATAGGGACAAGTTTGTGAAGAATAAGACAGAGTCAATGAAGGCTTCCTTCAGGAAGTCACAAAGTTTAATGAATAAAGAGTTAGCCAAGAGGTTTCAGGCAAGGGGAAAAAGAGGGGCTGGAGGTATTGAAAAGTCTGAAGGAAGTGTAGCTGAATATAGATGAACAAGGGGAAGAGACTACAAAAGTCAGTAGGAGCTTGCTAGGTCTTGTTAAAGATTTGGGATCTGATTCCCTAATATTCAGCTTGGATAGTGTCAACTACTTAATACGCCTGATAATTTGTTTAAGAGAGATATATACATTGAAAGCAGATTTCAATTTCAAGTCTATAATAAATGTTCCCTAACAAAGAACATCATTTCCTCTGAGCTTCAAGTGTTATAGATAATATCAGTACAAATGTTTAAGGTGAAAATTTGACATTTCCTTTTAAGCTCTTTTATTTGTATTGTTTTTTATACAGTGTTTCATCCAATCCTCACAATTGGTCCAATTTTTCTAGCAAATGCCAGATTTTTTGAAATCTGATTCCTAAATTGAAAACTATAGTGAGATTCTTATTTTAAAGTTATTAAATTCAGTTGAACATTTTATCTAATACACAAAAGATAGTTTTCAAAGAGATAAACAACAAATGTTAAACTCTGAAAGTAACTTATGTTTTTTTTTAGAAAGTCCTGCTTCCATGCTGTTTACCATAAAGTCATTTTCAACTGATTCTACCTAAAATATCAATCAAGTAGAACTTAAATTTTAGTATTATTCTAAATTTATTATTTTTATATTATTTACAATTTATATCTTGATAAGTCTGTATCTTACTTTCTCGTTTCATGCATATACATTTTCTTTTACCTATTTTGCTTATTACAATTAATTCTTTGAAAAAATAAAATATAAATACAATCATGGATTCACTTTTCAAAAAAAAAATGTAAAA
This sequence comes from Macroglossus sobrinus, assembly GCA_004027375.1. Taxonomy (NCBI): domain Eukaryota; kingdom Metazoa; phylum Chordata; class Mammalia; order Chiroptera; family Pteropodidae; genus Macroglossus; species Macroglossus sobrinus. Next base: position 330,555 of record PVKZ01000323.1, on the reverse strand, counting down.
CCACAGCACACAACTATTACTAACTAACCTACTTCCCCCTCTATTCAGTAACTCTGCCTTTCTCTCAACACATTAGATTTTCTCCCTGAAAATCTGCTGGTGTATATCATCTACATACAGGAAAGTAATTATTTTTAATTAAAAGTTCCACCCAATTTTGCTGGACTAGAATAAGAACACTATTTATATAGCTTCAAATGGCACCATTAATTAGAGAGAGAAAATACTCGAAAGTCATTCCAGACACATTTTGTTTCCCTCAAAAAGATTATAAACACAAAGGCAGATACTTTCTATTTGTGCCTCAATACCTAACAAAGTCTGAAACAGAGTAATTCCTCAAATATTAGCTCTCTTTCCCTTTGGTGGGAAAGACTGTGCTACGTACTTTCACATATACCATCTTATTGCATCCCCTGAAACCCCAGCTGCAGAAAATTATTATCCTTACTTAACAGACTATGAAGAGGAAAGGGCTTAGACAGATGAAGTAGCTCATTACAGTGGTAGTTCTTTTCTCTACACTTTACTAGTTCTCAATTTCTTAAACACCACCCTACAATATAACATTTTATTGAGCAATTAGTGTTTAATAAACTTGAAAATAACTGCAGATTTCATTTGCTCCACATTCAACTTTTTGAAAGGAAACAGCTCTAGGTGCTTTCAAGGGCCAAACGAAAGTGTGTATAGTATAGAAGTAAAGCAGAAAGCAAGGTAAGAAACTATGGTAATTTTTCAAAACAGAATGAAGCATCTTCACTTTGGCTGAAGCGAATACCAAGAACATGTAAGAGTTCACATAAAAATACAAAAGCATTTCCAAAACCTAAAATAGCAAAATTCGTATTTGAAAATCCACTTTAACACATTATACTGCAGTTCAACTCACAGATGGCTTGGCTAATCTTTCTTCCAGCTGCCATGTTACTAAAATAATCTTTCTCCACTAATTCTATTCATGTTTTACTACAGCTATTATTTTCTGGCTTGGTATACTTAAAAGCCTTCAAACAATTTTTTACAGGCCATTCTGCAAAATTCTGGGTAAGCATTCTAGCAAAATAAAATTGAAAAAAAAAATCCCACTAATCTAAAGATAGCACCACTAGAACTTAATAACATGCACTAAAACAGTAACAATAATTGAGAGCTACAGTTACATAAAAGTTGTTCAATTATCTTATTCTAGAATCTTTTTCTCCTTTTCTTTTTTCTTTTTTTCCTAAAGGGGAGGCATACAGTAACTGTAGTCCAAATCTTCTTTTCTGCTTTTCCTGTCCAGACTTTCATCATCCACATTTTACAAAAGAAGAAAAAAAGCTCAGAAGACTTAGGGTTAACAAAGAGCTAATAAATTGAACAAGAAAGATTGAGAACCAGAGTTCTTTCTAGCTACCCTCCCTCTACTTGCAGTGTTAAATGTCACTCATTTGTTATTTGGTATTATAACTATCTTTACTATTAAATACATTTTTGCTTATATGTTTAGGTATTTTTCTTGATTCTTCACTCTTGTGTATGTATTTTAAATTATGATTCTGAATCAAGCATTTTCTGTAAAACCACTAAAATTATAAAAATGATTTCATTTATATATTTTTAAAAATTTATGTAATTGACCTATATTTAGATGCTAAAAATTATCCATATCTCTAATCATCTGAAAGGAACTGAGATGAGTACAGTAAAAGTGAAGCTAGAATAAAACAAACTCCCATTTCAAAAGGGCAATTGGTGAAACCCTTTGAGAGCAATGTGATAATGCATATAAGCAGTTTAAAATATTCCTTCATTTTGATGCATAAGATTCAGTTCTGAGAATCCGTGCAGTTCCTAGCTTCAGCTTGGAATCAAATTATCCTACTTTCATTGAAAAAATTATTATACATTAAAATATTCATCAAAATATGAGTGCCAGAGCACACATGCCATAAATATTTGTTGACTGAATTAATGAGTGAACTATGATAATGAAAACCTAGAAAAAGTATTGAAATCATTAAGAAAATTGTAAACATCCAAGTGAATATTATTCAATGATAAATATTAAGAAATATTAGCTATATGGTAAGTTGGATAAAAAAACTCTAGTACAATAAGTATATAAAAACTACACACAAACACAAACCTATACAAGGTAGAGAGACTGCAAGAAAAAACACCATTAAATTAACAGAGAGTAAAGGGACTATGGTAATTTTTTTTCTTTCTTCTTTCTTAGTATTATCCAAGTTTCTATAGGGCAGATATATAACTATTAAAATTTTTTTGAAAAGCCAAAAAGTTAGAACATTTAACAAATGCCAGTAGAAAAAAAAATCAGTTTTTCATTGTTTATTTAAACTGACTGTACTTCATAAATTACCTCACTACGATTCTCTTTATCCATGAATAATTAAATTTTAAAATGCATTTCATTAGTATGTAAATATAGGTTATAATAATTCTCTGGCTCTTCTCACTCCATGGTCTCTTTTGTATGTTTCAAAGAGAGGAAGGAGGAGTGCAGCTGCCATCTACGAGGAGCCCTTGTAAAAAAGATTCAAAAGAAAATTAAAACATTATTTGATAAATTTCACAATTACCATAAGAAATTATGCTAAAAAAAAAGGTCATCAAATTAAAAATAAAAAAAGAAGACAAAACATAAAATTTTAAGTAGAGAATATTTTCTTAGGACAGGGTAAAAACTAAAAGTTCATTCTACTGTATACTTTCACTAATGGTGGGGTTAACCAAATTTCATTACTCTATATAAAAATAAATCTATTTTCTTTAAAAACTGAAAATGACTATACTGTATGGTACTATGTCAGTAAGAGTTTATAATATTTAAAATGGACTAACCTCATTAGCTTAAGGAGAAGTCAGTTTGTTTGCTACAGTAAATTTCCAAAAGAATAGACTTTTTCATATAAATGTGTTGCTGTCTGGGACTGGAAATGTTAGGCTACTAACTCATAATTCATTTTTCCTATATAAAGCTTTCTTTAAACAATGCTAAATTTTACAGTGTCTTGCAGAGTAATTAAAGTAGAATCTTTCTTGAAAATGCACTTCTATTTAAAACAGGGTGATGATCCAAAGCATTTTATTGAATTATTTCAGAACTTCAAAGAGCATACTGTTTGCAGTACTGAAGTATCTATGATAACCACCATACCTAAACTAGGCTCTAGTTTTACTTTTATTCCAAAATAGGAAGAGAGCAGTTAATAATAGAAAAAAACCAGATGCCTGTGACTTTTCTGCTGAAGCTAGGAACTGCTTTTCTTACAGTCTTTTTGTTTTTTATCTCCCTGTCATCCACAGTCCTGTAAAACATAGAAGTTCTAAACTTGGAATCAGATTATCCAATAAAAACAAACAAGCTTTCAGTAATGGAAAAAATGACTTCATACAGAAGCAGAAGCTAGCAGAAAAGCAGGTATGAGATCCCATATACATAAACTGAAAATGAAACAGTAGCATTTAATAAAACTTTTTACACAATATCTTCTGACAAAAGAAACATTTTAAAGAACTTAATGGAAAACATAAAATACTCACATAACACCTGTCACCTGCTAATTCTGTTATATTTTAGTCATTATATGTTCAGTTAACATTTTTCAGGCAAAGGTATTTAAGAACCAAGGACTGATAACATAAAAATGAACCATATCCAACAGGGTCCTAATTTTCTTGTCCAATATCACCCACAATCACAAACAGCGAGCCCTGAGACAGTAGAGCATGTGAGCTTGCAAAGCTAAACCTTGGTGGTGTTTCCTGGCTATATATCTAGGAAGTTTCTTGGAACACTTCACTGGTACAGCTTCAGAAGATAACTGTCCTACGGGATCTGCTCTGGCCTATCTATTGTCCTGTAATTTAGCCCCAGGGATTCCTGAGGATACCATAGAGATAGAAACTGGTGATCCAAGTAGTCCACAGGGACTATACCATAGTGTATAAGAGAACAGTATTGAGTCACACTGCCCAGGTTCAACTCATAGCTTGTAATTCATAAGCTTTGTTGTGATCTTTAGTTACAATACCACCTTATTTTTTTCATTGGTATAATGGGGTAATAAGAATAAAAATATTTACTTCATTCATATTATTGTTGTTAGGCAATATAACTGCCTAAAATAGTGTATTATGTAAACATTATTATAAGTATTTACTATTTATTATTCCAATGAAATAAGTCCATCTGAAGATGCAGACGTGTTACAAACCTGTTACGAAATAAAAGTTCTATGCCCTAACCACAGCCTCTATTAAATGCCATATTATTTTCATAGTAGGAAGAGGAGGAATCAGTTTTTTAAAGTACAACAATCATATTTACCATTTAGGTGGTACCAAAGAAGAAAGGAGTTTATTGGGGAGATAAAACCTTTGTTAGTCTAAAAGACCCAAGTAAAATAGAGTGGATGAGATAACTATGACACCTGATTAAAATGAACATTAAAAGTATATTTCAAAATATATTCTCAATGAATTACTTTGTTATTTAAAAAATTTTAAATAATCTAATAAGAGCTATACAAAACTAAAATGCCTTAAATCTGGTTTATTCTACTATGAATTTCATGCCTAAAACATTTAGAGTTAATATACTACCAGAACTTTTTTTAAAATACCCTACAATTTCAAGGGTTAGTCAGGGCACAAAGATGATTATTAACAGTTCAATTTATTTAAAAATTTGTTGATTTAGTATTAAATATATGCAATTCTATTAAAATACAGAATGTAGCTAATGGCTAAGAAAGTTAATATTACTGACTTGAGGAAGGAAAGCAGAAAAAATTTATCAGTCAATTCCTAAATTCTTATAATGTCTAATACAAATCAATCTGTAACTTAAGCACAAAATTCTAAAGATTAAAATGATAAAATACTGATAAAAAAAAATTTTCTTTTTCGGTAAATAGGAAACATACGTCATCAAATAAAATCAAAGGGAGCCCCAAAGGAGCATTTTCATCTCTGAGTTGAACTACAGAACGGCTTTCCAGCTACTGTGTCTTTATACATTTTCCACAACTATCAATAATTTCTCCTACAGTAGACCTTAGTTCATTCACTCGTTACAAATTCTTTACCAATTTATAAATCAAGTCCCTACTTTCAGACTCGCCAGGATCCATTCTCTCAACCTTTCTTCACAGACTATTCTCCATTTCCTAAAACCAAACCTCCTTCAGGCTCAAATACACTCATCCCATTTCTGTCACTTGGGCTACTAAAGTCTTATCTCACTCAAGCCTTTTAGCACATTTTAAAGATTGTGAATAATTCTAGCAAAATTTGCTTAACCTTGTGTTATGAATCATCCCTCAAATACACTAACCAAAGAATTCTTTCCCACCCCCACTCCCTTTAGCATGCCTTTTAACATTTTGTAAAATACCAGTGTTCAATTGCCGAGCCATCTGAGAAAAGATCTCTATCTGAACTACTGGACTGGCCTCAGGAACTGGTCTCCTGGTAAAACTCCTTCCCCATCCCAATCTTTTCTGTACATAGTTCTATTAAAAAAAAAAAAAAAAGCACATCTGGTAACATTAAGGCAACTTCAAGTCTCACATGCATTTCTAGAGTTCTTTGTATGAAACAGATTTAATGGTGCTTCATAGGTTCTCCAAGACCTGACCTCTATCCACTTCTCTACATCTCTTGTCACACCATTCTTTCCCTTATCCACTACATTCCAATCACACTTCTAGTTCTTCCATTGAGCCTTATTCCCTCCTCTCCTTCCTTATGAAGAGCTTTTATAGTTTATATATTACTTCCTTTGGCCAGGAAATATTTCTTCACCTTCTACCACTAAGAATCTACCTCTCCAACCTCTACCAACTCTTTACCAAGTTATACCTATTCATCTTTCAGTTCTCAGTTCACTCACTTCCACAGACCCCATCCAAAGTCTCAAAACCTTTCACTCCCTTATAATATTGCACTATTTATTTAAATACATTTGACATATATTTTACCTTTTTCCTTCAAAATACTTAACACAACTTGCATTGATTATTTGATTAATGAGAGCAAATTCTGGTCTTCTTTTGCTAATCTCGATATACTATTATTTTTATAATAAACAAGTTTAACAAAGAGCCTCGGCAGATTCCTGTAAACTTTTAGCTTTAAAATGTGTTATTACTTCACAGACTAAATGTTTCCATTTGTATTGTATATATCCAACCCAGAAAGAGAAACACATTTTTAATATATTTGAATAGATCTGAAATTTCACATACTTCTTATACCAGCAGTGTATGAGAATTCTACTTTTTCCACATCCTTCTCAGCATGCAGTAGTACCAGTCTTTTAAATTTTAGCCATTCTGGTGGACATATGCTGACATTTTATTGTGGCCTTAATTTGCATTTCTCTGATAAATGATATTGAATAACTTTTAGTATCTTTATCACCATTTGAATATTTTCTTTTGTGATGTGCTAATCAACATTTACATCTTTCTGAACTCAATTCTTGCTTTGTCTCCCTCATCTCTTCAAAATACATTACAATTAGAATCACAGTTAGAGCAGGTATGTTTGTTGAAGGACCGAGCCCCACCAGCCACTGTTGTTGACCTTGATGATATATAATTAACCTAAGGTACATCAATTCGTCCCTTTCCTGGAAATCTAGAATTAGAACTCAGAAGGAGATCAACTTCTCTAGATACCCAGACCAGAATACACACTCTGGAATTGTTGGTGACCTTCTATTTTGCCTTCTGAACTGAGAAATAAATCTAGTTTGCTATAAAAAAGAATAGAGTGGATTTGTAAGGAATAGTAATGAGAAACTTAGAGGACTTCCTGGACTGCATATAGTTCCCAGTTCTAATTCATTCTAGAAGCCTAGATTCTATGAGACACCCTATAATCTTATAGTAAATTATTTTATTTGGGTTATATCCAATTGGCTTTTCTTACTTAAACAAAGAATCTTAACTAATATATGCAAGAGGTCCTTCTACCAGTTTCCTACTAGTGGCTGGTATAAGCATGTGGCTTTGAAAACTGGCTACTTTCTTTTTTCAAGGGGCTCAAAAGAAAATAGTTGAGCTGATGGATTGGAGGGGGGTCCTTAAGGCATATGAATAACTGCAAATGTGTCCAATTATGTATAAATTTGTTAATAATTTTAGAAAAAATATTGTAATACAGGTTCTTCTTTGTAGAATTTTTATACAAAGTTATTCCCCTGTTTAAATAGTAGACAAATATCAAACTGCAGATCTAGATCCGGTTCTACAGATGTAATCTCACAGTACAGAGAAATTTTTTTTAAAATCTAGGCTAAAGGCTAATTTATTTAATTTTGCATTGAATTAGTATGTTTTAAAATTATTATACTACTGTCAGATACTGAGCTCACTGTCAAAACTTCCAGTAATTTTTTCTCATGTTTGCCAAAGATGATCTCTACCAACCTATACTCATCAATGTTTTAACACAGAATTTTATATTAATACTCATCTTTTCACATTATTGCTTAAAACCTACTATTTTATGTTTTTTGAAGTTTTCTCTCAGCTCTACAGTTTTACTTACTAAAATGCTCAATAAGATCGGGTCAAGATTAAAGAACACAAGATCCACTACTACTTTAGTCTTCCCTCCCGGTTGATACCGAGTGATTAACCAGTAGGCTGACGTATACATAATGGTTCATCCTGTGGTTAATCAATCTAATCTTGCTAGAATCCATGCCAAATTGTTGTCATATTAACCACAAAACTCAAACAAGAGCCTGTATAAGTCCTTTACTAAAAATCAAGCTACACTTGGTTAGCAACATTTCTCTCATTTAAACTTACCAACCTTGTCAAAAAAGGAGGACAGGTCAACATAACTTGTTTTCAGAAACCTCAAACTGGTATCTAGTGATCAAGACACAATCTTCTAAAACTTTGTGTTTAATAATGGAATTAGAATTGTGCCCTTTAGAGCAGACCATTTTGAACAAATGTACAAGTAAATTAAATGCCTTGACATCAGTTACTTCCTTCTTATTCTTGATCTAGTTTATAACTCTTAAAAGCTCTCTTTACACTGTCTTAAAAAATATTTTTACAAAATTCATGTAACTCTAAGCTTCAACTTTCTTAAATCTATTCTTAGAGATTTGCGGCCCTTTTATTTCCCCAATTCATTCTTAAAACAGATATTCATCATTAAATGCTTTTTATATTTATATAAAACAAAGCAAAAGAACTCACTGTATAATAAAAAATTACTTTTTCTAGATTTCTACCTGTCTTTCACTGGAATTGTTTAAAATTCTGAAATCCAAATTTTATCTTTTAAAACCCCTTAATCCTTCAAAACTTATCTGCCTTTTTGGGAATTATGCTCATCTTTCCTCTGAATTTTCTATAGTCTACTTGCCAAAAGCTTCAAAATACACCTAACTAAATCTAATTCACTTTCTGGTTTTAAAAAACTGTCCGAAGTGTCCAACACATTGCTAAATCAGTCTTTCATTATGAAACAAAAGGATGAGAGGAAAGGCAGAATAATACATAAATAAGTAACCATTCCTGAGTGGCCAAAGACTAAAAAAAAAAAAAAAAAAAAAAAAGTGGTTGAGAGAAAAATCAGGATAATACATTAATATGTAACCATCGATAGCAGCCTTCCTGAGTGACCAAAGACTAAAGTTCATTAATTATGTCTATGTCTCTATATGTAATCCTTAATACATAATGGCAGCAGCCATTTAGACATTATTTCTCATTTCAGATTCACCTTCATCAGTTTTTCTTCTTGCTGTACAAGATTCAAGAATGGCAAAATTCAAAATCTACTATATTTTCCTTCCAGAGATAACTACTGTTAATAGTTGGGGCAATTACCCCAGATTTTTTTTCTATACAAACAACTTTTACCCCCAAAATGAATCATATCAAACATATTGTCTTGCAACTAACTTTTTGACACTTAAATGGTTTTTGAAAAAGAACAATTTATATACTATCAGTCCATGTCACACATAAACAAACACATTACGTCCACCTCCAAGACTGCTTTTAGATGTCAAGGATGGGATGAAAAGAGAAAAAGATAACATGTTAATTTTGAGTTTAATATGTAATAAACATTTCCTGTTTTGTTTAAACCAAAATAAGTCTAATTATGCTTGCTCAACGTCAAAATAAACCACACAACTTTTCTGCATAACTAATTTTCTCATTAACTGTGCCACTTTTAAAAAACATTAAAATGTATAAAAAAGTCAAATACCCAAAGCAACTCTAGTAGTATTTCAAGCAAACAAAACAAAACAAAACAAAAAGAAATACTAGAATGTACTAGGGAAAAGAAAAAAAATACATCGAGAATAAGTTTCTTAATTATAACTAATATTTTACCTTTATTTCCTCTGAAAACATCATTTAGTAAATTTAGAAACCAAGGGAAATTAGGGATGATTGAATAAGTTCTTTAACTGTTCAATTTTAGCAAAATCTAACATGCACTGAGAAAATGTATTTTCACTCCTTATTTTTACTTATGACCTTATTTTCACAGTGCATTATTTCAGGCAATAAAAGGCATTTGATTGTTACTCTTTTATTCCTCTCCAACAGGCCTGTGCTCCACCCCTTTCCCATTACCTCTAAAAATATACAGTCTGCCCTTCCCAACAATATTAATAAAAGTAAATTTGGCCATACTTAAAAGTACTTAATTAACTTGTCTAAATTGAAAAGTACAGAAAACAAACACAAAATTTTGCATGTATTTGTAGATAGTTCGCCAAAACCCTAAGAAATCTAACCATCCTTATCCTCTGGGTTTTCTGTAGCCTCAAAAATTGTTTTTACTTGGTATTCACACCTCCAGAGATTCAGAAAGACCTAAGAAAACAGGTTAAGTCTAAGACAAAACAAAACAAAAAAACCCTCCAAACAAAATTTTGATACATTATTTATAGTTAGGTTACCCCTCCTCCACGCTGGCTCAGCATCCTATATATCCTTTAGCATACATTTCACTCTTCATTATTGTGTAATTTCTTGTTTATTGCCTGTCTCCCCATGACCATTCAATAAACTCCACTCCTGACCTATATAGTAAGCACACTAAATATATACTGAATAAATGCATGCAGTGAAAAGCACCTCCATTTACTTAGTTGTCCAATCCAAGTGCAATTACAACTCTAACTACTAGTCCTTTAGGCCATTCCATTTCCAATTCCTATCAATTCTATTTCTTAAATACGTCTTGAGTCTGTCTACTATTTCCCAACTCTACTGCCACTCACCCAGTTCATTCTCTTAGATTACTCAACTTCCTAAACTAGTCAGTCTCTCTGTCTCTGGTCTGTCCTCTTTTCAGTGTATTCTCCACAATGCAGCCAAAGTGACTTTTCTTAAAGAGAAAATTTGAATGTCCCATTTAACCAGATTAAAATCCTTCAACACTTTCAGTGGCCTCCAGCTCTTTGTGTATGCTATTCCCTCTCTCTGAGTTTCCCATATCCCTCCTCTCTCACAGCCAGGGTTGTTAGCAGATCAAACGTCAACTTTCTCCAGGAAGCCTTCTCTCTCCTCAAATCTAGGTTGAGATGCACCTTCATGAATTTCCAGAGCACTCTGCACTACTACTTTTACATATCATTACACATAACTGACATAAATGTATAATTGCCTGTATACTGATGTATATACCCTACCATACTGCAAACTGTCTTAGGGCAGGAATAACGTCTGGCTGTTTTCTTTGTCATCATAACCTAAGTAACGAACATCAAGACTATAGAGTGAGGTTGGGGGACTGGCAGAAAGTTATTACTGTCTCTGCCAGTGCCTCATTTTTTAGTAGTGAAGATCGATCAACACATAAGTAATTTCATTCTTTAAAAAATATAACAGCTTACTTACATACATAATTCACACATCATATAATAACCAATTTCAAGTGTGTAATTAAAAGTATTTTAGTATATTTGGAGTTGTGCTACCATCACTGCAATCAATCTGGAACATTTTTATCACTCTAAAAAAGGAATGTCATAAATCTGAAAAGATATATGCATCCCAATGTTCATAAAGGATTGTTCATGGTGTCCAGAACATGGAAGTAATCAAAGTGTCTTACATTAGATGATTGGATAAAGATGTGGTACATATATACAATGGAATATTACTCAGCTATAAGAAGAGATGAAATACTGTCATTTGCAACATGGCTGGCCCGAGATACATAATCCTGCTAAGCAAAATAAGACAGAAAAAGTTGGAAACCACATGTTATCACTTATATAAACCTAAAAGCAAAAAACAAACATGATAGAGACTCATGGACATGGACAACGGACTAGTAGTTACCAGAGGGGAGAGGTATATGGGGAAAAGGGGTCAAATATGTGGTGACAGAAAGAAATCTAACTATGGGGTGAACATACAATGCAAAATATATATGACTTGCTGTTGAATTGTAAAAAATAAAATAAAATAAAAAGGAATGTTATACCATTAGCAGTCACTCCCCATTTCCTCTCACCACTTCCAGCTTTTGGCAACCATTAATCTATCTTCAGTCTCTATAGACTGGCCTATTGTAAACATTTAATATAAATGGAATCATACAATATGTGGTCTTTTGTGACTGGTCTCCTTTACTTAGCACATCATCTTCAAGAGTCTATGTCGTAGCAAGTGTCAACAATTTGTTTCTTTTTATTGCCCAGTAATATTCCAGTAACAAAATACATTTATTCGTGACATTTGTGTTATTTTCACTTTTTGGCTATTATGAAAAATGCTGCTATAAACATTAATGTACATGTTTTTGTGTAAATATAAGTTTTCAATTCTCATGAGTATATGCTCTGTTCATCTAGGAGTAGAATTGCTGGTTAATATGGTAAAACTGTTTAACCTTTTGAGAAACTGCCAGACTGTTCTGAAAGTGGCTGGACCATTTTACATTACCACCAGCAGTGGAAGAAAAGAGTTCTAATTTACCCATACTTTAGTAAACACTTATTATCTCTTATTATTATTATAGCCATTCTAGTGGGTGTATAGTGTGGGACCTCATTATGGTTTTGATTTGCACTTCCCTAATAAGTAATTTCATTTTACTGTAAACTCTGTGAGGTCAGTGTTGATACTGTTGATACAGTGTTGATATGTTCTCCCCCACAGCACTTAATAAATCATGGTACAGAGTAGGCCTTTAATTTTGTTAAATGAATATATAAAAACTAGTATGAATCTGCGAGTATTTATTTTTCAGTTATACATGTAATGGGAGTTACAGAGTAGATGTGGGAAGTGAAGGAGAAAACAAAGGATGACCCTAAGATTTTAGTTTAGTAAATGGAAGAGTGACGATGTCAAAAATAAGATATAAATTATATAAAAAGGAGAACAGATCATATAAAAAGAAAACAGATGAAACTATAACAATGAATGATATGGAAAAGAAAAAACAGAAAGACATAGAAGGACCTTGAAACATTCTTCTTTAAGAAAGAAATAGACCAAAATGGAAACTGAACAGGGGCATCTAGAGGATAAACAAGGAGAGCACAGGGCTCCAGATTTCTGTTAAGTTACCTAATAATTTAAACATAACCTTCTCAAGGATGTCTTTCCTGACATTCTAGGTTTAAGTTCTAATAAAAACTTTCATCTCACTCTACATTTCTATTCTAACATTTACTAAAATTGTAATTATCTGCCACCTCCACTAGATTGTACACCACATGCAGACAGGGACTATTGTTTTAGAGATTAGTACAGTGTCAGACATACTGTAAATGATTCATAAATTACTTGCATGAATGAGTTAATCACTAACTTAAATGAATAGCACTATAGCTCTAAAATACAAATACTGTTTAATATATTAAGAACTTACAAATTTTATAGAGATTAATAAATTAGCAAAACAGATTTTCCTTTGGGTGACTTAGAGAAGGATGATGATATCACATTATGAATGTAACAGATGTATGTCAGCAGGATGACTTTTAAAGTTAGTCTTCTATAGTAGATATACTAGACTTTATTGAAAATGTACTTTGCATAAGCAAGCATTCAAACAGCATGTTATTTTGAGCAAAACAGGTAATATTACAGGTTAAATTTCTAAGAAACAATCCTAGCAATACAATGCCACAAATGAGCAAAGATATACATAGTATAATATCTACCATATTAAAAAAAATTAGAAATGTACTAAATATTTATCATCAGACTAGGAAAATAAATTTTGAGAGATACATGTGAACTCACACATACACACACAGAGTGGAATCAATATTCATGAACACAGAAATATTTCTAAAAATATGTATCACTTTAAAAAGCAGGTTATAAACCAGAAAATTATAAATTAGAGATAGTTAAAGGGAGTTTACCAAAGTTTTAAATGGAGCTATCTCCAGGCCTGAAAATGTGAATAGCATTTAATTACTTTAATATTTTCCTTTGATGCTTTAATTAACTAATTATTTTTCCTAAATTTTTATATGAGATAAAATACATGTAAAACAGTAAACATACTTGAAAGCCATGTTTAAAAATAAGACAGACTAGTGGTTAGCAGAGGGTAAGAGAGGAGGTGAGAGGTAGACAAGAAAAAAATTAAAATTATTTCTTCAATTAAAAAAAAATAAGTAAAAATAAAATGAAATAAACAAATGCTCAAGGTCACTAATCATCAGAGAAATGCAAATTAAAACCACAATAAGATATCACCTCATACCTATCAAAATGGCTATCATCAATAAATCAAATAATAACAAAGTGCTGGCAAGGGTGTGGAGAAAAGGGAATTCTCATACATTGTTGGCGAGTTTGCAAATTGGTACAGCCGCTTTGGAAAACAGTATGGAGGTTTCTCAAAAAATTAAAAATGGATATACCTTTGGACCCAGCAATTGCACTTCTGGGTATTTATCCAAAGAAAGCTAAAATAATATTTGTGGCAGCACAATTTACAATAGCCAAGATGTAGAAGCAACCTAAATGTCCATCAACAGAAGACTGGATAAAGAAATTATGGTTCATATATACAACAGAATATTACTCAACCATTAAAAGAAATGAAATCCTACCAATTGCAACGACATGGATAGACCTGGAGGTTATTATGCTGAGTGAAATTAGTCAAAGATAAATATCATATGATTTCACTTATATGAAGAATCTAAGGAAAAAAAGAACAAACTAATCAAAAACAAACTCACAAATATAGTGGACTATCTGGTGATAGAGGGGAGAGGGTTTGGGGGGCTGGAAGAATGGAGTGAAGGGTTAAAGAAGTACAAATTAGTAGTTAATAGGTGGTAACAGGGATGGAGAGCATGGCATAGGGAATGCAGTTAGCATTAATATGTTGACTAGGTGAAGGGCTGAGGGAAGGAGCAATTAGGGGGATCATTTTATGAACTATATAGATGTCTAACCAATGTACTGTATACTTGAAACTAATTTAAATAAATTTTTAAAAAATGAAAAAAAACTAAAACGAAGAATGGGCAAGACAAGAAGCGAGAGTATAAGGCATCGAATTAAGTAATATTAATTACTTTAGGCATTTTCATGTACAATGTAAAAAATAAAAATGCTGAGAAGATCAGAAATTGAAAGACAATTTTTACTGTAAAAATGATGGTTGGCAGAGTTAAATAGCAGTAGACATTTTGAAAGGCAAAAGCCTTGAATATGAGGCAAAGTTTTTGTGCACATTGTTTCATGTACTTGGAAAGATACAGAAATTGCTGAATGTGTAATCCATTCAATCTTTTTAAGAAAAACTGTACAAATTAACATATCTATGAGAAAACAATAGCTCTTGATGAAATAGTGTGATCTAGCAATAGGAGCATCAAATTTTTTGTGAAATTACAAAAATCCACACACACACAAAAAAGATCACGTTCATATTATAAGCTATAACTTTGAGTTGTTTCATTACCTATGACATGCCTATGAACCAGACTTGTCTCCAAATGACTATCATTTTCAAAATTAAAAAATTCTCTTGAAAGAAAAAAAACACAAAAACTCAACAGTGAGGATATTCAAAAGAATGTTCTTGAGCTGAAGCTCAAATAAAAGACTTCAAGAAATGTTCCAAGCAAAAGTATAAATATTAGCATAAGTTTATAAGTACCTAAAATAATTCTGAAGGCAAAGAAAATGTATATACTTTAGTACGTTTAATACAAAGTAAAGGTAATTTTGTGTGTGTGTGTGTGTGTGAGTGTGTGTGTGTGTGTGTGTGTGTGTGTGAGAGAGAGAGAGAGAGAGAGAGAGAGAGAGAGAGAGAGAGAGAGAAAATGTGTGTGTGTGAACAGTTAATCCAGGACAATGGTTAACTTTTAAGAGGATATCAATTCACATCTCACAAAATTTCTCCTTTGCACCATCAGGTATTTAAGAGAATGACACAAACTTTCTACAGTCCTATGATTTTTCTGTTAGAGAATATGTTAAACAAAAAAGGTGACAGCTGAGGAATGCCTCATTTCTTTCCATGGTTTCTACTGAATGTCATTTCAGAAATGCCTATATAACACATGACAATGTGGAATGTCTCCACCCATGAAAGAACATTCAAGTCGAGCAAGCACACTTAGAGCAGTAACACTGAGCTCAAGTTTGTCTTTTTATGGTTAGCCAGCACAACAATGAAAAGAAAAACAACCAAAATACTAAGGTCAGAAAATACTGACATACAGAGATCCATAGTGAAAACATTACTAAGAAAAAAGTGATTAAAATTATGAGAAAGTATGAATTCATTTCTAATGCCAGTATGCTAGGGATTCCTTTCTAAATAAACACCCAATGATTTGTTTAAGGAAATTCATTTTTTAAATGTTATATAAACTGAGCAAATTTCTATTTGTATTGGTAATCAGGAATATATTCCATTTCAAAAATAAATCTAAGATCCTGCCAAATCTTGACTATAACAATCAGTACCTTTACATTATAAATATTATAAAAGTTAATGGTGTAAGTTTTATTGGAACATTTTTAATGTTAGCTCTGTTATACTTACCACACAAACTGTCATCATTTTGTTATCTATAGATTCTGCTCCTCACAAGATCAGTCTGCATTGTGTTCAATTGTTTTTTAGTCAACAAACATCTACTGTACACCTGCTAAAAGAAAATGCAGGTACTGAATGGGATTTAAAGAAAAACTGAATCAAAGTCCCTACTTGAAGGACTTCACCATTTTGTCTAGAGATAAGAGATACTAACAATAGCAGGTAGTATATAAGTGCCAAACTTAGGGTTTAAACAGTAAGTTGGAGAATGATTGTGTGCCCCAGTGGTCAAGCAAGTCCACATTATGTGCTAGAGCTGAGCCTTAATATAAATAAGCTGGGGAACACATTCCAGAGGAAAATAACATGTGCAAAAAGCTTGTGGAAGTACGGCTATAAAACCAGTGGTACGTAAAGAAAGTTTTCACTAATCTCCTGAATCTCTCTGCAGGTAAATTCTTTTTTGCTCCTTATTGGGCACTGTGCACCCTGATGATCTAGCTTGCCACACCACCTGCTCTTTATCATATCCTACCCAAAAGAAGGACATAGGAAATAAAGTTATATAATCTGTTCACCCTCAATTACTCTCTCTTTCTTGCATAAAAGAGCTTCAAGAACATCTGCTGTCAATACAGCAATGTTATAAATTGATATGTGAGTCTCCACTATCATTTATTTGGACATATCCATATTCTATATGGATATTGGATATTGGATATCCATATAGGATATGGATATTCTGCTGTTATTAAAATATTATTTCTCTTTATAAAATAATAATAGAAGATGATCAGGTTATTTTTCATTCCCTAATATGGCAAAATAAAAACTAGGCGACCTTCTTTTAGTCATCAAAAATCTAAAAAACATGTTATTGACCCATGAAATACAAAATTCTGGGAATCAATGAGTTGATGGGTAACAAGCAAATCCCAGTTAAAATGGTGCTCTCACTTATTACTAATAAGGACAAAAAATTCCATTACCTTTTCCAAGTTAAGACTTGCAATATCATTTTGCAAAATGATATAAAGAATAAAATATTCTTATAATTTGGATATTCCTCCTAAAAAAAAGCTTCCAATTAACATTAAACATGATTAACATTAAAAGGTGGTTTTACTAATTCAAGAGTTAATTTAAGTAATTATTAGCATTTTGTATATCTCAAGTCCTAATTATAAATACCAATAATCACTGAACAGAAAGTAAATTGCAGAAGATTAAGCTAAATGGTAGTGACAAACTCAAAGTTGTTATCCTTTCTTCCTATTTTTTTCCTTCCATCCTTTCTCTCTCTCCTTCTTTCTACTATTACTGATTACCTAAAATTGATCACTTTTCAGTAAAAGAGTTAAGAATGTGTGTGTATAAAGCATTTACTGTAAACAAATATGTAAAAATGCCTAAAGCAATAATGTAAATTATTATTAGAAAAAAGGAAAATGAAGATGTTTAGAGATTAAACTCTATGTCCAAAAATGAGTTTTTGTTGCTGTTGTAACTTCCTTTGCAACTTCCCAAAGCATTTGATCAAATATTCTGCATATAATGATTAGTCAAATACAATGTTGGTAGTTCTTAAAGTTTAGAACATATTCTGAAATTAATTTAAATATAGTACTACTGTATCTCAATTACCATAAAAGTTTTTAAAAGTATTGGCTAGTTAAAACAAAAGTAGATGAAGTTACATATATGTGTGTGTTTCATTTAATTTTCTGCGGACTTACAAGGGGAAACGTCCAACTATTAATCATCAACTATGATTAGAAGATTTAAGAATACCTACTTTTTTCTTCAGACTATAGTGAAGACCTCTAGCATAGTGTTAAGTTTGGGCTTTGGAACCAGATAGACTTGAGTTAAAACCCTGCTCTGCTGTTTATTATCTTGGAAACCTTGATGAAGAGAAAGGGGACACTGTGAGAATTAAATGAGATATTGGTTCCAAAAGCACCTACCATAGTGTTTCACATATAACAAATCCTCAGCAAATGTTCACCAGCCAATTCCACTTGATAAAACTGTGGTAAATCATAGTTACTACATATTCAATCTCAACTTAGAACTCTAATCAATGACTACTGGGAGTCTTTAAAAACTTTCAAAGGTGTTTACCAAAATGCCGACACTCCATATTTTCAACATGATGTAGAACCTAACAATCTTTCAAAAGAAAAGTGGGATAAAAATGGCAATTTTTTGCAGGCAGAGATGCAAAAACCTTTCCACCAAAGGTTCCCAAATAGTCATATATCAAAAATCATCTAACTATATTTTTTAAAGTACAAGTACTTTTCTTATGTAAGTACTTATAAATATAGTTAACAAATGGATGATGAAAAAAAATTTCCTCTATTATCATCTAGTACTTCTACCTGGCTATATTAGAAAATGCTCAGTCACAGCTTGCAATCACACTGGTAGCTGAAGCACATGAAAGATGGTCTTGGTTGTGACACTTCAAAGTCAGACCACAAAACTGTTGCCAGGAAGCAAAAAGGTAGCAACTGCAGAGAAGGCATTGTAACAGCAGCAGTGTGAGCATTAATGCCCTACCAGCACATCCCATATATGGCTAGGGCTGTCCATTTATTTGCAGGAAGTGAGGGGCCAGTATTTGTTTGTTTAGGAGGAATTCTTTAAAAACATGGAGTTAGGATGATTTAAATAAAAATTTTAGGAGCCATCAGCACAAAGCATTATAGATTTCTAACAAGAAAATTATGTAGAGAAACTAATTTAAACTGCATTCTTTTAAACACAGATTTTAATTTTATTTATAAGTGATCCAATCGTTTTTCAAGATATTAACATCCCCAGCCAAAAAAAGGGGTAAACAATGATAAACTTTATATTCAGTTTTAAATAGATACCTCATATATATCAATTGCACTACTGTCTAACAGACTCAATATCAGCTGCTTCTAGTCTCTTTTCCTTCTAGTTGGAAAACAGTTTTAGTAGCTCTAGTAAAAGACTTTTAAAAAGAGAGTTACATTTCAGATTACAATTCAGTGAAAATGGACTGGCCAAGAAGATCAAGCACTTAAGAAAAGTCTGCAGAAAAGTATTTCTTTTACTAACAAAAGTCACATATTTTTACAAAGAAGCTTCGAATGGCTTTCTTAGAAGTTGATAAAATTTGTATTTTAAGGGCCAAAGGATTTAATACTAAACTTATCTGAAAGTCTGTTTGTATTGAGATTTAAAAGGAAAACTTTAGTATTTTAAAATTCTAATTGCATAGAACATGGAACTAATTCTACTCTGTACTCTATAGGACTTAGTTCATACCCTTATGAAGAAGGTAGCAAATTAATTAATGACTCGACTGAATATTTTTCTAATACTTAACCAAGATTTAAACTGGTTTAGAAATTTTTAATAGAAAGGAAGTTAATATTAAGAATTTTTTAAATCTCAAGATATTAAAAAAATTGTACAGAAGATGCACAAGTTTTTTCATCTCTTTGTAAACACACAAGTTCTACTATGTGCAAGAATACTCCAAGAGATGTGAAGGTTTTAAAGATCTATCTCATTACATACAAATAACTATAAAACTTTGTATCCATGATACAAAGCAAAGATACAATTCAATAAATCTTTCAGTGAGCACCCACTACGTGTCAGGCTCTGGAAATACAAAACAAACAAACAAACAAAAACTCGAAGAATTGGGTCCTTTGAGTCATCCAGGAAAGATGAAATTACAAACACTATTCAGTAAGAAGCATTTTAATAGCAGCAGAAAGACAAAATGTAAGGTACATTTCGGACCCCAGAGGAGAAACTGTCTCTTCAGGGCCATAGTATTACATGAATCCAAAAACCAAATGATCCCTTCTGGCTGGCACTTAGGTTGAACCCTGAAGAATGACTAGGATTTTGACTGGCAAAAAAGGGGGAGGGTGATCTACTGGCAGAAAGAGCATGTCCACAGGCATGTAAATAAAAAAGGAAAGAGTAAAGGATATTGCATAGTGGAGATACACTAGGTAAAAGTTAAATGGTGAAATACTTTAAATCTGAATTTTAGCAGAGGAATGCACAGAGTGACATACTTAAAAGATTAATCTTATAGCAACATGAATGCTGGATTGGACACAGGAGGTGGAGAAAGCATCTGTGGAGAAAGCAATTAGCTATTATTATACTCTAGGGATAAAAATAATAAAAGTATGAACTAGGTCGATAGTGAGAGTGGCAAAAAAAAGAACTGACGCAAAGGCAATTGTGAACAAGACGATATATGTAGACACAGGGATGAGGAAATAATAATTAAAATGTTTAAAGTTTGATCTAGAGTTAATTATATCAATGGAAACAGAGGCATCAATGGAAGAGTATATCTAGTGACGAAAGGTTAAGTTTCACGTTGAAGTGATAAAAGTAGATTATAAAATTGAATCACAATTCTGAAAATTCATATTTGAATAATAAGATCTTTGGAAGAAATCACAAAGGTAAAAGTAAATACAGTACAGTAGTTGTTATTCTATGGCAAAGAAGGTGGACCTCTACATTACAAAATATAGTTTTAAATATAAAACCACAATATACTGAATAATAAATCTTTCACTTTAAATCAATACTTCATCATCAGTAGAAAAATGGATGGAAAGGACTGGAGATCTGTAGAATTGGAAATTGACTTAGAAGTCACTTACATAAGTAGATAAAATTTTAAGGTAAAAATCAAAGGCTAAGCTAAAAACTATTGAAAAAATCTCAGTCCTACATTTTATGCACACAAGTATTAATAAGAATCAGTAACAAAGCATTATATAGAAAACTATTTTCTAAAAATTTTATAAACTATTTTATAAAATATAGACCGCATAGTATAAAACTCTACCAGGTAGCTATAAAATCAGAGTTGATTATTGTCCACTGTAAAAATGAATATCTACTCTAGACCTCAGTTCTAGAAAATCAGATGTTTATATCATAATTTCCATACTGTTTTCTAGCTATGGGGGGAGGTCTATTCTAGAAACCAAAGTAGAAAATTTGACAAAAAACAATGCTCTTTCTCCTACCTAGAAGACTTACTTCTATACAAAAAGAATAGCTGAAAACATATTATCTTCTAAAGATAGCACATTTAATCCATTAATACAGAAACTTGTAAATATAAGCTGCTTATATAAAAAAATGGAAGTAAAATATTAATTAAAAAACGTATTTGTGTGTTGTGAAGTCCCTAAAACTTTTCTCCTGACAGTGAAACTTAGGACACTTGATCAAAACCAAAAAAGTAAATGAATATTCCAAAGGACTAACAAATAATTAATCTGGTAAAAACATTTTAGGCATTCTATGTATGATCTTTCTAGGAGTTAAATTTACAAAAGAAAAAAATTATTCAAAGGCTAGGAAACAAATCAGTAGGTGAACTTTAGGTTTTATAATTGAAGTATTTAAAACAAGTAGCATTCAAGAGATTCCTTAAAAGCTTAACATTTTCTTGCAATTCTTTTTTAAAAGTTTTATTTATCACCTTTCACTATCTGTTGTCCTGAATTTGCTCCAGGCAAACTCGCTGTGCTCACTATCACAATGGGAAAAAAGTACAAAAATTAATAAAGAAGAAATAAGAGTGGAGAAAACATAATAAATTAATGCTTGATATTTTAAAGACTTTGGCTTCACTGATTTAAGGAATGTACAGATAAATTACATAAAGTACCATGTAAATGACTATGCATAAACTTGAAAACTTCGACTTAAGCTCTTGTCCCCTAAAACAAAATACCCAAAAGACCACACCTATATAATGCCAAACTAACTAATGAATTCAGTTATCAGGAAGACACTGACAAATCTGATAATTCTTGCAACATACCCAAATTGAGAGGGGAAAAAAAACTTTAAGAAGCCTATTAGATAATATTTTAGCTTCCTATCTAGGCCAATAATATCAAGTATTAGCAATGCGCCTTTCCTCCAAACCCATAAAACTGGGTTCCTAGACAACAGTAATAACATTAAATTTCTATGTGACAATTTCAATAAAATATATTGATATAAACCATTACCCAATTGTATCAAGTATACAATAACTGTCTTTTGGAATCGATTCCATACTAAAACGTGGAAATTACACTTGAAATAAACTTGAAGATTCATCTTATATAATTATATTATCATTTTAATGCCAAAACTTTCATTCTTAACACCATGTTTTTAGAATCTAGAGTTATACCACGCCTTAAAATAAACTTCAGCCAAATAAAAAGCTTGATATATTAGACTCTCAGTTAATGGAATAGAGAAAGATCTAAAGACCATACTATATTTTTACTGGGTCCCACATTTTGAATTCCAATTTGTCCTGTAATTTGTCAGTCACTTCATCCAGACAACTCTGTAAACAAAGGCTATTAGCTAAGTTTGATACGAGAATTCAATTAAATAAAACTTAAAGCGATTATTATTCACTAAACAGGAAGCAGTCAAAAAGAAAAATTCCACCACACACCTCACTTTAAATAAAGGGAGCAAGGGAATATGCATAAAATATAAAATCTTAAGTTTCAACTTCCCAAACAAGTTTTTGTTTACAATATTAATCAAAATAAAGCTACAATCGTCCACATATAATCAAGGCAACTTTGAGATAGTATACAAGTCTTTTTTTTCATTTTAAGAGGGCGCTTTGCTGTAAAGTCGTTCTGTAGCAATTCTAAGTTGCCCCCTAAGAAAATGGAAATAGTCTGTGTCTTGTCACCTATTATCATCACTTAAAATTTGTTTTTTATGCTGAACTCTGTGTGGCTGTGTTGCTTTTGGCCTGTTAAAGGCAAAGGAACATTATCTCTGGATTGCCAATAGTTTCTCCTTATTTGGCTAACATTGAGAGATCCCAATCAGACTACTATAAAACTTTAACATGCACAAAGCATCCATTTTGAGAAAACTCTGCGACCAGTTTTCTTCCCCCCCCCCAAAAAAAAAAAACGGGGCCTGGTAAACTGCCCTTGAAAAGACTGTCCCGTGTTTATTCTTCTTTTTCCAGCCCCAGTGCAGACTCCAGAACCTGAGGCTCAAGGATCTCTGACACTGCGGCAACCTTTTCTAAGGGAGATACTCCTTAGTATGTTCCGGCCCGGCGGTGGGCACAAGTGAATGCTTCCTTACCCCATCCCCTCCCTTTCAGCTGGTGCAGATCAGCTAATTACACCCGTTTTTCCCCTCCGCAGTGACCAAGAGTAATAAAAGAGAA
Organism: Macroglossus sobrinus; assembly: GCA_004027375.1. Taxonomy (NCBI): domain Eukaryota; kingdom Metazoa; phylum Chordata; class Mammalia; order Chiroptera; family Pteropodidae; genus Macroglossus; species Macroglossus sobrinus. Next base: position 307,274 of record PVKZ01000323.1, on the reverse strand, counting down.
AACAGGAAATCGTCCGCTCAGGGCACTCGGTTTAGGGCTGTCGGTTACTATTATCATCATCATCATCATCATCATTATCATCATCATCGGCAATCAACTCCTAAAAACTACAACAAATTCAACGTCCACCTATAAGCCAAAGAAGTCCATCTGCCCAAGTATCCCTAATACCCTTTGTTGGTCATTTTCTTCAGCATCCGCCACCCTCCAAGTATATCACTGACATCTGGGCCCAGGCACAACCACACTACAACCCTTCCCGTGTCTCGACCTTAAATCCCAGGTACATGCCCACATATGACCCTGGGGCCCTAAGCCGACCACAGTCCCTTTTCCCCTCTGCCCCGGAAACCACTCGGTTCCCAGCTCCACCAACAGGTCTGAAGGGGGGGTCAAGTCCAGATCCCTCCCTACACCAGGTCTCTCTCCCGCCCTCCTTCGCGGGAAGCCGCCCCCTCATCCTGCAGCAGGGAGTCTCCTGCCTCAGGAGGCCCAGAGCCGAAGGGAGGCCTCGGCGGGAGCCGATGAAGGCCCACAGGGTCAGAGAGCAGACGGCGGGCGCACAGACCTGGTGCAGGGCAGTGAGTCCGTCCACATTGGCGTAATTGATGTCGGCGCCGCGATGCAGCAGCTTGAGGACCTCGTCCGTGTCGCCGCTGGAACAAGCAGCCAGGAAGACGGCGCCATCGTCGAACTTCACCTTGGTCTTCTGGCGCTTCACCACCGGAGGCTCGAGGTCCGTCTCGGAGCCGATCCAGCGCTTCAGCTGCTCGTTCCGCTTCTGCTTCGCGTCCGCCATCTTCATCCCCTCTCCTGCCGCCGGGTCTTCTTATCGCGAGGGGGAAGGGGGAGGCGGAGAGGGAAGAGAGGGGAGGCAGGGGGTGTGTGACTGTTTCTATGAGTGCGGGCCAGAAGAGGGCTGGGAACCGGGAGGAGACGCACGAGACTTCCAGTATCCCACAGAGCACTGGGGCGGCGCGCCTGGCCGAGCGGACCTCCCTTTCTACCACAGAAGCCCTCCCGCCCCCGGCCGGCCACCCGTCACCGGCGGCCTATCTAACGTAACTTCGCGAGATCCGGGCAGGGAGGCGCCCTTGGGCCATTGCGCATGCGCTCTAGGCCTGCGCCCGCCCCAGGAAGAGAGCTCTTCGAACTGTGGCGGGGGCGGACAGGCTACCGGAGGGAAGCGGGTGTGGTCCAGGCCGCCCGGGCTGCGGGGGCTGGGACCAACCTGGAAGGGCGGAGACAGGGAAGGAAGGTTGTCTTGCCCCGCTGAAGGTCCCTGAGGTTCCGGCGGCCAAGAGTCGGGCTTGTACGGCAGCTGTACATGGCAGTCTTGCCTCCAAGGCTGTCGGAGTTCTGCCCAGTCGTTTGCTCAGGGAGGATTTTTTCATTGGCTGCCTTATTTGAATGGAACGGAGGATAGGTTGTGAATTAGGCGTTTGTGATTTCTCTTTCTAAGGAACTGATTAACCTGAGTACGTCAGTGTTGATAAGAACCTTTTTAAAAGTGGCGTCTGTGTAGCGGAGGGCTTTAGTGGTAACCAGATCTCAGCCGAGGTTACTGCCTGGTGACAAGGTTTGACCTACGCTAATTGCGGTGGCTTTCTGCCAACTTCCACTGTAGACACGTCTTTCCTCTTATGCTGTTTTTTGTTGTTGTTGCTGCTGCTGCTGCTTTGTTTTGTTTTGTTTCTCTTACGCGTATTTTGGGTCCTCTTCCTTTTCCTTCAATGCTTTAAGCCTCTCGGTACTGCCCATGAGCTTAGCTCAGCGTTGTTACTGGTTCTGACCTTTTAAGGGATTTCTGATTCCTGCTCCATCGCTTCCTAAGGATGGGTAAAGACCCAGTCGCTTCTGGAGTTCAAAAGGAATGTTAATATTCCACAATTAATTCAACCGGTATTAAATACTTAGTATGAGCCAGCCATTGTTCTAGGCACTGTTGATACAATAAGGATAATGGCATATTTAAACCACCTTTTGAGGTCACATGTTCAAAAAACACATTGTCATTTACCATAATCATAAAAAGGGCCTTTTTACTTTTTTGTGACATGTACCCCTGCACACACACGATTTATTAACAACTACAAATGTCTTTTGAGCCATTTATTTACAATCTGTACTAATTGATATTTTTCTAAACACTTTTCAGCCACTATTTTTCAGAGCATTTAGAACCAAAATTAATACTTTGCAACTTTACCATTGAACGGGAGTTTTAGAGACCATCTAAACTGAGTACCCAGAGAATTGACTTTTTAACTAACCAGCGGGATTAGGAGTCCTTCAACAAACATGTACCTGTACTGCTGGTACAGCTGCGAACAATTAAGCTTTTCTTAGTCTCCTGTAGACTACATTGTAGCCTATCATGTAGAGAAATAAAATAATTGAGTAAAATGTGACCAAGATACCACCTGAATTTTCTGAACTGCAATTGCTGAATAGTAGTAATAAGCCTCAAGTTATGGTAAAAATATTAACTCTGAAAATATTGTACAAATAGAAAGTGAATGTAATGCATAAAATACACCAATGGTAAAATTAGACCTTTGAAAAATAATGGTATAAGGTGATGAAGAATTCTGTTAGCATTTAAATACAAAATTCCTATTCATTAAAAAAGCTCCAGAATACAGCTCTTAGAATAAAAGAAAGAAATTTGAGGATTTCCTTGTCAACTCCTCCGGCTACCTAGAAAAACGGGCAGCTTATCCTTACTCTTTTTTAAGAGTAAGGATATGTTATGGTCTATTTGGTAGTTCTTAAAAGTGCTGTGGAATATAGAGTGTTATCTGAAGTTTTCATTTGAGCAAGAGTTTGCTGGGAAGCATGTTTTTGATTCAAGCACTTTAGGATGTAAAATTAATAAATAAAACAGTAATTTGTTAATAAACAGTTATCAGTTCTCAAAGGCGACCATTCAAAACCGAAAAAACCCCCCAAACCCACCTGGGCTATTAATGTATGCAAATTTCACTGAGCTTAGCTTTTCTTCCCCAGCTCTAACGGTCAGTAAGTTCTATGCTCATCTCATTGGAAGTACTCTTAAACTGCCGCTTGGTTGGGCTTTTTAGAGAGGATTTTTTTTTTTTTTAATATAGTTATGAATAATACTAAAGACCTATGGCTAATTCTGAAACAGGCAAAACTTTTTGTTTAAAAACAACACAAAGCCAGTCATTCACATTACCTTAACAGCTGAGTGAACTTAAAAATTTAAGCAGAAGAAACAAATTGAGAAATGCAAATATTTTCATTTTCTAATGGCCTCTTGGGATAGAAGGATCTTTTTCAGCACCTTTAAGGCAAATTAAGTCTTGAACTAGAAGTGCAAGTTAAACTATTAATTTGCTAATTGTTTTTCTGTGTGACAGCAAATCAATCATATTGGCGTATTTAGTATATGTAGGAGTTTGTCAGGAGCTGCACATCTCTTTTACAAAGCTTAATTACACTACAGATATCCTCTACTAACCATTAATTTGTTAATTATGATCAATTTGAAGAGTTTTTAATTACATTTATTTTAAGTGCTCACACATAGAAAGCTTAGACTTTTTTTTTCCTTCTCTTTCTGACATACCATCACCTAAAGAGTCCATCATAATATGACACTACACTTACAGTCAAGTTTATTATTAGCAAAACAACTAGAGAATGTAATTCAAAAGCTTATGTGTCTACAGCCTTAGCTTAGTACCATCCTCTGCAACATGGAGGTTTATTTGTGTGTTCATTTATTATTGAATCTAAACTAGAAAATGTATTATTTGATTATGTTGCAAGTTGTGACCATAGGATAAGGAAAACAAAAATTTAAAGTCAATTCAAGCAAAAAATAAAAATTTCAGAATTAGCCTTTTGTTCAGTAAAATATTAGTTAGTTGCCATTTGTTAAAAAAACTTTCTTACATGTAAAAAGAAGTTGGTCTCTGTTATAGAGAAAATACTTAAGAGCTCTGGTGGGGTCTTAGTTGTTGTTGTTTTTTTTTTTTTTTTTGCTGGTTTAATTGATAGCTCACTGCTTTGCTGACCATAACTCTCTTTATAAAATAATAACAGGTATATATCAATACAATAATACAATATAATATACTAAAATTTCCTATAAACCGACTTTCTGTTCAGTGAATCTTTTTTTCTCATTAACTTTTATGATATAATTGGAATTATATTTAGGTACAAAGTGTATTAAGATATTGATAAGTACTTTTAAGTCATATATTTAAATTCTCCTCATCCCTAACTCAAACCTGAGATTCTAATTTACTTTTATACACTTGAGAATAGAATAGTCAACAAGTCAATTTAGTCTTATTTCCTGTTCTCTACGCTTGCATTAGGTTCTCTTCCATTGTATAATGATTTCTTTCCAATGTTGTATTTAGGCACCTGAAGAAAAGTTTATAATCTGCTCGCACTATAAGATACTCAGTTCCATCAAGCTTGTTGACTGAAACCAACACTGAACCACCCTAAATTGCTTAAGACTCTACTTTTAGACCAATCCTAATTTATGGATCATAACATCTAACCCCTTACCCTGCTTCTGAATTACAAAGTCAGCCTCACTTCCCAGACCCAATGGTTTCTCCTACTACTATGAAATTCAGCTTGCTTTTAACTCTGCATGGTAAATTTTCTGCTACATCTAGCTTCATCCTATGAACCTAAACGCTAGCACAGTTACTTGTGGCTGATACTCCCATGACGCTCCTCTGGTCTCTGCAAACAAGATCAGGTAAGTGTCTGGCAACAATCCAAAGTACAAGCTAAAGAGATGATAACTTGCCTGAAATGCACATGATCTGCATGCAGCCTATATCATGGTCAGTGTCAGAAGATCACATGGCCATTCATAGGAAAGGCTTAATTGAGTGTTTCCCAAAGTTTGTCACAATTTTTTCCTGATCCAAGAACCACAAATTCTGTATTACTTAACAAATATTATAAATTAACTTTTTTAAAACTTAAATAGATTTTTAAAAAATAGATTTAAAAGGAAACATCTTTTATAAGTAGAAAATATTTCTAATTGACATAAATGAAAGAAGACTTTAAATGCAATGAAAAAACAATGTTATTCTAGTTAGGTAGCCTATCAAGGATCTGAGCCCTAGGCTAGCTTGTTTGTTATCAAATGAAGATTAGTAAGGGTTGGACATAATAGCTTCAACCTGATATTTTTTCACTTAGTATCATCAGGAAGATTAAAAGATACTGAAAATAGCTTTTCTACTGGGCAGCTTTACTAGTATTTTAATGTCCCATCCATCTAAAATTACCTCATGTACCATCAGTCTACTTGTCCCACACTTTGGAAAACAGTGGCTGACTTTACCTTGTATAATCATTATTATAGTTAATGTAGTAAGGTTACAGTAAAGGCCTTTGTGGCACATCCACCTTGGGGTATCAAGGCAGGCCATTGGAAGGCCAATTTATATGAAAATGTGAGCTCTGGAAGAAAATATGAAGGAAATTTCACAACTAAGTCATCCTCCACAGCATAAAAGTTGCTCCAACATCTGGAAGGAGAGTTTAGGTGCATGCGCTCCGTCTTAGAATACAAAGCATTTAGCTGAGGGATTCGTTCAAATGTCTTTCAACTCAAATCTTAGGAAAAGCATCTAAATTCCTCCAGAGACTAGAGTACAAAAATGGACAGAATAGGATACTAGTAAGAATAAACGTGCAACGATAGACACAGCATCACAGGTAATAATTACACTCACTTTCGGCAGGTACAAATAATAGCTTCATGTGGTTTTAAGATTAATGAAAATGAGAAAAAAAATAAAATTGAGAATTTGTTGTTTTCTTGTATTTGCCTGTTTTCCTTTCCTAAAACTGATCGCAACTCTGCTTCCTTGCCTCAGGGGATGTTTGTGGCAGGGGAAAAAAGCAGAAGTTGCTTTCAAAACACTTTCCTTCCTCGCTTGAAATGGCCATATTTCTATTTAATGAATTTAGACTAGTAATCTGCTTGTAGTATACCAGGTAGCTGGCAATTTATTGAAACTACATTTCAAGAGTATTAGAAGTCAAAACAAATAGGAGCATTTTCTACATTTGCTTTTATTCTCAGTTTAAAAAATATTAATTTATGTTATATAATGTTACTATTATTTAAGATGGAGAAGGAGGAACCAAGTAGAGTGGTTCTTCAAAGCCATCCTTGGGTACTGCCATGGGAAAGAAGTATTTCACTGAAAATAAAAAAATGATGCCTAGGCTAAAAGGGTGAGAAGTTGTTGGGTCTCTGGAGCAGTGGGGATTCACCCCATGATCCCTGGAAGTGGTCTTAGACTGTAACAAGATCTTGGCGTGAATGACTGAATGCTACATGGGAGAGGCTGAAATCTAGGCCTAGGACTCCCACTAGTGACTCTCACTAGCTAAACACAGCTGTGCCATAAACTTGGCCAGTGCTATGGTCTAAATGTTTGTGTTCCCACCAAAGTCATATGTTGATATCCTAATCCCCAAGGTGATGGTATTAGGAGGTAGGGCCTTTGTGAGGTGGGTAGGTTATATTAGTGCCCTTCTAAAAGAGGCTGCAGAAAGATCCCTGGCTCCTTCCTCCATGTGAGGACACAGTGAAAAGACTACCATCTGTGAACCAAGAAGGGAGCTCCTACCAGACACTGAATTGGCCAGCGTGTTGACCTTCAAAAGCCTTCCCAGCCTCCAGAACCATGAGAAATAAATGTTTATTGTTTATAAGCTGTCCAGTCTATGGTATTTTTGTTATAGCAGTCCAAATGGACTAAAACACCTGGTAGACATGAGTTTGATCAGTCAGTATATATTGATTGACAGCTATTATTTGTCAATCGTTATTCTTGGTTCTGGAGATATAAAAATGACTAAAACAAATGAAGTAAATCTCCTCAAGCTTTACATATAGGGAGGGACAGAAAAAGGAACACGTTTTAAATGAATAAATAATTCAGTTTATAGTGAAAAAAGTTGATATGAGAGAGAAAGTAAAAAAAAAAATCTGAAATTACTAACGGGGCTGTGGTATAGAGAAGAAGGAATTACTTTAATTAAATCAATATTAAGTTCTGAGCTTAATGGATGTCTAGATTTTGTAGTGCCTGATATTTATACAGTTTGGGGATTCCTTTTTAAGAAAAAGAATATAAAATTACAAATTATTCAAGTATAGGGCCTTGGAAGAGACCCATTCAAGATGTTCTGAAGTTTCACAGTAAATCTGCCCCTAGTCAAGACTTGAATGTCAGGAAGACACCTGAAGAGATCATGCAGAGTAGGATAAATGTTCCAGCATTAGTTAGTGTGCAAACATGACTGATGACCACAGTAGCACTGTGTGGTATGACCTCAGAAACTTAACATACAACCCTAGTGGTGGTAAAAAGACCTCCAAGAGTCACTGTTGTAGAGTTCACTAGGAGTAAGGTGTTACAGTTAAAATTAAGTTCTTTATAGAAAATTAGTTTTAGGAGAGATGAATTTTTAAGTGAGATTCAGTCCGAATACGTATGTAAAGAGCCTTGCACATAGTTGACGTGTAGTTCATTTTCTATTGGTATTGTAAAAAATTACCACACATGTAACATAACAATAACCTTTTATTATCTCACAGTTCTTAGCTCAAAAGTCCAGTTGGGCTCAGCTAGGTTCTATGCTCAAGGTATCACAAAGTCAAAAGCAAGGTGTCAGCTGGGCTGGGCTCTTATCTGGAGGCTCCTGGGAGCTCATTCAAGTTGCAATTGCAGGACCAAGATCCCCATTTTCTTGGTAGTGAACTGCAAGTCACTCTCAGCACCTGGAGGCCTCTCTTTGTTTCATACACATGGCCCCCTCCACCTTTAGAGCCAGCCAAGTATTGAATCCTCATGCTTTGCTTCCCCTCTCTGACTTCCCCTTCTGCTTCTGACCTGAGAGAGTTGTCTATTTTTAAGAGGTACTGAGATTAGATAATCTTATTTTTAGGTCAATAGACCATACAACAAAGGCTGATAACAGGAGTGATATCATATATACAAGTTCCAGGGATTAAAGCAGGGACATCTCTGAGGAACTGTTTTAGAAATCCTGCCTGACACAGGCTCAATAAATAATAGTTCCTTACCATTTTATATTTCAATGAACATTCCTTGATCACCTACTATAATCCAAGAACTAAGTTAAAGGAAATGAGTAATACATTGTCCTTTAGGTTAAGGAGTTTACACTTTAGTGGAGGAAACATACTGAAATAGATTATTGTAATACATTGATAAGAGTTAATACAGTAAATTTACTAAGTGCCCATTCCTTTTATAAGCACTGTATGTATATATTATCTTACAGAGTAAGAGAAAGGATATAAATAAAGCTGTGCACAAAGAGTGTACTTTAGGGGAGGAGCAGATAGGATAGGCACATAGGCCTCGCCTGTCAAGGAAATCTTTGAGAAGGTAATGATTCATGAACTCATCCTCAAGGAAGAATAAAAATTGGCTGAGTGTAAACATGAGTGTGTGTGGGAGGGGGCACGGGGGTAGGGAGATGGAGGCACAGGAATGGGAATTTTATATATATAAAGACAGAAAGAGGGACAGTTAAACAGTATCAGGGCACAAAACATCAAGAAAATCATAAAAGGATACAAAGATGGAGAAATAGAGAATAACCTTATCATGGAAGGTTTTATAAACACAAAGACATATTTATCATAAAAATAATAGGGCTGATGGAAGGATTTTAAAAAGGGTCACATAGAATTATTCAGAGTAGCTCAGATAGCCGTAGACAGAAAGTGAAGAAAGCTTAATTTATCTTTGAAACATTTCTCTCCTCCTCAAGTATTTATCCTATGACTCATTCTTGCTATTAGCAGATTTAATCAATCAGTCATTGGCATAAACTAAAAATTAAGGTTTTAGCTAATGAGGCTTAAAATATGACCTATTTAATTTAACAGAAAATTCTCAAAGATTGAAAAGTCATCAGTGCAGTGATGACAAGCCACCTAAACTTTCATATATTTAGATCAGAATGAGCAATGCTTTTTTTTCTATTTGGAAGACAAGTTTGAATGGCAGCTGAAGTTGTAGAGAGAAGCTAAGGGGATGGATGGTGAGAACTGTGTGTCCTGCTACTTTCTTCCTCTGCTCATTTGTCCATTACAATTTACAATTGCATCATGGAGCATTAGGCATGTCCTACTGGTTGTCCCCAAATATGCTTCTATCAAACAATTTGGCTAGACTAAATGACCTCACAGTTCCTTAGAACTTACAGAGAAACTACCTTGCCCTAGAAACTTAAAGATAACGAAGAAATGAGTTAGAATACCACTGTTATGACAATGAAGACTTGCAGTTAAAAATTAATACTAAAACACAGGGAAAATTAGATATAAAATAATATGTAGGTAACCAGTTAACTTCTTTAAGTTTTATACACATTTACATATATACGTACACCTTTTTTTAAAATTATTTTTTATTGTTTGAATTTCACCTGGCTGGCATACCTTCCCTCTTCTATTAATAGTAATGCATAGGTTTTCCTGGAAGGAAGGGAGATTATTTACTTCATGGTATAGAGTCTTATCCATCAAGTTTCCCTAGCCAAAAGTAGATACATGGACCTGTCAGGATTCTTGATTAACAAATAAGAGAATCTGCCTATTTGTATTAGTTTTCTATTGCTGTGCAACAACTTACAACATATTTAGTGCCTTAAAAAAATACAAAATTTTAAATCAGTTTCTGTGGTTTAGGATCTGACACATTTTAGCTCATGATTTTTCAAGGCCGAATTTGAGATGTTGCCAGGGGCATCCTCAATTGAGGCTTGGAGTCCTTTTCTAAGCTCACGGGTTGTTGGCAGCATTCAATTTCCTGTAGTTGTAGGACTGAGGTCCCCATTTTCTTGCTGGCTATCAGCTAGAGATTACTCTCAGATCCTTGCCCTGTAGCCTCCTCCATAGCTCCTCACAACATGTTGTCCAGGCCAGTAAGAGAATCTCCCTCTAGGAAGGGCCCAATCCCTCTTTTAAGAGCTTTCCCTGTTAACTTAATCCCACTCAGGATAATATCCTCATAAAGAAAAAAAATTTTTTTTACATTTTTAAAATTTAAAATTAAAATTTGTATTAAAATATATATAACATAAAACTTACCATTTTAGCCACTTTAAGTGTATAGTTTATGGCATTAAGTAAATTCATATTGATGTAACCATTACTACCATTCATCTAAATTTTAATTGTCTTGAAAAACTGAAACTCTGTACCCATGATATAATAACTTCATCCTCCCATCCCCAGTCCACTTCCAGAAACCATCATTTTACTTTATGTCTCTGTGAATTTGACTATTCTAAGTATCTCAGAGGAGAGGAATTATACAGTATTTGTCCTTTTGTAATTGGCTTATTTTACTTAGCATAATGTCCTCAAGTTTATTTATATTGTAGCATGTGTCTCAATTTTCTTTCTTTTTAAGACTGCATAATAATTCATTATATATATATTTACATATCTATATACCACATTTTGTTTATCTATTCATCTGTCAATGGACGCTAGGATGTTCCCATCCTTTGGCTACTGTGAAAAATACTGCTATAAAAATGAATGTACAAATATCTTACTGTGCCCTTGCTTTAAATTCTTTAGGCATATACTCAGAAGTAGAATTATAGGATTATATGGAAATTCTATTTTCGATTTTTTGAGGAATTATACTGTTCTCCATAGCATGTGTACCATTTTACATTCCCACCGGCAGGATGATCTGCTTTAGATTAACTCAAAATTAACTGGTTTGAGACATTAATTACATCCTCACAATTCCTTCATATTTTTCCATGTAACATAATCTAACCATAGAAGTGCAATTCACTATATTTACAGTTCCTCCCCACACATGAGATGAGGAGATTGTGCATGCTATGTGCACCAGGGACCATTATATATATTTACATATATATTTACATATTGGGTGCCATCTTAGGATTCTGACTACCATATTTCCATTATCAGAAAAGATATTTATGGAAAGAATGTTGAATGGTTCCAGAATTGGCGGGAAGGCTGAAGAATGAACTCCCAAGATAAGCAAGGACAAATATAAGGCAGATGATAACAAATATAGTCAAGATTGCACTATATGAAAATTCTGATAAAGTGACATTGTTGGTGCCACCACTACCAGATAGTAATTGTTATAACAACTGTGGTAACCAGCTCCAAAAGTGCTCCCAATGATTCTTACCTCATAATATTCATACCCTTTCCAGTGTTCTCATAGTGTTCTCATATTGCATGACTGAAAGCAAACATTATCTGTCACTTCCAAGATTAGGTGATCAAAGACATGTAGCTTCAGTCTTAGTTGTTCTATCACTCTCTAGACTTACTCATCCTGTGGAACTTGGGCTGCCATATGTAAAGATATTTAGGCAACTTATGGAGAGACCAAATAGGGAGGAACTGAGGGCTCCAGCTAAATAAAAAGCCTTTTTAGAAGCTGATCCTTGAGCCCCAACAAAACCTTCAGATAAATGACTGCAACTCTGGCTCCCAGTGAGCTAAGAATGGTTTTCTATACCTTTGAGGGTTTTAAGTAAAGATGAATATGAGAAAGATTATTTGTGCATGCAATATATAAATTATTTGCCATCTAGCTTTTTGACTCTTCTACTCTTATCATTGAGAATAATCATAAATTATTCCTTCAGCTTTCCAACATTTTCTCTATGATCAAATATAGCACCATGAATAGTAGATTAGCCCCATTATGTGCTCTTGCATTATCTATGATATATTTTTGTCAAATATGAATAGCCTGAGTCTAACTAGAAATAAATGATAACATAGGATTTAATCAGAAAAACACCAAGGTATGATAGTCTACAGGACAAGTGGCCTGGTTCCTAAAAAAAATAATACTAATAAAGTTGCAAAAAATACACAAGTGAGAATGTTTTAGATAAAAGAGATTGAAAACATAACCAAATTAAACATGTAAATTTAGTTTCTGGTTTGGGAACAAAGTTATAATTGATTATGGGGGAAAATTGTGTATGGATTGGTTTTTTGATAATGTGATTTGGAATCTGTCTTTAATTTAGGGAGATGTATGTAAAAATATCATGATTTTGACACTTTGTTTCAAATGGTTCAGGAAAATAAAAAATAAATACAAACACACACGTAAGTAAATAAAGCAAAATGGCAAGATGTTAACAATTTCTGAATCAAGCTACTAGGTATTCAAGTATTTATTATACTATTCTTTTGACTTTTCTGTTTGGAATTTTTTATAATAAAATATTGAGCAAGAAAAAGATACTACTGTGGTTTGTGGGTTTTTTTATACCCAGAAGTATTTGAAATGTAGATTGCAGTATTTTTGGTTGTCAAAATGACTGGGAACACTACTGTGATTTAGTGGGGAGGGAGGTGGCAAGGATGCTAACTAACTTGTGATCTGAGGGAATTCTCCACACAATGAATTACCCTTCTGAAAATGCCAACACCTCCCCTTTTGAGAAATACTAAAAATAAACCAATAAACTCTTCCAAAAACATTCTCTCTTAACTTTATATACAATTCTAGTGTTTATTCTTCAATCCACAAAGAATAATTGGATAGAGTAATCTTTATTCATCGGTTCCACTTCCTCATTTTCTACTTATTTCTTAATTCACTCTAGTTTGGTTTCACAACCAACTTTCCTTAAAAACTAGTCTTATCAAGATGACCACGTCATTTCTAAATTTAATGGATATTTTGCAGTATTTGATATGATAAATACTTCCTCCTTCTTGAAAACTTTCTTCATCTTCCATGATAACACTTTCCTCTGAATTTTCAAACTACTTTTTTTTTTAAGTTTCTAACTTTTTAAGACTCCTCTCAGATACTCCTTTGTCTCTGCCTACATCTTATTTCACAAGATTTCATTTGTAACTCTCTTGTCTTTTTCCTTTACAAAGTTTTTCTCAGATTCCCCGTCAAGGCCAGATACTACATCTAAGTTCCAAACCTATTTATACAATTGCCTACCGACAAGAAATATCCAAGCCTAAAAAATTCAAAAGGGAACTTAGCTCCCCACATATATTTGCTTCTTCTCTCGGAGTCTTTATTTCAAGTAATGTTTTGGGAACCCACTGTAAAGACATCTGTCCTAAATGACAAAAGAGGGGAAGGGTGGGGACAGATGGCTTCTGGGATGAGATGAAACTTGAAGTAATTAATCAAAGAGAAATTGGATGAGGTGTTTGAGAGTGATGCAGTGTGAGTAAGAGAGGACAATCTATCATAGGAACAGAGGCACAAACACAAAAGCAAATAAAACTACACTTCTGGAGGTGAAGCTAATTCACAATAGATGAAACACATATTTTTTGCAGAAAGAACTGGCAAGAGATAGAGTTGGAAAAATGGGTTGGAAATGGATCATGAAGAGCCTTTAATGCCATGCTAAAAAGTTTAGATTTTATCCTATCAATCAGGTCAAAGTTGTCTGATTGTCCACAGGCTACAGAATTGGTTTGTTTGGCTCATGCTGCGTTTTTTTTTTTTTTATTTAGTTGTTAACATTTAAAAATTGAGAAATTTTGCATACAAAGCTGAATTCTAGCCGCTTCTGAAAAATTGGGAGTTCTGGCCACATTTCCCCAAATTTAACAGACTTTTGCAGTAACTATTCTGCAGTAGTTTCCATCTGATCTGCTTTATGCAACTGTCACTTATGCCACTTGTGTGGCCCTTGTGGCAACTGGAAATTAGTACTTTTGCTTCAGACGTTGGGGAGCCATTGAAGAGCTGTTAGCAGGGGAACAGACTCATCAGGTATTGGGTCAGAAAGATCAGTTGGGAAGAAATATGGAGGTTAGATTCTGGGACATAGGAAAAGGGTGCCATAAAGAAACGAATCTATAAATTCTAGAGAAGCAGTGATTTGTGGGTAGGGAGGAAGAACAAACTCATCAAATTGTCTGAGACAGTAATTTACCCCTCCTAAACCACTGGGTAGATCACAGTAAGAAAGACGGTTATAGTACTGAAGTGACAGTTGGAGACAGTCTCAGCTAAGGCAATGACAGTACAGATGGAGAGGAAAGGCCAAAAATCAACAAAGCTTAATGACTGATTGATTACATGTGGGGTGTAAAAACTGGAAGCATGTAAGATACTTTCTGAATGGATGATGAATAATAGGATCTAATTTTGCTAAAAATCCTCATTTATCACACTACTTACTAATAAATAAATTTCCTTGAGTTAATTGAATAAATGTTCCTCTCAGAGTGACCAGTTCACCAGATATATTTTCATGTATCTCTATACACCAATCAATTATACATCATTTCCGAGTAAAACTCTAGGAAAGACAATTAACCATAAAATAAATGGGAACTTGAGAAGAACTTGGATGATCACTAGGAAAAAGTAAGGTTGCTGAAAAATGAGCCATGCTAAGCTCATTGGTTTATTGTTTGCCTGTTTGTTTGTTTAAGAATTAGGGGCTAAGACAGGATAATGCAGAGAGAGAATCAGAAAGAGTAGGTGCCATTTATAGTTTTTATAAGCTGGTTACTTTGACAGGTATATGATAGACATTGAATTTTATAGTTTGAACATTTTTCCAACTCCATCTGTTTTCTCTTTTTTAAAAGTATTCTACAGATTATACTAATCTCTTTTTCTATTTTTTAACCCCTTCATTTTTCTTCCAGTCACCATTAGAGTGACTTAATATTTTCTTCTTTTATCTATTGGGCTTTAGATACTTCTAGTTTTCCCAAACTATATGACTTTGATTTAAATCTCTAATATTATTACATCCATTGTACATATCTTTACCTTTGACTTATAATCCTTCTTACTCTTGATACGCACATACACACGCATACATACACACCATACATACACACTATATGTATACTATATGTAATTTCTTTGATATATATTTCATTTTAGTCATATTTCAGATTCATCCTTGTAAATTTGATCTCTTATATTTTTATTTTTTTATTTTAATAGATAAAATTCTATATCTATAACATTTTTTGTATGCCTTTTTAATGCCTATACATAGCTATCTGAGTAGCTAAGAATAAAGAAATCTGTATATGCTTTATTCACAATTAAGGTTGTAAAAGAAAGTATGAAAAATGTACTAAAAGGGATATGGGTTATATTTGCCAGATATGAATAGATGTGACACACAAATACATTGAAATTATGAGTGAGAATATGTTTATTCTAAATTACATCCAAGCAAGCAATCAGCTAAAATATTTCTACTTACTGAGGTAGCTAATTTTCATTCTTCATTTAGTGGTTGTTAATAACAAAACTTGGAGTGGATAAGAATGCCATTCCTCTGCTTGTTTTCATAAAAATCACTGCAATGTTCTAAATCCTCAGGTACAAGAAATATCGATACAGCACAGATAAGTTCAGACATAAAATGAAAGCTTGAAAATCTGCCCAATAGCATTGGTCCTGTACTTTATAGCCATTCTGGTGTTTTTACTGTGGCAGTCTCTCTGGCTTCCTTTATCTTCAACTCTGTATCACAGTTCAACCTTGTTTACCTCTGTTCTAGAGAAGAATGCTAACACAGGGTTATTTTCTCTATTGTAAAGATTTCTGGTATGTTACTGACTTAATTCTGAAGATAAATTTTTTCTCTTGCCTGAGTAAAGGAAGAAAAGAAAGAAAATGGAAAAAGAGAGTAGGATATATTTTGAAGTTGTTCAATATGGTGATGATTACACAATGGTATACATTTGGCAAAAATTAAAAATATGAAAAAGAATAAAATTTACTGTAGGTAAATTAAACCTCATTGAGAAAGAGAGAGAGAGAAAGAGAGGAACCATCTAAGTTAAAACAACCAGGAAAAACTAGCCATATTTATAAAGTCACATTCATATATAAATGATAATTTTCTTGTTAAAATAGTAAGTATTACTAATATAACCTTCGATATAGCTTAGGTAATCTCCTTTTTAAGACTTTGAAATAAAACAGTTAAGTTCTCATATTCTAATCATTAGTTTTTTAGAAGTTTACATATAAACTTCAGCTAATGATGCCAAACTAATTCAGTTTGGTAGAGAGCATACCTCCAAGGTGGCCCCAGTTATTTGCACCTCTTGGTGTTCAGACCCCTGTGTAGTTTTGCTGAAGAAAAATAATAAATTCTTAAATTTAACTTTTGATAGAGTCCAACAGATCCTAAGACACTAAGGCTTTTAAAATTAGAATTTTTAAATGATAAAAAACGTATTGGAGGTCTGCATCAACCTCACTTTATGCATAAGCACGAAACGTATTCAACAAGTACCTAAAAGACAAACTTTCTTCTGACCATGAGCATAAATTAGTAAGTTTTTACATTCCTTACTAGTTAATGGTAAAAATGGATCATGTGGGTGTGTTTTCATCCTCCAGCTTGTTCGAAGATCCTTTGAAGCAGACTCAGTATCTTCTATTCTCATACATTGTGAAGCATTATGTTTCTCACATTGTACATGCTTGACAAATGCTTATAATTAACTGACATCCTCTAGTTTGCAACTGATGTTGTATCAAACATAATAGATTCTTTTCAAATGAGCTGCATACACGAACAGTACAATTATTTCTCTGAGACCATAGATTAAACTTCCCCCAAATGCCTATCAGAGTTATTTTGAATATTTTTTGTTTTCTGTTACAAAGCTAATTTATTCTCTTTTCAAAATTATCAGGAAATAATAAAAGTATAAAGAAGAATGTAATGTCACTTGTAATTCCATTACTCAGAGATCTGCTAACATTTGATTTAAAATATATTTTACAGATTTTTTCTTTGAACACAGACACATTTATTTATTTATTATGTTTATTGAGATATAATTGACATATAACATTATATTAGTTTCAATTGTACAACATCATGAATTATTATTTATATATTACAATACAGTCATCAGAGTAAGTCTCCTTAACATCTGTCACCACAAAGTTACAGACTTTTTTCCTATAAAGAAAGCTATTAAGATTTACTCTCTTAGCAACTTTCAAATATACAATACAGTATTATTAGCTATAGTCACCCTGCTATACATTACATTCCCATGGTTGGTTGGTTGGTTTATTTATTTATTTATTTATTTATTTATTTATTTATTTATATAACTGGAAGTTTGTACTTTCAAACATTTTTCTCACCCTTCAAGCCTCTGGTAACCACCAAACTGTTCACTCTATGAACTTTAATTCTTTTTTTTTTTTGGATTTCACATATAAGTGAAATCATAAGGTATTTGTATTTCTCTATCTGACTTATTTCACCTAGCATAATGTCCTCAAGGTGCATCTACGTTATCACAAATGGCAAGATTCCCTTCTATTTTTATGGCTGAATAATATTCCATTATATATATATATATATATATATATATGTGTATCACATTTAAAAAAATTTATTCATCTGCTGATGAACACTTAGGTCATTTTCATCTTAGCTATTGTAAAACATGCTGAAATCAACATGGGTGCATACATCTTTTCGAGTTAGTGTTTTCATTTTCTTTGGATAAATACCAGCAGTGGAATTTCTAGGTCATATGGTAGTTCTATTTTTAATTTTTTGAGGAACCTCCATACTTTTTTTTTTTATAGTGGCTGCACTAATTTACATTCCCACCAAGAACATATGAAAATTTCACTTTTTTTCAATCCTCTCCACTTGTTCTTTTTATCTTTCTGATAATAGCCATTCTAACAGGTGTGAGGTAATAATCGCTTTATAATTTAGAAAAGGTTTATTTTTAGCAAAAAAAAGTAACATCACTTTATACACATCTTTTTTGTTTAGCTATGTATCATAGATATCTTCTTGTGTCAATAATATAGTTCTACAGTATATAAATGTCATTCTATGTAATGTATTTTATTTAATCAATCTTCTTTTGGTAATTTTTTGGGCATTTTACAATTTTTTTATTATAAAAAAATGTGTAGTTGAACATCTTTGACTCATCTTTCTTAAAGAAAAATTCTTTGAAATGGAATTGCGTAAGAGAAGCTTGAGCTTCAAGCATGGGGTCAGTAATTGCTTACTGACTGATAATCAGATTATGTGACTGATTATAGGGGCAAAAATTTTGTTTAGCAAATTTGAAATGGTTAATCTTTGAGCTAGATAGAGGTATATTATAAAAGCATATTTTTGAGGTACTTCAAAATAGCTCCACTGACAAGTATTTTAAAATGGTTGTTCAGTAACTAAATTTTTGAGAATCTTTGTGGTCTAAAGTTTTGGATAAACTTAGTACACTGATAACCATTAAGGTCTTGATGTCAACATCTGCCAAGCTGAAATACCAAACCACGGTTGTACATGTGGTTGGCATTAGCCACGATGTTAAGCATTAACTATGTTCCCTACCAATTACAGGGTGATTCTTTATAACTGCCATTGGTTATCACATATTAGTGGAAGTGGTAAATTTGAATTAAATTCTTTTGTGGTAACTCAAGGATCTTGAGCAGATATTGACCTTTTACCCTTAAGTGTCTTTCTAGTTAGTTGAGTTTTAAAAAAGCTGTTTTATGAACTTGTTGTCAAACAAATTTATAAAGTCTTGAAAGTATATAAGGCAGTTAATACCATTAAGTTAATATAGCATGTTTTTTAGGAGCATGGATAAGCTTTGCTACTTGACAACTTGGGATGGAATCCTACTGCTTTCTCTAGGGCAAGTAACAGCTTCTTGAAGCATTATTTTAAAAATGGAGAGGATTAACAATTTTAGAGTTGATGAGAGAGTCTAATGAGATAATGGAAGGTGCCTGTCATATGATATTAGTCCTCTCTCATAGTTATAATGATGTTCCATATTCAACTCATTAATGTTGTCGATAGTTAAGTGTTCAGTCTCAATGTATTAACCATATATCACCATTTTAATCACCATTAAAATTAATTCCATATTTTTATAGAGTTTTATGTAACTTTTGTATAATAATAGAAATAGATAAAACCATACTAATTATATTGATTGTTAGAAGTCTGAATTAATAAAACGTATTAATTATAGAATTTTTAATAAAGGTAATTACATTACTTTTAAATTAATTTAATATCTACAAGTAAGCAAAAATAAGTTTGAGGGAATACATTTTATTTTAACTAAAACTAGTGCTTTTTCACTCCTAGATTGCTAGAAAGTTATTGTGTGCTATTGAAACTTCTTGAGGCACCTGCACGAATAATTTAAAACATTGTCTCTCTGAAAGCTCATTCTCATAGAGAATTCTTTACTCACAATTAAAGGCAAGATTTGGCAACCCAGATTTTAGAAAGTATAGCTTGACTTACTGTGATTTTCTCACTGTGTGAGTGTTTTTTTTTTTTAATGTACGCTGGATAAAGATAAAATGAGGGAAAAAATAATATTTTCTTTGACCATTTAGAATTTAATTTTAAATGTAACATTGAAAACAATGTTACATTTAAAATAAAACACTATAAAGCAATTTATTAGGGACCCTGGGGCAACTTCAATCTAATTAAACTAGTAAATATTAAACTTGTATTATAAGTCTAGCATTGTATTAGGAATACAGAGATGAATTTAATGTGGATTTAATGCCAATCCTGGTAGATAATTTAGAGATAATTTAATACAAAGCCCTTAATAGACAGAGGAGGAAATTAAGGCCTCTGAGAAATGAAGTGGCTTTCCCATAGTTAGTGGATCAGCAGTAGACACAAGATTAAAAAACTTCCAATTTGGTATTCTTCACATAGCCTTACCCTCACTGCCTCAAGATTTTACTAAATATGCTTGGTACACTTTTTACATTGACTAGAGTTCTTATGGTTGTGCTATCCCAGCAAAGCAGGTCGGGAAATTTCCATAATAGTCAGCATCTCAAAATAGCAGCAGGTCACCGCAGCTTTGTTCTTAATTCTGCAAGAATGAACGAAATTCTAATTATACAACTGGCACTAGACAAATAGCTTCTCTCAAAAAACATTTGAGTGCTTACTATGTGCTTGGCTCAGTATTTTACTCTAGGAATATAAAATAGACTCAAAATGTCTTTATTCTTAAGAAAGTAATAGTTTGATGGAAGAAACAAACTGTAAAGAGATAATATCGGTAACATTACACAGCCCAAACTAATGCCTAGGAAAATTCTTCCCAATTAAAAAAAACATTATCTGTTAGTATTTCATTATGTTTAAAGTGTTCTGGCCAAGCGCAAATACCCAAATCCTACTTTAACACCCCTCCAATAAGTCCCTGTAGCAGAAATATGCAAAAACAAACAAATAAAAACACAACAGAAAAGTAAAGCAAAATTAGGATTTTATTTTCTAACCTCACTGCAGAGGAATATGATATAGTAAACTATAGTTTAAGGGGATCAACCATTTTTCTAATGTAATTGGATTTAAATGAACTTAGGCCAAAGATCATCTAACACTCAAATCCACATAGAACATAGAACAAAAATTAGTGCGACAATGAGATGAGCTAGCTGATTATGCCTCTGACATTCTGGGCCAGCCTCAGTCTTAATGCTCTGATGGCCTAGAAGATATAGCCCAGAGATATCTCCTATCACTGATATTAAACACTTGAAAATTCTACCCACAATCAAATGTTGCCTCATCAGTGACTTTAAAGAGAATTAACCCCTCTTTTCTACTTGAGCAGTTTGGTTTTGTTGCATACGGCATTGTTCCTTCTCTAGAGTGTTCTTTACCCTTCTTTCTGCCAGAATATTTCCTAGAATACTCCGCCTAAGTATTATTTACAAACCTTTCTTTTTTAATATTAACAGGTTTGGATTAATCCTTTTCATTATACCCTATCACCTCTTGTGTTTATAAGCATATAAACATCTGAGATGCTTAGACTTGGTTTGCTCACTCACGTCAACAGAAGAGTTGAAAATTTCAAGAGAGTTGACCATCCATAAAGAGTTTTAAATATTTTTAGATGAGTCACGAGAAGTGACACAAACATTTTGAATGATTACAGCTCTATAATTTTATTGTGAACCCATTTTTATTTTTGAAACTCTTTCCCCCAGTTAATCTTGGAATTACACAAGAAACAGTCTGACATAATTTGATGATTATCTCATGAGGAAGTACAGCTACATACAGTAAAGAGCAAAAACATGGCAACTTTGTTTCACAAAGCTTTGCTTTTAATCTTATCTTTTTATAAACATGGTTTAGTAATTTATAATGCAAGGTATTTGCTTTTTAAAGTTTATCATTTTTTAATGACATTGGACTCATAAATTGTTGCCTGTTAAGTCGATGGTTCCCCAAAAAACACATTTTTATAGTCCTATGGATACAAGCATTTAATTAGCTTGTTTTTCAACCCTTGCTGGAGGGTTAATCATTTGATTTAGGTATTCAGTTCAATTGAACAAACTGATTGTGTGCCTACTTTGTGGCAGGCCCTATGCCAGGTGCTGGGAAAACAAAGACAGGGAATTCATAGGGTGTAAGGTAGATAAATTATATGGCTGCAATAAAATATTGACAAATGCTATAGGAACAGTAGAACACAGTGCTAAAAGATGGAATGTGGAGATATAATTCTTCCTGGGTGAAAGAAAGAACAATCCTGAAGAAAAGTGTTTATTGGTATCATTGCCACTATAATAAATCATCCAACTTCAGCTTCCCCCACAGGGCTTCAGGACATTCTGGTTTTACATCTCAATCCAGCTAGTTCCATTCCTTTGCTAATTATTCCAACATTCATCTCACCCTGTATATAACGAAACCTTTCCCTCTATTTCAGCTTTCTTTTCTTGCTCTCTTCACTTCCAGAAAACCACCACAATATAGTTTCTCTCACATGAACTACCTCAACTTCTTGCTCTTCTTTTCCCCATCCCAAGTATATCAAAGGATGTATGCTTCTTGATTGAATGCATGTATCCTCCTATGGTGCCCAGCTCAAAGTAGTGGCTCAATTAAAGTTTGTTGCTTTATTAAAACAGTATGCTATGGCTATTATTATGTAGGTTATTGGTTATTAAATCTGACTGATTATCAGAGTTTTCTGGAAAATTTAAAAAAAACACGGTATCTTATTTAGGTAAATTACATTTGTATTTGTCATTTCACTCAGCAATCCTACTTCTAGGAATCAACTCTGGAGACTAGTCAGTTTAATAAACTAGAATGCCTTCATTTTAATCATTATGTAGCTTAAAAAGAATAAGAAAAATCTCCATGATATATATCTAAGTGAAAAAAAATCAAGGTGCATATATTTAGTTTATTTTTGTAAAAAGCAACACTGGTACTATAAAGGAACTAAAATAATTGTTATTCATAGGGTGATTTGGGAATGACATGAAGGGGAAAGAAAAATTTGTGAGACTTAGAAACCTAAATATGCTTTTATATTAAATTTAGTTTTTGAATCATGTAAATATTTTATATATTAAAGAACACAGGATTAATTTAAAAAGAAAAAAACTCAAATTTAAAATAGATGCAAATAAATCTTAACTGAATATCAAATTGATAACATGATCACACAGAGGAAAAAATTATTTCCAGTGAAATTCGAAAGTAATACTCTAGCCATCCTTAGTGCGATATAACCTAAGGACTAAAGAGCAACAAAAGAGCTACAAAGAAAACTTAAACATCACTTAGTGATTTTAATAGTGATTTTAATAGTTATCTTAATAGTGATTTTAATTGTAATACTATCACAATTTTTTAATCATTGTATAACTTAGGGGAAAAATAAATATTTCAGGAACAATATTTGTGTAAGAAAAGACACATGAATATGAAATCAAAGAAGTTAAGAAAAAATCTTATATTGCTAACTTTGAATGGGAAATATTGATAAGAACTCATACTTTAGATATATGTATGTCTCATCTCTCTTTACTTTAAATATATACATGTATGTCCCATCTCTCTTTACTGAAAAGGTCTAGAAGCAATGGAGCAATGACAGCTCTGTAGTGCCTAGATATTGATTTTTCTTTTCTCTGAAAGGAACCAGGTTTTCTTAAAGAAATAATTTATCCCAAATCTGAGGCAGTTAGGTAAAAGTTGAACTTGCAATATCTTATGGCAGAAAACAAGAAATTCTTCAAACATAAGAGACAGCTTGAAGCAGCTTCCAATGACCAAATTTGGAACAAGTTGACCATCCCCAAAGAATAATCAAATGATTATAAAACATTGAATGAAATAAGTCCATGAGTTTGTCTTCCATTAATCAAATTTATAAAAAAATTAAGCATCCCCCCAAATAACTAAGTTATTATAAAATGTTAAACAAATAAATAAAAATCCATGTGTTCTGAGGAGAAAGGAAGAGAGACAGACAGAGAGAGAGAGAGAGAAAGAAGGAGAGATAGAGGTTTATTTGCCAACTTTGGGGGTGACATGTCAATACCTTATTTTGGAAATAAATAAGAAACTGTTGTAATCAATAAATGAAAACTCTTTTTTTTTCTTACAAAAGAAAGTCATCTCATTAATATGGAAGAAATAATAAAATGAGAAAAATCACTCTTTGGAATCATTAATGCAATTAATTATTGATTCAGTGAAGAATCATCTATAAAAGCCACAAATTAGATGAAAAGATGATAGGGAGGAGGATATTTGTGTAGTGTGGCCAAGTATCACCACAGATTACTTGTCAATTGTGAAGGGAAAAAACCTTACCTTTCCAATGGAAACACCTAATCACTTAAGATACTTAAGATAGCTATCAAACCTTGTGTCACTGACAGAGGAGCTAAATCATGTAGTTCTGGGTTTGTAGTCACAGAACTATGGTGTCGGTATGAAGTGTTTGTACCAAAAATATTTAAACTAAATTTAATCAAGTTTAGACCCAATTGCAAGTTTATAGGAAAAAGTATTAAAGAAAACAGGTTAATGACACCAGAAAGTGGGTCAAATTGCCAAAGGCAGTTTCTCTATGTAACTAGTTAAGGGTTTGAGCAGAGAAGCCTGAAGGTTGTTTGCCTTTTGAAGGCACATAGTTTTTATTGCAAGTCCTACTCCTTAGTGAGTGTAATATGCTGCTGCTCGCTGCTGGTCTGTGCATTTTATTAAAATATAAAGAAATATATATTTTTTGTTATGCAGAACAACTCCAATTTCAACATGAGAAAGCAATTCAAATTTGAGAAACATTGAACTCTACCTAGAACTGAAGACCTTTATCTAAATAAAAGAAAAAATTCTTCTTGTCTAAATATGGCCATTTTGATTGCTCGGTTTCACTAATCCCTGTTTGCTGCTTGCTACATTAAGTTCTTATTGAATGTGCACTTGCTTTCTTTGCAATGAAAGCAAATTAATTCCTAACATTGATTTTCAAAATATTGTTTAGACTTTTAACAGGATAATTTCTTGTTGATGCTGTTACACTGCTATGACATTTGGACTTAATGAATAGCATTGAAAAGCTCCTTTCTTAAATTATATTTAAGCTTAAATGAAATAGCAGAGAAACATATGATTCATTCCTTTGCCACAGAATGGAGAGAGCTTAGCTAAGGGTTCTTGATTTATAGGGGAGAAAGTTGGAGAGATGGCAGAGTAGCTACATACTGTTTTGGAGAGGAGAAAATTCAGGCTCACGTTTTCGGAGCTGCCAGGCAGCCTAGCTTCTGAGCAGAACTGCCCTATTTTTGCCATTGCAACTCCACCCTTGCCACTCCCAGAAACACCCTTCAGTTTCCCCTCTTTTCAAATTATGCCATCTGCTTTTCCTACCAGTTAGCACATATCATTACCATTTAATAATAATCAACTACATTTTGTTGTATACTTTGGAGAAATCAATTTATTTTGTAGTCTTGCTACATTCATGTTAAATCTTAAATAATATTTCTATTTTGTATATATGGGTACAAGAACTAGATTAATGATAGAAAAATGGTTACTGCAACTATATATATATATATATATATATATATACAATTTCATAGTTCTATAACAATGCACTTTTATGCTCTAAGCTAGTAGTTCTCAGTGTGTAATTTCTAGACTTGGGGTAACAGCATCTGGGAACTGGTTAAAATTGCAAAATTCTGGGCCCAAACTCAGACTTACTGAATCAGAAAGAAACTCTGGAGTTAGAGCCCTGGATTCTGTGTTTTAACAACAAACCCTCCAGGTGATTTCTTATGCTTACTAAAATTTGGGAACCAGTTTAGTCCATGAGATTCCCTGTTTCTTAAATCTGGAAATATGTTTAAGCACTTTTTGTGTTTAAACTTTTTGTGTTTAAGCATAATCTGTCCTGAGGGTGGGAATGTGGTACATAAGGAGAACAGGTTTAGACAACAAACTGTAACAGGTACTTTCTTATAATCTTTCCAACTTCTGAGTGTCCCCAGGTTAGGGTCTGTAGGTATAAGTGGATGAACCATATTAACCAATGATGAAGAGGCTAACCTGGCATGTATTTGTAGAAAAAAACAGCCCCTAAAGTGGTTGATGGATGACAAAGTGAGTTTTCAGACTCTGAGGGTACAAACAGAAGACCCTATGCTATTTTATATTGAGAAAAACTAACTAATAAAGATCATTGAGAAAAGGTGGGAGAGATGATAGGAGAACTGAGATGAACTAGTTTGTGGGGAAAATTGAAATTATGTACTGTCTGTGTATACAGCATTATCTGTCCTCAGCTTGTTGACTCAGCTGGCTACAGTTCCCTACAGAGACTGGATAAATTATTTCTGTTTTTGGCCACAGTCTCCATTCCACTTACAATCCTGGGCATCAAGCACAGGTGGAATGGGGCGCCGGGAAGATTGTAGATCTTTACACATTTGTTTCTATTACTGGGCAAATAACTGAAGGCTATGAGTGGTAGTGCTGTCTTTGTAGGAGGTAGTAAATAGTAAATGGTAAGTTTCTCAAATTTTTTCCCAAAGCTTTCATTGGCACAAAAGTTTTTTTTTTTTTCTTCAGGTAAATTTATCTTTATGAAGAACATAATTTCTCAAGGAAAGTTAGTAATTTTTAACTTAATGCTATGATAATTTTTATGTTATGTTACTTCTAAAATTTTTCATTTGGTAAAATTAGTTAATTTAAATATTTGTATCAGCACATAAATATGTAGCTTTTTTAAATGCACATTAAATAGATCTTAGAGATATTAGAAAAGTTTAGAGGTTAATCTCTTGAATCTTTATAAGGAGGCAAAAATTAAATGCTTCAGTTTTAAATATAGCAGACTGCATTAACTACCAATAGCTAAGGATGCCTCAATGTTTCCATGCAAAACGTTGTTCCTAACTCAGCCTTAGGAAAGTGACTGAAGATAAAACTTGAATGCTATATCTGTCTTTCAGGAGACCACTCTATAAAGTTTCTGAGTTTAAAGTTAGCATGTAGGTAGTGCGGTGATATATTCATAAGTTCAGTTTTTCCTTGCATTTTCTTTATATTTTCCCATCATCAATTAATACAAAGTACTTCTAGATGCTTTAAGAAAACACATCAAAAATTTTTTTAATAACTTTTTTAAAAATAAAAGGCAGAATATCCATACACACGTAGATACTTCCACAAGCTTATGGCTGGGTCCTTCCTTGTTCTTAGGCTACCTCCATGGAGATATGCCATGCTTTGTATATGAGAATACTATTTGTCAACTATCATTAAGGCTGCTTTTTTTTAGTAAAGAGGTAAATCGTTACATGGAAATCTGAACTTACAAAACAATATATTTTTAAATTTGATAATCCACTGAGTAGAAAGACTTGACTTTCTGGTTTCAAAACAACTGACAAAAAAGATTTTGTTTAAGGATCATAAGATTCTTACAAAGTCTAATAAACAGAATATTTTAGGTAAGGTATTAATATCCTCCACTATGGGTTAGGAAGGAAACAGGGAAAATAACATTTTGATTACCCAATTTATGGGATAGTTAAATAGACTCTGTGGTTGCAAACCACGGATTGCAACCTCAAATGTTTGCAGGAGCCTGGCAGGTAATATGAATGACGAAGCAATCTGTGTGTAGCATGGAGACAACTCTTGAACTTAAGGGTCATGCCCAGTCTAAAGAGAGTAGCAATACATGGCTCAGTCTATGTAGTAATGACAATACAGTATTTCCAGATCTTTTGATTGTCAAGAGAAACTCCAAAAGTAGGTTTGTAGATTTTTTAAATGAAATCTGTCAATCAATTACTGCTGGAAATTTAAATAATTTTTTAAAAAATCATTGTGTTTGTCAAACAAAAAATATTCACTAGTTAGATTTGCTCTATCATTTACCAGTTTGTGACCCTTCATATTAAACTAAATTGTGGTATTCTGATCCATTTTTCTCTGCCACATAAAACCCTGAATGCTAGATGTAGATAATCACATGTTATTATAAAAAAATAAGGAAAAGACTCACAACTATTTAATATTTGTTGACTATTTATTAAAAAACCTAATAAAATTTGTATATTTTTGGAAAAAGCTTCACCAGTATCAACATACACAAACCTGTTGGCACGTGAACTTTTTTCCACTGAATGAGTGAGATAGGAATGTTAATTTTACTCACCCAACACCACTGACTCACTGCAGAAAAAAAAAGGCCAGCCTCACTCTCTCTCAATGACCCTCCTCATTACACACACACACACACACACACACACACACACACACACACAACAATATATGCATTTGTAGAAGTCACTGTGCAATTGCAAATCTGAAAGGCCAGAGTCCATATCTCTACAGACAAATCTCTAATATAGTATCTTCAGCCTAGTGATTGGTGTCTAGTAAAGCATGTATACACATTAAATGATTACAGCTTCCAGAACTTAATAGAGCAGGGCATTTGCAAGTGACAGAGATCTTGCCTTTACAATTCTTATCTTTAACTTCTAACACAATATGGATTATCAACAGAAACAGGTAATCCTTGCTTGTTTGAATGAATAAGCTTGTTTTATGAATTAAAGAGACACATGAAGAAAAATAAAAAATGAGTTTTATTTTTTGTATTGATAGTTCCAATTTGTCATCATCGTAAGTTCCTATTGTGTTAGAAGGTATACATTTTTTAAGTAAGCTCTTAAAATTAAAATATAAAGTGTATAAATCGTTAAATAGCTTATAAAGTAAATCTTTACAAAGTAAACCAAAGCTGTGTATTATTTTCAAAGAACCAAGATTTAAACCTTTAGAATGACCTGACAATACATTTTACATATTTGGTTACCTCTGAAAGTAACATTATCTCTAATTTGTACCTTTTTTTTTTTCTCTTGACCCTTCCGTTAAACTTTAGATCAATTGTTTTTATATAGCATCTATCACTTGTAGTCTTTTCATCACATAGCACTAAGGCTGTGTCTTGAGCAAATTCACCAGTATTACTTCTAAGTTATTCATTGGATTTACAAGATAATCATTCTCTAATATGACACTTATTTTTTGAAAAGAAGGGACATTAGTTACAGTATCTAAGAACATGTAAATATCAGTAATTTTGTCCCTTTAAAATGATAAAACTTCTTTATTTTCAAAGAACCTTTTTTTTTTTTTGCAGAGAAGAGCAAGAAGGCACATGAAAAAAATCTCATTATTAGAATCAGAGTCTTCCATAGATTTATCTAAGCAATTTTACTACAAAACACTTACCTATGAACATATTATGTAATATCTCTTGTCTGAATAGTTAAAACAGGTCACATATCACATCAAAACAAAGATAAACATATGTGGTAACCTAGAAACATGATTAAAAATTTTATATCTTACATAATCAAAGCATCCTTTAAGTAGATGAGCCAAAATGATTACATATAACTTAGTCTGTTAATCCATAAATTCAGAAGAAAAATTCATTGTCTGCTCGTGGTATGTTCCTGTGTCTACTTGAAGTTTTTGATTATTAAATGCGGTTAGACTTATGGTAGAGTTTTCAAATTGATGCCCAAAGATACTTTGGATTTTCTCCAGAATGACGGTGCAAAGTTTATCTGTAACTATAACTGAGGGAAACAGCCTGAGTTTGGAAAGTTTTCTTTCATTTTCATAGATATAATATGTATATAATAGAACCACAGGCATTGCATCCACAAATTGCTAATGAAAGCAAATCATGTCATCTAAGCAAAAGATGAAGTAGAATTTGGCACATCTGTTTGGATCATATCCAACATGCATTTTAATATAAGAGTCTGAAACCAACTTAAAGGTAGTGTCAGTCCTCGGGGAGATGTTTAAGACCTAGTAAAGTAAGAGAATAATAATGGGTCCCTATGGTGACACTTATCACTCTGATCTTTCTACATCTAAACTCTTAACTACTTCTATATCTCCTAATTAATTACCAAATACTACCACCTTCTTGGCTTAATCAAAGTTGTCCATGTTCTCATTGAAAGGAAACATTTGAGAGTTAATGTCAAATCAGCCTTGTGGCTGGTCTCTCTTTAATTTAACCATTGGTCTTGCCCTTCACCTTAGTTTTAGTAATGGTTCCTACTCACATTGCGGATTGTGGTTACCCCAATCTGCACTCTAAGTCCTTCAGTATTGCCTTACTTTCATCATTGCTCCCAGGGATTGAAGCCTTATCTAAACCTAATCTTTGGGTCTCCGACCCAGAGTGGCACCCTCATGCCTGAGCCTATTGTCTCAATCTGGACATTTGTTGTTTATGGAGCCCAACACTCACACTCCTCAGAAATAAACTTTAACCAGATTTTTCTTTGGTGAATTCCCCTTATCTGTAAGCACAGGTGGTTACCATGAAGCTGACTCTATGCTATTACCTAAGAGGCTTTAGACAATCAGCACCTTGCATTCTCCTAACACCGTGATTGGTTCAAAACAAACAGGGATAGCACAAAATGCTTCCCTCTCTCATATTTGTGTGTGAAAGACTTCTCCCATTTTCCGCTGAATGAGACTAGGGGAGCATTTAGTCCTGAGAAGCGCTGATGGTCTGAGAACGAAGTCATCCAAAAGGAAAGATGAAGAGACCACATCCTGATGACAATATTTGGGCCCTGCATTCAACTGCTTCTAAAGTCAAATCAAGACTCTGACTCTTTAGTTATGTTATTTTTGTTATTGCTGTTGTTTAAAAGAATTTGTGTTGGAGCTAGTTACTTTCAACTGGAAAACATGTATTTATTCATAACTTATTCACTCATAAAATAATCATTCAGGATGTACATGTCAAGAATTGACTAGGGATTGTGAATATGGAAGAGAATAATCAGAGACAGTCTCTACTCTCATGAAACTCAGAGTTAATTGGAGGACCACTGTTAGATTTCCCTGACATTGACTTTATGCCTATCTGAACTTCTGCCAGGACTTTTGTTGACACATACTTCTAATTCGGGGCTTTGTTTGCCAGATCTTCTAAAGTCTCTACCATTGAACAAAGAATTCATTCTCTTGTCTGGGAAGCTTCATAGTTATGGGCCACCAGAGATATGAACCATCTCACTATGGTAAGTCTCACTGGACTCTGGGTCTCAACTACTGTCTGTCTGACCTAGGCCACTGCTATCCCACCTTCAGTATGTTGATTCTCATGTTTTACTTTATTTGCTAGTATCAGATGTCATAAAATAAATAAGGATTGAATAATTTTAAAAAGTCAGATGATAGGAAGGTGGGGACTCTTATGAGTTGGGAAAAGTTAGGTGTATATTCATTTATCATACATGTATTCCTTCATAGAAGCATTTCAGAGCCACTTTGGTGAGAAAAAAGTGAATAACAGTGATCATAAATTAACATTGACTGAGTACATAATCATCCTCTCACCTTCTTTCTTTCCCTTCCTGTCTTTCTCTTTCCTTCCCTCTTTTCCTTCATTCAAAATATATTTATTAAAACAATCATGGTACTGTTCTGGGGATTGAAATACAGATTCAAACATACAAAATTCTTGTCCTTATGAAATTTGCATTCTAGTGTAACAGGGCATTGAATTCAGAGACCTGACATATAATTCCAATGAACTATACAATAATTCATTTTTACCAATAAGGAAATGGAGACGAAATGATTTGAGTATATAATTTGTCCAAGGTCAGAGTGCGCATGGAGACAGAATTCTATTCCAGGTGTATCTGACACTAAAGTTCATAGTTGTAGCAGAAAAAATCAGGCTAAGCACTTCAGTGTTATGAAGAAAAATAGGACAAGGTATATGGAACACAGAGTGATAGAGCCAAGAAAGTTTAAGCTCCAGAGGCAGAACAGGGATCTGAATTAGGCCATACAGAAACTTAAGCTTTGCAGGCAGAGGGAAGAGCATGTGCAGCAGCAGCATGCTGAATATGTTTGAGGCCCACAAGGAGGGCAGTGCAAGGAAGGGGAGGAGGTTACAGGGATAGACAGAGGCCTAATGATGAAGCAGCTCATGGACCATAGTAAGGACTTGGTTTAATGACACTTGTCACTCTGATTCAGTTCTAATTGTTAGCTCTTTCTGTTCAAGGTTCAGAGGGTTGAGAAAGAATGAATCAGAGATAGGACTTTGAGAGCTCAGGGAGTGGATAAAACAGATGAGATAACAATGCTCAGGCTCTAGCCAAACTCACATATCACAGTGTAACCACACCCTGCTTGGATTTCATTTCTATCTTTGAACTAGAGTTTGAGCAAATAGGAGTGGAGTGTCAAACTGCCTCTCTGTAATAATTCTGTTCTGATCTCTTTCTATTCTGTGCCTGGTCAGGGAAAAAGGAAGACCGGTATAAGTGGGTGTGAGATCAGAGGAGAATTATGCAGCTGATCCTCTCTCTGATTAAAAGAAATTTCAGTGTTCACCCCAACTCCAAAATATTAGTGGATATTTCTGCCATCACAAAGGTTAATACTTGATTTATACTGATTCACTCTTCATTTTATCAGGAAGTACATATGAATAATTCTTCACAACTCAGAGGTATAAAATAAGTCAAAAAGGAGATCCTATATAATGTGATCTATAAATGTCTTTATTTTATAGTTTAAAGTAAATCTCTCTGAAAGTATTGGCTAATTTACACCACTTAAAAAAATCTTCACTATTCGCTTTAAATGTTAGTCCTTTTCTTTTCTTCTACATTTTCTTCTTTGAATGGAAATTCATTTTATAGTGGAAAAAAATAAACTTTCTTAAAATAAGAAAGACGTCATAAACATTTCATATTAAAAATATCTGACATTAGAATTAGATAAAAATAAATGGCAATATTCAGATTTGTGGTTGGCAGAGCAGAAGAGTAGAAAAGAGAAGAATAGAAAAGAATAGAATAAAATAGAGGAATAGAATAGAATAGAATAGAATAGAATAGAATAGAATAGAATAGAATAGAAGAATAGAAAAGTCTAGACTGGAATCAAGTATTTTGAGAGCTTAGATATTTTTTAAATCATCTGAGTGTTTTAAACATGAAAAAATTAAGTTTTTTTGAAATTAAGCTTAAGTTTGAAGTTTGTTTTCCAAATGTTAAGTAACGTACTCTCTCTGTTTTAACTTTTAGTTATCTTTGGGCTTGTCAAAGTTAATCATTTTTATTATGACTCTATTTTTGTAAATGACCATGAATATTATGGTGGAAAATGCTTTTCATGGGGTTGGTGATGGTATTTTGAATATATTTCTTTTATATACACATATATATATGTATATGTGTGTGTATATATATATATATATACATACATACATACACACGTGTGTATATATATAAACATTACACATGTATATGTGTGTATCTATTTATATATCTATCTATATCCATATCTATGTCTGTGTCTGTATTTTTTAAACTATAATCCACAGAAAAAGTATATTTTATGATGGGATCTCTTGTGGATGCATGTGTACACACATACAACTAAAATAAAAATTTTCTTTCTTTTCTTTGCTTATCTTCTCTATTCTTCAGTTCTTTTTTATTCTTTTCTGTTTAATTAAAAACTCTAGTCCTAACCCACTGAAATGATTTTATAACCCACATATGAGTCCCAACTCACAGGTAGAAAAGAAAGTATAATTTTGAAAAAAAATGGCTAATGGTGAAAATCCATAATTTCTGTAAACAGAAGCTGAGAATTATTTTGGGATCATAGTCCTAGGCTTTGGTGGTTGCTGTCATAGAATCATCCCACTCTCTATTCCTGGTCTAGGTGGGCAATGGCCAGGAGTTTGATATCTAAGTTAGAATTTGTTATCTCCTTATCTCTTTATTCTTGGTGTCACTAATTAGCTGAAATGACCTTGTGGTGTAGAAAGAACAGTCACAAGTTCTTGAAGCACTTGCTGTATACTATAAGCTATAAATATATGCTTATAGCTTTTAAAAGCCAGAGAGAAGGAAATTAAAAGAAAGCAAAGTTTGTTACTATATTCACACAGGAAACTCAATCATCAGTCCAAAGCTCACTTAGAATTTTCAACAAACTGTGAAGATATTAATCTTGCCCAATATATTAAAATCACATGAATGCTCCAGAAATTAATGATTCTGGATGGATCTAGAGCTTAAATCTCTCAGAATAAATGCCATTATTTTCCTGATTTATATATATTTTAAAATTTATTAGACAACAGCACTGTGTTGAAACTCACAGTAGGGGACAGCTTTTGTTTTTTTCCAACTCAGTATTCATCAACTCTTTCTTTGATAAAACAGTAACTCAGGTTTCCTCTTGGGTACCATCTTCCCTGTCCCCTCTCAGTTCTTGCAGTGTAAGTCATGAGGTTAGGGACCAATTCCTAGCTCTTTGCTAGATTTTGTAGTACTTTCTTTCTCACTGCTAATTGTACTTGAACTCCAAAGCATATGCAACCTCACCATAACTGGCAGGACCAATATTGGTGAGAAATAACAGTGAAGATTCTGTGATGCAGCATTATTTTTGTTCCTACATGGGTTTCTGACTTTGTGCCTCAGTTCAAATAATGGGCCACTTGCCTTGATACCTGGGACCTGAGTCACTGTATGTAATTTGTCTCTGAAAATCTGATGATTTACATTACTCTTGCTTGGTCTTAGAGACTTAGATTATGATTTTATCAATTGTCTGACATCACTGGTACTACTAACCTAGTTCGCTTATCGGCTCTCTTAGCTTTCTGAAAACTCCTGGAGGATTGACCTATGTCATTAGGCATCTCATAGTTAGGAGTGTTCTTACTTCCTTGTAAAGGCCACCTGGGGAACTGTTTTCCTAGGCTCCCCCCTCTTGTTTGTATAAGGTTTTAGATACCAAGTATTGTCTTCTCACTGGGCCTTCTCCCAGCATCTGTGGCTGAGTGGGTTTCGATGTTTGCCCTATTCCCAGGGATGTATCTGTTATCAGAGCTGAGCTCTTCCTTTATTTCTCTGCTGTTAACTGGATCAGATCTGGTGGATTCTCAAGATTTATGAAACTAACTTTCTGTTATCTTTTCCTAAGTCCAACATAGTATCTTGCTCAGGAAATAGTTGTTGAATAAGCATGTCCAGTTAAAAATTAGTATCTTTTGTCATAGTTATTTAGTTGGAGGGGTCAGATTGATTCACAATAGGAAAACTTGTACCTTGATAATTATTTTAAGTGAGAAAAATTTGGAAAGAATGAGTCTACTTCTTTAAGATTTATTATGAAATAAAATGCCAAAAAGCCAAGTTCATAGAATGGTTATTTAACTACAACATTCAAACTATTTCATTCTGGTGCTACAACTTTTGAGTGTGTTCCCTGTAACCTCAAATAGCTTTAAAAATGTATTTATTATTATAAAGTTAAAACTTTGTGATATTACTGTTATGATATGACATAAAAAAGAGGGAAAAAAAGGAAGGAAGGAAGGAAGAAAGAAAGAAAGAAAGAAGAAAGAAAGAAAGAAGAAAGAAAGAAAGAAAGAAAGAAAGAAAGAAAGAAAGAAAGAAAGAAAGAAAGAAAGAAAGAAAGAAAGAAAGAAAGAAAGAAAGAAAGAAAGAAAGAAAGAAAAAGAAAAGGTCAGTTTTCATCGTAGTCTCCTGATTGTACTAAACCAGAGATTGTGAACTCAACTGTGTTCATTCAGGAACTCTATTTTGAAGAAACTATAAATTTGGTTTAATTAATAATATTATGTGCCAAGTTCAGATGGAGAAAAAAAAACACTCTGTTAATAGAGAAAATATATTGTTCTACTTCCTAAGGAAATACATTAGATTTGGAATGCAGTGACTGAAAGTACATTATGTTGATAAGTTAAATGTAAATTAACTAATAAAAACATACTAGTTACATTTTCCTGAAAATACACAAGGGAATGACAAGTTCTCTAAAGAGTATTTGTGCATTTGGATATAATAATTTTAAATCAAAACACTTATTTGGTCCTTCTTACAGATAAGCTTATTTGCGTAGCGATGTTTTTTCCTGTGTCTAGACCTGAGAGCAAAATAGAAAATTCTGCTAGAAAGAGATTAGTGCAGAAAGGAAAATTAGTGTAGCAAGCAAGAAGGCAGGACAAAATACTGCTATAATTGCTTTAAATGCAGCATCATGGGCTATTCACGTTTTTGCCAATCCTGCTTAAGCACCAGAATATTAAAACTAGCTTTCAAGGAGCTCCCTGTCTCAGTACAAAGGCAAACATGCAAACAAATAATTGAAATTTAATGTAATGGCAGAGCAGTGTAATGAGAGACAAAGTATCTGGGTAAGTGAACCATAAAGGCTTCACTGTGTAGGTCTCAAAGGGGATAAGAATTTGCTGGATGGAGAGGAAAAGAGAGGCATTGCAGGGCAGAGAATAGCTAGAGCAAATGCATCGAGTTGTGAAAGTGCTAGGCATGAGGGAAACAGTGAGTGGCTGATGTGATTCTAGTTAAAATACATATTGGGAAAATATTGTTGGCACGAAATGACTAGAAAGGTAAGTTGAGACCAAATGATGAAGAACTTTATATATCAGTCACAGGCTTTGAACCTGATGTTAGCAGTCATAAATTTTTTTTAATAGAAGAATTTAATATGACAAATGCACATGATCTGATTTTCTATCACAATAAAACATCCTTTGGAGAGGGGACATGTGGAAAAAATTGGTTTCTCTGCTGAACTCAGCTGTTATTTATACTCTTTCCAACATGGTGATACTATTTCCTTGTATTTCTACCATTCCAATGTTGTTCTGTGATCTCCACACATTCACCTATCAAGGGATTTAAAAAGGGAGCAAATCCCCCTTAATATTCTTTGGACATTTCTGCTACTATTTAATTTCAGTGATGGCTTCTTGTCCTTAAATTTTTCAAGCAGAGAGAATGAACTTTGCACATGGTATCTACCCAGTGAATTTCTAATTGTCTCAAAATGGGAATTGAGATCTCCCTTACACTCTTGCAGTTTTTAGAGGAAGATAACATGGATATATCCAACATCTCCCTTCTATGCTAATCTGCCTGGGCCACTAAGTTCCAGGCCTTGTTAGAGGAAACTGCTACCCTCTGGGTTATTGACACCTCTCACTCATGCTCTCCAACCTCAGCTAAGCAATCCATCACATGCCCCTTTTAGCTTCCATCCCAAACTTTCACTGCCTCCTTAAAACTCTACCAAGTGCCAATATCCTCTTTCTTTATTCTTTCAAGGAACCACCAGACTATGGTTGATCCCTGGAATATCTGTGGTCTTTATTTCATTTAACCAGAGACAGTTGACACTTATCATGGTCATCAATGGCATTGGTGACTCTGGACATGTTACCTTTATATCAATGCAAGAAAGATCTATACCTGTATCAGATAGACTATTTATCTCTTAAATACATATTTATTGAGTACATAGTTATATGAGGGATATTTTAGGTGCTGGGAAGACAATGAAGAATAGAATAAATGAGACATCTGCTCCCTAGAAGTTTATGGCCTATAGTAGGGGTTGGCAAAGTACAGCCTGTGGATCAAATCTGGCCCATCATCTGTTTTTGAAAGCATTACTGAAACATAGCCATGTTCATTCATTTAGAGATTATCTATGGCTACTTTCATGGGAAAAGGGCAGAGTTATGTAGTTGCAAAAGAGATTCTATGACCTAAAAAGCCCTTATGTTTACTATTTCACTTTTTACAGAAAAGTTTGCTGACCTCTGGTGCAGAATGGTGCTTCTTGAACTATCTGTACTGAAAGGGCAATTGCGTTTTATATTTTATTTCATTGTGAGATCACTTAAGATCTACCTTCTTAAACAATTTAAGTGTAAAATCTATTATCATTGACTATAGGTACAATATTGTACAGCTGATTTCTAAAACTTATTCATACTGCTTGACTGAAACTTTATGCCCATTGATTAGTAATTCCCCACTTCCCCCCTCTCCTCAGCTCCTGGCAACCACCATTCTACTTTTTGATTCTATGAATTTGATTATTTTAGATACCTCAGATAACTGGAAGTATTTAATACAGTCATGTGGCCCATAACAATGGGACTATGTTCTGAGAAATATGTCAGTCTATTTTGTTGTGCGAGCACCATTAACTGCACTTACAGAAACCTACTACACACCTAGGCTGTGTGGTATAACCTATTGCTCCCAGGCTACGAACCTGTATTGCATATTATTGTACTGAGTATTGTAGGCAATTGTAACACAATGGTAAATATTTGAGTATCTAAACAGATCTAAAGAGAAAAGCTACAGTTAAAATATGATATAAAAGATAAAAAGTGATACACTTGTATTTGACACTTCTCATAAATAGAGCTTGAAGGATTGGAAATTACTCTGAGTGAGGTGACTCAGTAAGAGGGAGGTGAGTAAATGTGAAGGCCTAGGACATTACTGTACACTACTGCAGACTTTAAAAACACTGCACACTTAGACTACACTAAATTTATTTAAAAAATAGTGTAGTGATGCACTTCGGTAATACGATGGCTACAAGTTCAGTAGGTGGAAGGAATTTTTCAGCTTTGTTATAATCTTATGGGATCACCATCATATATATATTCTGTTGTTCACTGAACCATTATGTAGAAGCATGACTGCACTTGCCTTTCTGTGACTGGCTTATTTCACTAAGTATAATGTCCTCGAGGTTCATTCATGTTGCATATTGCAAAATTTCCCTTTTTTTTTTTTTTTTAAGGCTGGATAGAATTCCATTGTGTGTTTATACCACATTTTCCTTATCCATTCATCTGTTGTTGGAAATTTAGGTTGTTTTCACTTCTTGGCTATTGTGAATAGTGTTGCAATGAACATAAAAGTGTTCATATCTTTTAGAGATCCTGATTTCAATTCTTTTGAATTAATACCCAGAAGTGGGATTGCTGGATTATATGGTATTTCTATTGAAAAAACTCCACACCGTTTTTTATAGCAGTAGAACCATTTTGTATTCACACAAATAATGTGCAAGGGTTCCAATTTCTCTATATCTTCACCAACATGTCTTGCATTTTTTTTTTTTTTGATCATAGCCATGGTAACTTGTGTGGTGATATCTCATTATGGTTTTAAATTGCATTTCCCACAGTTTGTTGAAGAGACTATCTTTTTTTTCATTGTATATTCTTGGCATCCTTGTTGAAGATTATTTTAACACATATACATGGATTTATTTCTGGGGTCTCTACTCTGTTGCATTGGCTATTTATCTGTCTTTATGTTTTGATTACTGTGATATTGTACTACACTGTTTTGATTACCATAGCATCATAATATATTTTGAATTCATGAATTGTGATACCCCAGTCTTGTTTTTCTTTTTTAAAAATATATATTTTTTATTTTTCAATTACAATGGACATATAATATTATATTAGTATTAGGTGTACAACAAAGAGATTAGACATATATATAATTACAAAATGATCACCCTGATAAATCTAGTGCTCATTTGATACCACACATAGTTATTATGATACATTATTGACTATATCCCCTGTGCTATCCTTTACATCCTCATTATTATTTAAAAATGTTTTCAATTAGAATTACATTTAATATTATTTTCTATTAGTTTCAGATTTATTGCATAATGGTTAGACATTTATATAGTTTATGAAGTGATCCTTCTAACAGCCTTGTTTTTCTTTCTCAAGATTGATCTGTCTATTCATGGTCTTTTGTGGTTTCATATAAATTTCAGAATTTTTTTCTGTTTCTGTAAAAACAAGTCATTGGGGTATTGATAGAAATTGCACTGAATCTGTAGATCACTTTGGGCAGTATGGACATTTTAACAATATTTATTATTCTAATCAATGAACACAGAATTTCTTTTCATTTATTTGTGTCTTGTTTTATTTCTTCAGTGTTTTGTAGTTTTCAGTATATAAGTCTTCACCTCTTAAGTTTATTTCTTACTATTTTATTCTTTTGGTGCTATTGTAAATGAGATAGTTTTGATAATTTTCAGATAGTTAGTGTATATAATGCAACTTATTTTTGTATGGCAAGTTTGTATCCTGTGACTTAACTGAATTTGTTTCTTCTTTTTTTTAATGGAAGCACATATATATAATTTTCATGATGTCTGCACATAGGAGCAATTTTACTTCTTCCTTCTAATTTGAATGCATTTATTTCCATTTCTTGCCTAATTATTCTGGCTAGGGCTTTCAGTGCTATGTTAAATAGAAATGATGAGAAGGGGTCTTTGCTTTGTTCATGATCTTAAAAAAAGCTTTCAGTTTATTCTTTATTCTATCAAGGTTGTGTATCACATTAATTGATATTCATATGTCAAAACATTCTTATATTCCAGAAATAAATTCCACTTGGTTATGGTGCATGATCATTTTAATATGCTGTTGAATTTGGTTTGCTAATATTATTTTGAGGGTTTTTGCATCTATATTCATCAGGGACATTGGCATGTAGTAATCCTGTAGTGTTTTTGTCTGGCTTTATTATCAAGATAATGCTGGCCTCTTAAAATGAGTATGAAAGGGTTCCCTTCACTTCAGCTTTTTGGAAGAGAAAGATTGACATTATTTCTTCTTTAAATGTTTGGTAGAATTAATCAGTGAAGTCATCTAGTCCCTTGCTTTTCTTTGTTGAAGGTTTTTGATTATTAATTCAATCTCCTTACAGGTTTTAGATTTATTCATACTTCCTATTTACTCATAATTTAGTCATGGTAGTTTGTTTTTTTTTTCCAGGAATATATCCATTTCTTCTAAGTTATCTAGTTTGTTCTAATGTAATTGTTCTTAGTAGTATTATAATCCTTTTCATTTCTGTGGCATCAGTTGTAGTGTCTCTTCTTTCATTTCTACATATATTTGTCAATTTTGTTGATGTTTTCAAAAAACCCAACTCTTAGTTCTATTGTTTTTTTCCCTATTGTTTTTCTCTTTTCTATTTTGTTTATTTTTGCTCTTATCTTTGCCATTTCCTTCCTTCTGTTAACTTTGGGCTGAGCTTGTTCTTTTTCTAGTTCATTGAGATTAAAGGTAGGTTTTCTATTTGAGTTTTTTCTTCTTTTCTTTCTTTTCTTTTTTTTTTAAATGTAGGCATATATCACTACAAAATTCTCTTTTAGTACTGCTCTTGTGGCATCTCATAAAGAATATGTACATACTCTCTCTAAAGGATGTAGAGGAGAATCCTTCCTTGTTTCCTCTAGCTTCTTCTCTTTGCTGGTATTCTTTGTGTTCCTTTGGTTGTACATGTATTTCTCTATTTTTGCCTTTGCCATCCCATAGCTATGTTCTCCCAGATAGATCTATATTGTTGTCCCTTTGTGCCTGTCAATGTGTCATCACATGACAGGTATTTAAAGTTTCCTCTTCTTATGAGCACATCAGTCATATTGGATTAAGGCTCACCCTAATGATCTTATCTTAACTTGATTTAAT
Source organism: Macroglossus sobrinus (assembly GCA_004027375.1). NCBI lineage: Eukaryota > Metazoa > Chordata > Mammalia > Chiroptera > Pteropodidae > Macroglossus > Macroglossus sobrinus. The sequence continues at coordinate 266,422 of PVKZ01000323.1, read as the reverse complement.
CTCCAAAGACTGTTTCCAAATAAGGTCTTATTTACAGGTGTTGGGAGTTAGGACATCAACACATTTTTTTGAGGAGAGAGGCACAATTGAACCCATAATAAGCTCCAATATCATATTTACATTTGATCCTGCAAAAGTAGCAAAAGGAGAAGGAGACTATGCCTCTTTTCTTTAAAGACACTTTTGTATGATGTATAAAAAATTTTGTTTATACTGGGCATACTTAGATGAAGGTACAGCTTTGTGCCCAGCTAAATTGGAGGTTCTGTTACTAAGAAAGGAATGAACCTATATTGGGTGACAGCAAGCAATTTCTGTCATGTGATTTAAAATTGCTTTTTAAACCAATGACACTAATCAGTTTCTCTGATCTATTGGATTGCAATGTTTGACTCACAGAAAGCTACGTAAGCATATCACCTGTTTAGGCTGGTACAGAGACATATGGCTTTTGAAAGTTTCTAGCAAGCCACTGTCACAATGTGGTTGTGTAACTTAATGATGCGGTCCTAAGCTAGTCAGTAAATTTCTTTGACTCTCAATTTATTCATTTATAAATTAAGGGTAATATATACCTCATATGACTGTTGTATGGCTTAACTAGGATGACATATATGTGAAAGTTCCTGGCATAAATAGGCACTTTAGATCTGCTTATTAAATATTAACCCAGGAAGGAGTAGATGGAGGGAAAGAGAAAAGGAAAGAGAAAGGGGAAGTTTGCTTCCTGGTATAACATTCTAATAAAAAGAAAAGCTTATATGAGGAAAATGTGTATATTCTTCAGTGTTTTTTTTTTTTTAAGTAAATCATGGCTCATTTGAGAAAATATTGATCTATTTGTTCTCAGTAGTTCTTTTAATGTGCTATAAAGCCATCCCACACAATTTGAATTATTATTTGATGGCTAATTCTCAGCCAGTCTAGTCAGAAAATAGTCTCATATGACCTGATCAAATGACAGGCAGCTATTGCTATTGCATTCAACTCGGAGTAGTCATCCAAATGATCCCTTTGACATTGAATAGGTAATGTACTCAGATTTTCCAATAGATATTGTAGCAGACTCTATTAGTCTCCTCCTCATATCCAGTCTCCTTTCTTTTTCCATGTGGTTGAATTTTTAGCTGGGGCATTTGATCACCTAACAGCTGGCTACATTTTCAGCTTCCTTTGTCACTAGGTATAGCCATGTGATATGAACATAAGTAATGTGTGCAACTTCTGGGTCATGTCCATAAAAAGAAGAGGCAAATATTCCCATGCATCTCTTTTCTTCTGAGATGTGGCTATGATGCTAAGACTGATGAGGGCAACTACTTAACATGGCAGGGCAATAGGACAACATGAACTCTGAATTTCTCATACCATGAAGCTGCCACATCAGCCAAGTTCTGCTTGAATTTGAATTGTTGCATGAAAACAAACTATTTTGTTTAAACTTCGTCATTCTGCATTTTATTACAGCAAATTAATCTATATCTTAAAAAATACTGAATTTGGTACCTAAAAGTGGACATTGGTTGAGTGACCAGGTGGTAAGTACAAGAGCAGAACTATTTCAGTTTGGAAAGGTGGGTACTATTATTATACAGATGAAAATATTTGAGAAGCTGTCATCTGTAATAACTTGGAAAGTGGATCAAATGCTTATGGAGACCATAGCTCAAAGAGAAAAGGTAAAAATAATTTAGGGTGTTGGAATATATTTGAGGCTTCTCTAATTCTTTCTGCTAAATTTTTAAGACATGAATTTAGACTGGCTAGGGTCAATTGCAAGCACAGATAGAAGGAGATACAACTTTTCTAAGAGAAGATCTATCTGCCTGGGCCAGTAATCTAAGTTGATTAAGCATTGAGTAATTTAGGAAAGATTCAAAGAACCAGTTGCTTCTGCAGGCCAAACTGTAGCAAGTAGAAGTGACAAGAGCCTGGTTTTAGTTTCTCATTAATCTCTGCTGACTGCCTCTCAAATGAGCCCAATTAAAAATAATAATACATTTTTAAGTTGATTTTCTTTAGTGTTCAATAGAAGCATTATTAAAAAAACTCGAATGGTCTATACTTAGCACTAACAATCTATGTAAAAAGAATGTACTTACTATGTAAATGTAGCCTCCGGTGAATCCATCTAGTCAAGATCTTCCGACCAAAGCCTGCAATGCCCGGGATACAAGATTTCCCTGTGAGTTCTTGGATACAGATAACTTTATGAGAGTCAATTTATACATATCAAACTTTCATGTTTATTCTTTTTAAAAATTGATAAGCCTTAGAATCATGGTCAAGAGTCATTGTACTTCTACTTTGCTGCCTTTCTTTTCAAAATTGTTTTTTCTACCACATGACTAAAAAATCGCCTACTCTCTCTCTCCCACTTCTAATCTTAGCATGTGGTGAATGTGTAATACTTTATGAGTTTGGTAATTGATGATTAACGCTAATGATATCAGAAGTCTTTTAATGAAACACCTAGATCATTGTGATTATAGGGAAAATACACTTAATTTTAATCAATATAGTTTTATTGCAAAAAAAACATTTTGAAAGTGACTGATTTGAGATGGAAAACACAAAATATATTGGTACATAATTTTATGAGGGATGTGAACAGGGAATAAGAATTCAAAGAGTAAAAGGAACTGTTAAAGAACTTGTTTACATGTTTTTAAAATGAATGATGGTGGTGTCAAATCATCATGTTATTGACATTCTTTCTCATACATTTAAAAGACTGTTATAACTATTTTATTTTTAAAACATCAAAATATACAATATTTTAAATTTGGGTCTTTTGTTACTATATAAATTTATGGGGGAGAAAATTTTACATTTAGATTTAAATATATTGGAGGGATTCCATAGTCGTATACTCAAGTAAAAATGTGTGAAGACCTTTCTTCTATTGCCCAATGTAATTGGATTACTGCCCATAAACCCTTTTTATATAGGATTAGGGACCTTCTGTTGCTCTGGAGCAAATAATGCCTTTATTTAGAATTGCTGATGACTTCTGGATGGTTGCATGTTGTCAATGGGAGCCAAATGAAATCAGCAGAAGTTTTGTCTGCATAAGGGGTAGAGGAAATTAAGCTTCAGACTTGGGCAGAATGGATGGACCTTTCAGTTTAACTGTAAACAGTAACGTTAGGTTATTTGAGGTGAAGAAACGTATATGGAAACAATGTATGCCTGTGTTTTTTCTTCTCTTGATAAACTTTTCTTTTCTTTCAGAAAAGGTTGAAAATATACTTTCTCATTCCTTCTACATTTCATACTGTCACATGGAGATAATTTGCTGAAACAATGTTATTCTACATGCTTTTCTTGTATCCAAAGCAAATACTAGTTTCCAGTCCTTTTGTATTTTTTTTCAAATAGGACAGTTAGCGATCCCAATTATGAACTGTATTCATTCTGTTATAGCTAGAAGGCTTGGCAAATGTTTTTTTAGTGAAACATTGTGTACCTTATTAGGTTTGTTACTTTTTTTGTTTGTTTAATAAAGGAGATAGGGAAGAATAAGTCAATGGAATGTTTTAAAAACATTCTAGCTTGATTTTCTAATAAAGAAAAAAGATTAGGCTTGTATTAGCACACTGATCACCTTTTAAAAATATATATGAGGTTGAGGATTGAATATCATTTTAATAAAACTTTAATTTCTCTTTAACAGAAATGTCCTCTCCATTTAGTTCATATTAATTGTTTGTACTAAAGCAAATTGTAAAAAAAAAAAAAAACTTAAAAAGTATGGTATATTTTTCTTCTAAATCGGAATATTTTGATTTTCCATATTTTCTACCAATTTGTCCTATTGAAAAAAGGGGAATAAAACTTGCATTTATTTTAGCTGTGCAGTTGAATACTCAGTGGGGAGTCTATCCAGCCAAATTTCTCCAGGAATTGCCCATTCTACCACAAGGACATCTCCCTCCCCTAACAGATAGATTTCTATGAAAATGCCCATTTCCAAAGTACTCCATTGTTTGGACCAGGGGTTGCAGCCCTCCTTCCCTAAGCCAGTCAGACCCTCTCCAAAGAATTTAGAGTCAAAGCTGAGAGACTGAAGTTCATTCTCCACCTGTGACTGAGTCTATTGCTTGTTACCTTGAAGCTGGGGATACAGGGAAAGAACTAGATTATCTCTCACATTAATGGGACCAGAAGCAAGAGTCCAGATGTTGACCCCCATATCATGTGTTTAAATATTGGAAAGGCATACATTAAGAAAACAAACTATTAAATATTTTCTGTCTTCTTATCTTGACAAAAAAAAAATCCACAATAATCTGGGAGGTGAGGTTGAAAAATTTTAAATTCTAAGACTTTCACAGTGGAAAGTGACTCTGGAAAACAGAGATGATCTATAGCCTCTCCTGTTTCCATCAAGTAGTACCACAATGGGCCATACATTGCATGTACATGGACACTCCAGAAGCTCACTCAAGCATGCCCCTTAACATGCTTATCCTTAGGAAGACAGACACAGCAAAGGGGCTGGTACAGGTCCTAGAAATTAACTCAGGGCCAGTGGGGGCAGGAAATTCTGGGGCCTCAAGTGCCCAGACCATTTTCTGGAAGGGGTTATGCGGGCTCTGGAAAGGCACAGCTATTTTTTAAATAGACTTTAATTTTTTAGCACAGGTTTGTGTTCACAACAATATTGAGTAGAAGGCGCAGAGTTCCTACATAATCCATCCCTCCCCAACCCCTGCCATACAGGGAAGAGGCTATGCATGTGTTTGGACGTCCAAACTTCCAAACAAGATTTCTTTGTGGTGAAGAAAGGAGCTTGAGTATATAGCTTGCTTTCCAGATATTAGTGTGCATAAGAAAGTACATTAGCAGGTGCTAACTCTGAAGTCAGGAGGACACCTCTTCCTACAAAAACTGTTAGAAACAAGGTAATACTAGATCAAAACATCATTTGCATTATTTTTTTAAAGCAAAAAGATCCTTTAGAAATTTCTTTTGAAGAGATGCGAATGGCAAGAATAAGAGACTTCAATGGTCAACATCCTTTCATTAATGGCCTGCAGAAGATCCTGAGCCAAAGGTATACTTCCTGAGTGGGTGTTGGTGTGCAAGATGTAAATCCAAGAGCTCTTTCTAGACTCAACAGGAAGTTAGGATGGGGAAGGAAAGCTGGTGTTAAATCTTGAACTGAGGTATGCGGTTGTGCTTCAAAGTTTTAGGTATTCACAGGTATCTGGTAATATTTCTGGTTACAAAATGAAAACGAAAGTGTGGAGTGTGGACATGGAACTCTTTCTGGTTTGGGTAATATGTCTTCCTGAAAATGAACCTTTGGCAAGTGCACAGAGAATAAGTCCACTGAAGGTTAACAGCCCCTTTGGGTAGCCTAATTGAATGGTGTGTGTGTGTGTGTGTGTGTGTGTGTGTGTGTGTGTGTGTGAGAGAGAGAGAGAGAGAGAGAGAGAGAGAGAGAGAGAGAGAGTGTGTCCTTTAAGCCAACTAATAAACCAGGATTGGCATGGAAAAAAGAGACTCCAGAAGATTAAGCACAAACAAAGAAATCTTAAATAAAATAAGATTTATTATGATGCCCGGATGCAGGCTAAGGGAGGTAGGACTTTAAGAGGCTTTTATAATGAATGTTAGTGTTTAAGTTCCCTCAGGTCAGAGGCTGAAGAATAAAACCTCAGTCGTGACCATGGCATCAAAGATGTGGCTATTAATTAAATAGCAAAAAACAGCTTCTTAGGGGCCCTCTAAGTGAAGGTTCAGGATACAAATTTGTGGTGATAAGGAACGGGGGATGAGAGGCGAGGGAGGGGACCTATAAACAGGCCTTGCTTACTCTGAGAACCTGAATTGAGTGTGCCAAAGCAGGGGAACATGTAGAATTATGATTTATCTTCTCCACTTTCACTACATATCTGCCAGTCTTGTGTAGCCTTCTGGTATAAGGTGTTTTGGCTAAATCATCTATGTTTTAGGCTCTTGAGAAATCCTTGCTAAATAGCTTTGTTTTCTCCCCCAATACATTAGTTGTGCTTGGTCATTTTAAAAGTCTTGCATGAGATTAAAAAATTTTTTTCACCATATGTATTTGCTAGAATTTACTAGTGAAACCATCTGGGCCTGGGGTTTCCTTTGTAGGAATGTTCGTTGAAAATAAATTTAATTTCTTCAGTGGCTATAGGTCTATGTAGATTTGTTATTTTATCTGTGTAAGTTTTGTTAAGATGTATTTTTTAAAGGTATTTGTCTTTTTCATTTGTTTAACGTATGGCATAACATTGCTCATAATATTTGTTGTTCTTTTAATGTCTACAAGGTGTGTGGAGATATGCTCTCTTTACTTTCTAATATTTATAATTTGTGTTCTTTCTTTGTATTTCCTAATCAATCTAATTATGGGCTTACCAATTTTGTTGGTCTTTTTAAAGAATCAACTTTTGGCTTTATAAATTTTCTCTATTGTTTTCTATTTCATTGATTTCTCTTTATTATTTCTTCTTTTACTTTCTTTGAGCTTTCTTTGCTTCTGTCTTTCTAGTTTCCGATGTGATTTCACATCTTTTTTTTTCTAATATAAGAATTTAAAGCTGTGACATTTCCTCTAAGCATAAATTTTAATACGTTATTTTTTTTTGATATTTAGTTGGAAATACCACAACATTTGAAATGTTGTATTTTCTAATTATCCCTGTGATCCCTTTATTAACATATGTTATTTAAAAATGTGTTACCTAATTTGTAAATGTCTGAGGTATTTTTGAGATTTTATTATTATTGGTTTCTAAATTATGTTCGTTATGGTCATAATATCATCATAGAACACACTATTTCGAATTTCAAAACTTTAAATTTATTTAAACTTTATTTAGACTTGTTTTAGAGCCAGATATGCTCAAAATATTTTGGTCAATGTTCCATGTGCACTTGAAAAAAATGTGTTTTCTGCTCTTGTTAGATTGTATAAATATCTTTAGGTCAAGCAGATTCATACCATTGTTTAATTCTTCTATGTTTTTACTGAGATTGTTTTGTTCTATCTATTACTGAGAGAAGGGTGTTAAAATCTCCAGTGGCGGCTTTGTTTACATTTCTACTTAATTTTGTCAACTTTTGTTTCATAATTTTGGAAACCCTATGACTAGGTGCATGTAAATTTATATTGTCATATATTCCTGATGATTGAGCTTTAAATTTTTATACAATGTCTCTATCTCTGGTAATGGTCTTTGTCTTTAAATATCTTTGAACAAATATTAATATGTCTCTGTAACTATCTTATACTTGCTATTTACATAATATACTTTTTCCCCTTACTAATTACTTTCATCTAGTCTGTATTTATATTTTAAAAAGCTTTACTAGGCAGTGTATAGTTGTTGTTTTTAATCCATTCTAATTTCTTTCTTATTTCTATTTTTTGCCTTGTCTTATTTTGCTCTGGATTCTAAGGGAATGTATCTAAATTTTCACTATTAATTGAAATATTTTATTTAGTTATTTTGTAGATAGTCTTTATCAAATTAATAAAGTTCTACTTCTAGTGATCTTACTTTTTCCTGCTTGTATGTGTTAAATTTACTAAGTGCTATTTTTTAGATGTACTTAAGTTATTATTTTTTGATATTCTTTTCTTACTTAGATTAGAAATAATAAAATGTGTAGTTTTTATGTTCTTTGAAATAATTTGTATAAGAAAGAGATTACTTCTTACATAAAATTTTGGGAACATACACATGTAAATACTTTGCACAGGGGGCTTTTATGGTGGTCTTTGAAGAGGTCTTTGATTAATATTTCAATTCATTTAATGAATATTATTTTAGTCAAGCTTTTAATTTGTATTTTAGTTTTAAATTAATTAATTTCATCTAGTTTTCATAATTATGGGCATATAGTTGTTTATAATGTTTTTTCCACCTCTGTTGTATTTGCAGTTGTTTGTATTTATTTCTCTTCTTGCTTAATTTTAAAAGGCACAGATTATACTCTTCAAGGTGGGGAGGGGAGAGGACCTTCAGAGTGGAGAACCTCTAGGCAAGGCCACTTTCATTCATGTGATCCTCTCTCCCTCACCAGCTCCCATCGGGTGTTCCATTCCAGGGACTTTTCCCTGTGCATGGATGTTTTTAAGGAGATGTCTTCTCAGATGTAATTATAAATTATGGCAGATTGGGGTAGAGGAGTAGGAAAAAGAATAAAAGAAATGAGGGAAGAGAATGTTCAGGATAGAGAGTCCAGGCTGCCTGTATTTATAGTCTTTCATCCTAATCTCAGCCGAGATCCTGTGTGTTCTTGATTCTGTTGGTCCTGGGCTGATCTGTTTCACTCTGGCAGAGAGGTGAGCAATGACATTTTAGAGTAGTGTTATGGAAATAAATGGGCACCATCAGAAAGCTCTTTACCAGACTTTCCCCTGTTATTGTATCTCAGTCTTCTGCATTTAGTTGTTATCTTACCTTTAACCTTCCTCTCCCAGTTATAACAGGCACTGACCTCTATTCCAAAGAGCTTCCCATACTTTTGGTGCAAAATCCTGAGATTCCTTCTTCTGTTTGGTTTCAGGGGACATAGCAGGAAGCTCTTGCTAATTTGCTATTTTTCTCCCTATGACAACCAGTAGATTATTTGCAAAATAGTGAATCGATTTACCACACAACTAATTATTTTCTAATTTATTTTTCTTAATTGTCATAAGTATCAGTGCAGGTCATCAAAATATTTTTGTTTCTTCCCTTGGGAGCAGGATAAGACTGCACTTGTCACCTCTTTGTTGACATTCAGAGTGATTTGCTTTAGACAATGAAAAGTGAGCAAAAGTCTGTGTGTCACTTCTTGGTGAAAGTCCTAAGAGTCAGTGCATGACTTGCTATTCTTTCTTTTACTGTCTGCCGTGGTGACTAGCCTTGTTCTAGTTCAAGGGTTGACAAATTTTTCTGTGAAGGACCAAATAACAAATATTTTAGGCTTTGCAGGCCGTGTGGTCTCTGTTGCAATTACTCAACCCTGTTGTTGTAAGCGGAAAGCAACCATAAGAAATGTGTAAATGAATAAGCATAACTATGTTCCAATAACACTTCATTTATGGACACTGAAATGTAAATTTCATGTAACTTTTATATATTATCATTAAAAACATTGTTTTGAAAAAATTTATTTTAACTCTTAAAATGTTAAAATCATTCTTAGCTCCTGGGCCTTTCGAAATTAGGCAGCAGGTCTGATTTGGTCTGCAGGCCATAGTTTGTTGGCCGTTCTTCTAGATGGAGGCTACTCCGTAAACTTGATTCCCAGGAGGAGTATAGCACAGAGCAAAGCCCCCAACTGATCCACAAAGTATAACCAGTGTGTGCAAAAAAAATTATTACTTAAGCCATTAAGATCCTCTTTCAAATAACAGCATAACCTAGTCCCATCTGATACACTAATTCTGTTTTTAAATGATAAGACAGCAATGAATAACTAGAAAACGAAAGTTAATGAAAAGAAAAAGAGAAAGAGAAGCTGAGAAAGGACCAGGAGGAATTTGGCCTGAAAGTTAAAGAGCTCATTAAAATTCTAACAGATTATCCATTCTTTTCATCTGAATTCCTTGTCTTCAAATCTAGATCATCTGCATATTTGCACATTTAATAATGTATCTTTTGCTCTTTCTGAGATGCTGGAATGTTGATTGCTTTAAATAATTAAAACAGAAAAAAAAGCAAGTCAAGGAAATATTTTAAAGTAGATCTAAAAACTGTGTCAGAAAGTCAGGAAGGCCAAAATAAGGAGCTCTGTTAAGAGACATTCCATCAACAAAAATATCACTTCTCTTCTCTGCCATGGCAACTCCAAAATAGTAAAGAATATGTAATATGCAGTATCCTTATTTGAACCAGGATGCTGAGAATTGTGCAGCCAACAAATGTCTATTTTGGTGGCAAGAAAGGGCAGATTCTGTAAAGTGATTGTGCTGATTCTGTAGCATGTGTTGAGCTTTCTAGAGATACTCAAAGTATCCACTTTCCAACAGTTTAAAACTGTAGATTCACCTTGTATATCTTTGTAATTGTTGGAAGCTTGAGTGTAACATGGTTGGTGTGTGTTAAATAATCTTTTTCTTTGGATGTGCCAGAGCAGGAAAGAGAAGAGATATTTGTGGTGATAAAGGTTGCACTTGTCAGAGCCTCTTGCCCTAGAAATGTTGGTGGGGGAAACAGTCCTTATTTGATCATTTTAGGGGTGAAGGAAATGAAAATAAATTGTGCGCAGAAGCTCTAACTCCCTCAGGGAAACAGAGTGGGAGAGGGAGCTCTTTGGAAAACCTACAGTTTATTCTTACAAAACAATGTAGCCTCTAAGAAGTTGAAACATTTGGAGAAAGTACAGAAATGAAAAGCTTTATTGTGTGAAGTTCAAAATCTCAAGAAAAAAAAAGGTGTTCTATGAAAGGTCCAGACTTTACTTTTTGCCTTGGAAATCCTCTGGCCTACAATAATATGATTTGTTTAAAATATGGCACTTAAATATTTAAATGTAGCAGGCCTTATGTGTTTAATTTCTTTGTTTAACTAATGCATAGTTTCCCAACTATGTAGTGACTGGTGAAAAGTGTGAGGCTGTTCTATATTTATGTGGTTCAGCTTTCCAGAATATTTAGATCCTGGTCTTAAATATGTACAGTATCATTCCTTTGCAGCAGTGTTGACAGTGCCCAAATATATTAATATTATACCCCGTAGCCCACTTTTCTAAAGCGTTATTTACAATGAGAAAAGTAAATTAAAATTATTAATTAGTTTATAAAAATTGCAGGACTATAGAGAATTGCAAAGTAATATTTCTATTCCCTACATAGAAAGTCACGTGCTTGGTAAATCTATTTATATTTTAAATTATCATCCCTTTACTAAATAGATAGTTTGTGCAATGTCAGTATGTATTCTGATGGAATTACAGTTAGTAGCATGAAACCAGAGTGAGACAGTAAGAATTGAAAAAAAAAATCATTTAGCTGTTCTTTTTCTATCAGAAAAAATGAAAAAAAGTTTGGAAGGGGAAAAAAAGAAGTGAAATGTTACTCTCCAGTGAATAGTTTAACACAGACTGATTTGTCTTCTAACAAAGGTTTGCCTATTCTGGTGACCTCTGGCACTAATACATTGTTTTAAAGTATAGAAAAGTAAAAGTGGGTGCCATGGTCTGGTCATGAACTCCTTGGATATATGGAAACTCACTGGAGTGAGGTCAGTGACAAGAATTTGGCCTTGAAGAAGTCATAAATGGATAAGCAAGCAGAGAATATCAAAGAGTAATTTTTTTTACCAATCAACCATTATTAGTCCTTAAGAAGAGCACATATGCTTTAGAAAAAGTAGTCTCTACTCCTGGGAATTGGGCCCAGGACAAAAAAATGAATGAAAGAATAGGAAAACAGATTGAGAGACCAAAGAAAGCTAAGGAGAGTTTATATTATAAAGCACATACTGGATTCTATAATGTACAATGTTCAAAATAAATAGGGTTTTAAATGATACAGATGTTCCCAAGATATAAAGCATTTTGTGGTTCTAAGAGTTCTTAGGCAGCTGCGCAGACTTTTGTAGTTCAAATCTGTGATATAATGTTTCTGTGTATTCTATAGGACACCATTAACCTGACAGATTCTGGATAGCTTCCTAAAACACTTTATCAACTTTAGAAAAATCTTTATCTTAAGATACTTTTTTCTTGTTTTTGTTATTGCTATTAGTCTAATTTTAGAAAGACAAATGTTATAGGCTGTATTGTGTTCCCCCAAATCCATGTATTGAAGCTCTAACCCCCACTTCTTCCAAATATGATTGTATTGGGACCTTTAAAGAGGTATTCCAGTTAAAACGAGGCCTTAGGAGTGGGCCCTGATCCAATCGGATTGGCACTGTCTCTTTCTCAACTCCTGGCTGTGTCAACTTGTCTTACTGAAGGACTACCCCACTAACCCCTAGACTTTGTTGTGAGGGTTAGAAGTGTCAATTTGGTGTGTATGTTTGACCTTTGCCTTCATTGCAATTTTAGATAATCCACTGGCTTTTGGTAATTCATCCTACCCTTATATCTTCGAACAAGGTCATTATAACTCTCCAGACCTGCTCTAGGCATGCCTCGCTCTCTGATTCCACCTTATATGTAGTAAGTTGAGATAACCTTTTTCAGAAGGCTCCTTCGATCTAAGTATACCCCTCACCTACAAAAGTGTATCTCGAAAAACACAAGAATATTTATCTTGTCAAAAGTTTTGACCATTGTAACCACAGAAACTTTCTTAACCTTAGGATATCTTCCTTCCTATACCTTTAAAATGCAATTAATGGCTATAGCTATATGAGGCAGAAATACACACATATTTTTTGATGTTTTGCAGTTAAATAAGAGCTCATTTTTTCTCTTTTTTTTTTCTTTAGGACATATTCTTAATATTATAGCTGGTACAAGATAGGTAGACATTTTTGGATACCAGATTATCAGGAAAACTCAAAGAATTAAGACTACATAAAAGTATTTATTGATTTCTCTTGGAATTATGGTAAAGTTGTGGATGCTTGTTAAATCCAGGAGTTGTTGAAAGAAATAATGTCCCAAAGTAATCACAATTCATAAAGGCATGAATTGAAAGCTGTTAGAGCAGGGTAGCAGGATCAGCTCACAAACACACGTAAGAAACATAACTTGCATAATTTTTCTGTCATTGAAATTAATTCCCATTTGAACATTTGTTACATGGAACAGCTGAAACACCATCTCAGTCAGTTCAGGGTTTCATGACCCCTTTTCCCAAGTTTGTGGTCAATTTTCAGCATTATTTATAGTGCTGTAATGTGAAGGTTTTACAATTTGCCTGGATTGTTTTGATCAATTAGCCCAAGAATGTGCTACAGTGGATGTTATCTGTCTAGTCCTGTTCATCAATCCTTGCAGGCTGTGCTAAATTGTCTCTTGCTCATGGTCAAGTGGGAAGGAGAAATGTTACATTACTAGTTGACCCCTCTAGGGGGCCATCAGATCTCCATGGGCTGTTTTAGCCTCTCTCTGCCTCTACCTTCCCTGAATCCAATATTACTCCACTGGTCTTGATCTTTACTGAGCCCAGGAATCTTTGAGTCTTGCTGTTTTCTTGAGAAACATCCGAGAAAGGACACTCCAAGCCTCTCTTATTCTACACCTTCCCAATTTTCCTGCCCAAATTCTGAGTTTGGTCTGTAGGTAATGTCAAGGACACAGGACTCCTATAGGAACACAGAGTCCACATTCTTTTTTCTGTTCTATGAGTCATTATCTTTCTCATATCTGATTTTCAACGAGCAGTATAAACACTGCTTCTAATGAATAATATGATTTCACAAAGATATTATTTATAACATATATTTATGCCTTGAGCTCTTTATTTAGCTACTTTTGAAGTTATAAAGCATAGGTCCTAGAAACTTAAAAGTTAAAAATTTTGACACTTTTGTTGTGATTTGTTCTAAGCTGCTTAAACTGCTGCCTAAATGGGAGAATGGGCCATATGTGAACAGGAAGTTTTAAAAAATCAAACCAAACCAAACCAACTAAGACACACAAAATTAGTGATTAGAACAAAACTAGAAGAGTGCATGGAATTGAAACTTAACTGCTACCCCAAGTCTCTGAGCCAAAAATCCAGTTACAAAAGCTAAGAAGATAGTCTCCAAACTAGGCAGCTTGTTTCTCTCTCTCTCTCTCAATCTCTCTCTCTCTCTCTCTCTCTCTCTCTCTCTCTCTCTCTCTCTCTCCTATTTGTTATCTTTTAAAAGCCACGAGCCTTAAAAGGTTTAAACAGACATGACTTATAAATGAGGTATAGTATCAGTTGTAATAAGAGAGGACCAAGAACAGGCCTAGAAAAATTTTAAAGTTCTTTAAAGGCAGTGAATTCTTCCCTCTGGTTGTACTCAGGTCCTATAGTCATAAATGAGGGCAAGTTCTGAATGGTTAACTGATAGAAGTTCTGGCTACCATATCAGTCTACAAATGTTAAGTGGAGCTGACTTGGATTGAGGTATAACCAGTAGCAATGCCTAAAAAGAGCTTTCTTTTAAACTAAGAACTTTATAATGACAGTACAATGGATTGGAATGACTGAAATCACACTGAAGAACAGACATACAGTTTGAATTGACTAAGAGTGGTGTGGCTTGGTGGTTATGAAAATGTACCCTAACGTCCTATATAACTTGAGCTAGAAACGTGGCTTTATTACTTTTTCATTTTGAGGAAATTGCATTTTCTTTGAATTTCTGTTTCTTCACTTGCAAAAATTGGAATAATAATAGCAGTCACCTAATGGTTGTTTTCAAGGTTCAAAGTTTGAATGAATAAATTTACTTAAAGCACTTTCTTAAGTCCTTAGTAAAGTTTAGCTGTTATTATATTAATATCATTATTATATGACATACTGTGTATTCACAGCATTAACTTCCATCCCTTCCCACTGGAATACTGAAAAAGTCCTTATGGAGATGTTACTATGAAAAATGCGTTGATTTTTTTTTCTGTAGTCATTTCTGAGTTTATTGCCCCAGTTTTCTCTCATTCACTGACTCTCTTCTGTGTTCCATGCTAACTCATCTTTCATTCTTGTTGGTGACCAAATGGTTACTTTGCATTATTGAGAATATCGCTACTCCCCTCCCCATTAACAGAGGACTGTAGATCGATCTTTCTATCAGCACTTACTCAGATTTCATCCTTTCAATCGTAGTATCAGTTGTATTTCTTCAACTCTCTTCCTGTTATGATCTGTACAGTTGCTGAAACTTATAGAGGTTGGAGCTCATTCATTCAGCTGGATTTATTGAGCTCCTGATCTGGGCTAGGCTCTGTGCCAGGTGCTGCAGCACAGGATCCCTGCCCTTCTGGAGCTTCCAGAGTAGCATGGGTTCTTGAAATGCTTGCTATGGTTGCTCCTTCCTCTGGAGGTGACTGAGGTGCATTTCTCCTTTCTAGCCTCCTTGTTCTGCATGTTCTTTGATATGCTGATATAACTGGGGTTACAACCCTGACTCTTTAACATGTTAGCCATGTGTCCTTGGGCAGCATTATTCTTTATAGTTCTCAGATTCCTATTTCCTCATCTATAAAAGGGACAATAACTTTCACCTTGAGTGGTTGCCATAAGAGAAGAACTGATGACTAATTTCCTATATTGCCAATATTCTATGAGTGTCTCAGAAAAATGTTAATTGAACTCAAACATTTATATGGAATATAATAGTAATACAAATAATGAATCATTTATGTTTGTATAACAAACATAACATTTAAATTCTACTAATGGTACTTACGCATCTCAAAAAATAACATTACAGGCAAAGAAAAGAAAATATGATAGTCGTTATTTGATAGGCTTATGTTTCCAGTTTTGTTTTATTCTAGTTTTTAACTATAATGTAGAGTATATGCCTTGATTAAATAAAGTGAACTTAATCTGCTAATCTCAGGGTGATTATACATATTCTTACATATATTTTCAATCTTTCTCTCTCCTGTCACCTTCCTTCAGATATACTGAAATATCTGCTGTCTTAAAAATCCTTCTCTTAACCCTGAGACCTTCTACTGTTTCACCATGCTGAATAGTTATATTTCCAGGTAGTTCTAGGAACAGAAAGTAACTTAAATATTCCAAACATAAGAAAAAAAAGGTTCATGGATGTAAAGCATCTGATGCATCACTTTCAATTTAGCACTACAAATTGGAAGCTTCTATCATGTTGCGCAATTGATCCTATTATATGTGTTCAGCTGCTGTGAAAGTCTGTCAAAATTCACTGACTCTCTACCATATAATTTCTGGACGTGATTCAGAGATTAAGAGAAAATATTCAGATTGCATTATTTTTTAGGTCAGGAAAAAACCAAAGAAGAAAAGAAAAAAAGAGAGAGAAGAAGATAAGGGAGTAGGAGACATTGTAATTAGAATTTTTGCGGGGACGGGTTGTAGGACATAAAGGCCCAGTTAAGCTTGCTTAAATGGAGGTGAGTTTATTATAAGAATTCTAAAATTTGTTAAATGATTCAGGTCAGAAAATACATCTGTTGCTTCATGAAGAAATGGGAAATTGTCAGTAATTAAGAAAGATTTGTTCTCTCATATTCTAGGTGTAATTTTTGCTTTCTTTTATTCCACGGCCTCATGTCTCTGCATGTTTGTGAAGGTCTGTTCATTGCTTTCTTCTCTCTGAAATCTCGTTCTTTCTGCTTCCTCATCAGTACAGTTACACCCAAATGGCCACCCTAGCTCTTGACATCACAGCATCTTTTTAGCACTAGCTGACTCCCAGCTTCTGGGACTCTGAGTTCAAGCTCTTAAGAGAGAGTGTCTGATGGGACCAGCACAAGAATTAGGTGTCCACCTGTGATCCAATCAACTGTTGGCCAAGAAGGAATGAGATAGATGATATAAATAGCTGGCATTGTAGAGAGATGAGGCAGCTCTTATAGAAGAGAACATAAGCTGGGCAAGCACCCCCAAATGTGGTGATGACAAGTAGTAAGATGAATATCCAGGATGACTTTAATTCAGAGTGTGATTGCTGAGGACGATTTGGAAACACAGTTTATGACAGAGGTTCTCAATGTGTGTGTGTGTGTGTGTGTGTGTGTTTATGGGGGAGTGGGGAGTGCAGAATTCCCATTATGGGAAAAACCAGGCTTAAAAGAAAGGAAGTTAATCTTTCAGATACCAAAAAAAGAGCCTAAGAGCAGTAGATTGTCCTAGTACTGGAGGATGAAAATTATTTAGACTAGCCAGAAAACTGGAACCTGGAGAAGGACAGGACCTAGAGAAAAAGCCTTTGAGGTTTGTGGTTTGTGTGTGTATGTGTATGACAAGGGCTGCTGATAATAATTTCTTAGTGTAGCCTTAGCTTGTATGTGTACCTAGAGTGAGTTTTGTGTACCTTTTCTGTATTATTACAGCCTTCTAGCCTTTCATGTGATATATACATGAGAATAAATAATACAAATAAAAAAACTAAAAGAAATAAAGAAATGAGATGGGAGGGAAAGAATGTAGGCAGAGACATTGTTTGGTACTTTAAATGTAGACTAAGCTAAGTACTGAAAAACTGCTTTAGAACATTAACTTTAAAAATTTATACCCAGAAATTCCCATCTAAGATGGTACATTAGCTGAGTCCTTGGACTATATGCGTATATTGTCCAGAAATGGGACAAGAGAAAGAGGTACTTCCAGAAGAGAGCCAGAGGACATTGGTTTGGTCCAGGGATATAGTTTTTGCAGGAAAAAAAAAAAGGTTATCTTAAAAAAAAGAGAAAAGAAAAAATCTTTTGATTGTGTGGTAACAAAGAATACATTCAAGCTCTAACAATGGATGAGTTGGGTGTTAAAATCTAAAATGTCAGTTTCCAAGCAGAATTCAAAGACATGTGTAATCACAAGAAAGTGTTAACGTGATTATTCTTGGGGAGTAGGATTAAATTTGAGGAGGGAGTAGGAAGAAGGATGTTACTTTTCATTTTGTACTCCTTTGTAGTGTCAGATTTTAAACAATTAAAAAGTGTATTAATGATAAGAAAACAAAAATATCACTTATGTTAGAAATTCACAAAACACATTAAGAGTGCACATAATATTTCTAGCTTAGTTGGGGTATTAGATTTTTGCATGTGTGTGTGTCTGTTTAACTATCTAAAATTTTTCCCTCTTTGAAAACAACTATTTTGTTTTGAATGAAACAACTATTTTGAATGAAAATCTCTCTAAGATATATGCTGCTCCTTTGCCTTCTTAGGAAAAAGAGAATATTTAAAGATTCAGAAATATGATGATCAGACTATGTAGACACTCAGAAAAAAGAGACTAAAGTCCAGTATCCTGAGTCTTATGTAAATTTCTAATCTAATATAGAAATACTACCTAGTGAACAATTGGAACATAAGGATTCTGGTATAAGGATATGGTAAGTAACAAAAAAATCTGTTAAGTAATGACTTCATCAAAGCCAATTGTTCTTAAGTATTTTGATATTAAATTAAGAAGATAATACTGTTCTTATTTTTATTGTAATCATGGCACTGTTATTTAAAATGACTGGAAACCATATCAAACCCAATAGGTTGCTTAGCAACTATGAGAAACAAACACTTTAGTTTCTTAAGCTAACTGACATTAAAACGCTACCAAAGATTCCTAAAAATACCTGCCTCAGAGTTCAGTTCTCAGTTAATCTTTTTAGTCCTTAAATATGCTTTTTTCCCTCATTACAACATGTGACATTAAAATTCTTAGGATGCCTTTTAATAATTATATCAGTAATTCTTTGACTTTTTTCTTTTTTAAGTCTTCAAATAATTTTAAGTTATTTTTCAATATTTGTACTCTAAAATGACAAATCAAATGCCTATAAACATAGATAATTAGCAAAAGTTTTGGCTTAGTTATTCTAAGGAAGAATGTGTGTAGGTGAAAAGTTTTGGTGCTACACATGTGTGCTGAAGAAAGAAATAATTTTTATTTGTCTTTTACAAGTGAATTCCCACTAACTGGGTCCTCATCCTACAGACACAAGGTGCCTGTGGGAGGAGGAAGTCTTTATACTCCAGCATCACACTATGTCATCAGAGCAGAATTATAGGAAGTTACGTCTTCTACATCAGGGCCTTGCCTAAATAGGAAATCTGGAAATTACCTAAACAAAGAGTCGGCTACGTGACTCCCTGGAGGGGACTTAGTTTATGTTCCTGCTATGAGAAATATCAGCAAGTCACTTTTTTTTTGGAAATACACTTAAAAATATTACTTATTTTAACAAGAACAAACACTCTTTCATTTGCTTGGAGTTAGATGGAGACAAATTAGGTGAAGAAGATGTAATATGAATAGAAAAATAACTGCTGTTTATTTAAATTTAGAGAAATAAAAATAATGTTGGTAGCAAATATTTATTAAGCATTCATTATGTGTTAAGCACTAAGCACTACATAAATGCCCTACATTTGATCCTCATTACTACATTTGAAATAGGTAGCTAAAGTTGCTCATTTTTAACATGAAGAATTAATGGGTAGAAAATTTAGGTATCTTACCCAAGGTCACATATGGAAAGTGGCAGAACTAGTTTCAAACCTGAGCTTATCTGGGTTTCAAAGGTCTAGTGCTTAACCATGAGAATACATTTAAGTACTTATTTATTGTTCAATATTAGCTAATTGGGCTATATAAATAGGTTTTTATTGTGTTTAGAAGTTATGTGAAGATTGCTAGATAATCTTGAGATTAACCAGTTTGTTGGAACTAGACTGTTATTTGCTAGATTTAATGAGGTAAAAATGTAATCAATAAATCTTATAGTAAAACACAGAGTGTCACTGGAAACATGTGAGCTATATACCAATACACTTTAATTTCCTACTGTATTTTATATAATTTTATCTCCCTAGACATTAGCCCAGAGCCTTAAATATAAGTGCTTAATGAAAAATCATTGAGTTAATTATTTTAGTTTATATGTAGATCTTAACTGTGATTTCTTTTAATGGTTAAGTTTTTCTCTTTATCTTGACTTTGTCAAGGTCTAGATGTGGTAACCACACAGAAGTACTATGATTCACTGTAACAGTAATGCATCTCTAGTACTATGTAGATGTTAGACACTGTTTTAGATGCTGTACATACATTAGCTTATCTCACCCTCACAATAACCCTATGAGATAGATGGGTTAGTATCTCTGTTTTATAGATGAGGAAACTGAAGCAGAAAGAGATTAAAGAATTTGCCAAGGTCATTAGGTTGTAAGTAGTGGAGTCAGGATTTAAATTCAGACTGTCTAGTTCTAGAGACTTATGGTCTAGATATGGGGTCAAGAGAAGGAGAGTAGAGTAGTACCAGGTTGCCACCAAATTATCAAGTTGCCTTTCTTTTTTTATTTATCCAACCTCTTATTCTGCTCCATACCTCACCCTACTCCCTTCTCACTCCCAAGAAAGAGTATACTTAGGGTGACCAAATTATATAGACAGAAACACTTTTGAGAGTAAAAAGCAGTGTTAATTTGATGGAATGCCAGGACAATAAGCATAAACCTAAACTATCCTAGGAACCAGAATTTTGAATCACCTTAAATAAGCTGTGTCTATGTTTTGCCGTTTTCTTTGCTGTTTGGAGTTTTATGGAGGAAGCAAGATGAAATAGATGTACCAACTTTGATTTTGCCAGCTCTTATTGCAGGAAATTAAGCTATTCTCAATAGTTTGCTATTAAAAAAAAGCTGCAATGTACGATTATGCCTTCACATTCCAACACATGTGTGAGAAAGTCTGTAGGATAATCTTTGCTAGGCTGAAGAAAATGCATACTGGTACCTTTGACAGACATTTCTAACTTATACTCCAAAGAGGTTTTTACCAGTACTCACTCCTGTCAACATGCATGAGAGTGCCTGTTCCTAATATACTTACCAACAGAGTATGCAATAAATCTTTTGGATCTTTGACTATCTGATGGGCAAAATGAGATTTCAATGTGAAGTTCATTTGCATTTCTCTCATTTTTATCTCCTTTTCTATGAAACTATTATTTGTACTCCCTTATTTTTTTTTCTATTGGGATTTGCTATTTGATTTATGTGAGTCCTTAATATAGCCCTTTTTGATATTTATTGAAAGTATATTTTCCAAGTCTGTCATTTGTTTTATCTTTTGCTTATAATAGTTCTTGCTATGCAAAAAAATTTACTTTCCTATAGTTGTATTTATTTGTTCTAGTATGCTTTTGAGTCATATTTAGGAAGTGTCTCATAGTCCAAGATTATATATTTTAAAAAACCTACCATGATTTCTTCTACAATTTTTATATTTTATTTGTAAAAATTAAAAAAAAAATTTTTCCATCTGAAATTTATTTCGTGTAAAGGTGCTACAAGTAGGATAATCTTGTTTTCCAAGTGACAACCCAGTTTCCCAATACCATTTATTAATATATCTTTTCCTTACAATTTATAATGCCACTGTTATTAGACACTAAATTCTGGTAGGTATTTGGCTCTAATTAAAATTTAATTCTTTTCATAGCATTTCACTGATCTCTATGTCTAGTCACATACAGTTACAGATTATTCTAATTATTGTAATTTTATAATATGCTTTAAATATCTATTAAGGCTATCTTCTCTATATTTTTGTTTTTCTGAGTTGTTCTAACTGTTCTTTCATGTTTATTTTGTATTTAAACTTTGGAATTAGCTTGTCCAGTTGAGAAAACCTACAGTTATTTTAATGATATGTTAATTTTTACATTAAAGTAGAAAAAATTGGTATCCTCATTATACTGCTGTGTGCTCTTATCTAAGACCATGATATGTCTTTCCAACTGCCCAAGTCTTCTTTGATGCCTTTTTGCAGCATTAAAAAAATTTCTTCATATAAAGTTTGCAATTTTTTATTATGTTTATTCTTTAGAATTTTATCTTCTATTGTTGCTATTATAAATGCTATTCTAATGATTTCTTTCATTGTATATCCTAATGTTTTGTTGTGGGGATATATGAATCATTCTTTTAAAGAATGGCAAACACATACATCCCAAACCCAAAATCATACATAACACAAATAAGTTCTCTCCTTCCAAAAAACGTAAAGTTGTTATTAAAGTTATTAAAGTATATATATTTGAACACAGCATACAGGCAGCATATTATTCTATGAACTTGCATATTCAGATAAACAAAAGTATGTAGGGATTCAATATGAACATTATGGAAGTATATTATTGTTTGTACATTTCTTTAAGATCTCATAGGGCTTTCTTTCCATTATAGTTAGACTGTGAATTGTCTCCAATTTATTAGGAAGAATATTTTTTCAGCCTGCTAGTAAAGTCAAGAGAATGCCAATTTAAATTGATTTCCTTGTATTTTGTTTCTATCTTCTCTCCCTCAGGAGTATCAAGCTATGTCAGTGACATCAGCTAATACATTTCAACTTCTTTCAGAAAAGAAATTCCTTGAGTCTCTGTAGTCCCAGAGAAAAATTTAGGAAATCATTTTTTTTCTGTGACATAATCTTGGATTCAGACATTATTTGCCCAATTTATTCTATAATTAAGAAAGAAGAAACATCTTCCCTTTTGGTAATTTTTTTTTTCACATTACTGATTCTGTTGTCGCAGTGAAATAAAAATCTAGTTTGTGTTAGACCCCACCAGCTCCTTACCCACACTTATCCTGTTCACTGACACTGCTTTATGATTCTCTTCAGTCATCCTGACTGGGCTCACATAGTTGAGATTTTCTTTTGCCTTTCTTGGTGACTGAACCAACATTGCTACCAGAAGAAGAGGTGCTGACACATAAGTGAAGTGCTTAAGGCCATCAGTCGAATATCGTTCATATGTCTTTTTCTTTTCTTTCTTTACTCCCTCCCTCCCTCTTTCCTTCTTTCTTTCTTTCCTTCCTTCCTATCTTCCTTCCTTTTCTTTTCTGGATGAGATAGGCTTTGGTTTTATTTCTTCCCCAAATGAAGTTTTTAGAATATGTGAGGAAAATCGCTTTAGTACAAGAAAACCAACAAAATAAATACAAAAGGCTTTTCCCCTCTCCATCCAAAGTCTTTATTATAATTTTATTTCTGAAGATAATTTTAGAAAATCATCTCTGTACCATGAGAGCAGAAATTTGTTCCTGTTCTTGGTAGCCCAAAGTATTCAAGATGAGGACTTCTCTAAAGTAGCTTAAAGTGAAGATGATTATGAATGTTTGGAAATTCCATGTTGGGTGTGTGGAGGGGAAAGTGTCACTATGTTAGGAGGTGAATGTTTCTGCTTGGCCTGAATGTACGCTAAGGTCTTACAAAGGAAACACTAACTATGCAGTAATTAAGGATGCAATTAGAATTTAATTTTCTAGCCAAATAGTGCTTCAAGGAAGCCTTAGACGTCAAACAGAATTGGTTGGGAATGCTGGCTACACAGCAAACAAGGGCCACGAGCTTGGGTACACCTTTATTCACTCTAGACTGCAGCTTCTTCAATTATCTTAACTATATTGTGTGTGTGTGTTTGTCTGTGTAAATGCTTTTTGTTTAATTAGTTAAGATATACAAAAACACCAAATCAAGTGCTTAAGGAGTAGTAGATGCTATTTTAAGTTTAAAAACTGGCTATGGTAAGACTGTAACATAAACATTAAAAATCTTGGAACATGTCAAGTACTGTGACAGAGTAAGAAATCAATGGGCATTTAATTCAACTACATTGAGCTATTAGTGGCAGTGAGCTGTTAGTGCTATAAAGACAAAATGATGTGGGGAACACCTCAGGAACAAAAGCTTTGTGCCAGTTGTCAACAAAAAGGAAGAATTTCGAATTTTAAACAGTGACAATATCCCTAAAACTGTTGCTACTGTAAACCAAAGACAGGTTTCCACGTTTAGAGTATAGTAACACAGGTTGGCTGGACATAATTTCAACAGGAATTTACTAAGTGTATGAAAATACCCAATATGAATTTAGTCCCATTTTCCAAGGAGATTATTGTTTCATTAGGGAAGTCAAGGTATCCGTGAATAAAGAAATGAAACCCAGCCTTGTACTAAATTGAATTATGTACCAAAATCCAAAATGAGCTTCAAATGTAAAGGATGACAAAGCCAAATAGAAAGAGTCCTTGCTCAGATATTGTGAAGATCAATTGCTCCTGGTTGCTTGAGACCACTCACTGTTCCCCCTCTGCCTACTTCTTTTGGGAAATAGCTCTTCAGCTACAATGTCATAGTAGTAAAAAGGACTATCAATCAGTTTCCTGACTTGCTCTTTACCCACTCCCCAACCCTGCCTGCTTCCAGGAATGAATAAGTGACCGGAGTTATTTCAGCATAGTACCCTATTGCTCACAAAGTGAAGGGATGACTCAAGTCAGATTAAACGAAGACCTTTCCTGTATATTTGTTGAACTGAAATTGTGGAAAGCTTTTTTTTTTTCCCTGTTCACCTGGTGGTGAAGCTTGTCAGATGTGAGCCTGAAGATGATAATAGACATGGTTCCAGCATCACGAAGACAATTCGACTGTGAAAGTGATGTCAATTGTCAGAAGCAGAGACACTAAAGAGAGAGAAAGAGAAAAAAGGACAGTGAGGTCCTGGTTCCAGTTGTTGCTGACACTAAATTTTGAATTGTGTTCCTGTCACTCTCAGTCAGAGCCCTAAATTAGGTGATGCTGTTCTGTAAGGAGTTACTTGCCTCATTTACTTATTTTGGTCACGAGTACAATGACTGCAGTTCTCCTTTAAGTCTAAGTTAGGTGCCTCTTTATAATAATCTCCAAAGGAATCACTTTAATTTGAACCACAAAAGGATTAGTTGAAAAGAACCAAAGTCTACAAATCAAATTTATATAATTGACTATGTAGCTTCCCTCTTTTTATAGTTAGCAGATTGCTTCTGGTTTTACCCTGTACTGGCTTTATGACTTTGGGCAAGCAACTTAATTTTGCTGCACTTCTTTAAATAGTTGTAAAATGGGTATAATGATTGTATATGCCCTACCTAAGGGTAGTATAGGATAATGAATAAGAACATAGTTTATGGCGGGACCTTGGGCAAGTTACCTAATCTTTAGACGCCTTTGTTTCCTTATTTGTAAAATGGTTGTATTAATAGTATCTACCATGTAAAGTTGTTATGTACTTTTAGTGAGTGTGCATTTAAAGCTGTTCACATAGCAAGTATTATATGTATTAATATTTAGTATAATGACCCTATTTAGTTGTAACAGAAATTAAATAGAATTTGTATCACAATGCCTTCTTCATGATATACACTCAGTAAATGGAATTGCTGTGGCTATTGATATTTGGGTCTAATTTGAGCTCTTCTTTAGCAGTTGGCATACCACTGTCAGATTAATTTTTTTAAAGTAACACTTTTGTCATGTTTTACTCATGCTGAAGACTTTCAGTGGTTGCCTATTGCATGTAGATGGAGGTTTTTTAGACCATCTTTATTTTAATCATTTTAATCTATTCCCTGGGATTGCCTCACATGGTCACTTTACTTAGAAGATTTTCTCTTCACTCTTTGTATGTCTAGGACTGTGAGGAATCTGAGATTTTACCTCACTTACAAGCTAACAAATAAGCCTGCCACAGTTTCATGGATGTTGGCAGAAGACGTGAAATTCCTGGATCATTACTCACAACACAATGGGCAGCATAAGCCTCATATTTGCATTGGTTATCTTTACTTCCTAGGTCTCCTGGGTTTTTTTGGAAGGAGGACAAGGAGAGGGGCCCAGGAGAATGCTGAGAGTGTGCATAGCATAGTGGCTGAGGGTATGGTCACTTTGGTTCAAATTCTAGTTTTGCCACTTTTTAAATCAGTCTGTGCTTTGTCATCTTCATCTGGAAAATGGGTAAAAGAATAGTATCTACCCCAAGTGGTTATTATGAGGAATACATGAATTAATATTTATAAAATGCTTAGAACAGAACTTGTCATATGGTAATATGCACACATATTAATCCATATATTTTAATCTATTTATACATAATACATATATGCATAGTAATCCATATATTATACAGTAATCCATATATATAATTCTGTTAAATAAATGAAATGGAGAAATGAAAGTATACTGAGATTGCTCTGGGAGAATATTGGGAGAGAAGAGGGCTGAGGATTGAGGGCAACCAATGAGAGAAAAGCAAAAACAAATGAGCCAGCAGAAAAAACAGAGTGATGAAGGAGGCAGAGGACAACTCTGAGAGGGGTTTCCTGAATGCCCAGGAGGAGTGTGAGACAATGTGAGCATAAGCCGGTAGGTGCTGCTTCTGCTTTGTTTCAGCTTAGTTCTCTGGGAGTAGCACAGTGCCTGAAATATAGGAGGTGCCCAATACAGATGTGGTGAATGACAATGTTATAAAGAAGTCAGAAAAAATGAGGGCCCGAAATATTCATTTATATTCAAACAAAATAGGTCAGTTAGGAACTTAATTTTCTTTCTAAAATGCCAACTAAGACCAGAATTTGATGTTAAAATCTTCTTAATTTGTGGTTTATCCTTAGAGCTATTGCCTTGTATTACCATGGTTTCATTACAATTTATAAAACCGGCCTGAAGTCCCAGTTTTTTTTTTTAATAAGTGAATTCTGCCGATGATCACAGTTATATTTTTAGTCTTTTTTTCTAAATGCCAAAATTAGTCATTAGATAGAAGACCTGGTCATCAACTAGGCCACTAGATGACTTAAGATTCTGTCATTTGATCTCATATTAAAAATATGAGAGCCAAACAGAGTTTGTCTAACATCCAGCACTGCAGCAGTGTTTTCTGCTTTTCAGTTTTACTGTATATGAAAAACTTAGATCTAAAATACTGCTTTTTCTTTTATTTGGGCCAGTGGCACTACGTTGCTCTTTACTGAGAACTCTCTGGTGGTGAAAATCTCCATGTGAGAAGGTGGTCACGACTAAATATCAGTACCACATTTTCAGGGCTGCTTAGACCAATGAATTCCATTTAGCTGGTGTCAGATTAGTCAGATTAAATTTCCCTAATTATCACATTAATTTTACCACTTCCTCAAAAACTTTATGTAGAATGTATATTCAAGCCTATTTAATTCGACCAACTTCCCTTTTCCGAGCTCCCCCTGTAGAAACCTCATACTATAGTGACTCTAGTCTATTTTCTTTCCTCAAACATATCATTTCCCCTACTCCTTTGTCTTTTGTAGATCTACTCCTAGATATCTTATAGTATTTGTTTTGAATCATATTCTTTTGTTCTGTTATCTAATGGATTATTGCTAGTGCTTAAGGATATGCTATTAATTTTTGTATGTAGCTCTTTTACAAAACGGCTCTTTTTAAATTGTCATGACTGAATATAGAGGCCTTTGAATTTTCTGTGTAGACAACCATATTTTTCACAAATAATGAGGTAAGTCTCTTCCTTTCCAATTATTATGCCAAAAATTTTTATTGGCTCCCATTTACTGAACCTACACTAAAATGTTCAGTAGAAGTAGTGATGCTGGCATCCTTGTCTTTTTCCTGACATTTATAAGAATGCTTCTCAAATTTCATCATTAAGCTACTTGCTGAATGACTATATATGTGAGTCAGCATTCCAAATGGTTATGAGCTAGGAGTCTGAACAAATCTGTCTGGGGTTAAACTCCACATCTGTCACTTACTGCTGTGTTATATTAGACAAATTAACTCTGGCTTGATTTCTTCATGTGTAATATTAAGGATGACAGCACCTAATCATAGTATTGCTTTAAAGATCCAATGAGTTAATACGTATAAAGTGCTTAAAACTATCTGGCATGAAGCAGTCATGATATAAATGTTCCTTACATAAATATATTGAGATAATCTTTGGAAACTTCTCATTCAGTATATTACTTTATATTATTATATTAAATAGTCTTTAAGTTCCTGAGATAAATCATATTTGATTAAAAAATATATGGTTTACTTCAATTCAAAATTGTACTAAAAGTTTTAGCTAGGACAATTAAGCAAGAAAAAGAAATAAAAATATCTAGATTGGAAAGAAAGAGGTAAAACTATATTTGCAGATGACGTGATATTATAAGCAGAAATCCTGAAGGATTCACACACACACATGCACACACAACAATTAGAGCTAATAAACAAATTCAGCAATGTTGCAAGTTACAAGATCAATGCACAAAAATCAATTGTATTTTCTATATACTAGCAATGAACAATTGAAAAAAAATAAAAAAAAATAGTTTCACTTATAATAGCATCAAAAAGAATAAAATATTTAAGAATTAATTTAGCAAAAAAGTACAATACTTTTATACTAAAAAGTAGAAAACATTTTTGAAAGAAATTAAGGAAGATCTAAAAATAATGGAAAGATGTATCTTGCTCATGAGTTAGAAGACTTTTATTCAGATGGAAATAGTCCTCAAACTGATCCACAGATTCAATACAATTCCTATCAAAATTTCAGTGGCTTAAAAAAAAAATCGACAAATGAATCCTAAACTTTGTAAGTAAATGCAATGGTCTCAGACTAGTCAAAGCAATCTTCAGAAAGAACAAAGTTGGAGGACACACACTTCCTGATTTCAAAATTTACTACAAATCTATAGTAATAGAGGCAGTGTGGTACTGGCATAAGGATAGATATCTAGATCAATGGAATAAAATTGAGAATTAGAAATAAACCCTTCCATTTAAGATCAATTGGTTTTTTTAAAAAGGTGTCAAATTGACTAAATAAAGAAAAAGTAGTCTTTTTAACACACACACACACACACACACACACACACACTACCTACTTGATCTCTAGAATTGGAGTTCCCCATGCTCCTTTCTTGGGTCTCTTTTCTTCTTTTATCTATTGTGTTGGAGCTCCTCCACTTGCCTCTCCACAATGCTTTCTCCTCTCTCTTTTTTAATTTGTGCCCAAGAGGTGACAGTTTTCCTTATTCTTGACTTCCAGTTGAAGGTTGGGAAGAGAGTGGGTGTTAGGGAGGATTTATTCTCTAGCCTCCATTAACTAAAGGGTATAGCTCTTGTCATAGGGTGATTTCCATTGAGCAACTTCCTCTGGGTTCCTAGTAACTTCTTCTTCCCCTTTGAAGCTTCCAGCTGTTGGGATAGTGCATTATCCCATATTCTTTACCCTAAACTCTGCCTCACCATTTAAATAGATCTTTTG
This sequence comes from Macroglossus sobrinus, assembly GCA_004027375.1. NCBI lineage: Eukaryota > Metazoa > Chordata > Mammalia > Chiroptera > Pteropodidae > Macroglossus > Macroglossus sobrinus. Next base: position 237,728 of record PVKZ01000323.1, on the reverse strand, counting down.
TTAAACTCTCCTCTAGATTGTATGATTAGAATGTGCTTCTTGGATTGACTAATAAATCTACATGCTCTTCTTTGTTGATCTCATCTAGTCTTAGGGATTTAAATTTCATGATTCCTCTGATGGTGACTCCTAAATTTTTATCCATAGCCTGGATCTCTCGCTTGAGATTCCTTCTTAAAATTTCCACTTGGATATCTTTTATATACCACAAACTTGACATCCAAACCTCCAGCTCTGGTTCTGACCCAGCTTCCAACTTCAAACCTGACCTATCTACATAATTCCCATTCTCAGTAAATGGCAATATCATTCCTTCAGTTATGGAAGCCAAAATGTCTGGAGTCATTTTTGACTTTTCTCTTTCTTTCACATGACCCATTGGTTTAACATCAACCTCTTATCTCTGTTTTCAACATATATTCAGATTTTAACTACTTCTGATCACCTTCACTGCTTCTATCTTGGTTTAGGCCATCATTATATCTTGCCTGGATTACTTGAATAGGTTTGTAATTTTTTCCTTGACTTTTTTCATGCTCTTCGCATTTCATTCCAGTCTTCTCAACAAGGTTGTCATGATGATCTTTTCAATGTATAAGTCCTATCATGTCTTTCATCTCCTCAAAATCCCCCAGTTGCCTCTCACTCCTTTGGGAATAAAAGCCAAAGACTTTAAAATGACCTAGAAGTGTCTATGTTACCTGGCTTTCTGCTACAATTCTGACTTTTGCTTTTACCACTTTTCTTGTTTACTCTACTCCTGTCAAACTAGTCTCCTGCTGTTCCTTGGACATATTATTCATGCTCTTGCCTTAAAGCAATTGTATTTCCCATGTTATTTGCCTGGGAGAGTTGTCCCCTAAATATCTATATAGCTGGCTTCCTCAAATATCAACTTTTTTCTGGCATGGTCTATAAAATAACATCCTTCTACTCTGGTGCTCTTCTTCCCCCTTACATTAATTTATGGTTTTCTCTAGTACTTCGACCCCCTCAGACATATATTCTTTAAGAATATTTATTTATATTCTTTTTTTCCATACTACCCCTCCCCACAACTAGAATGTAACCTTAATATACAGGGACTTTTTTTTTGTTCACTCATTTTTTTTCCCCAGCACTTAGAATACTGTCTGGCATGTTGTGCTTCTCAATAATAGTTGTTAAATAAATAATTGAATAGATTAATGAAAAAAGTTTAAATGATTAAGGTATTATCATACTGGTTTGGTAGAAAACATAAAATCTCTAGAGTTGTTTTGTTTTGGGGCTCCTGATTATGGTAATATTGGGGATAGTGAAGATATATTGGTGGAGCTAGGGGCTCTTTGGATCAGTTTTTTGTCTTAAGACTGTGTCTTTTTTCTCTTACTTTCTCAGGTCCAACACTGCCTTATATAAACCATAGTCCCTAGCAGCAAGTGAAATGTTTCTTAAGTCTCCTACATGTTTTATGGTAGTCCTAACCTAGTTGCAGCTTCAGGCAGGGGGGCTCATCTGCCTGAGCCTTGCTCACTGCATTGACTTTATATTCTGTTTCTGGTCCACAGGGATATTTATCTTAATTTTGTACCCAGCTAATGTCATAACGCTTTTATCTTTTTATATATTTCCAATCATGGTTGAGGGTTTGGAACAGAGCATAGTAATTTATGAACTTCTTAAGCAGTCTTGATTAGAAATCTCCACATATTTCCAAACAGTCTTCAAATTATTGGCAAATAAGAAATCCAGGAGACAGCACATAAAAATTCAGATTTACAGTTTATGTTGAAAATTCCTAACATCTGGCAACCCTTGGCCTTCATTCTTCATGTAACAACTGATGGAGGTAAGTAAATAGGGAGACTCTTCAATGGGTTGTGTACTGTACAAATTCCTAAGTTCTCACCAGTGCATATTTTCTTAAACTTGACAGAAATGACTTCGCTCCTTTGTTTTATCTGTTTAACCCCTGTCGGTATTTTAAGTTGCGATCCCTCTTTTGGGTACATTATAAGCTAAAGCATTAAGAAGTTGAAAAATAGAAGCTGTCATACAAAAGCAGTCTTTATTTCAAATAGTATGTAAGAAATGGGTTGGCGGGGTGGAGAGAGAGAAAGTGAGAGCAAGAGAACGAGCATTCTATGTTTTTTCTCTCTATTGCAAGATTTTCCTCCTATCTTCTAAATTTCTAAACCTATTAAATTTCTATATATTTCTATATTTTTCTCCTATATTCTAAATTTCTAAATCTATTAAACTTGCAACTTTTCCCATTAGGCCAGATTTTCAACATTAAAAAATACCTATATCTATCTATATCTATATCTATATCTATATCTATATCTATATCTATATCTATATCTATATCTATATCTATATCTATATCTATATCTATATCATCATCTATATCTATATCTATATCCAACTATATCATCTATATCTATATCTATCTATATCTATAACTATAACTATATCTATATCTATATCATCTATATCTATATCTATATCCAACTATATCATCTATATCTATATCTATCTATATCAATAACTATAACTATATCTATATCTATCTATCTATATCTAAATATCTATATCTATCTATCTATCTATCTATCTATATCTATATCTATATCTAGATAGATAGATAGAGTGATGCCATTACACAGTGAGAAAGTCATGTGTCTACTCTCCTGTTGAAGTAAGATTTCTCTAATTCTTGAACTAACTCATTTGATGATACTAAAAAGCTTTTATTTTAAATTGAACTGAGTAGTTATAAGAATCAGATTTTTCATATTTGTAAGAATCTAGGTAATCAGCTCCTTTCCCCAACCACCACAAATATTCTTCCTAGAAACTGTGGCCAGTTTCAAGCCAGCCTGAAGTATAAATTCCTGGTTTATATTAAATTGTGACTGTAAAAAAATGTACAGGTTTGGACAAGAGTAACCATGGAATGAGCATTTGCCTAGTTTAGTGATTTGTGTAATATCAGAAAAACCTGTTGCTCTCTATGTTCACCCTGTTAGTGGATAAAGGTGTCAAAAATGACTATATTTCCTGTTTGCTCTGGTTGACACAATGAAGCTATTGTTAAATAGCAAATAAATCCTCTTATGTTTGTGCCATTTGTCATCTCATTACTGATTTCAGATTTACAAGGGCAGTTTACATAATGCTGCTTGCTATTTCCTGAACACTCTGCCAGAAAACTTATGACATTATTATTTATTGCTCATATATGCTTATAACTTACCTGTGCCTAGGTAACAGGAATTGTTTATGGTCCCGAGAGTTTAATTTTTGAGAGGTTTTGAAGTTATGGTTGTAGCTTATTTTTCTGTTCATTTGTTTCTTTTTCATAAAAGTGAGAATTCCTTCTTCAAAACAAATGTTTACTAATATTTCATCACTCCAATAAAGAATTGTAATATAAGACAAGATTTAAAGAAAATCAAATGTGAAAAACAATTAAAATTTAACAAAAAATAAGATATTTTTAACATTTGTTTAATCTGACCTTGTTTTGTCTCCTAAATTTGAGATTGATTAATTTACTTTGAATAACAAACATTGTTTTCACTTATCATTTTTATTATTTTGTTGTTGTTTAAATACAAGTCATAATGGTTGATTCCATTCAGCATTTGAAGAAATCTTTAGCTGCTTACTCAGGAACTAGAAGGCAAGTCACAATTTCGTGTGAAGGTTTGGTTCATGGGAAGGGATAGAAAAGTGGATTTTGTGGGCCCATGTGTACCCGTTGAGCATAAGGCTAGATAACCCCATTTGAACCATCTCTTAAGTCAGAGTAGACTCTTTCTTTCTAGAAGTTCTAAAAATTTCCTTCCCCCTTCCCTACCGTTTACATATGTGTAAAGATTTTCCTAAAACATTCCAACTTTTTAAAAAAATAACCTTGTAGATTGGCCTACCTTGTCTTTTGAGGCTCTGGGATATATTGGAAGTTAATCTTAAAATTCCAGTTGCAATAGAGTTATTCTTAAAAACCAGTCCTTTGTTTTCTACATGCCTCGTAATAGTGTGGGTGTCCCCTCACTACACTAAACTCTAACCTTGCTGACCAGGACCAGTAAGGTATCTTCTTTAGTAAGACTCACTCAGATGGCAAGGAAGAGAGTCACTCAAGTAACTTCACATGAATGAGGATATTTTGTAAAGGTGTGAAGGAATGAACAGCAACAAGGTGAGCCTCTTTAGCAGCTGTACAGCATGTCTTTCATGGAATTCCATTTATCAATTGTTCAGTGGTCAGCCTCTGAAGCTCTGAATGTTATAATATAATAACATTATTGGTGACCTGGTTATTTGTCTGCCTTAAAAGTGGGCATCCATTGCTCCTCTCAAATTTTAATGCCTCTGCTTTCCTTCATTTCTTTTTCTCTATTTTTCTGATTCTTTGTCCACTGCTTTTCTCCTATTGCTTCTGCCTTCTTCCTGTGATCTCTCTCTCTTTCACTTTCATTCTCAAATTCAAAACCACTTTTGATTTTATTTTAACTTCTAATGCCTTGCTACTCAGTCTAGTCCTCAGACCAGCAAATTCTGCAATAATTGGAAACCTGTTAGAAACGCAAAATTTCTAATCCCTTCCAGAACTGAATTATATTCTGCATATTAACAAGTACCCCAGATATGGAGAAGAATTGCTCTACTGTGCTAACCACTTTACTTTTTCCAAGTCCATCAGCTTCTACCTTAATCATATTTTTTCTTGTTTTCATTATCATCATTTAGTTTATATCTCACAGTCCATTATTTGAATAACACTTTCAGAAATACCCTTAACTCTCTTGTGTCTCTGTCTCTTAAACATTTGTTTCCCCTTTATCTGACAAAAACTTGACTCTGGATGAATGCATCTATTTGCCTTCTTTATGCCTTCAACTAAAGAGCCTGGCACTTCCACAAAAAGTCACCCATCAGGAAAGACTGGTGTCAATACATTGGGCCTTTTAAATCTGGCAATTCTTCCATGTTTCCCTGGTAAATTCTCTCCTATTTTCAACATTTGTTTTAAACATTCTATACTCTAAAATCTCAAATATTCTTAACTCCTTCTTATTCTCAGCAGATGACTTTACCTCCTACTTCCTGAAGAAAATAGAAAGTATCAGATGGGAACTCCCTCAGCTTCCTGCTACTTAATTCATACACTTCCATCTGTATCCATGTTCTTCTCTTTTTCTTCTATTTTAGTATAGGATGTAGTCTTCAGATCATTTAAGGCCAATCTCTCGACCTGTGTTTTGGATCTCATCACTTCTTATCAAGAATCTTACATTATCAATTCCTCCTCTCCTCCTCCACTCTGCTATTTATTCAACATATCTTCTCAATATAATTATTTTCTGTTTTACCATCTTAAAAGCAACAATGTTTTCTTGACTCCTGTGTCCCCACTGGCCTTTTTTTCAATATTTCCTATTATTCAAATATAAATTTCTCAAAAGCTTTCATTATTTGGTGAGTGAATTTTTTCACCTCTAACTCACTCCTTGACTCTTTTTATTATGACAGTTTTTTTTCGTAGCACTGCACCAAAACAACCATGTCTAAAGTTACCAATGACCTCCATGATTTAAATCCAATGAACATTTTCTAATAATTTTACAGATCTCCCAGTACTCTTTCCTACTCTTTGTTAAAACATGTGCATATTTTGGCTCCCAAAACTCCACTCTGTCTATATTCCTTCTTACTTTCTAGTATATCCTTCTCCATTACTTTACAGATTAACCCTTCTCCAATTGTTTGGTTGATTCTAAGCACTTTCTCTTTTCCATTTTATACTCTTATAGGTTGGTTTCTTTAGGTGTGTTGATAGTATTTGGGGTACAAAATGTTCATTATGAATCAACACCTCCTGGAAGGAAAGCAAAGATGTAAGAAATAAGTTGAACTGGGATGCAGTCCCAGCAAAGCTTTGGCCAACTTAAAAGGCCTGGGGGTGAACTCATCCACCATGGGTTGATTAGGATTGAAGTGGTTAAGCCTTTCTACTGCCACTACTGCCTTACTCATTCAGCAGATGTGGGATGCCCAGAAAATGCATGAAGTATTGTGAGGAGGTTCTCTTAGCTGAGGTAGAAGCTGAAGGAGCTAAGAGCCAGAGGATGTCTGTTGGGAGATGTGGTGGTGCATCTTAGTGTCTGTCTATCATATATTCTCTCTCTAGATAGTGTGGCTCAATTTTCATCAATTGGCTAATGAGTCCCAATTTATACCTCCAGACTAGACCTCTAGTTCCTGACCCAAACTGCCTATTCAATACCTTTACTTGAAAGTCTCAAAGAGTTCTCGAGTTCAATGTGTCTAAACTCCATAGAAATCTTGTCAAATTTATCCTTGAAGTATTCTGTGAATTCATTTATGTTTCTCCTTTTCTGCTACCACTACTTTAGTTCACAATACCATTTTCTTTGGCTTGAACTCCCAAAAAGTCTTTCAACTTGGTCTCCCCATATAAATTTGAACTCTTTCATCAGTTTATTACATTGCAGCCAGCACAATATTTTCATCCAAAATTCCATCATGCAAAATTTTTATTCCAAACTACCCAAGAGGCTCTTGGTTGAACCTATCAATTGCTTTTGGGGAAGGAATTGTTTGAGGTCTGCATAGTCTAATCACATGCAACAAACCTCAGACAATGTTGCATTAGGAGTTACATAAGGTTGCTTTCACAGAGAGTGCATATAGGTATAGCAGGTCTTGGAGAATGAGAGACACTTCTTCAGTTCAGGCTTCTAGTTTATTTATACTAGAGACTAGAAGACATTGGATCGGAGTCTTTGGTGGATATAAGAGGGGTAAAACCTACTCATACTTCCATTCCCTGACCTGTGTAGTGCCATTATAAGCAGAATCCTCAGTAGACAAGCCCTACTGAATGTGCTATTAACTCTGATTGAGTAGAGATACCTTAAGAGATTGAGTAGGAAAGTAACCTTAGGAATGTTCATTGCAGCTAATTCACATTGCATAAAATCTAAACATTTGCTCATGTAAACACACAAATACTAATGGCTTTTCTTTGATTAGAAAATTCTCAGTATGATTTGCCAATACACAGGAAGTTCACCAATACCAGCCAGGTCTGAGACTGTGGCTGAAGGCAGCTGTTTAATGCAGCACAATTAAGCCTTTTCAAAATGCAAATACAAAAGAACACCTTATTCAACTGAAGCTACAGGGAAATTTTAGAAAGGTAAATGCAATTATGCAAATTGGACAGCTGCCAAAGAGGGAGTTGGCCAACATTTTTAATTCTGCAAAGAGAGCCATTATAAATTTATATATATAATCTCCTTCTTCCCATGGAGAGATAATGAGTCCTCTAGGGTACAAAGTGAAGAGATGTTTTTCATGGAGAATCAGTAATAAGTAGAGTCATTGTAAGAATAGCTCAGAGATGCAAAGTACTGGTGGAGATCACATGAGCTTGTACGTTGGTGCCATGAAACTGTCAATGTAGGAAATGTCCAAACCTATAGAGAATCTTTATAAGAGTTTATTTGAGGCAAACTGATGACATATTCTGGGCAGCAAGATCTCAATTGCTCCCAGAGAATAATAGCTTTGTAGCTTCTTTTATGTATTTGAAATTAAGGAGGAAAGTAAGGAAAATAACAAAGAAGTGGGAAAAAACAACTCGGGAATTGGATTATGGGATATTTATGATTCTGTGCTCTCTTGGGTGTGGTTATAGCTTATTTCAAAGATGTATTAACCTAGATGTACAGAAACAATGAATGGGGCTTGCTTAAGGCAAAGATAAATCTTTTTTTTCCTTAAGTTTTTTTCTTTAAATATAGCTAACATACAATATTATATTAGTTTCAGGTGTACACCATAGTTATTCAACATTTACATACCTAAAGAAGTGAGACATATAAATTAAGTAACCTTCTGACACTGTACTATGCAATCAAAATATTATCGACTATATTTACTCTGCTGTACCTTACATCCCCATGACTTATTTATTTAATACCTAGAAATTTGAACCTCTTATTCTCTTTCTCTTTCCTTAAAATTTTTTTCAATTATGGTTGACATTCAATATTATTTTATATTAGTTTCAGGTTTACGACATAGTAATTCGATATTTATATAACTTACGAAGTAATCCTCCTGACTAGTTTAGTACCCACCTGGCACTGTACATAGTCATTACCTTATTATTGACTATACTGTGCTGTACTTTACATCCCCATGACTATTTTGTAATTACCAATTTGTACCTCTTAACCCTTCACCTTTTTCACCCATCCCCTCAACTCTGCTCCCATCTGGCAACCATAAGCTTCTTCCCTGCAGCTATGAGTCTGTTTCTGTTTTGTTTGTTCATTTATTTTGTTCTTTATTTTTTGCATATAAGTGAGATTACATGGTACTAGTTTTCTCTGTCTGACTTATTATTTCACTTAGCATAATATCTTTCAGGTTCATCCATGTTGTCACAAATGGTAAAATTTTATTTTATTTTATTTTTTTAATGGTGAACTAATATTTCATTGTATATATGTACCACAATTTTTTTATCCAATCATCTTCTGATGAGCACTGAGGTTGCTTTCATATCCTGGCTATTGTAAATGATGCTGCAATAAATATAAACAGAGGTTTGTATTAATGTTTTCAAATTAATGTTTTGGATTTCTTCAGATAAAAACATAGAAGTGGAATTACTTGGTCAAGGGTAGTTCTATTTTAAATTTTCTGGGGAACCTCTATATTGTTTTTTACAGTGGCTACACCAATTTGCAATTCCTCCAAGAGTGCACGAAGGTTCTCATTTCTCCACGTTATCACCATCACTTGTTGTTTGCTGATTTTTTGATTATGGTTATTCTGACAGGTGTGAGGATATATCTTATTGTGGTTTTAATTTGCGTTTCTCTGATTAGTGACATGGAGCATCTTTTCATAAGTCTATTGGCCATCTGTATGTTCTAAAGAAGTCTCTTTAACATTTTTTGTAATACTGGTTTAGTGGTGATACATTCCTTTAGGTTTTTCTTGTTTGGGAAGCTTTTTATCTCTCCTTTATTTTAAATGATAACCTTGCTGGGTTGAGGAGTCTTAGTTGTAGCTTCTTGTTTTTCATCATTTTGAATATTTCATGCCAATCCCTCTGGTCTGCAAAGTTTCTGTTGAGAAATCAGTCGAAAGTGTTATGGGAGCTCCCTTGTAGGTAACTAACTGCTTTTCTCTTGCTGCTTTTAAGAGTCTGTCTTTGTCGTTAACTTTTGGCATTTTAATTATAATGTATCTTTGCGTAGGCCTATTTCAGTTCATCTTGTCTGGGATTCTCTTCACTTCCTGGACTTGCATACCTATTTCCTTCACCAGGCTAGGGAAGTTTTCTGTCAAATAGGAGTACATAGGTACTCAATTCCTTGTTCTCGCTCTTCTCTTTCTGGTGCTCTTATGATGTGTATGTTGGTACGCTTGATGTTGTCCCAGAGGACCCTTAAACTGTCCTTATATTTTTGGAGTTTTAATGGGGTGTTTTCTGCTACCTTGTCTTCTAAAATCACTGATTCAATCCTCTACTTTATCTAATCTGTTGTTGATTTCTTCTAGTATTATTTTTTATTTCAGTTATTACATTTTTCATTTCTGATTGGTTCTTTTTATAGTTTCTACTTTTTTTAAAAAAATGCTTACTATCTCTTTGTTGATGTTGTCACTAAGTTCCTTAAGCATCCTTATAACCAGTGTTTTCAATTTTGTATCTGGTAGATGGCTTGCCTTCATTTTATTTAGTTCTTTTCCTAGAGTTTTCTCTTGTTCTTTCATTTAGGACTTTTTGTTTTTGTTTTTGTTTTCATTTTGGCTGCCTCTCTGTGTTTGTTTCTATGTGTTAGGTAGGGCTGCTATGTCTCCTGTCTTAGTACAGTAGGTGTCCTGCGGGGCCCAGTGGTGCAGTTGTCCCTGATCATCTGAGCCAAGTGCTCCAAATGTGTTACGTATATGGGTTGTGTGTGTCCTTCTGTTATAGTTGATCATTTTTGGAGGAGCCTCACCATAGGCCAAATTCAGCTGCAGTCCTTCTGTTATAGTTGATTGTCCTTGGAGGGGCTTCACCATAGGCCAATTTCAGCTGCATCCTGGGCACTGCCTGGGGCCACCTGACAAGATTCACCAAGCAATTCGCAAATGGCTGCCACCTATGCTGGACTTAGAGGTGTCTCAAGAGGCAAAGCCAGAGGCTGACTAATACTAGTGCCAGGCTTGGGGTTGCTCAGAAAGAAGGATGTGGTACAGTAAGGCTAGATGCTGCTTGTTTGGATTTTGTGAACATTTGAGATATTTTAGAAAAGTGCACAGCATGAGCCAAGATATGTCATTTGTATGGTAAAGCCACTGGAGGCAGCTTGGGTGGCCTGCAAGTGCGGAGGGATAGAGTCTCAGGGAATCACCTGGGCAGGGTAACCTGTGTTTGCCACATTGATGGAGACTCAGATATGGTGGCCACCTGTATCTACAGGCTGGGAGGAGGAAGGGCTCAACAAAGGAACAATGAATTGTGCCAGTGCTTCTGTATGGGAGAAAGCTGTTCCTTCAGCTCTTGACCTGAAACCATACAACTCATTTCCTCCCTGTATGTCCCTGGAGCCTTTCAAACATCTGCCCCAGTGCTGGAGTTCAGAGTGAATCTTTCAGGGAATAAGTCTGTGCATGGGCCCTTTAAGAGGAACGTCTGTTTCTCCTGCAGCCCTTCATCTCACTCAGCCACAATCTCTGCTTGTTTACACAGCCAGAGGTTGTGGGTACTTCTCTTCCTGGAACTATAACCCTAGGCTGGGGAGCCCAATGTGGGGATGGGACCCCTCACTCCTCCAGAGGCACTTCTGCAGCCTCCAGATTCAGTTGTGCGACCAGCCCATTCCATGTGTCTGCCTCTCCTACCAGTTTTGAGGTGGCTTGTTATGTATGCCCCTAGTTGTAGGACTTCAGTTCAGCCAGACCTCAGGTGCCTGCCAATGATGACTGTTCTGTAGTTTAGTTGTAATTTTGATGTGGTTTTGAGAGGAGTCAAGCACAGCATTTACCTACTATGCCATCTTTACCAGAAGTTCCTGAAATAATTTTGTCTTAATAATTTATTAATTAGATCCTATATGCTCCAAATTATCCCATTTTATTCCTAGTAGAATAGAAATATTTTCTTGGTTTATTGATCATCTACTCTATGTGTACTCTTCACATTGAATTTATTTTGTATTATAGAAGATATTTTTATTCATTCCAGGCTAAAAATTTATTAGAATATTGATTAAATTCTTTATTTCCTTCATTCACCCCAAAAGTAGAATCTTGGTCTCAGTGAAAAGTTTTTCAAATGTGCTTTGTTCTCTTTTCTCTTTATCCAAATGGGCACATTGGCTACAAATTATGTTGCTTGAAATGTGGCTACCTTTTATTAAACCATATTTAAACACTGTTAATGAAAATGGTACTCAAGATATCATAGTTCCATCTTTTTCCTTAGAATTTTTTTCTGGGGTGGGATATGGGGTGGATTGTGCTTCATTTAGTGCCATAGCAAATGATTAGTGCTATAGCAAGCAATTATTGTTGTACAGTGCTTTAATTGTTATTTCTACTTGGACTGGCTGAATCAAACCCTAGAGAATCATGTGTGATGGAATACATACTGCCAACCCAGTGGTTTTCTGTAAAGGAAGCCCATTGTGAGGACTAATTTTCCACTGTACACTTTTGAATAGTCTCTCTTCATTCTTTGAGAGATTCCTCTAACCCACAGATATGCATAAGTTAAAGCCTAGCATTACCCAGCTAAAATGTTATGTGAACATATGCAAGCAAAAATGCCCCACATAATGTCCTCATGTGTTTGGCTGACTTGTATTTACTTTTTGTTTGCCTCACTCATATGTTCCAGCTGTTTTTTCTACACATTGTATCAGGACTACACTTGACAGGGCATCTATTCTCACCATTGTGTTCATCAAAGCAGGGGAAAAATATCTATATTTTGTTCTCCTTCCATGGGATTCCCTGTAAATAAATAGATATATATGTAATTTTTAAATTAAAATGTATTAAACATATAACATGTGTAAGTTTAAAGTGTACAACATGTTGATTTGATACATTATAATATATAATGATTGTTAGCACCTCTGTCACATTATATAATCATTGTTTTTCCTGTGTGTGTGTGTGTGTGTGTGTGTGTGTGTGTGTGTGTGGTGAAAATTAGTATCTAGTCTCTTAGCAAGTTTGGTGATTATAAAACAATTTATTGCTTATATCCACTGTACCAGGTCCACAAACCCCAGGTTGCAGACATGTACTGGTCCCTGGCCTGTTAGGAACTGAGCCACACAGTAGGAGGTAAGCTGCAGGGTAGGGAGCAAAGCTTCATCTGTATTTGCAGGCACTCCCCAGTGCTAGCATCACTGCCTCAGCTCCACCTCAGATCATCAAGAATTAATCAGAAGAGCACCAGTCCCTGGTGCCAAAATGTTGGGGACCACTGTACTATACTGTGCATTACATTTCCAGGACTTATTTAATAGATATGTACTATTAAGCAGTTTCTAAATTAGTACTCTAGAAATACATAGTTTATAATCTTCAAGCCCTTAGGAAAAAAATAATCCTTTGTTGAGAATGAATACTTGAACATAATATAAAGGCATTATGATGTAGTACAGTGGCAGCCAACATTCAGAGTTCTATGAATTATTTTTATATGTAAATAATGTGGAAAAATATGTTTCTAGAAGTGAAGTCACTTTTCACCTTTAAAAACTAAGCTTAACATTCACATTTACTGTGATTCCATAAACTTGTAAAAAGTAAGAAATTTCACAAATGGTTTTAATATGTGACTGATTAGTTTTCTTTAAATGCTAAAATTCTGGTTTAAGGCAGCCATACTGGCAAAAAGCAGTGGTTATGCTTTGATTATGTTTTAGTCTAGATTAAATTACTTGTGTCTGATGGTCAGTCCCATAGAGTTTGCTGTTTTCCTTTTTACATTATTGTGACAGATACTATTATTGTGACAGACCTGTGTTTTGAAGAGTGAAAAAAATGACAAATAAAAGGAATTTCTTGCCACTATAGTGTTCACTTCTGTTATAACTCTAAATGTTCCATCATTTTGATTTCCTCTCTGCCTTTCTATACGTTATTCAAAAATCTTTAATATCTCCCTCCACTATTGTACTTGAAAAAACCTAAACTTTTTAGAAGAGCTTCTTTATATCACACTTCTCCTGAGAGGGCAAAATCTGTTGTAAATTGGTAGTTGATACAGGTAAAACCTCATTTGGATATCCATGGAGTCAGACCAGGGATTAGAGATTCTAGCTCAGTCTTTTGATTGTGTTCAGGTAACTGAAATCTGTCAGATTCTTTATTGATAAAACAGCAACTATAATAATGACTTGCATTTATTGAGCCAGACACTATTCTATGCACTTTATGTTAACTAATTTGATACTCACAAGAATTCCTTGTGCTAGGAACTATTATAATTTAAAATTTATGGATAAAAGGAAGGTACTGTTATCATCCAAATTTTAACCCTTCTCATCCCGCCAAAAATTGAGACCTACGTAAGTTGAAGTTAAGTTACTTATCCAAGAAACACAACTTGTAAATGGCTTAGCTAGAGTTGGACTGAAATATGCTATACTGTCTCTTACCTACCAGGTCAGGTTGTGAGAATTAAATAGATAATTCTGTTAAAAACACATCACTTTAAACTTTACCTAAGAAGAGCTCAGTAAGTGGGATTATTATTTTTTATTGAGACATTAGGGAAGGAAGAAAGCATGATAGTGTGATTGAGGGTAAGGTGTCTGCCATCTTCATCATGGATACCTTATATCTAGAACAGTGCTTTGCAATGAATGAATTAATGCATAATGAGTAATTTTAAGAAAGGATTAAGTTGATAATTGATAGAAACCCTATATAAGGGTACAAAGTGTTCTAAGTGTGTCATAAATGTTCCAATTCAATTCATGGTTCTTATAGTTTATTTCTATAATAATAATAAAAATGAGAAAGTGTTCCAGGAAAAGGAGAAATAAAAAGAAACTATATGAAAAAGTCCTTAAAATGCTAATGTTATAATAATTTTATCAGTTTTATTAATTGTAATTGTGTGTGTATGAGAGAAAGAGAGAGAGAGAGAGAGAGAGAGAGAGAGAGAGAGAGAGAGAGAGAGAGAGAGAGAGAGAGAGAGGGAATTCACAATAAAATGTCAGTTTATTGTAAAATTCTCTTGGCCAAAAGAAAGGAAGAACATTCTGTGATTTACTGGAATTAAAAAGCAATGATTATTCAGTCTTCAGGAAATTTCAGAATGCATAACTAATTCAAATTACTTTTTTGAGTGAATACCAGAAATATATTAATGTAAAAATTTTGCTAATTCATCTATGAGGAGAAGGAGCATATTTACTCCATTGAACTGTATATATTTACACAAATATTTCTAAGAACAAGGGTGGTTTTTTGTTAGCCTAGGTTGATAATACTCAAATATCTTATTTAATTTAAGAATGAATTTTATTTTCAATGAGTAGGAATAACAATTCAGCTTTTTATAGATATATGTAATTTGGCACAAATAATTGACTCATTGAAAAAAAGATTATTTGTGCTTTTCTTGTGTCATATGTGTTATTCAACTGTCATTCTTACTAAAGGTGAAAAGGTTAGACCTTAGCATTAATGTAAACATAGTCTCCATGTTAAATTTCTTATAACCCTTTGGTGGTTAAAATTTTAAATTCTTGAACATTAGACATACTGTATTAAGTTTGGCTAACATTATTTTTGGCTGAGAAAACAAGCCATTAATTTTTTGCAAAACTGTACCTTTTTGAATAGCATTCAGATTTTTATAGCTAGGTTTAATTCTAACAAGAATAAATTAAGAAAAACATATAACTGTATAGTCTTTATTCTTTATTTTTAAATGATGTGAGAGAACACAGTCAAAAGTCAAATTTGCTTAAATAAGATTGGTAGGAACAGATTCTACTTGGCAAATTTCTGCTTTCATTATACCTGTAGAAAAAAGAAGAAAGAAAACATTCTCTCATTTGCTTTATTTATTGGTTTTCTTCATGGCTAATAAAATACAAACTTGTATGCATATGGAAAAATGAAAGTTTTACATTGTATATGTATATCAGATTGATATACATGTTATGAATACATCATTCATGTATTTTAACTTTAGATTCAACTAAAATATCAGGATGAAAATATTAGAGTTGATAAAATTTGTTTTTATTTTTTTTAGACAAATTCAGCTCTAGTACTTTTAAATATCCTTAAACATAAATAACAAATTTTAATTTAGTAGTTTTCAGTAAAATAGTTGCTAACATTCATATGTTTATTATATAACAGTCACTGTTCTAAGCATTTTCCATATTTTAATTCATTTGATTCTAATCACAAACATATGGGATTGTTATTTATTATCCTATTTGTAAGATGAGAAAATTGATGTACAGAGAAGTTAAGCAGTTTATTTAGGGTGGCACAGCTAGTAAACAATTACTTAATATGACATTTTAGGAACCTCTTTTGTGACAGGCATTATCTTAAGCACTAGGGATAAAGAAGTGAATAAAATAGAAGAGAAAGGAATAAAAAATTTCGAGGTTTTGCAATTTTATATAGGGTGGTGTGGAAACTTTTTACTGAAAGATTGACTTGAAGAAATTAATTTAAAAAATCTTTTTCTGCCATATGAAATTAAGGAAAATTTTAGAGCCCTTTAAAGGAAAACTATTTAGAGACAAATCAACTTGAGTTAATGATTAAATATAAAATATTAACATCAACTGCAGTGTAGGTACTGGATATTTTCTGTTTGCCTCTCTAGAGCTGCCATCTACTATTTTCCAACCTCTTTTGTACCCTAGGAGCTGAGATTATGTAAGTTCTCTTCAGGGTTCTCATCCTTCAGCATCTAGTTTGGTTTGGCCAGTGGGAGCCCCAACAAGAGCTGAAGGGAAGGAAGAGAGAGAGAGGTGAGATGATAATTCTCTTGAAGCCTCCCTGAGGTATTTGCATGGGTTGGGCGCTTTCCTCTGTCAAAGGCTGTGATTCCTTCAGGTGTCTTCTTCCATAAGACTCTATCCTTTTGGGTCTGGTAACTGCTATCTCCCCAAACCTTCAGGCTTAGGATGGTAAAGATGTTCTATTGTTACTAGCTGTAGGTACTGCACTGTAACTTGTGCTTTCCTTGGACCTCATCCACTCCTTTGAAAAAATTCACTTTATTAAACTCTCTAAAAATTGCTTAATTTGAGTGTGCTCTCTTCCTCCTGATGTGATTCTGACTGACTGTCACCATATTAGCTGCATATATGACACTCCAAATCTTCTTTATAATGGTTCTGAATTTGCTTCATATCATAAATCACTTCATACCAAGGAACATGTGTAAAAGTGTGTATTTATTAGGTACCTAATACACTCAGTGCTTGCACTTTTCCTCTATTCAATTCCATCTTTTAATTTAAGTATTATAATTGACTCTGAATTCCTTTCAACTTTAACCTTCTTTATCTTCAGAATGTTTTGGGCTCAGCATCCCAGGACACTGAACGGATATTGTTGAAACAAGAAAATGCTGAAATAAGAGGTCATTAAAAAATAAGCAGTACTTCTACTTTCTAAGAAACAATTTTAGAAAATGCTAGAAAATTTGAGACAAATTATCCCTGAAAAGTAAGACTAATGGAATTTTTATAGAAATGATTAAATGTGTTGGTCCTACCTTAAATACTATTAAAGGATAAATTTGTGATAATATAGTGTTTAATATTTGAATACCTTCAGAGAAATCATATATTATAAATGATATATAAATATCCAATGCAGTAGAATTTAGTGGCTGAGCATATGAACGCTATAGGCAGACTACCTGGGTTTGAATCCCCATTCTATCATTTACTTAAAGACTTTGAGCAGTTTTCTTATCCTAGTTTCTTCATCTAAACAGTGGAGTTAACCAATATCAATAATTGTGATAAATGAACAAGTTAACTCAAAAGATCTCATCTTCAATAGTGAGTATTCTCATATACATGAAAATCAATTAGAACAGTGTTTAGCATATAATGAATACGGTGCACGTTAGTTATTATAATGAATGCTAGATATTTTCAGCATTTTATAAAAAAGTGTAAGTAGGAAAAATAGGTTTTTAAAACACATTTCAAAGGTCAATATAAATGAAATTATGACAACATAAATAGCTACAAATATTAGAAAGTTTTATAATAGCATTCAAAATATATTCTAAGAACTGCCCAGTGTTGACAATTTATTTTTATTGCATTAGTTAAATATGTATAAACATTAAGCTATGTTTAAACTCCCAATGTTTATGGATCTTAAATGACCACAAAACTAACATACATGTTCAAAACTACAAAACCAATAAAATACAAATTAGTGATGTTAATTTAATATGATGAATGAGATATTGCTGAAAGAAAATTGTCACTTGTTATATGAATACTGACTATTGAAGATAGGATATTTTGAGCTTGGTATGCCTATAATATAACACATTTTATGATGACTCAATTTTGCCACCGTTTTTTACAAGTTGGACTATAAAGAAATCTTTGTACAGCCTACCATGATGTCATTTGATCTTCACTTGGCACAGATTCATCATTTAGGTACTAAGTCAATCTCTGTTCTTTTCTCAACTAGTGACAATTAAAGCAGTGCTTCTTGTTGACAACGTAGTTATAAATACAAACATAAACACAGGCACTAAAATGGACTGACAGCATTTAGTTATAAGATCATTTGAATGTTCCGCAATCTCTTTTTAATTGTGCTATTTTAACATCAAACTTAACATATGACATTAAAAAAAAAATCCACAGAGCATTCTCAGATCCTTGAAAAAACTAGCAAGGGTCAGTTTGAGAAACAATGATATATAGAATTTTCCCCTTAGATACTATATATGTCCTTTAAACTCATTTTATTAAAATTTATAAAAACATATTTCAACATCATTAAGGTTTGATAGAGCAGGGAAAGTATGTATATTTTGAGGGGAAAATGTATAAAAATGTATTTCCTGGAAAGAATGCTACTTATTATGGACACCTTGCAGTTAATGTGATTTTATAAATGACCACAAATTTATTAATGTAATTTACAGTAGCTTAAAAGGAGATGCTGGATATAAAAGAGTAAAGTCAAATTTACTAAGTAAAAAGAATCTTTAGTACTCTTTCTCAAACATTTAACAAGATATTAAAGTCTTGATTTTCTATTAGGATTATTGTAGATTTTATTTATCTAAGTGAAAAACCCAAAAATAAAGATTGGGTCAAAAATTAGATTTTTAAATGACATTTTGAGTTTATTGATAGATAAACACTACCACCAAGAGAAATGTTCTGGATAAGATCCAATAAAAAAAAAACATATAAGAAAAAAAGTAGTAACCATTTTAATATTAATGTCATTATCAATCATAGTAATTAACAGCGCCAGCAGGTAACATTTGAGTTGTTGCCAAATGACAAAGCACTATGCTAACTACTTTATCTAGATTTTCTCATTTAATCTACACAATAACCCTGGGATTAGTTACTATTAGTAATCCTGTTTCACAGATAAAGAGATAGAGTAGCTTGCCTGAGGTCACATGGTCAGTGGACAGCACAAATAAGAATTTGAATCCGGGTCATCTGCTTATTGAGCCTGTTCTTGTGACTCTAAACTGAGAAGCTTCCTGAAGTAGTTGACTGGTTGGATCAATATGGACAAATAAATAAATTTTTCTGTCCCATTAATGACCCCTTCTCAATTTGCATTTTTATATCTGCTGGAGCTTAAATAAGATTAGATTGAAGCACCGAAATATTACTATCAATATAGTACATAAAATAGCATTTATTCCTTTAGTAAATTTATAGTAATTGGGAATACTAATTCTTTCCATTTTTCTCTTTAAGCCCATTACTATTTGCTTTACATATATTTTGGTGCTCCTATGTTGGATGCATATATATTTATATGTTATATCTTCTTGTTGGATTTAACCCTTTATGATTATGTAGAGTACTTCTTTGTCTTTTATTACAGTCTCTGTTTTAAAGTCTATTTGGTCTGATAAGACTATAGCTAATCCAACTATTTTTTCATCATTTTCATTTCCATTGAATATCTTCTTCCATCCCTTCAACTTTCAGTCTGTATGTGTCCTTAGTTCTGAAGGGAGTCTTTTGCAGGCTGCATATGTATGGGTCTTGTTTTTTATCCATTCAACTACTCTATGTCTTTTGATTGACAAATTTAGTATTTACATTTAAAGTCATTATTGATAAATATGTTCTTATTGACATTTTGTTAATTGTTTTCTGGATGTTTTTGTAGTTCTTTTCTGTTTCTTATTTTCTTTCTCTCTTCCCTTGTGGTTTGATGGTTTTCTTTAGTGTTATGTTTAGATTTCTCTTTCATTATCTTTTGCGTATTTAAGTTTTTTCTTGTGGTTACTATGGGGTTTACACATAACATTCTATGTAAATAGCAGTCTGTTTTAGGTTGGTAGCAATTTAAATTCGAACACATTCCAAAGCTTTACCTTTTACTCCCCTCTCCTCATCTTATATTTTTGATGATACACTTTCTATCTTTTTATTCACCACTTAACTAATCATTGTAATTTCAGTTAATTTTATTATTTTTGTTTTTTAACCTTCTTGCTTGTTTTACATGTGATTGATCCACTATCTTTATTATATATATATATATATATATTTTTAGTGAGATTTTTATTTTTGTTTGTTTTTTTACTATTAATTAGTGCCATTTATTTTCATTTCAAAGATGATCCTTTAACATTTCTTGTAGGTCTGGTTTAGTGGTAATGATTTCCCTTAGCTTTCGCTTCTTTGGAAAAATCTTAATCTCTCCTTCAATTCTGTGTGATAATCTTTCTGGTATAGAATTCTTGGTTTGAAGTTTTTTCCTTTCAGCACTTTAATATGTCATGTCATTCTCTTCTGGCATGTAAAGTTTCTGCTGAAAAATCTGCTCAGAGCATTATGGGATTTCTCCTGTATGGAACAAGCTGTTTCTTTCTTGCTTCTTTTAGGATTCTATCTTTATCCTTAAATTTTACCATACTAATTATAAAGTGCCTTGGCGTGAGTCTCTGAGTTCAATTTATTTGGAACTGTCTGGGTTTCCTGGACCTGGATTTCTGCTTCCTTCCTAGATTTAGGAATTTTTCAGCCACTATTTCTTCAAATAATTTTATGGCCCCTTCTCTCTCTTTTCTCCTCCTGGGATTCCTATAATGGGAATGCTATTCTGTTCAATGTTGTTCCTAAGGTTTTTAAAGCTTTCCTCATTAAAAAATTCTTTTTTTTTTCTGTTCTGTCTGTGTGAGTTCCATTGCTTTGCCTTCCAGATTATTAATTCATTCTTCTACTTTATCCAGCTGATGTTGAATCCCTCAGGGTATTTTATCCAGTTTAGTTATAACTTATGTTTGATGCTTTCTTATATTTTCTATTTCTTTGTTGATGTTTTCATTGTTCATCATTTTTCTCTTGAGTTTAGTAAGCATCTTTATGACTATTACTTTGAATTCTTTTTCAGATAGGTTGCTCATCTCCCTTTCATTTAGTTCTTTTCCTGAGGTTTTATTTTATTCTTTTGTTTGGAACATATTCCTTTTGTCTCCTCCTTTTGCCTAATTCTCAGTGCTTGTTTCTATCTTTTAGGTAAATTAACTACTTCTCTGACTTGAAGAAGCAGTTTTGTGTAGTATATAGAATATGGCCCGTGGAGCCCAAAAGTGCATTATCCCCTGACCACCAGAGACAGGTTCTCAAGGGATGTATTCTATGTGGACTGCATGTACCATCCTATTGTGGCTAAGCCATGGCTATAGGGTGAGGATGAGCAAGGCTCTCATGTAGCTTGATTGTGATATGTGGCTTTGACTGCTGTGGTGTATTTGTGGAGGGCCTGGTGCCCGGCCTGGTGAGAATACTAATTCTTAATAAATTTGGCAAATCAAAGCTGCACAGGAAATTTAATGAAGCACTTATTCGTTAATAAATCTATTCTAATATTTTGTTAAAATTTTGCATTTTAAACATGAACTTTGGCACAACAAACTATCAGTTGTGTAGGGTATCCTTCCTCTGCCTGAAGTTATTGCTTACTTAAAACATTAACCAGAAGCATTCCAATGTTGGATGCCAAAAGCACACATGGAATGTGTATATTTCATATAATCTAGCAAAGAAGAATTCTCAAGAAGACCAACCGAACAACTAAATAAGGTGGAATTGAAAGCACTGAATATAATATATCAACTAAGTAATTTTGAATTATCTCATAGAATTCAGGGATGGAAATAAACAAGTAGAACAGTATGTTCATTCTCTGCTGCTGCATATTTATTTTAAAACAAGTGGAACAACAACAAAAAAAACTAAACCAAAACATTATATGTTCTTACTTAGGTTTTTTTCTAAACCTATGTGAAATGTGTTAATCTAATTTTGAAGGTAATGAGATAAAAAGGAAGGCAAGACATAAAGTCATATTAAAAACATTATATATTTTTTCTGTTTATAAAAGCAAACTAATTCTTACAAAAATTTCAGAAACATATTAAAGAGCAAAAATTTTCTGTAATTCTATTTAGTTTATAAAATATTCTTACAGTTTTTCCACTGCAAATAATATAAATATAAATATAATATATTAATATTCTTTTTACAGAAATGCAATCACCTATATATGCTGCTTTGCAACTGAATTTTTTTTTGTCTTAATAGTATATCTTGGATATTTTTCAACGTCATTTCCTGTTTCTTCCCAGTGACTAGTCAGTATTCCATTGTATAATAATCTGTTTAACTAGTTATTTATTGATGATGTTGGAGTTGTCTCCAGTTTTTTATCATCATTAACACACACAATAAATATATTTATTTATATTCATTTAGATGAAATTTGGTGACTATTTCAGTTAAGGTAGGCCAAGTTATGCTTTACGTTTAAATCACTTTTTTTGGTTTAATGCAAAGAGAAGATGTATAATATATTTATTGGTTTAGAATGTAAGGCCTTTGATTAATAAATTAATTATCCTTTAAAATTAATTAAGCAATTTTGTTGAGAAATGATTTACACAGTAGAAAATTCACTCTTACAAAGTGTAAAATTTAGTGATGTTTAGTATATTCAGTATTATGCAACCATCATTACAATCAGTTTTAGAATATTTTCATCACCTCCAATAGAAACTCTGTACTGATTAGCTGTCACTTCCCATTTCCCTCTCCGACTAATACACTTCCTGTCTATAAATTTGTTGATTCTGAACATGTTATGTAAATAGAAGCATAGTATCTGAGTTTTTTTATGTCAAATAATGTTTTCAAGGTTTATCCATATTGTTGTATGTATTAGTACTTCATTCCTTTTTTGGCTAAATAGTATTCCATTGTATGGATATATGACATGTTGTTTGTTCATTTTATCAGTTGATGAACATTTGAGTTGTTTTTAGTTATTGTGAATAATGTTTCTAAGAACATACATGTACAAGTTTTTACATGAACATATGTGTTCATTTCTCTTTGGTATATACTTAGGAGTAGAATTGCTGGATCATATAGTAACTCCAAATTTAACATTTTTAGGACCTAACTGCCAACTTATTTTCCTAAGTGTCAATACATAAGGGTTTCAATTTCTCTGCATCATTTCCAACACAAATTATTTTTTAAATATTAGCCATCCCAGTGGGTATGAAGTAGCATCTCATTATGACTTATATTAAATATACGTATGAATAATAGGAACCCTAAAAGAACATATGCATACTTGTGTGAAGAACTTACAAATGAATAGAGGCTGTACTCATTTTCTTCTCAGCTCTCCTTACCTTAATCCTGTTTCTTTTTTTATGTTTTCTATTTCAGTTAAGCTTATTAGTATCAATCAAATGCATTGTATATGTAGTCATCTGTCAAAAAAATCTCAAGGTAAAAGTTTTCATTATGTTTGACCTTTTCTGCATGCTCATTCTAATGGTCTTCACAGAACCCTCCCCCCAAAACAATAACAACAACAACAACAACAACAACAACAACAACTAGAAATTGGACTTCCTTTTTAGTGGTAGGAAGTTCAGATGTGATCATTTATCCTTCACGTTAAAGGAGATATTCCAGCATGACCTAGACTGCTAGATCTCTAAAATTTTAACTGATGTGGGAGCCCCCTGAATCTTTATAAATTTTACCTCCCAACCTCTGAAATTCATGAGTATTACTAAGGCCTCAGGTATCCTTATCACTTCTTGCCAATCCTGTCTACAAAGAGCTAAAGGGCATCATACCAGCCATTAGAGTCTACAGCCATGTATAATAAGAGGCTAATTAGGAGAAAGAGGTACATTTAAAATGAGAGCAGTATGAATTTAAATTACAGTGAATTCTCATTATTTGTGGTAGTTCTATAAAGTTGCTGTGATTAACGAATTAGGAAATACTGAAGCTAATTGCTTCAGTAATTAAGTGTTGCTCCTAGAGGAATTACGGGGTTAAGTTTCTGTAAGCCTCTGGTTACATCTCCATCAATCAATCAATACATAATCTTGTTCTATGTGTGTTTCTGTTTAAAGACACCTTATTTAGTATATATTTTGTTGGTTCACTAACATGAACCTCACAGCCAAAAGCACTATAACTCGTATCTGAATGAAGATTATCTAACATGTGTATTTTCTCTGTAAGACATCACAGCTTTCTTATGTTTAGGAATAGTAGACAGCACTCAGCACTGTGCTTAGGGGCCATTTTAACAGTGAAATCACCAAGAAACACACACACACACACACACACACACACACACACACACAAATTGGCATGAAAAAGATGATAAAAAAGACACTTGTTTACAGTGTGACAGCTGAAACAGAAGGTAGAGCATTGCTTTTTATGATCTCAGCTGAGAATGTGCTGCTCTGCACATGCTTAGGAATGATTGTGAAAGTATTGTAAGTATTGATTTTGGGGTTACAAATAACTCTTACCAAGTAGACAAATTTGCAAATACTGAATCTGTGAATAATGTGTATTGTAAACCTGGAAGATTGGCTTCATAGAAATGAGTTTAGGTGGGCCATGTAGGATGAATAAATAAAGGTGTGAAAGATTGGTGGGGTGAGATGCCAGTCCCTTACAGGCTCTAGTTTTGGTCATACTCTTATCCTTCTGACCATAGATCATTTACTTACTCTAGGATACCATAATGCCTCCAAAGATGAATTTTTGAGCTTTGCAATGTCTTTAATGTTTATTAAAGTAGTAGGGAGGCATCTAATTTTCAAAATAAAGTATTGTTAGACATCTCTTCATATCTAAGGTAAATCTCTTTTATCTGTGAATGAAAATAGTCTGGAGATTTCATACTTGGGGATAGATATCAATGAAAAACTCTGGGTCCAACATACAACTAAATCTGCAAGTCAGGACAGGTTATTATTATCTCGTTGTCATAAACCTGCATTAGGCAAAACAGAGATAAAAAAATTAGGGGGATGACCAAGGAGAACCTTTTAAATCTTATAATACTTCCCAACTTCCACATTAGTTTATATTGTTTTTGATTGTCTTTAAGTGGAAAAAGGATTTCCCTTTAATTTATAATTCAAACATTATTTCTCAAAAGTAATAAAAATAGCATATATGTATTAGTCAAAAATTCACATATTCAAGATTTGGCTGAAAATCAAACTAAAACTTCCATGTGCTTCAATAAACCCAGTGTTTCTCATATGTTGCTATTTCTAATTCCTGTTTCTATGGCAATGGATTTTACATCAGCGAAAAGGGGATAAGGTACTGAGTGATTTATACCCACTGTTTAATATTTTAAGTGATTCACCATTGCTCTTTTCCTTTTCTGTAGAAATAATATTTTTTTTTGTAGGTCTCTAAGACCTTCAGATAAAGGAGCTCCAGAAATATAACCCTTAAAGGATAAAGCCAGTGCCCCATCATAAGACACAAGGTACGGAGGCTAAAGTGATTATAAGATAACACACCTAGTTGGCTGCTCTATTCAAAGTGGTTTAATAAAAACAGGAAATCTGTGAAGCATTTATAATATATCCTTCAACACTAGGTAAGGGGTAGAAAACATTTAAAATTATATTAAAATCAATAACTCAGGAATGACCTTATTTTTCCCTCTGTAGGATAATCCCACTATTGAAAAATCCAAGAACCCCTGGCTGCTCACCTAATCAGAAGGGTCAGTGATTTGGTTCCAATCACTTTCCAGAAAGAATCAGTTCTGACAGGGTCATTTACACACATGGCTCCAACCCACTTCCTTTTTCTCTTGAGCTAAGTTACCCTGCTTCCCCAGATCCTGGAAAGTAGGGGTCTCTTGCATCTATAATTGACAGGATGACAAACTCAGAATTTATACAAGAACTCAGGACTTTTAGCTGTCCTATTGGGAGCAAGTATTATTTTAAAAATATAGTTTATAGGGGGTGGCTTCATAGTGTAGTGATTAGCATGTCTGCTTTACATGCAGAAGATCCTGGGTTTGCGCCCCAGGTGGAGCCATTGACCATATTCCGGGTGCACCAGGCGCTGGGTGCGCCAGGCCCTGGGTGCAGCCTGTGAGCATTTGGGAGGAGACGCCCTGCCTTCAGAGATCCAGTTCTTAAGGGGAAACAGCAACATTCATAGGTCAGGGGTGGGAGTGTGTGTGTGTGTGAGAAATAAAGAGGGGGAAAATACATATATATATAGTTTATACTAAGCTTATGAGTCATAAAGTTCCCTGTAGTCCCATATAGTCGATTTCAACTTTTAAAAGCATTGGTTTTCCAACTGCGAGAAAGTGTTTGACCGAATTCATTATGTTAACCTGTGTTCGGGTGCTATGGAAAACTAGTAACAAGCTCATCATTTTACACAGGCTAACTCCTTTTCTTTTTCCTTCTAGCCAGGGTTGGGGGTGTGAGCCATTCTTACAACTCTAGAATGTTTATGCAAAGGAAGAATGATTCAGTCTGGCTATAGTCATTGTGCTAAGATGAAAAAATTCTTTCCTACTTTTGTTTTTCCAGTTCCTCTGCTTTCACTTTTTTCCCTCTGTGGCTGTTTCCCATTTCAAATGAAGAAAATAATAATACATTAAATTTGGTTTTCAGTTACCAAGGCAATTTTTAAAAAACTCCCCTCTCTAACATGAAAGCTTCTTGACATTCAAAAATTATTTGATTTTCTTTACATTTATGTAACTATAGAAGTAGATTCACAGTTGGCACTGATCAAGAATTAAATAAGAGCTTGAAGAACATTTTATATTTCCTGCATGCTTATGAATAAACATTCAATGAACGGTGAATTGGAAAGCCCCAATTTTAAAGTGAGTGTCTGTTGCTGTGATTCAAATGTTTGCTTTAAAAGCACTTAAGAAGTTTCTGCAGAATCTCTTGCTCTCTCTTGTTAACAAATCCGACTTGCCCCTCCTACATGAAAGGTTGATGTTACCACAAGAGTTCAAATAGAACAGCGTGGTACAAGTCAGTGCAGGCTGAATGCCTGTAAGTTCTTTTTGTGCTGCTAAGTAGGTGGAATACATATTCAGTTTTCTTAACTCAAAGAATTATAAGTACTTTGAATATTTTAGTGTATGAATCAAGGTAGTTGCACACTTCCTCATTTGGGAACTTTTTTCCTCTCATCACTCCTTTCTAACGATGTCCTTTTTTTCTGAAGTTAAGGCTCTTGGATGCTTGCCAAAAATACAAAGCTGAGTAGAGACTGTTCTCACCCTTTCTTTTTTTTTTTTGTCTATGCTATCTTAAAATTGCATTATAATTCAATTAATGTAAAATAAAACAATTATTACATTATAGCCTACCTGAAACATATTCACCAGGAGGCAATGTGGCGAGTGAGTGTAAGAAAAACAGTTATAAAAAATAATGCTGGTTGTGTATAAATGTTATGTCATTTAATTATTATATGTGTGAGGCAGATTTCAAAAAGATTAGATGAAGAAACTGTCTCATACTCTTAAACAGCTTTTCCAAGGGCACAGAACAAGTTATAAAGGACACCTGAGGTTGGAATCCATTTTTTATCTGAGTCCCACACCATGCATGTAGAGTGGGAAGCTGTTATAGATAAAGTGGTATGATATCGATGTCTTCAGTGTAATTAAATAGTAACTCCCTTGGAAAGGAATCCAAAATTAATCTGTTCCATTTCAAATTTTTTATTCTAGAGAAAGGGTATTTGGTATTCAAGGATCAACTGAAATCAATGTTCTTAATTCTGCAGCACAACATTATGTTCTTTTACATTATAATGTATCCAATCCAGACTTGGATTAATTCTGGACCTATGAATCTACTTGCTGGTTTGAAAACTGGTCCCTAAGCACAGAGGACAAGGACAAGGAGAGACTGAATACAGAGGCAAGACCACTGTATTCAGTGGTAGGTGGCAGTTACACACAAGGTTTGTTTTGGGTGCTGCAAGACAGTAGATCTCTGCCTCTGACCTCCGGAATCTTAAAAATTTATATAGTAATGCAACACATAGTGAGATTTTGATCAATGATGAATTGCACATATAATGGTGGTTCTGTAGGATTATAATGGATTATAAGCAAAAAGTTTGTTTGCGATTTTGAAAAAAAAGGGTAGACTACTGCGATGTTGAATTACTGCTAGCTCTGGGTGGTTTAAATAGATGAGGAGGCTCAGCATACTGTCTACCTGCCATGCAATGGTTCTAGCTGGAGTCTGGGGTTGGTGAGGAAGCAACTGGAGAGGGCTGGGGAGATGAGGAGCCCAAGAGCCCACCTCTGCTCCTGCTGGTCCCTGCATGGACACGCATATGGGTATGCATGTGAACTCCTGTGCACAAACTTGCTTCCTCTTCCTCAGTTTCTTTTTATCTCTCCTTTTAGTCCCAGTCCCTCTCACTCTCTTCACTCTCTCCCTTTTATTATTTTTTTTTCTCAAGCTTTATCTTTCTGGGCATCTTTTGATCTCTGCTCTCCCTTTCTCTTTCCTTCCTCCATTCTTTCCTTGACGGCTGCTCTCCCTCTCACAACACCTCCCCCCACAGCCAAGCCCCTCCCCCACTCCAATGCACAAGCATACCCACACACTTTATCTTTTACGTGATATTTTAACTGTACCTTTTCTATGTTGAGATATGTTTAGATACACAAATATTTACCATTGTGTTACAATTGCCTATAGTATTCAGTACAGTAACATATAGGTTTGTAGGCTAGGAGCAATAGGCTACACCACGTAGCCTAGGAGTATAGTAGGCTATATTATCTAGGTTTGCATAAGTGCACTCTATGATATTTACACAATGACACATTTCTCAGAATGTATTCCTGTCCTTAAGTGACATGACTGTATAGCAGTCTTAGCTGGGTTTGGTCATGTTTTCAGTCCAGGTGATCTCAAGGCTGCATCATTGCAATGGAAATGGTGAGCAGAAGATACTTTCGAAGGAAAGGTTTGGCTGTAAGAAGCCTCCAATTGTCCAGGTCCAGTTCATGAGTCAATCTGCAGTTATGTCATCTTTATGACCTCCTCCAGTACTACTGGTTGATAAATCCACTCAGATGCCTCCCAGAAACCTCAAGACAAATAAATTGCTGTATTAGTGGTTGAAGGACTTGGCCACTTACTAATTGTGTGACTCAGCAGCTTAAATAGTTCTCTGGTATCTCTGTTTCCTCATTGGTAAATGAGATTGTATAGAACCTAACTCACAGCCTTGCTATGAGGCTTTGGAAAAATAATATGGGTACAGCACCTCCATTGTCACTTCTCTAGTTGGAGATACAATCTCTTTTACCTTGACTACTTAAATATTCTTCTTGATTTCTCTTTCATTTTCCTCCATTCTCAATTGTACCCTTTCTTCTCACTGCAGTCAGAGAGGTTGGAAAATGCCACTATGACTGTATGATTCCTCAACTTCAATCTTTTTTATGGTTTCCTATTGTTCTTGAGGCAAATATTAAAATTTTTATTTTAATATGGTTCACCTGACTCACTTCCTCACTAGAGCCATCTCTGACCACTCTCTCTTTGCTCTCTGAACTTTAGACACAAATGCCTTCTTTTGTTTTCTTGTTGGTTTCTAACCCCTTATGGCTGTACAGTCTTCTCATTTGCTGTTCCCCATGCCAGAATGTTTCTTTTCTCTTCCCCTAGTTAAATTCTATTAATTCTTCAAAAGCTTGTTTAAATGTTATTTCCTTGACCATAAAACTGAATCAAGCCTACCTGTTATATGTTCATACTATTCGTACTTCTCTTTTATAGCATTCATTTGGAATGTAGTCATATAATTATCTTGTGTGCCAGAACATAAGCTGCGTGAAAGTTGTCAAGTCACTGCAGAATATCTACCACCCAGCAGAAGGCCTTGCATATATTTGGCATTCGATAAATATTTATTGAATCACTTTCTTTATTTAGAACTCAATAATGATTGAATAATACAGAAATACTGTTAGCATTTTAAAAATTCTCATACCTTTGTAAACTATCATAAAATTCTTTGAAAAAATGGGCCTATAGTTATATAATTGGTTTTAATATAATAAATATTCTAGGTACATGATAACTGATAACTTTGTTTTGCTTCTAAAGATTTATTAGTATTCAAGTGATTGACTCTTTCTGGTTAGAGGTTTTGAATTTGAATTGAGTTCATATATAAAATAATTTGATTCCTTTCCTATCAATTTGCTCTAATCACCTACTAAAGTTGGGCTATAAAGGTAAGAATTCCCAGTATTCATATCTATTTTAATTTGAAAATTACTAATCACTATTAGGTATGAAGCACTGTGCTAGGTGCTCTGAAGGATACAGTGCTGCCTGTGTAAGACAATGAACCTACAGTGAAAGCACCTTACAAACTAGTAGAAGAGATAAAAGAAGCACTTGAATATCTAAATTCTGCAGATTTGTGGTGAGACCAGGGTTTTGACTTTTTAAAAAAACCCCGACGAGACTTGCATAGTTACCCAGATGGTTTGGGCATCAGTGTTGTGTGGCTGAGATTAATAAATTCTGAATCCTACATATGATGTTCGGGCTGGAAGAACACAATAAAATTATTTTATAAGCAAAGCAGTTCCTATGTTAAGTGTACATGCAATAAATACTTGTATGTTTATAATTCCATCCCTCTGATATTATGATAACTAACTTCCTTTAAATGGGAAACAGCACCCATATATCATGTGGAAGCTCCAGGTGAACCTCTGCCCACCAAGAAATGTCCCAGGCCTACAGCTCTCCCTCCACCAGGACTCTGTAGAAGGGTGCTTGGAAAAGACATAGTCTCAAGCTCTTCCATTTTTCAATGCTTGCTGCTCTTTAGAACCTACCTGAGAGCTCCAATGAATTGAGACTTGGGCTGCAGTCAAGACTGATTAAATGAGAGATGCCAGGAGGGGCATTTTCTTTGCTTTCTGTGGCATTGGGCACTTAATTAACTCGAGAAAAGCTGTAACTCAGTTTGATAGTTAGGGCCAAGAATACATCTAATAATAAAGTGGACATAACATCTTAGTTCTTCTCTGCCTTTCTTATTCCTCAAGAAGGTGTGCCTTGGATTAGGGGGTTGAGAGTAGGGTGGGTAGTAGTGAGGGGAGCTGCCTGGTTAAGCATGTTTAAAGTGCAAGGCATTGTTTTAGGTGTCTACAAATGTCACACAAAAGCTTTAGCTGTGATTGTGCATTGTCAGTCTTTTAAAAAACCTGATGAATTCATAAAACTTAAAATTATGAACCAAAAAATGTTAGAAAATAAAAACTAAAAATAAAAAAAAATATGCTGAGAGAAAAATTTTGACTAAATTAGAAATTTCCTGTCATTAGGTAAAATTTATTTAGAACTATTCTAAGAATATGTGCAATAGAGGTAACCATGGGCTGAAAACATGTGGAGTCGCATCAGAATAAATTTAATTATCATTCAGTTATAAAATGCTAGAGGTAAAAGACATCTTAGGTGTCATCCTTAATTTTAAAGAGGAGTTAGGTTACTTGTCTAAGGTCACACAGCTAGCTATTTAAAGAAAGTTTTTTATATATTGGCTAAATTTCTAAAGGAAATAGAAATTATGATATCAATTCAGAAGATGTTATTTCAATATATCCCATAGATTTTATCTTTGCATTACCTGTTATCATTGTCCTTAGTATCCAATTACTATATTTAAATTACTATTTCTGTAGGTGGCATATGGAAAAGTTTTCAAAGCACTGGAACTTTGTTGTCGATACATGAGGGTGCACCCAGTGGAAACCATGCATGGCTTGGTTCCAAAAGGGACTGGGAAAAATAACACTATTTGCAGATAAAAACATTTTCATCAAAATATAAGCAGACTATTCTTTTGGGTTTGTTCAGAGCTAATTGTAAGATGAAATATCATATTATTAAAAAACAGGGGAATCATTCCAAGATCCACAAGGATGAGTGGATGCAAATTGTAACTGCTGGTGCATATTGATGAAAACATTTGTTGTCTCCAAGGCTATGGTGCCTTGTTAGCTGTTATATTCAGATGTCATTAGTCAGTGTCTGTATGTGGCAAAATTTATGCATGAGACAATGTTGGAAGATTCTTCAGCTTTTGAAAGCTTCATCTCATGAAATCATCACTAGTCTTCATTTGGGACAAAATGGCCTTAACATTACCAAGAACCACCTCTTGCTGATGCCACTGCACCTTTATGCTCTTTATAGACTATGTCCAGGGTCCCATGTCATTAAATTGGTAATCTGGTTTAGATTTATTTTCCAATAAATGGGCATCCAAATTTGTGTTTGTTTTATCTCTCTAGAGATTTAGTGTTCTCCTCTATTTCCCTTTTCTTTATTTTTCCTTTTTCTCCATATTTTTTTTTTTTTAGTAATTTTTTTTCTCTTTTTCTCCACATATTTTTAAAGCTGATCCACACTGTGAAAATTTTCAGGCAACTGCACATATTCTACTGGACATGAAGATTTTTGCAGCCATCTTGTGGTTGCATACATACATATGGGCCTGTGTATGTGTGCTCACACATGCATGCACGCACACATACATGCACAAAACCCTATACTCTGTGACTCACTAGTACTCATGTATGATATTTTGGGTTGAAGTATTCCACATTTTATAACTGCTTTGACTATATTTGATTATTACTGTACAGAAGGCAATATAAAAATGGGTATCAAGTTCTTTTTATTTGCGATGTCTATCTTT
This sequence comes from Macroglossus sobrinus, assembly GCA_004027375.1. NCBI lineage: Eukaryota > Metazoa > Chordata > Mammalia > Chiroptera > Pteropodidae > Macroglossus > Macroglossus sobrinus. The sequence goes on along the minus strand of PVKZ01000323.1, from coordinate 205,356 downwards.
CTACTTAGTTTAATTGATTCTGCAGTAAAATGTATGACAATGTTTATTAGCACTATCATGAAAATAACTTTTTTTGAAGCATTTTGCCTTACTTCAGCGAATTTACTAAAAATTGTATTGAATTACCAAGTATTTGAATTTACCAAAAATATGTCTTTTAATTGTTTATGAATTTTATAACAATTTTTAACTGGCAAAATTTTTTTAACATCTGGCTGATGTTGGCTGGGCTTGCTCAAGTGTCTGAGATCACAGGCAGCTTGGATACAGACTGTACTATATAGACTGTAGAATGGCTGTATTAGTTTTCTATTGTTAAAAAATTACCTCAAATTCAGTGAAATATTATTCAAAAGAAGAACCAAAGCTTTTGTAAATTGAGAATATTCGGAAGTTGGAGAATGGACTTTTTAAATTTGGTCTAATTGACTTTCAGTAAACTGGCTTTAAAAAATTTGTTTTTTGACATGTTGACCTCCCTTTCAGATACTTTACATCATTTGAGCTTTACAGAAATTCTGATTTATTATTCCACAATCATTCTGAGTAATTGTTCTTTTTATAGTGGCAAATAGTGGGGCCATATCCAGTTTTTTAAAACACATTTTTTCTAAGCACAATGAATCATATCAATATACTTATGTATTGTCATTTTGCCCCATAATTGGTGATTAAATTTGATCAGTTGGATAAAGTGGCATTGCTAGATTTTCCCATTTGTTAAATTATTTTTCTGTTTTTGCAATCCATAGCAATTTATGTCAACAATACTATAAGAAGACGTAAATATCCTGTATCTCAACAAAATTTTTCACCCAATGGTTTTAGCATACACTGATGATTCTTGCTTAAATCATTTTTACCTTGATAGTTACACAAAAGTGGTTTTCTAACTCAACATTTATTCTACATTTCTTAGCTGGCACTTTCTTATAAAGTTCTATCCCATCCGCTTTCCTTAGTATTACTTTGAGCACATTTTTTATACTGTTATTATTTCTGCTGATGAAATTATGCCAAATTATGTCACCTCTAGAATAGCTCTTGTATCCTCTGACTTGTTTCTTCGGTTTTTGATCCCTCCTCTGCTTTATGACAAAGTAAAATGCTCCAGGATCATCTTGTACTTGCTCTGCCCCAGATCTGGAACCATTAATTAATTGAAGACTGAGTGTGAAATGATGTTTAGAAACAAAAATTTAACACTAAGTGTTTTTATTGCTACTAGGCTGTTGTTGCTTCTAGATCCTCCACACTTGCATCTTCTTTCTCCATTAGTTAGAGTTCCGGTTCTTTAAACATTAATATATTTATTTATTTACTTTATCATGCAATTTTAAGTTTATAGTATTTCAATTTTTGTTCTGAGTAAGTTATGCTGTAAATCTGCATTGTGAGAAGTTTCATGTGCCATCCTTGTTGATCCATATAATTTTTTTAAAGGATGTTTAGACAAATTTGGATTTAAGAAGACTTCAATTACTGTATCGGGACACAGAAAATTACATACCACCTTTCCAAGCTTGAGTTGACCCACATCTTTTTAATTCACATTTCATTATTGGCCAGAGCAACACTTGCTTGATCACACCTAATTTCAAGGGATGAGAGAAGTGCAAATCTACCACATGCCTAGAAGGATACCTAGAATACCACTTATGATGCCACATCAATCTCAGTGACCAAAAATGCTTATAAAATATACAACCAATAAATGTTTGTTAGGTCTTTAACTATTCTCTTAAACTAGGTTGCCCAAAAAACAAAGCCTAAGGCAAAACTTTTTATTAGGGAATACAGGAACATTGATGTGAGTGAAAAGGAGAATGACACAAAGAAAAAATGAGCACCAAACAATATTTTCTTAGCTAGCCTTGAGACCATCAGGTATTAAATACAACTGATTACTCACTTTTGAAAGACTTCCTTCTAATACGCCATACTAAATGACTGCATCTCTGGATGGTCCATCTTGGGAAGAAGAAATTAATCATCACCTCATCTTCCATTGCAGAAAGGATTGCTCCATAAAGTGTTAGCTTTCCTGTACTTTGGTTGTGTATGTGTCTGTTCTGAACAAGTGAATCAGGGTCTTACACCTTGGTGCTAATAGGGAAGCTGTGGGATAGCAGATAAAAGATGTATCCATTGGTATGAAGGGTCAGGTACTACTGGGTAAACCTGTTGGAGCCCATATAAAGTTGGTCATCAAAGTGAAGGCTCAGATGGATTACTTGGACAAGGACTTCAGAGGCAAATGGGGCTGAGTGTATCTGGAGTGGCACATAAGAGGTATCTGACATAATCACTTTACCTCTGTATCTTGGTTACCATCTTAGTTGCCATCTATAAAATCGAGGTAATAATAATACTCCATGGGTGGTGTAAAAAAATTATACATATATGTAATAGAACTAATAATATCTTCTCCAAAACAAGTCATTTTTCTGACTCTGCTTTTTCCATAAATGACATCTGAATTGTTTAATTAATTTAGGTTTGAGACTTGGTGTTATCAGTACTATAACTCCTGCTTATTCTCACTCTGTAATCACATTTAGAAACCTAGTCATGTAAAACCTAACTCCACAATGTCTCTTGAATCTGTTATGTCATTTCCATTACCAATGCCATCACTTGAACTCAGGCTTTGAGTAAATTTTGCCTGAAATAGCCACCTGATGTTTTCCATACTTCCTGCTTTTTCTTTTTCTTATTCACTTTGAAATCTGCTTGCCAGGATAATCTTCCTAAAGCATCTGATAATGTTTTTTCTTCTTCATTACATCAACTGTTTCTAAGGGTCTACTAAATTAAAATTAACCTTCTTTCCATACGATCAAGAACAATCCACACATTAATTAAACCTACCTTATCTGCCTGGTTCTGTTTTACTAGGATCCATGTACCAAAATGTAGCTAAATTGAATTTCACAGGTTTTCTTGGACAACTGTGCTTTCTTGATTTTATTCTTTGCTCATATTTCCCTCAATATTAAATGCCCTTTCTACTACTTCTGTTTTTCAAAATATTCCCCTTCCTTCAAAGCACATGTTTAAAATAATCTTTTTCAGGAAGCCTGGGCAATCAAGCCTGTTATTTTTAATCACTGCCAGTAGCTGATCTCTTGCCTGGATGTTCTTTACTTCTTATTCAGGCTTTTTTTTTTTTTTTTTACCTTCCTTTGAAGAGGAATAAGTGTGTGTGTGTGTGTGTGTGTGTGTGTGTGTGTGTGTCTGCGTGCGCGCGCTCGCGTGTGTAGGGGGGGAACATGTGGCTGCTCTATTATTGGAGCCACTGAAAACCCTGAATTGCTGTCTAGTTTAAGTGCTTAGCCCAAGGAAGGGAAGAGGTAAACTACTTGGCAGGCCCAGATGAGGGAAATCGGAGGTAATTATACTGCAAAGATACCATGGTCTGTACTCCTAGATTAAGCTTCTTAATCATACAGATCTGTAGAAAGGTCTTTCTCAGCTGCCATCAAACTGTGAAGCATGATTGAGACAGAGAGATGATGACCAATTTTGCAAAGGCTGTAAACTATAGTATCTGCTGATTTGGACAATCTGGCAAGACTGGGAGGGGATCAGAAGAAATGAGTGTCTTCTTCCTTCCCCTGATGGTTAAGGAAGGTGAAGGGGACATTGAATCTCATGTGCCAAAAGCGTTTATAATTATAAACAAACTCTAAATTCTATTACAGTTCCAAAATATAGTAAACAATAGTTCAACCAGTAAGTCTCTACCACAGCCATTTAAAGTAATATGAAATATTGTTTAATTGACACCATTTCAAACACTCAGATATCGTGTGCTTTATTTGGGTGGAGTTATTAATAACAAAATTGGAGAGAAATGACTCTTATTGCATATAAGCTGACATTTTGTACTAGCGAGAACATATTTTGGGTAGGAAAAAAATAAAAGCTAAAAATAGTAACCTGGAAAAGTCATTTTTTCAGGCAGATTCTGACTGAGAAAGGTCCTAAAACTCTTGTTTTAAGAAGCATTTAATCTTAGATCTGTTTTTTCGGTCATCTTAAGAAAAGGAACAAGATTGCCTTTCGATATTGATATTGGATATTAAATAAGGTCTTTGGTTTCAAAGTAAATAGGAGTTTATTTATTGAGAAGAGGCCTGCTTATAAGGAGGAAGCTGGCTAATTTTGGCTCATTTCCCTGGAATCACAATTTCCTATCTGATGGGAATGTGAGAAGCAGGATTGTTTATACTCCAGAAAAGACAGTGGGAAGAAGAGAGGAAACAACATCAAGGGCCTAACCTTCTGACCCAGCTGACAGCCACAGAATCTAAGATTTTTAGAATTAGGATCATAGGGCATCAGAGGTGCATCTTCCTAAGGCAAATGAAATATGATTTCGAGTTCTGTGAAGGATGCAGGACTCTCAACTGCCTCTTGACTGTGTTCTCTTTTCTTCATCATTTCTCTTCAGGATAAATGCAACAGCTTCTTTGTTGGTCTCTTTACCACTGGACTACCTGGCTTCAGTTCAACCTGCAATCTGATGCTAAATGTTAGAAATAGAATGACAGAGACGTCTATTTTGCTCACCAAGACAGTACCTTGTAATAACAGAAAAATACAAAAATTAAAACACAGTAAATAATTTTATTTCCCAAAAAATTAAATTCAAATAATGACACCTCTTTACTTATAAACTTGTTTTATTTTGCTATTGATAATAGGAAAATGTCAAAATCCCTTAACTTGACCCTTCTCCTCAGAGTTAGTGGCCCTTCCCTGTACTCATGGTATTATGCTAATTTGTTGATATATCACTCTTGCACCTAAACAGTGAGCTCTGTGAAAATAGAAATTGTGTCTAACCTTTATATATTCAAATCCTTAATATATATTTTTTGATACATAGTAAATATTCATTAAAATTTTTCATTTAAAATGCTATTTCGTAAACAAGGTCATGTTTACTCTAATTATTTGATTCAGTTTAATTCAAGGAATATGTAATGAATGACTATTATGTGGCTAAAATTCCCTGATTCATGAGTTTTTTAGACTTAATATTTCTTTCTACCAGTTATCTTAGAGACTGAGGTTGTTTTGGTTTGTTGTCCTTTTAAAAATACTTCAATTCTTTTAATCTTGTTAAATGAGGCTCTTCAGATTATTTTACCTGCTCGCCTCCTTTTTTTTTTTTTGAGCAGTAGAGTTTGAAAATGCTGGGTATTTTTTTGAATTTGTGTCTTTGATTTGATTATGTCATCATCACCTTTGGCCAGTCATAGGAAGAAATAGATACCTATGGCAACAAATTCTTAATTATCTTCTTTTTAACACCTTTTTTTTAGTTAGTGAAAAAAAATGTGTGTCAAGTTATATCAGAGTGACTGTAAGATTTAGTGACATAAATGATAATATATACTATGTATTTAGTGTTTCTAAGTATGGCAGGCACTGTACTGAATCCTTGTTGGATTATTTTATTTAATTTCCACAGAAAACTTATGAGTAGGTACATTTTACAAATAAGAGCATAAAGGATTCAAAAAATTTAATTACTTCCCTAATGCCACACAGTTATTAAGCAGCAGTATCTAAAGGGTTTGAACTGCACTCTCTCTGATTCTTGAGCCCAGAAAGTCCCACTACTTTCAGTGTTCCTTATACTTGAATAATATACAAACTCCAGACAAAAAACAACTGAAGGACACTCTCTCCCCTAAGGATCTCTTGAAAAATCCTAGTTTGAGAAATATGGATTTAAGAAACTAAGGTTTAGTTTATGTAAATGTCCTTCAATATTAATTATTGCTGAAAAAGTTTTAGATTTTTATCAGGGTAAGGCGAATTGTTAAAAGATTTCCATCAACATAAAGACACAAACTAAAACTCCTTCATCTTCACAAATTTGTACTTAAACTCTGGGGTCTTTGGTCAGTGGTAGAAAAAAGGATTTTTCAGGGTTAAGGAAAGGAGATGGCTTTGCACACCTATACCCTCCATTGTCCACTCCTGTAATGGAGGCTGTGATGTGTTCTTCAGCTCCTGCATTCAGCACCAAGACCCTTATATCCCCAGGGACCAGAAATGTTGGTTGCTGAGGATTCACAGTTGATTCCTTCTCTAGGAAATTTCTTCCACTGCGCAAGGCCACATCTCATCCCTGGGGCCAGTATATTTTCTACAACCAGTTGATGGGGGTGGGAAGGGTAAGAGGAGGTGTATGGTGGGAGGGGCGCAAAGGCCCTGCTCTTTATTTCAATTCACCTCAAATCTGAGGGGCTGTTCCAGCTCCAGAAAACTATGTGGGTTGGACTGAGGCCTCTGCTGAAATAGTACTGAAGTTCATCTTTTTCCTCTGCCGTGTCCTGCTTTCCTTACTCCCTTATAAGTGTTGTTATTGAGAATACTCCACAATAAACCACTTCTATGCAAATCTTTGACTCAGGAACCTATTCATGACAACTTCTAAAGCCACCTCAAGTAAACACTTAATCCAAACCAAACAGAATGATTTCTATGTGAATTCAGCTTAAAGATGAGACTCTTAGGGCTGCCTTTAAATCAGACTGTTAAGTTCCTGCATCAGATATTCTGGAAGATAAACACTTGACTCTAACACACTACAGTTGTGGATATTAAGTATCTGCAAGAACCCCCTTATATTTAGAAACCATCTTACGGAAGAAGTCTCTAATTCCTCTCTAAAGCGAAGAATCTATACAACGTAAAGTGAATTCAACCAGTTAAAAAAATATATCATTGTAGCTGTTTGTATGATCTTGTTTTGTTCTCTACTTTGACCAAGTGAATAGAATAATTGACATAAAAACTCTTTGTATTATGTAGATGGTCTAATACTGTAATACAATATTTAAGATAAGGGAATTTAGCTGACATTATGAGGATGATAGAATAGTATATATCCATAGTAAAATGTTCTCTGTGGGTTTGTGTGGAACTGGTAACCAGTCCTTCTATTCCTCAGTAATCTTAAACAGGAATAATTTATATTGAGTTCCAGTAGTTGGAGGTGTGCCTGAGTTGCTGAGGAGTAAGAAAGCAAGAATGCACAGGCAGTCTATGGGATGCCACACACTTACAATTTGTACTTAGTTTCAGAACATGATTTTATAAACATAAGAGAGATTAATGCAAAATTGTCATTCAGTTTATGTAAATGAAATGAAACAGTTCATTTCTAATGAAAAAGTTCAGAACAAATGAAATACTTCAAGACAAAAATTCATTTGAGGTTCAAATAATCTTATTTGAATAATTTTAGGTTGATTAAAACAAACAAACAATTGTCAAAATAATTCTTTTCCTTTGAGTTGTGTAGGTAACCAAAAAGAAAAAAAGTATTTGAGATTCCATTTAAGACTCATATACAGACGCACTTCTAACTTATGAATATAGTTCTAAGATAACAGTTCTAGTGTATAAACAAAAGAAGAAATGCACTGTCACCCAACACCAAAATAATTTTCAGTGTTTCTGTGTTTCTTTTGCTTGTCAATCATAACATATCTTGGTAATTAATAAAAGGCAAAAATAATTGTCCCCATTCATTTTGCAGGGCCATGGCCAAGCTAACATGAGACTCGGAAGCAATGAGGAAGTTAGAAGTAAGGTACATTACATTCTAATCATAAACATTAATATTGAATGGAAGAGGGGAAAACTCTCCTAACTGGTCAAAATGTGACAGTGAAGAAAAAATCCAGATGGGGATTCAGAAGATAATTTCTTTGCATAGTCTTCGCTCATTATGTTTACAGAAGTAAATGTCAAGGTAAGCTTGGCAAGAAACAAAAGAGATGAGTCACATTTCTCCAGTCTCATTCTTGAGATGCTATCTTTTTCCTCTCTGAGCATGCACAAGTCTGACACTGGGTTTCTGCTCCTTTATGGGAAACAGTATGCAAACACTCAAATAAGAGCAGGACGGTCATTTCTCATACATACTTTGTTTTCATTTCTATGACTTAGCAAAACCAAGTTCCCAAATGCAGAAATCCATGTAGCTGCTCTGCAACTGGAGTCCTTGTTTGCACTCTGGATTTTAAAAAGCAATTTGTTTTAAACATGTTCTTGGAAGAGAAAATGTAAGCTTTAAATTAAAAACTCTTTTCTCTGTGTCTTGCTTTCACATCAGACAAAACCAAGTTCATTTAGAGAGTGGGAAGGTGTGAATAAGATTTGTCAGTACCTTGGTCTTCTTGTGTTTTCAGTGTATTTTGTTCTGTTTCTGAGACAGTGTCAATGTAATCAACTATTATGATGTAACCTGACAAGCCAACAGGTATTAATAGCAAGAAACTGTGACAATCTCTTTTAGAATACATTGACTTTTAAGGTTAAAAATCTTGACTCATGATATTAGTAGAAAAGACCATTTTACAGTTTCCTTATAGCTTCATAATGAGGGTGGTATGACTCTTCATCAACTTTGACCTCTTGAATCATTCTCATTCTTTTTGTTTTTCTTTCACTTTCAAATTTCCCTAAAATATTTTATATTTGTCACCTTCATTTTCCCCACCTAGTTATTTATTTTCTTGTGGTCTGAATTCAGCCCTACCACTGTCCTGAAATTTTATTCATATTCACCAGTCACTTTTTAGGAAACATATCTAAAGACTTTTTAAAATTATTTATTTTTTTAACCTTCCTATAACATTTGTCTAGATGATTGACCTCACTGCCTTGAAACTCTTCCTCTGTTCTCTTAACTTCTATGACACTATATAAAACTAATTCTCAAAACTAGTAAATACTCTCAATTTCTCTGTTTTGGTCATAACTTATAACCATAAAGTTATTTTTGATTTATCTCCAATCCTTTCCCACTAAGTCTTTTCTATTTTTCATTTGTAGTATTCTATCTCTTTTTTTTTTCTTTCCAAATCCCACTGTTATCACCCTTGTCCAAGTTCTATGTCATGCTTATTCTTCTTAACTGGTCTCTTTGTATTTAGTTTTTTTCTTATTCCAACTGTTATTAAGTTACTGCCAGATTTTTTCCCCAAACACTTTTTTTTTAACAAGTTACTCTGTCATCCTCTGTGCTTGGAAGTGGCTGGATTCAAGCCAGTTGGGAATGCATCTGTTCTGATGATATGTTTCCCTTAAGTAGACAAATATGTCCAGTGAAGATGCAGAGAAAACACATCAGCAGTTGTCTTGGATATAGGTAGACCAATTTAGTCTGAAGCTTGAACTTAGACTGCACGAGCTAGAGGTCAGGACTCTGTAATCAAAGGCAATTTGAAGGGTTGGAAGTTGAAATTGAGCCAATGTAGCTACGTGTTGAAGAATACTAGGGGCTCTAAACAAGAAAGAACAGGCCAGTCTGAGGGTAGATGAAGGTAGATGTTCTGCAGGTAATTAAAAGAAATAGCCAATCAGTGGACTAGGGTCAGCAAATTTAGATTGTTCTACTACTAGGGACAATGTGGAGATAAGGGCAGAATGGGCAAGCTGAATTTTATGGTTTCTGCTGTGATTTTTCCTTAAGGAGTTAAGTTGCACTAAAAGGGCAAAGGGAGAGTCTAAAGAGAGAGGTTAAGGATTTTCTAGGCTGATGTACTGAAGGGTGAGTCTTCCATGAATTCCTTTACATGTACCTATTGTTTTAACCTGGCGCAGTCCCTGTTTATCATTTCATAATCTTCTCTGCTTTCGTGAACTCTACCTTTCCTTGAAAATCTATGTTTTATCTGCTATCAGTTAGTTCTTGTTTCAAAGCAATAAAAGTAGACACCAGCTGATTTAAACTCTATTTTTCTCTTTTCTCCAAAAAGGATGGGGAGTCAAGAATTTACCAAAAGTACTCACAGAATCCACAGGAGGCCAGAAGATAAGGATCGAGACAGGTGAAACAAAGGAAGCTTTAGAAGGTCAAGAAACAGTACAGGAAGTGAGTGCTTCATGGCAAAAAGAGCCTGGTAAGGACTCTGTCATTGCTGCTGCTGCTGCCATAACCCTGATCTCCAACTATTTTTTATCTTTGTATCCTGCCACCATCCCCACTCCCACCCCATCCACCACCACCAGCATCCGAAGACCTGGCTTAGAGGATCCAGTTGGCCTAGACTAAGTCATATGTCCATTTGTTCCGTTCAGTTTGAGGAAGGGATCTCTGTTTCCATAGAGTGTGGAGAACCAAGAGTATGAATATTGGGGGAGAGTTGAATATTATTAGAAAAAAGAGAGTCAGATGATGGAAAGTCCCCGAGTGATGAATTCCCACTTTCTACCTTCTCCATGAATCATTCTTATGTACCCCAGCTTCTAAAGACCGTTTTTTTTCCCCTCAGCTACCAATTTGATGAGTAGTCCCCAATAGTTAAAGCCTTTTCTATATGTTTTTCCCCCCTCAAGAAGATGGAAAGATATTGAAGGCAGGAACCTTATCTTTCTATCCTAGAACTTAAAAAAGGATTTGCACACAGCATGTATTAAACAATTTTTTTGAAGGATGATATTGATTTCATTTCCAGTGGATGGTGTCATATGAGAGTTTTATGTTTTATTTAGTTTAATGTGGGGTGAACCAGGAGAAGAAAACTGACATTTACTGCACACTTGTGTGTTAGGTACTATGCAAATTATTTTATCTTGGAATAATAATGATAACAATAACAACTGGCATTATTTAGCTTTATTATGTGCTATGCATGAGAAGTGATTCACCTATATTATTTTATTTGTTCCTCGTAATGACAGTGTGACATGGCTTATTATTTTTTGTCATTTTATAGATGATAATATTATTGGTTAGAGAAATCATGTAACTTTCCCAAAGTTTCACAGCAGTTAAGTATAGAGTTGGAACTTGAAACTATTTCATTCTGATTCCAAAGACCTTTTAATATATTGCATTGCTTAAATAGCAAGAATAAAGTTTGTAAGAACATACAATTTTAATATATATTTCATTTTCTTCATCATTAACTACTCCAGTTTCACAATATCACCTGGGAACTTGTTTGAAATGTAAAATCTCAGCCCCTACCATAGACCCGCTGAATCAGAAACTCTGGAGGTGGGACCCACAAATCTCTTTTAGCAAAAGAGAGTCTCATAATTCTGATATACATTAAGCTTTGAGAACAGCTAACCTATGTTCTCTCTTACTGTCTATATCTTTATGTGGCTCTGCACCTGTATAAGTCATGTTGAACCCCTACAGTCTGCTGCTTGTATTCTATTATATACCATTATTTGTATTTTCTCTTATATTTTCTATTTTCTCTTTTTAATTTATTAATCTGGTGTATTCTTGTAGGCTGCTTTTGCTGAACGAGGTCTCTCACAAATAAAAAAATACAAAAAATATATGGAGCATTTCTATGTTAATGCAAGTTACCACATATAAAAATAGGCTTCATATATACTTTCCCTGTGTTTTGGACATATTTTATCTACTGGGAAGGAAAAAGAATGAAAAACAAAACTTAGTTCACACAGGCAAAATTAATCTCTGCCATTTCTTACCCTTCACCAGAGCAGATAAATGTTTTAAGTCAGTGATTTTAATTGCCTTCTTTTCTAGTTTTTGCTGGAGTATAAATAAGGATGTCATAATACCATTTATGATTCTACACCTCTCAGACTTGCCTTGGATTCATTGAAAATCCACCTAGATGCTCAAGATTTGACTATGTACAAGTTAAATGTTCATTATCTCTGCTCTAAAACTTAAAAATTATCTACTGATCATTTCAGCCATCATGCTTCCAGGACGAGGTATGTATTCCAGAAGAATGAAGACTCCCTGCTCTGCCTCCTTACCTGCATATCAGGCCGATTGAACACTATGGAGGTGGTTTTGAAGATAATGTTAGGATTTATGAATGTCTTTTCTCATTTTCAGCAGGGAAATGAGTCAGAAAGGATGAGATGAATAGTTAATTTCCTTCTCTTTATGCATCTCTCCTGTTAGATTTATAATAAAAGTGCATTTTACTTGACTCTTTTATTAGCTCATTTATTCTGATCTGTGAGTTTAAAATACAAATAAAGTGACTAAATTTGTTTAAATTGCCAAGATTTGGTTTTACTTGCTTCTATTACTTCTGTCTTTAAGGAAAACAACCTTAAGGTTAATCACTAGGATCTTGCTTCTGTATTAAAAATTTGCTTGATGAAAAATGTTTTTTTATTTTTTCTTTCTTCTTTCATCTCAACCTTTTACTCTTTCTCCCCCTCCTCTTTGATTCTCTCATTTCTTCCTTCTCTTCCTCCTCCTTTCTATCCTGCCTCTCTGTCCACTCTCCCCACAACTCCTCTACATTTTGATTATAAAAAAGACAAGAAAGGCCAACAGACATTTGTTAATATCTGGGCACTTACTATGTCCCAAGAACTGTACTAAGTCCTTTGGATATTTTTTCTTAATCTATTTTCTTCTTGATAATCTTTCTCCTATTTCCACTGATACAAGCATCATCTTTATAATAAGGTTTCACCCCTCCTTCTCCATAATTTGTTATCTAGTTCTATTGGTTTAATTTCATAAACATCTCTTAAATCTATCCTTAGTACCTCTATGATCACTGACCTACTCATCTTCCAGCCTATCTAAACGACCTCTTAACTGGTTTCCCTGACCCATTTTTTTCTAGCCTCTAGTGCACATATATTTTTATCACTTTCAAAATAATCTTTCCAATATTCAAATCTAAACAATGATTTATTTATTCAATGAACATTTTTTGAGTGTTTACGATTTTTCAGAAAATTTGTGCTGTGAATACTTGTATGAATTTGACAAGATTTAAAGACTCATATGTTTCCTATTCAGCAGAAGAGACAGATGTATAATTGGATAATAATTACAGAATCTAATATGTAAATGATATATATGTACACAAATGCACAATATTAAGGAAGGACTAAAGACAAGTATAAGAGTCAGTGTAGGAGCTGGAAAAATTCAGAAAATACCTGCTGGGCAGAATAACTCCTAAAATGAATCTTGAAAGATGAGTAGAAGATAATTTAAGGAGAAAGATGAAAGTTGGACTGGGTACAGGTGTTAGAGGAAATGGACATTTTGAGCAAATGGATAATCTTAAATAGAGGTGGCAAAGAGATGAATACCTCGATGTTTCCTGAACTAAATACATTGTTTATTACTCTCTTAAGCTTTTAAGTTTAGGGATAATTTATTATGCAACAATAGATAGCTAATGCAGCAATTGAAGGCCTATTTATAGAGATAGTACATAGAATCTGAATTTGATAGTACAGAGTATAAACTTAAGAAACCTATAGGAATTAAAATCTTTAGCTTATGGTGATTGGATGGCCATGAGGATGAAGGAGAAGAGAGAATCAAGGATGATTTTCCAGATGAGTTCCAACTTGGGCATGACATAGATATTATTCTTCCTGCTTAAAAACCATTAATAATTCTTCATTACTTCCAGAATAAAAATCAAATATCAACAGAGACTGCTCTGACCTCTACAAGCTGGCTCTCTTAGCTTATCACCTTGGTCGCCAGTGACTTCACCCTCCAAGCTATTGATCTTCAAACATACTCTCTCATGTTTTTTTTTCACTTTACTTATGACAATTCCTCTTCTAAGAATGTCTTTGCTCTTCAACCCAACCTCAATCACACAAATATACCCAAATCACACAAAACACTTTTCTAAAATTTTATGTCCTTTCCACCTCTACCCCCTTTCCCAGTCAAAGTTAATATTCTTTCTTCTGTATTACTGCAGCATTTTCTACTTATCTGTACTGTCACATTGCATTGTAATTGTTTATTTACATGTCTGCCTTTTCTTCTAGACTATGTACTCAAAAAAGTTCTATTATCTTACTTATTTTTGAGTAACTACCTAGGCTAGCACCTGACATATAGGAAGCATTTAATACATGTTTATTAAGTATGTGAATAAAAGGATGTTTTCTAAATCATTGAAATATCATTATATTTCTCCTGAATATTTAAATTCTTTACTTAGAGATGCTTACACATGAGTTTATTTGAAAATTAATGTAGCTTCATGGAATCTGTGATCACCTGTACCTGGGCTTTCCATAGTCTTATTAATCAATCGATTTAACTGTTTTATTATTTTTTCTATATTTTCTGTTATTCAACATAAAATATTTTGCATTTCTGTCATTTCTTCACATCCCACTAATCCAAGGAATATGAGAAACAGATGGGACAGCACTAGATCCAGCTTACAGTTTGGATTTTAGTCCAGTTAAGCCCAGACTAGATCAGCCAATCCCTAACAAGGCACAGATGTGTTATCAAGAAAAAATATTGTTTTTTAGAGCCACTGAATTTCAACATTTTGTTTGTGTGTGTGTGTGTGTGTGTTATTAAGTAGCATAATGACAACAACAGGTTTCCATTATTTTTCTTTTCCATCCATTTTCAATGCAACTGTTTTATTTATTTCATTATTCACCTGGATTGTTACTACAGACCACTGAGAATCTGTAGTTTCTACCAACCTTTAGTTTCTTTTCCTTTCAACTCATTAAATGTACTACACCAGATTAATTTTCCTGCTCTAAAAAGTTCAACAATTTCATATTATATTCCAAATAAAGTTCAGATAAGTAATCTTATCTCCATTTATTGACATTTTATCTATACTTTAGTGTTCATCTCAAATGCGATTTTCTTTTCAGACCTGCTATTATCCTCCCAACTGAAGAGCTCTCCTTTTCCTATGGACTTTAACCTCTTTCCAATTCCCTCACTCTCAGCCCCTGGTAACCACCACTTTACTTTTTTTATCTATGAGTCTGGCTCTTTTAGATTCCACATATAAGTGATGTCATACAATATTTGTCTGTCTCTGTCTGGCTAATCTTACAAAGCATAATACCCTCAAGGTCGACCCATCCATGTTGCAAATGACAGAATTCTCTCTTTCTCTTGGCTAAATAATGCTCCATTATATATATAGACTACATCTACTTTATCCATTCATCTCCTGATATCACTATCTTCTAAAAATTGATCTTCAGGGTTTACACAATAAAAATATTCTCTTTATTTTTTGACTTTTCTGTTTAGAACTTATTGGTCATCTTGAATCTATGGATTGATATATTTTATTAGTTTAAAAAAATTATTAGTTATCATCTCTTCAAATATTGCTTCTGTCTCCTTCCTTATTTTTGGAAATCTAATTATATATGTTAGACTTCACAGTATCCTCTGGCACTGTCACCACATGTTTCGATTTTTGCTTTCTAGATAATTTTTTCCATCTTTTTCCAGTTTGCTATTTCTCTTTTAGCCAGATACAATTTGTTTTTAAATCCTTTCATGATTTCCTGATTTTGGTAATTATACTTTTAGCTCTTTTCAAATTTCCTGTGATTTCCTTTACAGCTTTCAGTTATCTTTTTCCATGAATAAAGTAAACATGGTTGTTTTAAAATCTAATCTTGAAAATTACAATATCCAGAGCCCCTGTGGATCTCCTCTTTTGTCTGCTATTTCTGCTATATCTTCTTAATGGGTCTTGTTACCTTTTGTGTCAGATATTACATTTAGAAAATGATTGCAAAAATACTTTGAGATCTATCTATATATATTTATTATACTCCTCAATAAAGAACTCTGATGGTTTTTACCAAGTTCCTGGGGCAACACTAGCCATCTATTGTCACTTTAATTCAGTATCAGCTTTGAGATTTTATGGACAACTCAGGTGATTTGAAGCATAAATGATTTTTATGCTTTTCAGAAGATAAGTTTTTATATTTAGATAAGCACTAACTTTTTAGCAAAATAATTATTCTGGATTATCTTTTTTCCTTTTTTTTTCTATTCTCATGCTCGGGCAACCTTGTAGAGACTCATGGCTTTAAACATTCTGTATATATTGATGAGGCTTGAATTTGGTTCTTTAATTTGGACTTCTCCTTTGTATTCTAATTTTGTATATCCAGTTCTATCCTATATCTCAATTTGGATGTTTAACAACATTTTAAAATTAAACCTGCCTGAAAATAAATTTCATTCACACCTCCCTCCCGCCCCCCTGCCCCGCCCAAGCAGCTCTTAATGAAGTGTTTCCCATCTCTGTTGATGGCAATTCTATCCTGGACACTCAACTAAAAGTGTTAACACCATTCCTGACATTTTCTTTTGCATTCTACATCAATTACTTTTTGGTAAATTCTTTTAGCTTTATACTAAAAATATGTTGAGAATCTAATCACCATCATCATAATTACTCTGGTTTCAGCCATCCTCCTCTTCATCTGGATTAGCATAATAGCTTTATACCAGGTTTTTCTGTCAGGTAACCTATCAAGTTACCACCTTTGTTCTCATACGATTTATTTTTCACATAGAGTATAATAATATACTTTTGACTTTGTAGGTCCCAGGCCTGGCTGGCCCCAGGTTGTGAACCAGGCTTGCGGCTAGGAATAGGACCTGGATTTAGAATGTTACATTAGTTTAGTAGGGCACCTGTGCCTAAAATATGTAAACATAATTCAGCTTATTATATCTCACATGTGTGGCTGAATATCACTATTGCACTCTGGTGTATGTGGAGCTATGTGGTCCTCTGGGGAGCAGAAGGGAACAGAAGGGGAGCACAAGAAGTGTGTGCAGTACTGTGCTCCCTGCAATAGAACTGCACTTCCTGCAACAGAAGCACGCTTCCCACAATAAAGTTGGTGTCTGCTGTTTTATTCTCATGTTGCCTCTTGTGCATTCTTCCAATGGGGCATCTAACCACTGAAATCCTCCCTTCTCAATCAGCTGGGCGCAGTCAGACCTCATGAAGTGTACCTCCTGATACTACTCTGTTCCTAATTCTCTCTGCTTCTTCCATCCTAACTTCTGTATTGGTTTTCAAACATTTCAGAATGCCTCAGTCTTTTAGACTTATTCTTCCCTCTCCCTGGAATGTATTTTGTTAAGATGGTCACAGACAAACAAGGCTATGGGTCTTTTTTCAAATATTCCCTGCCAGGGAGGCCTTGTCTTACCTCCCTGTTTGAAATTGCTGTCTTTATTGTACTCTAACTCTTTCAGATAACTCATCTTTTCCTGAAACTTTTTTTCTGTCTTATTTTTTAAATAGCATTTATCAGCATCTGACATACTAAGTATTTTGTTCATTTATGTATATTTCTTATTTTTTGTTCTCTCCTCTCATTCTACTAGAATGTAAGCTTCATGAGGCTAGGGATTTTGATCTGTTTTCTTTAATATTGTACTCCTAATAGCAGGAATATTGTTTAGCACGTAATGATATTAAATAAGTATTAGTTGACTGGATTAAGTCTTCTGCTTAGGAAGAAAGTGCATAATTTGGTAGTTTTAGAATGAGATCTTATTAATACAAAAGGCTATTTTTGTTTGTTTGTTTGGGGTTAAAAGACAGAATTGTTTAAATATAATTGACAGGTAATATTTAATCTCTCAAATTTATTCTATTAAGTAAACTATAGTCAGCTATCTAAAAGGTCTGTGTGGTATTTGTAATGAAATGCCAGTGGTTACTATAATTTTATGTTATAAAGGAATAAATTGCTAGGCAGCAAAGAAAAAGTGTCACTGAATTGATATTTTACTGAAAGTTCAGTTATCATCTATCTAGTTCTATATGTTTCTGGCACAATCAATTTGAATACTTATTTTTGTGTTTATACAGTGAAAGACATTGATGTAGTCTTTAAAATGGATGACTTTAACCTTTTTAGACAGTACTTTGATGAGCTTGTGAGAAATGGAATTGACCAAAATCTCTTGCCAAATTAGGTATTTGACCTAGGACACATTGGGGCACTGATTTGGATGTTTTAACATTATTCTCCTCTCTGCTCAGAGCTTAAAAACCCTAATTAATGCTGGCCAAGTTCTGAGAATTTATTTTTAATCCTGATTTTACAGATGAAGAAGCAAACGGAGAAGAAGTTAAACAGCTTATTTAAAGCCACAATCGCAAATTAATAGCAAGCTGAGGCTCTGTACCAGACACTCTTTTCTCATGTTTTTATGTTTATTAATGTCACAATCTGTTGCCAGGTTAATTACTGGAATCTAAGCCTAAGGAACATAATTTATCTACTGGGGGTACTACTGTGATGACTGTAGGCTATCCCATTAAAATTTAGTGTCTGGAATGAGACCTGCTTCACGTTGATTAAATATGGATCTCTGATCTGTGTTTCTGTTCTTTGGGAAGATTATATTGTTTTGTTGTCTTCCACCTTTTAAATAGAGGGGCTAAAATAATAGGCTCAATGAAAAAGAGTTCCACAAGTTCTGATGTTAGTACAATGGTGTATTATGGTGTATAAATCAATTTAAAGTTGAAATTTTTTTTCTAAAAAAGGGTAGAATTAAGTTAGATATCACTTTTTTAGACAACTGTATAGTTCATTATACAGACATGGAGTAGCTTATTGTGAATCAAAATATAAGGTATAGGGGATTCTTACTGAGTCTTGCGTTTGGGCAAGAGCTCATTTATGTTGAAAGAAGAGCTAAGAAGTATAATCATGCTTGATTAAAATTGCCAATTGGTCGATAAGATTATTTCTTATTCTTTCATATAAGTTTTCTCATTTGTAAAATAGTGACCACCACAGAATCTCTCTAATAAAGTTATTATAAAAATTAAATAAAATAATCTAGGTTGAGTGCTTGGCACAGTGTTTGGCACATGTCAAGCACTGCATAATTGTTAGTGTTATTCTTCTTTTCTTCCTCTTCCTTATTATTATCATTATTAAATGATAATAATTATTAAATGAAGATGAGAATATATGTTCTCCAGATGAACATGGGGATAGTGAGGGATTTTTTTCATCTCCTGTATTTCAAAGACTAGCAATGAGAGCCTTTGCTACTAGATGTAAGAATATCAACTACTTTAGTACTCAAATGATTCCAACATGGAAAGGCAGCAGCAAAATTAGCATTTTTCAATCAGCAAAAGCAAATGTCAAGAAAATATAAAGACTTTTTTTAGATTAAAAAATGGCAAGAGTATAATAGCAGACGGTAGTCGAATGGTGAATTGATGGTTCTCAGAGAAGTTAGATGATGGTAGAAATGTGAAATTAATATTGATTATTGGCATAATCAATTTTTGAGTGAGTGAATAAATGAATTTGTAAATGGATGGTTGGTTCATAGTCTGATTGCAAGTTTCTAAGTGTGTCCAGTGTAGCAGATATGTAGATTGTCTTACTCTCTTTTTAAACTTCCTTTTCGTATGTCTTTTTGTACCATTTGGACTGTAAAGATAAGAAACACATCTCCCAGACTCTCTTATAAGTGAGAACGCCAGATGTAATTTAGGTTTGGTCAGTCAGGTAAACTCAAATGAGACTTCAATTTGAACATAAATTATGCAGTCAATGGAAGAAGGGCAAGAAGTATTCATTTTGCTGGTTCAGATTGCTGTAGAGGTAGATGGCACCGAGACTGGTGTTGAAAGTGACAGCTCCTTGATTGTGGCAGGTGAAGCTGTCTTGGAAGCCCATTTCTGCAGTGGGAACTTGGGAGTTGTTCCCAGAAACTCTGCCCAGAATTTATTTATTTAGTTCTCTCATTTACTTTGTAACCCTTTTAATACTTGGGAATTATTGCAACCCTTTTCTATTAAAGAAACCTTTACTACTCAATTAAGCCTTTAACTACCACACTAGTTCCTCCTACTTCCATGCCACAACTTCATCCTTCTAATCTTTTCTCTTGCCATGGTCAAATTATACTTCTCTTCTTAAATATTCCCTGATCTCTCCAACTAATGTGCTTTAGGTGATCCACTGGAGGGTTTTGTGTTTCTATTATGGTTTTTCTCATTATTCTGCTTTGGTTTTGAGTTAATCTTCTTACTGTTCAATTGCAGGTTCTTTGATGGAGTATAAAATTAAAATAGACTTAAAGGCTTTTTTGAATTTCCACAGCACTTTTCACAGAGCCATAGGTATAGTAGGCATAGGTACTTAATGAATTTTAAAAGAGTTTAAACATATACCACTTTGAGAAGGTTGCCTTTTGAAACACTATGCCTAGGGACAGTGTGCCTACAGTTTATAATGTTCACGCTGATGGTCAGTCAATCCTCAACTTAGACCTCTCTCCTGAGTTTCAGACCCATCCTTCCAACCATTTCTAGGATGTTTTTGTCTGATGTTTCACTCACATTTTAAGCCAAACATTTCCCAAGCAGAGTTCATTACTTCTACCCTCAAACCAGCCTTTCCTTCCCTGTACCTTATGCTAACGAATGACAGGCATCATCTTACCATCATTCCGGCCAGGTCCCTGAGCAATAATGGAATGAGAGAATCAGTAACCAAGTCACATTCACAAAAGTTCCATCTACCTCTTTTTTTCATTCTCCCTACTATTGATCTTTTCGGCCTGCATCATTTCTTATGTGGACCACAGCACTAATCTCCTTCATATCACCATAGACTAGTCTTTGTGTAGCAACTCTATCACATTTTTGAGTTTGTTCTTCAGCTTTATCAACTTTCATTTTTTTAACTCTAGGATTGATGTAGCTGTATATCATGTCTAGAGGTAAATTACTGGCTTGTATGGATCATTTTGAGTGACTGTAACAGAAGTTTAGTTTGAGGCAATTTGATCTTGATGCCTGCTTTGTTGATAATTTGTGATCAGTTTTGTCAGAAGATGAATATTCAAGCAGTCTTACCATTATTAATTAAACAAATAACCACATTAAATGTTAATTATATTGTTGTTATTTTATAAGGAAATAGAGCACAATGTTGAAAAGCAAGGACTCTGAAGTCCTACTAACTGGGTTGAGATCACCCAGGCTCTGCCATTAAAACTGATGAACTTGGGCAAGTTCCTTAATCTCTCTGTGCTTTAGTTTCATTATTTGTAATATGTGGATTGTAATAATATTTACTTCTAAATGTTGTTGGGTAGATTAAATAACTCAGTATATGTAAAGTGCTTCAAATTATGCCTATTCACAGTAAATATATGGTGTCAGTTATTTTTTTTACTATTTATTAAATGTGAATTTGGGCTTTTAAAGAATGTAAATGATGTGAAATTCCAACTAATTAGGAGAGAAGAACTGATATCTCTGGAAATATATATGGACTTTAGTGATTTTAGTAATTGAATAATTTTTTTACATTTATGAAATAAATATACATAAAATAACTTCTTAAAGTTCACCTAATTTACTAAAATTAACTTCAGAAAAATAGTATACAAAATTGCATTGCTCTGTTAATTGGTAATAAAAAAGTAGCTTGTTCCACATGAGTCATTAAGAACTGGTGATATTTCTATCACTGTTATGAATGTTTATTGGAACTTGATGATCTTTTTATTCTTGTACTATCTTTTAAAAGGAAGGAGTAGGTAATTATACTCTGTCACATTTCATGAAATCTTAAATTGTATAAAGAAGAGTGGTGATTTCAAGAAAAAAAAAGGCAAGATATTTTTTATTAGCTATAAAAAAAGTACACTGTGGAATGATGTTTCTTTTTCTTGTCTTTTAGCCTAATTTGTCTTTTAGACTAACTTAAGATCTATAATATCTTATCCTTTCTTCACTAATGAAAAGGTGAATATTAGTGACTATTTCATTTTATTTTATTACTTTTAAGTATACAGTATGTTGGTTAAACATTTACATAGTTTATAAAACAATCCCTCTAAATGCTCTTTCTCTCCTCTGGCTCTCCACCTAGCCATTACATTAATGCTAACTGCTTTCCTGATTCCATGCTCCTCATCCCTTTGACCATCTATCAACTTCTAATTTGTACTTCTTTAACCCTTCACTCCATTCTCTCAGCCCCTCAATCCCTCTTCCTTCTGTCCATCACCAGATTGTCCTCTATATTTGTGAGTCTGTTTTTGACTAGTTTGTTCCTTTTGTTTCTTAGATTCCTCATATAAGTGAAGTCATATGCTATCTTTGTCTGGCTTATTTCACTCAGCATAATTCCTTTGTATATATGAACCATAACTTCTTCATCTGATTGTCTGTTGATGGACATTTAGATTGTTTCCATATCTTGGCTATTGTAAATTGTGCTGCCATAAACATAGGGGTACATAGATTTTTACGAATTATTGTTTTGGTTTTCTTTGGATAAATACCCAGAAGTGCAATTGCTGTGTCAAAAGGTATGTCCATTTTTAATTTTTTGAGAAACCTCCAGACTGTTTTCTGTAGCAGCTGAACCAATTTGCATTCTTACCAACTGTGTATGAGAGTTCCCTTTTCTCTGCATCCTCACCAACACATGTTATTCTTTGATTTATTGATGACAGCATTCTGACAAGTGTCAGGTGATATCTCATTATGGTTTTAATTTGTATTTCTCTGATGATTAGTGATCTTGAGTATCTTTTCTACTGACCATCTGTATTTCACCTTTGGAGAATAGGCAGGAGATCTGTTCAGATCTTCTGCCTATTTTTAATTGGCTTGATTTTTGTTGTTGTTGTTGTTGAGTTGTATGAAGTCTTTAGATATTTTGGATATTAACCTCTTATCAGATGTATTATAAGCAAATATCTTCTCTCATTTAGTCGATTGCCTTTTTGTTTTGTTGATAGTTTACTATGCTGTACAAAACCTTTTTAGTTTGATGTAATCTCATTTGTTTATTTTATCTTTTGTTTCCCTTGTCCAAGAAGATATATCTGAAAAGAAATTACTGTTAGCAATATCAGAGAGTTTACTGCCTATGTTTTCTTCTAGAAGTGTTATGCTTTCAAGTCTTACATTTAAGTCTTTAATCCATGACTCATTTTTAATCATCGAGACGTATCATCAAAAGATGACCATGTTCAGGTATAATAATTTGGCAATGATGCACTTATTTATTGGTACTTGGTGTCCATGGGAGAACACTGCCTCCAGGGAACTTGTGTATTCTGAGCACTTACTGCTCAGCACTCACACTGCTCAACCCCAGTAAAAGTTCAATGCATATTCATTGAGTAAATAAAGAGTTGTTCTCTAATAACAAAAAGACTTGTTTCATCAGGCGTTGCTATGCCATGGATCAAATCTCCCTAAAGGGTCTTAATCTCCTTTTGCTTTCCTTCTCAATACTACTCCTGAGATTTCTGAGACTCAAATAAAGAATTAGCCACTATTTAAGATTTTTTGTCAACAAAGGGACATAAAGTCAAAAATTTCATGTCACTTGTATTCTACATATAGTCTTTAAAGTTAATGGCTGATATATATATATATATATATATATATATATTTATTATATTTATTATATATGTATATATGTATATATATTTCTATGTATGTTTGTAGTAGAAAAAATTATATTTTAAAGTCAGCAGAGGAATTATCTTTGGGTGAGGATAGACTACATTTAAGTACCCTAATAGCTACTCTGAGAATGAAATGGAAACTACCCCCATACTTCTTCCCTGCCTTCTCCTCCCTCAAACTCATGTGGACTTGGCCAAGATAGGATAGACAAACCAGGAGGGAGCAGTATTGCTTGCTTAATATAGTGAATGGGAGAACTTTGAAGTTTCTGACAAAAGACTGAGGGAGGGCGAGAGAGAGAGACTCCTGAATGAGAGGAAGATACAAGAAAACTTAGACCAGTACTACTCAATAAAAACACAGTGTGAGTCATATATATAATTTAAAATTTTCTAGAGCTATGTTAAAAAAGAAACAGGTGAAATTAATGTTAGTAATATATTTTACATTGACACATGTCCCAATTCAGACTAGCCAAATTTCAAGAGCTCAGTGACCCCAGGAGGCTAGTGGTTATTGTATTAAGCCTCACAGATATAGTGAAAGGAACCCCAGAATCATGGCAGGAATCTGGAATCCTGCAAAGAGACAGGCAGTTAAAGTTCTGAGTGGTGAGAATAAATGAGGGTTCTTAAAATAAAAGTTTTAATTCATATACTGTATTTTGCCAAGATATAACCTCCTCTCCATTATCCCTATATCTTCAATAAAATTCTGTTATTGACTGTAAGATAGTTTTAGTGAAACTTCTTTGTATCTATATTGGCAGGAAGCACACTATTCCTTAAGCGTTCACCCAAGACAGTAACGTAACGTCTCTCCCTCATTCCTAGCAGTCTAATAAAGCCAAGTCTCATCCACTTGGCAATCTTAACACCTTCTGTACCTGTCTCCTCCTCTCTATCTCCATTTTGCTTTCGTTTCATTGGACACTCAAAGGAAGAGAGACTGTATTTTGCAGTTGGGTCACGTAAGGAAGTAAAATAAAACAGCCATCAAAAGCCAGTTATGAGTGAGATGGGACTCCAGCAGAAAGGACAAATCAGAGAAGTCTTGAAAATATGGGGGATGGTGACAGAGCAAGAGGTTTCCCACTCTACGTTCGATGTGAGCTTGACTAATTTTTATTCGAGTATTAAAATTAATATTGGAGAACTTGGGACCACTCAAGCAATTGATGATTCTCATGGGGAGGCACAAGTATAGGAAGTGGAAAAGACTGTCTGGGATGAATTAAGCTAACAATATTTCACCTTGAGAAAATAATCTGAGGACAAAGGCTGACCTGACCAAGTTGAGTATAAACCTGACTTGAATTGGCATAAGGCTATTTATAGACTTTGTTTTACATATATGAACATTAACACATTTTTCAGCAAAGTATTAATGTATTTGATGAGGAGGTGCTATCCCAGACTCCACTATAGGGTGTTACATAATATAAGGAATATACACTCTATTTACTTTCTGAATTCAAAATATTTGAACTGCAAATTTCATTTGGCTCCATGTATGCTAGGAAGAGAGTGTGGACCCGAATTTAGATTGGAGGTAGGTAGGGATGGGGTAAGGATAAATGGGAAAAGCTTTTACAACACACCTTAAATCACAGCCTACAGGTCAGTGCTTGATTTTTCTGTGTTTAAAGTGACCTTTGCTGATAAACAAACCCCTTTTCTTCCATTAATTGCATGAGTATTTTTTCTCTCCTTCCCTTACTTATCTTTATCTCTTCCACTCTTTACTGTTGGTTCCCTACCACTTGGGGTCCTGTAGTGTTGTTTAGAATTTACCACATAAAATTCTAACATTGTAGAGCAGGTGGGAGAAACTCTCAAGTCTCAAGGTAAGCATTCTTTTAATCAGACATTTACCTCAGAATTTTGTTTTGTTTTGTTTTGTTTTGAACAGAAGAGATTTATTTGACTTAGGTGATCATGTTTAATTGAGTGTGTTGCTTGCTCTTGAGGATGTGAAGAAGGCAGAACATGGACAGTAAATATGTACTCTAAGTTACACATCAGTCACTATTTTATTTATAGCATAATGATTCTGATCTTATTGGAAGGGTAAGCTGCTCATGTAGTATGCTATTCAGGTGTACTATGTCTATCTAGAGATTCTTTCATTGAAAATAATTAATGATACTGTTGATGAAGTTAATTTACACTCAGAATAACTTAAATGGCCAGAGAGAAGTGTATATTTCTTCTGTGTATTCAGAGGCATTTCACAATGCTTTTGTATCTCTCAATATAATGTCTGATGTAAGCAAACAAACAAACAAAAATGTCAATAACTATAGAAAGGAGTTTGCTCTCTCTCAAATAGAAAGTCCTACATGACCCAAGGTCATTGTTTCCCTTAAGTATCTCCAGGGTCATTTTTTTTCTGTTTATTTTACTGAGCCAAACTTCTTTCAAGAATTATATTTCTCCTCTATGTGATATTCATTTTGAAAATGCTTCTCTTTCTATGCAGCTATGACAGAATAATGTGTTCCTGGCTGAACAGAATGCAGAGTAATTTCTAATGCAATAAAAATGAAAAAATGAAGCTGTTCAAAAGAAACTTCTAAACTGTTCTGTAAAGGAAACTCCAGAGAGATACCCCAGAAAGCTGGGAGATCAAAGGGTAACAACATTCAGCACTCATCCATTTGCAATTATCTTTCATCTGGGCATGAGTGATGTGCCAGTCATTGGCTTCTTGCTGTTTCTAAGACAACAAATACTAAAATTACTGGAGAAAAGACCTGCAGCCTGGTAGTAGACAAAAGAAAACTCCAAAGTAAGTATTAAGTTCATAGGCACCCATTGTGATTGGTTTTTGGTCAGGAGCCATATAGAGCAGTTATTATTCACCTTGATTGATCACCAGTGAAGAGTGAGGACACTTTCTGCCAGAAATATGCGTGCACACACAACATTTTATGTTAAGGAAGAATGTGGGTTCTCTGAGGTCCCTGACTGTACTCGAGGATAAGTCTAGAAAGAGAAATGTATAGAAAGCAAGTATAAATAGATGCTCTTTATTTTTTTACTTTTAAAAACTGTTTCTGGAAAATTATGCTTTGTTTTGTACCTGTATGTTTTAAAAGTTACAAAGAAAAAAATGACAAAACAATGTTCACTTATTTAATTCTGGAATTGTACATGGCTAAAATAATAGGTGATAGGAATCACAACAAGATTTATTATAAAATTCTGGTGAGACAGGGTAGGCAAAAAAAAAAAAAAACACAAAAAACAAAAAACCGAAAAACCAAAACCTACTTGAGATTTCTCTAAGGTTCTAAAATGCCAGTTTATCTGGAGACATTAAAAAAAAAATTCTATCCCCCACCCACCAAAAAATCTGTGGAAATAGTATCATCTTATTTGAACTTGAATTAGTTTTTTGCCAGAGCATGAACTTGTACCTTTAGATATTCACTATATCCTTTAAATGGACTTTTTGTGGATAACAAATGTTCCAGAGTGGAGGGAATAATGGGAGCCAGAGGTGGTAAACTAATTAACTAGTCACAAATATCACTGTGAATGGCTCTTCAACTTAAAAGACATCTAAAAATTATTGTTAACCTAAAGAGCATCTTAATTTCCATGTCTATAGAATCCAACAATAACTAAACATCAACTTTCTAGTGCCTTGCAATGAGCTTTATAGGCATTTTTACAGATATTATCATGTATATCTCTTTACAACCATATATAGTAGTTATTACCATTCTTATTTTTTAAATGAGGAAATTAAGGTGAGAGAGGTCAAATAACTTGCCCCCACAAATCCCAGTTGTGATAGATTTGGGGCTTCCATCAAAATTTCTATTTTTTCTTTTTTTTACTCAATTAAAAACAATGTAGTTCATATCGGAGTCACCTGGCACTTCAGAATCTTGATCTGGTTGTCACTATCAGTGAGAATTTGTAAAACTAAACTAGCTTCTTTTAGGGTGGGAGGGACTGGGTTCATCTGAGCTCCTTGTAAAAGAGGAGCACTGACAGTTGGAATGTGATAAAAGGTAGTGGTGGCTCTTGGGGATTGGGAGCTTGGTAGCAAAAAAAAAAAGAAAAAGAAAATAGATTTCCTTACTTCTTAATCCAATCCAACATAGAATAGTTTGGTACTGAAGTGAAAGAAGTCTTTAGGAATGAGAAAAAAAGAAAAACAAAACAAAATACAACAACAAAACAAAACAAAAAACCAGAGGCCCACTCAACTTTGTGCTTCATTCTTTGCTAAGAAGATGCTAAAAATTTTGATCCCCAAATTCCAACTTGAAGCTGAAAGGTCAGAGGTACTAGAACAAATAGTGATTAAGGCACAGTATGTTCTAAACCTAATGACAAAGTAGATGCAAAAAATGGCTGGAACTGGAGGGCACTCATCCAAAAGACCTGAAAGAACCCAAGAGAAAAATAGCCTGTGGGTCTAAGGCAATTTATTGTCACAGAAGACCTTAGAATTTGAGGATAGGTAACAAATCCAATCCCCTGTTACAAAACTCAATATTTTTCATCAATTCATTTTCATTTTTATTAAAGAAAATAACTCACAAATGTAATTGAGTATCTAGTGTAAGACATTATGAGACTATGTTTTTGACTTCTCAAAATATTTTTACTAGATTTCCAGAAAACTCGACCAATATCCGGAGTCTCCACAGGAATCCTTAGAGGCCTAGCAGTCCGCCTATTCAGGACTTTCCTATATTATAAGTTAACAACACTAGTTTAAGAAAATAAAGTCATAGACTAATACCCAAAACTCACAAAATAGTTGACAAAAAATATAACTTAAAAAAATTAATCTATACTTGAAAGCAAAAAAGCAGAAACATGCCCCAGATTCCTAGCACAACTGAGCCTACAACAAAAGGCTCTCGACAGGCTGAGATGGAGCTGCCAGAGGGCAGGCAAAGAAGTAATTTCTCATGCTACACTCCAAATTAGTCTAGTTTCTTCTTCCAGGTAGTTTAAGAGATGATGTTTTATTGACTTATTCTAAATAAGAATGATAGTTTTTAAATGAAGATTATAGGAAAGTATATGTTTATTTCTTTTTTTCCCTGCTAGACCAGAAATAGTTCCCTGGAATTTCTATAGAAGGATAGAATAGCTTTGAATTAAAAATGTTAAGTACATAGATTTAAGTTCTTTCATTTTATAGTCAACCTGAAAAACTACCAGAATTAGAAAAAAATTTTGATAAAAATGTTTTAACAATAGGGACATTCCCTAAAAGAAAAGCAATATGTAGATGAAAAGTCATTTTTTTTCTGATAGTTTTTAAATTGCAACAATTAAGGTAATATATTTTCACAAGTAAAGAAGTTACAAACTTTTTTTCTCTCTTTGAATAACATTGACTTGCAAAGGAAAGATGGATTACTGCTCCTGGCGTGACCTTTTCCATCAACATCAAGGGAATACAAAAGACCTGTGGGAAAGATGGAAGAACATGAATATTCTTACTATTAGTTGAATTAAGGCCCCGCAACTGTTCCTGGCAGCAGGATAACAGTCATAACAGACTTTCCACATATTTGTATATCTTTTAACTTTAGGACCATATGGTATGACTATTACATTCTCGAAAACTTCGTGTAATGGTGGGTCATGTAGAAATAAGGTTTATCTTTTTCATTAGAAGTATTATCTAGTTCAAGAAGTGATTTTGCCTATTTTTCTCTCAGCTCTTTTTTTCTCATTGGCATTCTTCCCCCAACCTCCCACCCCATTCCACACACACTTTTATTGTAAAGCAAAGGAAATTCGACCTCAAAGGATTAGAGGAGGGCTTGTCTGACCCTCCTACATCTACCCATAAACTAGTGCTGACCTTTGAGTGAGAATTATATGCTCCTTGGCAGTTGCTGCTACTTATCTGGCAGTTTTTCTCACATGGAATAAAGAATCGGCATTATGTCTAAATGAAGTGTGAAGAGTTAATGAATGTGCTATTAATTGTAACTGCTGTCAAAATTATGGAGGGTTATCAATTCTTTTCTGCTCTCTGAAATACTGCTTGAGATGAATAGTGTTGAAGTGACTATTGTCCTAACTTCAGGTTTGCATTCATACTTGTATCTCCGGACTCTACCTAGCGAAGTGCTCAAAAACAAACAGTGACTAAGTTCCAGGATGTTGTGATGTTTCAGAGGATACTCTCTGGATGTAGAACTGAGTTGGCATTGTCCTTCCATGGCTAACTAGCTGTACAAGCTGTTAACTTCTTTGTATCTCAGTTTCTTCATTTGTAAAAGATAATTATAGTGCCTTCCTTATGGAGGTGTAAGAGTTAAGGAAGATAATGTATCAGGCTATTCTTGGGATTATTTGTGTTCAGACCCATTTCTTGTCCTTCCCCAGCTCTACTTTGTATCACAGAGAGGGCTGACCCCTCCAAACTGCATTCTCTAGGCTTCCGTGTCAATAGACTTCTAGAAGGCTGGAGGAAGACTGAAGGGGTGTAAAGATGGAAGAAATCTGGGCCTTTTCTCCTCCCTCTATGTTTCAGGGACATTCTCAGTAGCAGCTGCATCTCCCCAATGGTACCAACTCCTGCTGTACAGACCTACCTTGCTTCCTACTTCCTTAAGGTGTCCCTAACCCCTGGGTTTCTACAACATTACTTCCTCCTGCAATATCAGCTCCTCCTTTCTTTTCTCCATCCTACTGTGTTCCAGCTATTACTGCTCTCTGGCTTATCTCTCTCTTCTCTCTTTGGCCCTCAGTTCTTCTAGTCAGCAGTATAACCAATTCATTAAATTAATTTTTCTATTGTACATTCTTGTAGTGGTTTTCTGTTTTCCTGGTAGGCTTCTTATTGATGCATGTATTTAAAATATTTAATATGGTACCTGACCAATAATAAATTCTCCTTATATGATTAGTATAAACAAATAAGTAAATCTGTAATATTTTAAGTATAAGAAAAAACCAAAGGCTCAGAGAACCTTATCCACAGTTCCGAAATCTATAAAGCTCTAAAAATTTGAGTTCTTCAAAAATAAATTTGCAGCAAACTCATTCAATTGCAAATCTAACTTGAACTGACATGAAACTATCTAGAGTATTTATCTATCCCATCTATTGTGATTTTATTTGTCTTATTGCATGAAAAGTGATATGTTTGATCCTGAGAGACTGGTCAGGATCCACTGGGGATGTTAAGTAATAAATGGAATGTGAACATATTTCCTGCATAAACTCCAAGAGATTCCGAATTCAGAAATCCATTAAACTCAAGAGTTTGGAACAGAGGATTGTGTGGCTGTATCAAGTTTCAGAAAAAAAAAAATCTCTGAAATGGGCCTTGAAAAAGTGATAAAATGACAGAGACAAAAGGTTGAGGCATTCTGAGTTATGAAGGAAAATATGGAAAAAGTGAACTATGTGGAGAATAGTAAGTAGGAGTAGGAGGGAGAAAGAAGAGAGAATGAGTAGAATTTAAATAATAAAAAGTCTTCAAATATGGCATTTTATTGTTAAGAAATTGAAAACCCTTGGATAATTTTGAGCAGAAGAGTAACTTACATAACATTGTGCTTAAAGGAGCATTAAATTCAGTAGACTGACACAAAGAAAAAAACTTTTGGAGACAGAGATACATTTAACAGTCTGCTCTAATAGGGTAAGTAAGTGCAATTAAAGTGAGGTAATGGTGTGCCAAACTAAGTATAAATATAGAAAAAGGGAAAGTGTAATGGTTAATTTTATATGTCAACTTGACTGGTGTAAGGGATGACTAGTAAGGGATCACTGTATGTGCCTGTGAGAATGTTTCCAGAAGAGATTAGTATTTGAATTCATAGACTGAGTATAAAAGATTGTCCTCTGGGTGGGCTTCATCCAACCTATTGAGAGCCTGAATGTTGTCAAAAAGAAAAGCAAATTTATTCTCTGCTTGGCCTGGATCATTCATCTTCTCCTGCCCTCGGAATTTGTGCTTGTGGTCCTAGGGTCTTCAAACTTGGCCAAAAATTGACCACTCCGTTGGTTCTCAGGCCTTCAGGTTTGGATTGGAACTACATTACTGACTTTCCTGGGCTTCCACTTAGCAGACAGCAGACTGTGGGGTTTTTTAGTTTCTATACTTGCATGAGATAATCCCTCATAATAAATGTCTTTCTAAACATCTCTGTATATTCCATTTGTTGGTTTTCCCTGGGGAACCCTAATACAGAAGGACACATAGAATAAATAAGTTCTTGCCTGGACAATTGAAAGAATAGCGTTACCATTATTATAAATATGCAAGGCAGAAGGAGGAGCGAGTTTGGGGCTGAATATGATAGATTTAAGCTATAACATACTAAGAGACTCAAATATTAAAGCCATTTGGAAATGATGGAATGTTTATGAAGATGGTAAATAAATATCAATTTTGCTGTAGTCATTTTTACATTTATGAGATTATGAGAAAAGAAATTTTAACTTCAAAATCTAACTTCAAAAATAAAGTATTTGCTTTGGTAAAGCTCTTCAAAACAGAAGCCTTGCCAATGCTAGATTTTAAATAATCATTCTTTAACTAAAACCAGAAATTCCTATTTTCATGTTAACAATTCATTTCCCTAGCACATATGCCACATTTCCAGAATTACAAATTCAAAGAGTTCATAATTACAAAAAAGAAATACAGTGATTTTTCTGGTTTTGACTTCTTGTGAATTTTGAATTGCCATTTTAAGGCAATATGAAAATTCTTATTCTTCACAAGTAGTTTATTAAATAGACATTTACCCCCTTCCTTTGTGAAGTGTCAATCATAAAACCACAGTCATATTTTTGTCATTGCTCAAATACCACTGAAACTGCAGTGTCATAGAAACAGATGCACTTCTCTAATTATAAGGAAAGCCTCATCCTTCAAGGCAAATGCATTTTCAATTAGTTCCTTTTTATTAAGTGTGTCTCCTTGTGGCTAGAATGGGATTAGCTGTGGTAAGTGTACACAAAGACACCTGTATTAGTTTGCTAGAATTGCCATAACCAAATACCACAAACTGAGTAGCCTAAACAACAGAAATTTATTTTTTCACGGTTTTAGAGGTTAGTGGTCCAAAATCAAAGTGTCAGCAGGGTTGGTTCATTTTGAATTTGCATTGAAGAATGGAGATTCAAAGACATCGATGTTTCTGAGATCATCGGATCAGTTTAGTATCAGGCCTAAGAATAATGTGGTATAGTGAAAATTTTGAAATCAGAATTTTTTTTTTTTAAAAACAGTTTACTCTGCAGATCTGCAAGTTAGGTGAAGATTGCTTGCTTTCAGCGAGTCTTGGCAGGTGATTCTGTGAAGATTGTTTGGGTACAGCTCACATGTCTGGAAGTCAGCTGATCTGGGTGGGGCTTTGATTTGACTTTTCTGTCTGTGTTTCTCATTGTTCTCCTGGCACTAGTGGGCCAATTTGGATATATTCTCATGGCAATGACAGAGGAGTAAGAGGGCAAGTCCAATTGTGCATGCTCTTTACAAGCTGTTGGTTATGTCAGAAGAGTGGGGTATATTCTTTCTTTTCAAGAAAAAGAGCAGTAAAGTTACATGGTAAAGTCCATGGGTATGGGGGCCGGGGTTATGAAGATTTAGGGAAGTTAATCTATCACAAGTGATGAATGCTGGGTTGTAAGGAAAAGAGAGTGGGAATTTATGACTTCTTTTTTCCCCCAAGAATGTGATACATGAAATCTTGATTAACTGCATAGCTTTGAGATATTGACTGTCCTTAGCTTCTTCATTTATGAGCAGAGATTAATGATATCTGTATTGATAGATATTTGTAAAGAATAGATGGCACTTATAAAACATTTGTCATATAGTATATTTTGAATATACGTCTGGTTGCTTTCTTCTTATCCTTCAGAGTACTGTTTCAGGGTGTATGTACCTAAAAAACAGGAAAATTCTTATAAAGCAAGAAACAAATAAATACATGATAGTATTCACTAATGTAGGAGGAACAAAATGAGGAAAAATTTTTCTTGCCTGAAGAGGTCATTTAATAAAGATTAATGGAGAGAAATGGAGAGGACATTCCAAGAATAGAGTGGAATAAAATAAAATGTAGGTGTGAAGTCAAAATGAACACATTTATAAGATCATTTTATAATACTGCTTTCCCCCTGTGTGGGAAACTAGAGAAAGAGTCCTGTCCCACGTGGGTCCTTAAAAATATCCACCTTTTTTATTGATAATCTTATTAAGACATATCTTTTCTCGCACTGCCACCTGCTACCTTTTCTTCTCCTAGGATTTTTTAGAGAGTTTTGATAATGGAGAGAAGGACCCAAGGAAACTGAACTAAGAGGTGCTTTGTTTTTCTCCTGTCTTCTGATCTCTTCTCACTGCTTATTCTAATCTTGCTAAGAATAAATATGCCATTATTTTCTATTTATTAAACATTTATCAAAGGCCAACCATGTGTACAGCACTATATCTGTTGCTAAATAGAGGTGATAGGTAGCAGTGGTGGGATGTGTGTACGAGATGTATGACAAGGGATTTCTGCCATTAAGGAGCTGGATATTCTTCATTTGCCTCCACCCCCAATAATTTCCACTCTTCCTCCCTGCACTTTGTCCCAGGTTGGCCTCTATGACAATGTCAGCTGAACTTTTTTGCTTTCTGGCTTCCAGTTGAGTTCAGTCAATGGGACATACCAACAGGATGTCAGAGACTAGGAAGCGAGAAAGTTTGGTTCTTGCCCTGCAGGCTTGACAATAAATGATGACTACATTCCTGCTCTTGTAGGCAGCCCTTTCCTAGAGCTACAGCTAAGCTTTTCTCAAGTTCTGATAACTGTTCTCTCTTTTGCCCCTTTAGTTCCTGAATTGGTAATAACTTATCAGTGTTGCTAGTCCTAAGGTGCTTCATAAATACTTGCTGGTTTCTCTTAGTTCACCCATACCTTTGTAGATAGCCACATCACTAAAACTTCTTCAGTTACTCCTTTCAATTATGCCATCTGTGTCTGTCAGGACCCTGACTGATACACCTTCCTATTATAAAGTCAATATGTAAATTGAGAGACAGATGATGCTAATGTACTTTCTTTCTAAATGTAAGCTCTGCTGGATTAGTGATTTTCTGTTTTTTAAATATGGTTTTGTACATTTGACTTTTTGTTTAAAATGTTTTTATTAGGGCTATTTGTCTTCTCAGATACTGAAGACAGAATGTACTGTGTAGTATAGTGGGTTTTTTCCCCTCTCTTTCTCTCCTTCTCTCCCTTTCTCCTTCCCTCCTTCTCTTTCTCTTTTTCCTTTATATTTATTTACTTGCTATGTGCAGGAAGAAAAGAAAGACAACACCTGAAAACTAAGCAATGTTTGGACAAAATTATAGAACTGATGTTTTGAGGAAAGACACTAGCACTAAGGCCAGATAATTTTATATGCATTTCCTATTAGAAAAATTTTAAATGCTAGTGTTTCTATTTATGCATTATACTTTCTCATAACTTATACTTCTAATCTAAATACCTCACTTTCAATAATTTCTCAGCTCCCTTTCAGTATGTTAACAAATCTTATATATTCTACTTCCCCAATATCTCAAAATTTTTTTTCTTTCCATCCCTACTATATTCCTTCTAACATCTTATTCAATGATGCATTTGAAATACACAATAGTTCAAAAACTTCAATGTATTATGACTTAATTTTTTCTTCATAGCCAGACTTACTTTATGAACCATATTTACAATTTTGGCAGAAACTCATTCTTGTTAATTTAAGGCTAACTCAGTTATGACAAATATTTCCAGATGGACTATCAGACAAGAGCCTCACCCAGAGTCTGAGCTTTGCCTACATTGTTTTCTGTCTCATCCTCTGATGTTCAGTCGCTGTTTACATGAAGCCATGCTGAACTACTTGCAGTTCCCCAGACAGTGTACCTGATGCTTTTCCTGCCTCTGTTTTCAAATATGTAGTTCTTCAGCTGGGTGAACCACATTCCCTTTTCTCTCTCTTTGTCATCTTTACTTAAAATGAATGAGTAAATATCTATTCTCTTTATACGACTTATCTTTCAAAATATTTGATAAGTACCTAGTCCTATGGAAATAAAGTCATTCCAATTCCAATATAAGGAAACTAATGCTTAGAGATATATCCAGCATCATCAGATTGATAAATATATGACTTGTGGATGTGGAATTGAAATTTCTGTTTTTGATTCCAAATTTTGTGTCTTACTATCCACTTAACTGTAAGCTATCTATTTATTCTTACAACATATATTTGTGGAATTCCTCATATGTATTAATCACCAAGATACAGAGATGTTTGAAAAGTTCTCACAGTTCACCTGAAAAGATGTGTAAATGGAGAGATGAGTACGAGACTAATTGGAAAAGAGTTAAATGGAAATAGACTTAGAGGCAGAGAAAAGTGCCATTCTCTGGGAAGGCAGGAGAATCATCTCAGAGAGATAACATTTAAATTAGACTTTTCCTAAGCAGAATGAAATTCAGGCAGTGCTAACTGATACTATATTTAAAATTTTGATATGTTTATTATGAAATTTTTGCATTGATTTAGATTTTTAAAATATTGAATTAAAATATTTGTTTTGATTCCTGAGGGGTTTTTTATGCCTCTTTAAACTTTGTGTTGAAGTGTCTTGCTGTCATTATTCTCATCTTTTTCCTGTAACAGTCATGAGTTGGAAAAGGTATAACTTTCCCATTGAAAGGTAACAATTTAGCCTTGGTAGAGTGACGGGTGTGAGTTTATGGCAGTGATGGGGAGGTGGAGAGTATCCAGAGAGAGGACTAAAGCTAGATTGTGAAGTAGCTAATGTCAGGCTAGATATATTGGTTTGGATTTTTCAAAAGAGTCATTGGAATTCTTTATTAAAAATCAAGAATAATAGAATCATATATGATTTTTTGTAAGATCTCTTTACAGAGAACTGAATGAAGGGGGCAAGACCTCACCACGGGAAGAAACTAAGAGTTGGTTTTATCAAGCAAGATAAAAAATTTTGAAAATCTGAATAAAAGAAATAAAGATAGATGCTGTATTGGAGGTACTATGATTTATATAAAAGTTTCTCTTGCTAATTATAGAATTAATTTTCTTTTTCAAAGAATACTCATTTGGACAAGATTTAAAAATATCATCATCTGATCTCCTATTTTTTAATATTTTACTTGTGTCTAGTTAAGCTATAAAAGATGGTAAAGGGCAACTTTATATTTCCACCATATAATACTTTATCTGACGAACAATACTTTCCAGGAAACCTTAGTTGATTTTGTTTGGTATGCCACCAAAAAAACCAAAAAACAAATAAATGCAAAAAGCCTGAGTAATTGAAAGTATCTTCCAGTCACTTGAGAATTGCCTCTTATAATACTTTGCAAACTCTTTTCAACCCTAATAAGGAGAAAGCTCCTCCACTAAATAAATGTTCAACTCATTCTACTGGAGTTTTTTTATTTGTTAACTTAGCAACAGACTTTTACTCTGGAGTTTTTTTTTTTTTTTAAAATATAGCCTATAAGGAGTAAACATTAACTTACCTAGTGAAGTAAGCATCCTTGGAAGACAATTTGTCCAAATATAAGTGGACCAAGGTTATGCCATGTTTCATCAATTAAATTGTGCTAATTTTTTTGAAAGGGGTCTCAGAGGAACTGTACTGAGTAATTAAAATATGAAAATGATAAAGTTCAGCTGTTGATGGCATTTAATGTTCCTGATTACCAGTTTGTACAATGTCATCAACAAGAGTCATAGCTATAAAAGTGTGAAGTTAAAAAGTAGAGAGCAAAGGCTATAGTAAATTTGTCATGGAAAAATGAGTTACTTTGGAAGGTAATAAATAACTTTATTTTGGTAATGATGCCTGGCTGACTTGGAGAATATCATTTAACAGATTTTTTTGAGTGTGTTCCTAATAAGGTATCTTGGTCATGAACCTTAATGTCAAGTGCCTTATCTTGGAATTTATTATCTCTTCTTTTGGTGGACAGAGAGAGTTGTTGAGAAGCTCCTCTCAGTTTGGTGAATAGAATAGATACTTCTCCAAGCAATTAGGAAATTGAATATGTATCTGCAGCAGATGTTAATTAGGTTTTCATCATAATTTTCCTACCCCTCCTCCTCCCTCTTTTGTTTCCTTTACAATTTTATAGTTTTATGTTTTACATTTAGGTCTATGATCCATTTTGAGTCATTTTTCTGTATAAAGTGTTAAGTATACATTAAGGTCCTCTCTCTCTCTCTTTCTCTCTCTTTCTCTTTCTTCTTTTGCATGTGGATGTCCAATTGTTCTTGCAGCATTTGTTGAAAAGAAATCCTTTCTCCATTAAATTGTTTTGCACCATTGCCAAATATCAACTAACTATATTTCTGTCTATGTCCTCTTGAATTTTTTATTCTGTTCCACTGATATTTGTCTTTTCACTAATATCGACCTTTTTATTTTTATCACTGTAGCTTTACAATAATTCTGAAAAAAATCAAGTACTGTGAGTTCTCCATCTTTGATCTTCCTTTGACTTTGAATTGTTTTGATTATTCTAGTTCTTTTACTTTCCCATATAAATTTTAGAATCAGCTTTTTATATCTTTTGAAAAGAAAAATCAAGTTTCTTCTGAGTTTTGATTGGGACTTTATTAAATTTGCAGATCAATATTAACAATATTCTGCCTACCAATACATGAATACTGTATACCTCCCATCTTTTTAGGCCTTTGATTTCTCTTTTTAGTGTTTTGGAGTTCTCAGTATACAAATCATGCACATATTCTGTCAAATTTACACCTCAATATGATCCTTTTTGGAGTTGTCATAAATGGTATTTTTTAAAATTTCAATTTTTCCTTATATATTCATGTATATAGAAACATGGGTAATTTTTATATTGATATTGTATCCTGTGACCCTGCTAAACCCAATTATTAGTTTCAGGAGCTTTTTAAAATATATATACCATAGGATTTTCTACATAGAAAATCATGTTGTCTGTGAATAGAGATGGTTTTATTCTTTCCTTTGCAAACTGAATACATGCCTTTTACTTTTCATTCTCTTACTTTATTGCTATGGCCATCATCTCTAGGAATATTGAAAAGGAATGGTGAGAGCAGACATTCTTATCTTGATGGTAACACATTCATAATTCTGAATAAGTATTATATTATTTATTGGTAATTTGTAGACTCTTTTTATCAGGTCAAGGAAATTTCTCTCTATTTCTACTTTTTAAAGGTTTTTTAAATCATAAATAAATTTTGAGTTTAATTTTGAGACTATAATGACAACCCCTCATTTATTATTTATATTAATTTATGTTTCTTTTATCTCAGTCACTTTAGCAAGTAGTTTATTAATTTTATTGATCTTTTCAAAAAAATGTCATTTGGTTCTATAGATGTCCTCTATCATTTATCTCGTTTCAATTTTATTGCTTTTTGCTCATATCTTTATTAACTTTTTTCTTCTATTTGCTTTGGATTAAGTTTTTTTCTAGTCTCTTAAGGTAGAAATTAAACTTTTCTTTTTTTTCAACATAGGTGTTTAATACTCTAGATTTTTCTCTAAGAATCGCTTTGGTTGCATCTCATACACTTTGATATATTTTATTTTTATTTTTTTTTTAGTTCAAAATAATTTCTAATCCAACCTCCCTTTTCAGCCTCATCTTCTAAGACCTCTCATGTACCTTGTGTTCTAGCCATATTGTATAATTATCTGCTTTTGCTTTTTTGCTTTTATTATTTCCTTTACCGGGAATGCCTTTTTTTTCTTCGTTCAACCTATCAGTCTTTTCCTCAAATGTTGTATTCTCTATGAAGCTTTTCTTGATCACCATAATAGGAAGTGATATCTTTTTCTTTTAGCTCTTAAAATAGATTATACTTCTCTCATGTCATTTAATAACTATTGCCTTATAGTTCTTTCCAACTGTAACCTCTTTTCCTTGGCTCCAAAGGAGCATTGGTAGCTTTACTCTAGATAGGGCAAACCATGGTCAGAGGAGACTAATTTTCCAGATTCTCTGATTATGGTATTTCTCTGAATGGTTTCTTTCTGTGCTCTATTACAGGTACCTGATATACCTAGGTCAGTGGAAGTGCTGGAGGTGGCATCTACTGACTGTTCTTTGTCAGGTAACATACACACAGAATTCTAAAGAATGTTTGAACAGATTTTTTCCTCAGTGCTTCTAGTGATAAAAATCTAGAGCATACACACTGAGCATGTTTGTGAAAAGTTATGTGTTACACCCTAGAGACTAGCTCAACCCCATGTACCAAATAAGAATCCATATATATATTTTCAACTCTCTTTTTTTTTCTTTCACTATCACTACCTTTCTCTCCAAGACATCATGCTTTGGTCCTTTTAATTCCTTCCTTTGTCCAATTTCAAGTCTTTGCCTTCCTTCCTATTTTGAGTCATTCTGAGCAATTAACAAGGTCCTTGACTTATCTAATGTTTTTCAAATAATATGGATGAAGACTTGGCAATCTGAGTCATTGGTATTCTCATGGTCTGGCTCAAGTCAGGAGGTGAGAAGGGAAGGGTATTGGGTTTGCTTTCTTTTCCTTGTCTTATTTTTCTGCCTTCTTTGAGTATTAAAAAAAAAAGTCAGTCATCTTTCATTCAGATTATTAAGTTCTTATCAACATCTACCTTATAAAATTCATTTGCTCTCTTTTATCTATATCCCCTCTATTAATTTAATCTTATCAAATTACCTTTGCCAAATTTTTATGTCCTTTTCTCTCCCCATTGACTACTGTGAGCAGAGGAAAGGTACTTTATTATATATGGTGTATACATATACACACTAAATTAGAATATTCCTTGAGGGTGTAAGTTTCCATGTGTTGCCCACTTATCATTACCTTCCGTGGTGCTGGACGTTTAGTTTATCTTCAATTAATACCAAGAATGAATAAAATTAAGACATGGTTAAAACAAGCAAGTAGAATACCTGGAAAAGTTTCAAAATGAAGAAAATGTGATTAGTATTTGCCAATAGTTGAGGAAAAGAATGCAGGAGACATTTTATTAAAAATGCAAATTTGGCTCAAAATGCAGAGAATGCATGAAAGAACAATGATATGGTTTTCCATAACATTGGTAAGTCTATTTCTCTTCTCCAAATACATTCTCAATGTAAATAAAAAGCAAGAAAACATCTGAGTCGCCCATGTAGATTATGTCATAGAATTGATAGAGTGCCTAATTTATTACCCATTTATAAAAATTAAGGCTTCCAAAAAGACACCTATAATCAAAGTATTAGATACAAATTTCTTATTCTTAGGTGTGATGCTCTTAGATGAATACAAGTTGAAAATAATATTGACGACATATTAAAATGATTTGGAAAATATTATATAAAACGAAAGCTTCTTATGCAGGAAAATGTGCTGAACTATGTTTTTAAGGCTGAATCAGTGTTGGTCCAAGAGAACTTATAAAGTCACCTTTAGCATTGCCTTGTTTTTTTTTAGAAGCCTCTCAGATTAAGACTCTTTAGAGAGATTGCAGAGCTGAAAGAAATAAATAATTTACATTTTTATACAGGAGAACTTGTATTTCCTCATCAAGGAAAGCAAATCCTTCTCTCCACGCATCTTTGGATTCTGCCTCTAAGTTTTTTCCCCACTGAGTTCTATTTTGTAAGCTGTGTCAAATTGGGTGTCTTGGCTACTTCACTTTAGGTGTGGTCCTTGACTAGGGGCTAGTGATGGAACCAATATCAGGTGACTGGTGTCCTGGCTTGTGCTCAGTTAGGAATAGCTATTGTGTATACCAAGATGAAGACTGAAGTTTCACTGCAACTACCCAGATATAGGTATCTCTTTTAACATTGACTGAATAGAGTTCTTTAAAACAAGGCTCCAGAAGAATTGAAGTCGGTTTTAAAGATGCAAAATAAAGGTATCAGTGATGAATATTTGTTTTTTTTTTTTCAGTTTATGGCTATTATAAATAACATTCTATAGACATTCCTGTATAAATTTTTGTGTAGATAGATACTTTCATATCTTTTAGGTAAAAACCTGGAAATGGAATTTTTGGGTGGAATCATAGGTGTATTAAACTTTAAAAAAAATTGTTTTACAAAGTTACTGCACCATTTTACATTTTGTATTTTTGCATTCATACAGTTGTTATTTTGAAAGCTACTTTTCTAGACCTAGTATGGAGATTGTGACTCTTTTTACTTTCACTAGTCCTTTTGAAGTGGAAGTTTCAGGTAAGAGTACAATCCCAGTAGAAAACTGAGATATAACAGAGAAACAGTTGTGGGTTTGGAAAAGTTTATTACTAACACAAATAGACTTTCTAGGGAGAGCAAGGCATGCTCCCAGGCAGGTCTGAAAATAGCTTGAGAGAGCAAGGAAAAAGACAGTGGCTTGGCTTTTATTGTGATTAGGGGATGGGACTTGGGTAAAGTAACAAGTCACTGGAGCAGGCTTACAGGCTTGAACTTCCTGCTGGGGCCAAAGGAGAAAGCTTCTTATCAGGTTGCCCACATGTGGGACTGAAGAGGAAGTGAGAGTGGTGAGGTTTGAAAGCTGTTAGCCGTTAGACATCAAAAATGAAGTCAGACTCTAATTACTACTCACTCCTGATATTTGATCATTGAAATGGGCCATGTATTATTTAATAGAATTTGAGCTTAAATAAGTCATTATGATACTCTATAAAGTTCTATTTCCTGAGGTCAGTAAGAAAGGTGAAATCTCTGTTAAATCATTTTTAAAAGAGTCCAGCATTGTATATTTTGAGAAGTAAAATTTCAAATTCAGTAAAATTTGAAACTCTGAGATGAATAATATTGTCTTAGTGAGGCCTTACATTGTGGCTTTAGTATGTGAAGAGATGTGTAAAATCTTGACTTTTATTTTGGGTATCTATAAAGCAAATGATTCCCAGAATTCTTTACCCTAAAGAGGTATCCTTGAATAAGGAATTGTTGCTGGACTAGATGGACAGACCAGTAACATTGGCTCAAGAGTCTCTAAAAATGTGCAGATGATGCCAATTTTTGGTGAGGACAACCAGTGTGTGAAGTTTGGCCAATTGTGCTGACCCTTGAGTCTCATTCATGATTTTGGATATCCTAATGAAAGCAACACATCTCTTGTGAGCATCCATCATATGTTAGTGCCACTGCTGTCCATCAGATATATAAAATACCTTTGCTATTCACTCGATTGTTCTCAAGAAGTTCCCTTCGTAGCCAACAAGTCAGTGAGAAGGTTCCTCCAGAACTGTGGCATCTGGCAAAGGACTGAAGATAGAGGAGACCACCCTCCTTTTAGGTGAGATATGCCGGAAGGTTCAGATTTGGCTGCATTCTGTGTATATCATTTCTGTTTAGCAAGGGGGGCTTGGTGGCACTGATGATCTTTCAGACTACTGTTTTCATAACCCAAGGCACATTAGACTGGTACAGAGTTACACTCAAGGCATACAGGAATCTTTGTTTCCAGGAGAACCCAGTATGCAGTCAGCAATTGCCCCTCTAATGGCATATAGTGTGTAGCTGAAAAGGGCAAATTTTTACATCAAATATCTATGGGCAAGTTATGGCCATACAGATGGTCCACAGACTCGAACAAGCATTAGAAGAG
The DNA here is from genome assembly GCA_004027375.1 of Macroglossus sobrinus. Taxonomy (NCBI): domain Eukaryota; kingdom Metazoa; phylum Chordata; class Mammalia; order Chiroptera; family Pteropodidae; genus Macroglossus; species Macroglossus sobrinus. The sequence goes on along the minus strand of PVKZ01000323.1, from coordinate 162,473 downwards.
GTTGTTAAAGCCTCTACAATAAAGGAATTTCTGGGGGAATACTAAGAAAAGTGCTATTATATTGCAATTTGCCTTTTGTTGTGGGAAATCCCATTCAAGGTGGGTCAATATGTAAAAAACACCACAAATGAGCTTAAGAAAATTTACAAATAAGGAATATGTTGTCTTCAGAACCCCAAAAATGTCTAAAAGATATTGAGCCTGTTTTAATGTTGTGGGTGCTTAGAGGGTCAATAGCTATTTCTTTACAGCTCTGGCCCTAGGCTTACCAACAAATTCTCAGGAATTTAACCAAGGTATCATGACTTTCTACAATGTATGGGTCAATGACAAATTCTCTTCAGTGAGTGTCTTTGTTAGTATTTATATGTCCTGATGAGTTTGTCAAGTGAATCTCCTTGATGGAGGATGTCATCAGTCTGTCATGATTATTGGGAATTTAGACAAGGCGATTTTTCTGACAGTTAAAGTGAATCATATGAATTTGCCTTCTATTTTATGTTCAGTATCTCTTCTGAAAGTGTAGAGGGTACTTTGTTCAAATTTGGTGCTCTTCCAGGTATAACTTATTTAAGCTCTAATAGTGATTATAATCACAAAAGTTTTCCAGTTGATACATTTCAGCAGATGTTAAAAATAATTTAGATCCTCTGTTGTAGAGGTCAAGCCAATTAGCACTCTTTTATATTTCTGTTGTATAAACTCTTTTAGTTTTGGGTGTTTTGGATTTCCAATTGGGCCAAATCATGAACTCTTGTTTCACTTTTTATTTTCTCTCCTTCCATATCCAAGGTTTCTCTCTCTCTCTCTCTCTCTCTCTCTCTCTCTCTCTCTCTCTCTCTCTCTCTGTGTGTGTGTGTGCATATACTTGTTGCATATAATTCAGTAGGAGTAGAAAATTCTTTTCTCTTTGCTAAAGTTTCTTCCTCTAGACAATGTCCAATCAGGCCATCAGGATTAGGGGTTCCCCTGTGGTAATAATGGTTACTTTATAGGATTTAAGGACTCCAGGTTTAAGTCTGGTTTGAATTAACACCTTCATTGTGCCATGGGTGTCATGGCTGTTTCCTCTACGACCCTGGAAATTGAGAATTTTTGGCAATAGAGAAATAGGCAATAGCATCATAAATGTCATTTTTAGGATCCTAGTGATCCATTTACTTAAGAGTATGTCAGCAATATACCTTATGGTGATTATTCTTCCTTATATGAGTGACCGACCACAGATGATCTGTACACAATGTAAGTGGGCCTGCATATTTCACAAGGTATCAGCCTTTCCCATGAGGTTTCTATAGAATTAAGGCCAATGCATTTTTGAGACATAAGACCAACAGTCACAGGGTAAGAGTAATTCTCCTGAGCTTAGAGTCAGCCAAAGCTTATAACAGAATTAGACACACGATTTAATCTGAGATACACAGCTAGGTCTGGTCCAAGACTCATGACCCAGGGCCACTTTACATAGGGCTCCAATCCCATAATGTTAGTTATCAAAACTTCCTACTTAGGTCAGTTGACAGAATTTATGACAGAAGCTCAGTAAGACTCAGCAAATGCATGATAAAGCAATGCAGCTCATTGTGGAAGATTGCCACATATGGAAGCAGGCAGCACCATAGCATGCTAGACAGCAGGCAATAGAAACAGTCAGTTGTTTGACCCAGAAAATTCTCTTTATGCCAGTTTGCATCACCACAGGGAAAGAAAAACTAAATAGTAGTACATGGTTATACTAAATCAAGGAGCTCTTGATTTAGTATGAGATCAGTAAAAATATAAGTAATTGTATTACAGTGTGATTAGTTGACTTAGAAGTAGGTTGAAGGCACAAGTGAATAGATTCATCTTTTCTAGGATATAGAAAAAAGAGAGAAGAGGTTTCAAAGAGAAGGAAACACTTGAACTAGTCTGAAATAAAGATTAGAAGTTTTCCACGTAGAATAGGGTAATGGGTGAACTGGTATAAACTGAAAGAATTGCATGTGCAACAATGAATTTGAGTAATTGTAATAAAGTTCAGGATAGTTGAAACATAACGTTTACATTGGCAGGTAGGTAGAAGCAGATAATGAAGACTTTGCTTTTGACTGAAGGAAAATCATGATAAAGTCTGCATTGAGAAAGAACACTATGCAGCAGTGCATGAGTGGCTTGAAGGAAACATTAGAAGCAGGGAGAACCAAGCCTACTGTTAGCCCATGTGATACTTTTATCAGATTAAAAAAGGGTACACTTTCTCAAGTATTTTATTTATTGGAAAATGTATTATTGGTTACCTTATAACACATTTTACTGTAAGAAAATTTTTCTAAAAAATATATACATCTATAATGTTTATAATATACATGGTACCTTCATCAACAATCTCAAGATTGTACAAACATGCAATGGTGGCCTTGGAGAGACTAATTAAGTAATAAGCGCAAAGGTTCTGATTGGAGATGACAGTCCTACCCAGGTAATAGCAAATACGTACATATGTATGCATCTCTCTGTCTCTCTCTCTCTTCATTCTCTGTCCCTCTCCTCCATGTATATATATTTACTATTTGCCTCTTGCAACAATCTAAGATGGCATAATCCAAGGACTTTATGGTTGCTCAGACTTGAAATTCTAGATGTAAGATTTGAAGACATGCTAGGACTCTTAAGATGGCTCCAATTATTTTTTGGTCTTAGGAAATTGGGTGGATAATTATGTCATTCATTAATATAGGTTAAAAAAAAGAAACAGGATGATGATTGGAAGGCATATTAAGAAATAATGAGTTTAGTTTTAGACATGAGAAACTTTAGTGTTTAGCTATGTTGATCTGTAAGTCAAGAAAAGTGAGTTAAAGTCATAGATGTGGCAGTCACCAACATATTGGCAGTTGTAAAAGACATGGGCATGCATAATGCTTAATTACAGATAAATTGGATGGCTGAAAGAGAAAAAAGTAAGAATGGCTCCTGGGCTGCCTCCTTTTATTTCTTCTGACATCTTGTAAATCCAAGATTCTTTTATGATTTCATGGAAGGAGGAACTGAGCCTCTCAAATGACTGGTATTGGACTGTCACTCATCTATCCCGATGTGTGGGAATTCAGAGGCAGATCATATTCAATTTTAGGAAAATTAAGTAATGTGCCTTTTCTTAAACCTGCTCATTCATGCTCTACTCATGGAGACAACAAAGCTTCTTGTTTGAAGACACTGGCTCTGGAGGTCAAAGTCCCTGCAACATGAGAAAGTGGCACCCTAAAGTGGGACACATGACATATAGAGAAGAATCAGGAGAATGAGGATGGCATAATGATAAGGACACTCCTGATGGGGAGCAGTAGGCGAAGTGATGAGGTACATTAGCTCTGAGGTCAGACTGCCTGGATTGGAATGCAGCCTCTACCTCTTCCTTGCTATGTCACAATTAACTTCACTGTGTCAATTTCTTAGTTTACTGTCTAGCACATGAGTTTTCAGTAAATGTGAGTGGTATGCATATTACATAAGGAACCTATGTGTTTGCTCCAGATGGCTTTTTCTTTAGTCTGTACTTAAAAACGTAATAATTAGGATTGATTAATTGACGTTTATCTCAATTTATTCACACAAGGATTTGAGGGAGCACAACCATAAAATACATCTTTAAAGAGATTAGGGAGAAGGGACAAATAAGCTGGGTCATAGCCGAAAAGACTTAAAAACACAGGGTTTAACATCCAACACTATATGGCAAGTGGGCCATATATTCAGATGAACAAAGCTAATGGATGGAGTATATGTTTTGGGTTCCTTCTTCTTTTCAGGATAGTTCCTAGGTCATGCCATTTCTGTACTTCCACCCTGCTGCCTTTGCATCTTGGTAACATAGAAGTTTCACTCTTCCTGAAGGAAAATGTTTTTAAAAGTTCTTTCCCCCTGCCTTTCCAATTTTGGTTGCAGCTCCTACCATAGGTCCATTCTTACCACCATCCCTCTGATTTAGATCTTTGTCACTTCTTGGATTTCTCGTATATTATTTTTCTACCTGTTTTTCCTATGCTGCTTGGTCTCACCCTATTTCAACCTCTCCAGTACATCCTATTAGATATATCTTCTCCAAACAAAATTCTAATCATATTACCCACTTGCTCAAAACCTTGGAGTTGCTCCATACTGCATTTCAAATAAAGGATAAATACGTGATATTCAAGGGACCCTCACAATCTAACCTCATTTCTTATTTCTAGGTTTATTGTTCACCACATCCCAACACCTAGCTTTGATCTGCTTTCCCCAGTGCTTTATTCTTTCCTGGTATCTGCATGTTGAGAGGCGAGTCTTACTCATTGCTGTATGCTGTGCAACACAGGGTGCAGTGCTTTGCTTAAGGGAAAGAGTTCAATTAGAAACTGAAGAGTTTTGCTTCCTGTGAATTCAAAGTCCATGGAGTGCTGCCCTCTTTTGGTTACAACAGCCCCGACTCCAAACCACCAAATAGGGAATGATGCTGAATGACTCATCTTTTCCTTTCATTTAGAACCCTCATGGAAACAAACAAGGCAGGGTGAAATAATTCCACCCTCTTTTCTCATTTTATCTAGCTTCAAAGATTGTTTGTTTAGGGAGCTAGAAAGAAGATAAAATTCTGTATAGAAAACAGAACTGTACTGATTCAAATCATATATTATATATAATCTCACAGCTGGAGTAAAGCCAATGATTACTTTGAACACTTCTAGAGCTCCAAGAACCTTAAGCCTCAAAACAGAATTTTGTGTAAAGGCTAGGGGATTAGCAAAGAGCAAGTATTCCCTAAAAACCCAGTAAGGTTAAGGACAGCTTCTCGATTTCAGGGATACTGAGGCAAGCAGCAAGGCTGTTTTTTTCACACTGATACTTGGTATTTGGTCAAGCAAAAAACAATGGGGCCTGAAATAGAAGGTAAAGTGTACTTTTGTAGACCGTACTGCGTTCCCAGGTTGTGACTCCACCTGAGCCAGTCTTGAAGATCCAGCAGAAGTTAGAGAAGAAGGGAGCCCAGGAAGGGTAATGGTCACATTATTAATAAAGGATGACAGGATGGAAAATGCACAGGAAAAGGATTCCAAGCTAATGAATGTCTAGGGGTGTTCATTTTAGAGCTTTATAGCCGTGTCTTTGTTATGAATCACATCGAACCTCACTACGTATAAAGACAGTGAATAGTAAATAGGTATGCAATGTTAATAACAGGAAACGTCAACTAAGTCAGGCCTGAGTTTTATCTTAAATGTCAGTAAAACCAAAGTTCTTTGGATCTAAAAGGGAAAGACATTCCAAAACTGAAACTCAGTGGGTGTCAGGATGCTCTACACCTCTTGGAGGAGGTCAGAAAGGTTTGTGGGCTGGTGTCTGATGCAATCTTGGCACGTCTTTGATTAGAAGCTAATGTTAGCAGAAAGATCAGGTGTCAGTCACGACCAGAGTTATATTCTACTATCTTGAGAAGGTCACCGGATTTCTGCCCCGTCTTTTTTGAAACCTGATCTGTGGACCACAAACAACCACAATGAGTTGGATCACTGCCATGTGCTCTAAATTGGGCTGACAAGGGTGACTCAGTGCCAGGAGTTGACACAGGATGCAGCTTGAAATATTCAGATGGGGAGAGGGTCAGGGTTTCTTTTTCATTTTCAATAATGCTCTTTGAGGAGATAATATTGTACATAGACATCAAAGAGTAAATTAAATGAGATTTGCCCTGCATTTGGACAGAAGAAATCCATGAAACTCTGCAACTTTTCTGTGTTAAATTTCAGGTTCATGGAGTACTTCGTTATTTATGCTGGGATACTGCTGTTCCTTTTCATTGTGGTGGGCCTTCTCTTTTATATTATAAATATAAAATTTATTTAAAGGTCCATAACAAACAATGGAAAACCTCTCTCGTGAACAAGGATACATACACGTCCATAAATATGATTTCTTTTATTTGTGTGTGAATTTTTCGGCAGCACCTCACTAGAGCTGAACTTTTGCTATATAAATAAAACCATCTGGTGTATCCAGAGAATTCCAGTCTCTAGAGAACAGAATCATAAGCAATCGACCCTCCATAGACCTTTCAGTATTTTAGTTTGAATAACGCTTTCCCACAGTACTGCTTTAATTATTTTATCTGTTTTTAATCTTCTAAGGATTTTATAATTCGGTCTCTCTAATTTAATGTCTTTATGTGACTACATAAAGCAAGAGTCTACTCCGCCACTTATTTGGTTTGCATTTATCTTTTGCTTTTTAAAAATTTTATTTATCGAAGTAACATTAGTTAATAACATTAAATAAATTTACCACTTTTGCAGTGTGAAGAACAATGCATCCTTTAAGGTATTTTGATGAATGAATCACAAATAGATACTAAGATTAATAGAGAGGAAGTATATTATTCAATTTTTCTGGTGGGAAAATGAAACATAGTGTGGTAAGTCCAAGGTCCCACATCCCACAACTATTAACTGCTAAACATGGTCCAGATTATGTGAATCCCAGTTGAATACTCATTTTAGTCAACACTGTCTTCAACTTAATGTTTATTTTCTTTGAAGCATGGATAGCAGGCAAATTTCTTAGTAAAACAAAGAGAATCCAATCTTTGAGCAATTGACCAAACAAGACCCAGCAGCTGGGAAATTGGTTAAGTTTCATAAGAATGAAATTGGCTTTCTTCTGATTTTTTTTTTCTTTAACCTCTCCTGCCCCCTTTAGCAAAACTTGTTTAGTGTTAATTCATTTATTGGAAGAAGCGAATTTCTAGTAGGCTTCTGAAACTATATGTTTGTCTGGAAGACCAAAGGGATTGATTGCAAAAGTCATATTATTGTATGTTGGCCAGAGAATGTCTCCATCCATAGAGCTGTGGTAGAATCATATGAAGAGCTTAAAAAACAAAATACTAATGCCTGGGTCCCACACACTGATGGTAGCATTTCATTGGTCTGGATGGGGCTCTCTAAGATAATTCTAAAATGTGCAGGCTGGGTTTGAGAATCACTGCTTGATGCACCTGGACCACATTATTTCACCAGGACAGTAAGCCTATGGATTCCCACCTTTCTCCTAGGGTGGTCTTTTTTTGCTTAGAAATAATTTTAAATGAAGCTAAGAAATTGGATCGCAATATGGGAGAAGACTTGTGAGGATGGGAAACAGCTGAATGTAATGGAAAGAATCACTAAAAAACTGTCTCTACTTCTTCCTGAGGTTTGACTAGACCTCCAGTACAGCTTGGGTGAGTGGATGTAGGAAACACAGGTCTATAGGGCCTCTTAACTGCGGCTTCTACCAGAGCTTGCCACAGTTCCTCTGGCATCGTTTTTATAGCAGGCTGAAATATTTTAGACCTTGCCTTTTAAATTTGGATGTATATCAATGCTGTTGTTTAATGATTTATTTTGGCACATAATGGCATTCATAGCAACTATCTTCGTTGAAATTATTTTTGGATGTGACTTATTAGGCTGCTCTATGCATGCACTGATATTTGCTGAGCTATTTTGTTTGAGAACAGGATGTGCCCTGCATCTTAAGTGACCCACAGAAGAGCCTTCCCTGTCCGGTAAAATATATACTTCAACTAGTACAATTTTAAAATATTTTAATGCTTACAAGTAATAAAAAGAAATTCAAAGAAGCATAAAAATAATTAAAGCCGATGTCTATCTTTTCTTTCGAATGTCAAGGTATCACAGGCATAAAACCAATGTTTGCAGTTTGGAAAGAATCTATTCATGAGATTATCTTTTTCCAAAATCATGGGCAAAGTGAACCTCTGCAGCCCAGTTTGAGAATTAGCCCAAGTTTTATTTACTGTTAGTATTCTTAGTGTTTCTTTTTAGAAATAGTTTTTTTTTTTTGTTTGTTTGTTTTTTTGTTTTTTTTTTTTTTACTGCGTAGTTCATGCTTTTCCCAAGCTGGTACCTTGGTGGAGCTCTTGTAAGGCTGCAGCAAACAGAGAAAGGCTAGCTTGCCACCAACTTCCATTAGCTCAAGAGGGTGGATTGGGAAGAAACAGAAATAGTTTCACCTGTAAGTCTGAGGCCACTCTTTACCTTCTAGGATAGACCCATCCTGGCTGTAAGACATCTCTCAAGTTTGTTTTAAAATTATTGAATATTGTCCAGATACTGTTTTGGGATGTGGCAGGGATGTGCTAAGTGAATTTTTAAAAACCATTTAATGTTTCTTAATATATTCAAATTTACTCAGAAGAACGAAATATGGTTACAGTTTATAAAATTTGGTTCTGTTTGTTATTTCTCCTTCAAAATACCACATCTAAACATCTAAATAGAAAGAGCTGACCTCTTTCTAAGGTGGGATGTGAAGATTTTAATGACATCTGGTTCTGTAAAGGCTTTGGTGTTAAACTAGTTTTATAACTATTATGTCGTGATAAAAAAAGTAATGGCTCAGGGTCAGCCAAGTGAATGAATTCTAGTCTCAGCTCTGCCTCTCACTAGCTCTGTGACATGGAACAAATTATCTTGCTCTCTATTCACATGGCAAAAGAAGGTACATGGACTGCTATGCCAGTTTTAAATACTGTGGCGAACTTAAATAAGATTTACATTTCAATGAAGGAATTCTAAAATAAAATTTCATCCACATTTGTTTCCAAGAATCTTATCTCCGTGTACAAATGATTTCATTAAACATCTTGTAGAAGAACCACAATTTATGCTCAGGAGTATGTAGAAAACTGTGAAAGAGGTATCAAGACTGACCCATGGCAACTGTCTCTCTCCCCAACTCTTTTTTCCTTTTTTGAGAAGAATCTACTCCCCTGGCCTACGTGTCTTAGAAGTTCAGATACATTATTTTGTCAGTCTTGGATACCCTCTGGACATGTGGTTAATTTTGGGATGAGACCTCACACCTCAGAGCAACATTTTCTGTTCAGTGATTACTTTTGTTTTCACAGGACTGGCCGTGCAGTTAGTTTTTTTACCTCTAACAAAACCAGTGCAGTAACATGAGGGCCCCAGCCTGCTTGTCCAGCCATGATTGGCTGCACGGCCCTCACTGAGATGCCACAGTTCAAGATCAGCCAATCAACTCCCAACAGAATTCTCTCCCAGATTCTTATTCCTAGTCCCTCCTTTTGTGTTCCACCATATGACCTTACTTTCTCACTGAATTTTATGGGAAAATAAGGGTTGTGTATGGGCTCCATGTGGTTAAAAATAAATTTCTATGTTGGAAACATTGCTTTTGCTAAAATAAGGTCCTGGATTTGACATGAAAAGGGAGTTTCTCCAAGATTCTGTGAAGCATCACCTGACTGAAATTCTTGTCACTAGAAATAGAAATAGCATGTTCTCCTAACAGGCAGATCTTTTTGAAGGAAAATGCTGTGCAATTCTAAATGAAGAAGAATGTGTATGTTTTTATCCGATGTATTATTATATTTTAAATTTGGGTAAATAACTGTCAAATAAAAAAAAAAACTTCTGATAATTGATGAAAATGACAAGAAACCATCAAGGGGTAGTTAAAAATTATATTTAATTTTTTTTAAACTCCAAGACTCCCCAAAGTAAGCACAGTGAGTACATAGTACATATCTAAATATTTCAGGAAAAGCAAAGTATTACTTAGACAGTTAAAAGTTGAAATTGGGAGATGAAAAAATTGCCTTGTTCACTCTTACACAGTGTGGGCTTATTCAAATGTTTCAAAAACACATTATGGAGTTATAGAAAATTGATAGAAGCATTACAGCAAGATTTAGAGGGTTGGACATTTCTATTAGATCCTTTAACCCCTTTTATCTGGAAAAAAAAAACACAAAATGTCCTCTAGATGGAGCACCAGGCATTTTCTTTGTAAAGATGCCTTACTTTTGTGAAAGGAATTTAAGAACTTCATTTGAAACAGAAAATAATGTAAATAACCTTATTGTTAATGTTAACATATATTATTGGAACATCTATTATTTTATGAAGGAACTGTTATATTTCAGACTATATAACTTATCCTCATGTGTGCTGTAGTAAAATGTATTTAAGATTTAAATTCTCCAAATGATATCCAGTGAGTTCTGGAGACTTGGAAATGTGCAAGAGCCAGAAAAGCTATAGATGTTCTCTAAAGCAGGGGTCCTCAACTACCAGTACCAGTCTGTGGCCTTGGCCTGTGAGAAACTGGGCTGCACAGCAGGGGGTGAGCAGTGTAGGGCTAGAGAGTAAAACTTCATCTGTGTTTGCAGCTGCTCCCAGGGCTAGCATTATCACCGCCTCAGCTCCACCTCACATTATCAGGTGTTAGATTCTCATAGGAGCACGAACCTTATTGTGAAATATGCATGCAATGGATTTATGTTGTGCACTCCTGATAAGAATCTAATGCCTGATGATCTGAGGTGGAGCTGAGGCGGTGATGCTAGTGCTAAGGTGAGGCTGCAAATACAGATTAACATTAGCAGAGAGGTTTGACTGCACAGAGACCACAATAAATCAATTGAAGACTCATATCAAAAACCTTTCAGTGAGTAGCAAGTGACAAGCTGCATCTGCATCTGGTGGCAGGCTTTATAGTGGCAAGTGAGTTGATGTACTTCAATTGTACAACTGCATCTGGTGGCAGGTTTTAGGTTAGAATCTGACACATTTTTATCCATGTGTGGCCTGCCCATTATTTTATTTAGCACTTCTGTCTGCACCTCTTTCCTACACTGCACACTTGTCTCAGTCACAGTTCTGGTAAGCCCATAAGCTAACCCCAGCCAAAATGAGTAATAGACAAATGCTCCTGGAGAGCTTCTTTGAAAAGAGGGGAAGACCCAATGATGAGACAACAGGAGACTGGAAGGCTGACAACAAAAAGAAGCTGCATTTAAAATAAAATACCGAGAATCCTGCTTAAATTATGGGTTCGTTGCAACAGATGATTCACATTTTCCAAGGCTGCTTTGTATAATATGTGGCGACTGGCTATCCAATGAAGCCATTCAAAACTGCTTCATTATATGTAGACCAAGCACTCTGCATTAAAAGACAAGCCTTTGGAGTTCTTCAAAAGAAAAAAGCGTAAACACAAAGAACAGAAGCAATTACTGAAGACCACTACTTCATCAAATATATCTGAACTGAGAGCATTGTTCTTAGTGGCTAACCACATTGCTAAAGCTAAGCAGCCATTTACTATTGATGAAGACTTGGTTTTGTCTGCTGCTAAGAACTTTTAGAAGAGGCTGCAGTTCAAAAGGTGGCATGTGTTCTTTTGGCTAGCACCATAACTCAATGAATTGATGAGATAGCCAAGAATATTGAGGCACAGTTGTTAGAGAGGATCAATATGTCACTGTGGGAAACAATTCAGATTGATGGGTCTACTGATGTTGACAACAAGACAACACTGCTTGTTTTTGTAAAATATATTTTTAGGAAGATGTGTGTGAAGATATGTTATGTGCACTTTTATTGCCAACCAATACCACAGCTGCAGAACTATTCAAGCTTCTGAATGATTACATACAAGGAAAACTAAATTTGTCACTTTGTGGTGGTATATGCATGGACAGAGCGGCTGCCATGACTGAACGGCTTTCTGGTTTCACTACTTGGGTCAAAGAGGTCACTTGAGAAAGTGAGTCTGTGTACTGTGTCATCCATAGAGAAATGCTGGCTAGCTGAAAAATGTCACCTAAATGTAACAGCGTTTGCAGCATGTGATTAAAATTATCAACCACAGTAAAGTACATGCCCTTAACTCGTATTTGTTCACTCAGTTCTGTGAGGAATTGGACGTAGAGCACACACGTCTTCTCTTATACACATGAGTAAGATGGCTTTTTAAAGGTAGATCACTGGCCAGAGTTTTTGAGTTATGAGAGCCGCTTCAGAGATTTCTTTTAGAAAAACAGTCACCAGCTGGTGCGTGGTCACCTATCTCAGCTTTCAAAAGAGTTTGAGCATTACTTCCCAGCCACAAACGACCCCCAAACTGGGAAGGAATAAATCCGCAACCTATTTGTGAATAAGCCAGGTGAATCAACTTTGTGGTAGAGGAGAATCAACTAACTGCTTGAGATCACAAATGATAATGGCCTTAAAATCTCCATATATTCTGAGTTAAAGTCAAGGCAGAATATTTTGAGATTGCCACAAAAGCACTGCAAAGCCTACGTCCATTTTCAACATCCTATTTTTGTGAAGCAGGGTTTTCTGCAGTGACAGCAACCAAAATGAGATTTTGAAGTAGACTGGACATAAGCAACACACTTTGGCTGTCACTGTCTCCCACCACTCTCAAATGGGACTGTCTAGTTGCTGGAAAACAAGATCTTGGCTCCCATGATTCTTCATTATGGTGAGTTGTATAATTATTTCATTATATATTACAATATAATAATAATAAAAATAAAGGGCACAATAAATGTAATGTGCCTGAATCATCTCGACATCATCTCACACCACTACCACTGGTCCATGGAAAAATTGTCCTCTATAAAACCAGTCTCTGGTGCCAAAAAGGTTGGGGACTGCTGCTCTAAAGACTTGGGTATAACTGAAAGGGACGGATAGATGGTGAGGAGTGAAAAGGACAAGGGTTAGGAAAAGTCCCTTTGTCTAGAGAGAAGCACTTCAGCTTCAGTGTCTGCCTAAATTATGTTGTGTGGTGAAATGTAGGAAGGAAGCTTGAAGTCATGTAATGTTGTCTTTCATTTATATTGATGGAGTTATTGATGGTACAGACAAAAGTGTATAAGCAGTGTGGTGAATGAACTTTGTTGTTTGTTGTCCAGCATCCATTTTTTTTCCTAATAACACTGATGTTCTTTTAGGAATTGTATTTCCCCAACTATATAGAATCTTAGAACTCTAGTAATGAAAGCTGAGGTGTCCCATGAAACTGCTTCTGTGTAGGCATGTGACCCAGTCAGTCACTTGAAGGATTTCAAACCTTAAGCAGAGTTTTTGGAAGGAAATATGAAACAACTGAAATTCACTTATCTTTGGTGATAAACTAATATTCATTTTACTAAGCATAATTCTTATTTTCCCCAGCTTTATTGAAGTATAATTGACTTATAACATTGTGTAAGGATAAGGTATACAACGTAATGACTTCATATATGTATATATATTGCAAAATCCTAGCATGATTTTTCAACCTTCCCATTAGTTCCATGAAAGCTTTAATCTCCTTCTGATAATACCCCTTTTGTTTAAGTTGGTCAGAGTTAGTTTCTGTTACCTGCAATTAAAGAAGTTTAAGTGATTCCAGCAACTACCATCGCCTGACAAGGAAGCAAGGATTTTTTATTGCAAATCTAAATCACGCAAAAGAGTCACCTTAAATTATTGAGAGTAACTGAAGACTGATTCATAAAAAAATAAAAATAAAAAGACTCTTTTCTACTAGCTCCAACCAGAAACATAATTAGAGTAACATGTTTTAGATCTTTTGAACTATGACAAAACAATCATAATAAATATTTGTTGCCTAAATGAGAAAAGTTTTCTCTTATACAATATTATACCAGAGAACACTCCAAAATTAAAGTAATACTAATTTATTTTGCCAGATTTTTTTCTAAATCTTAAAAATTATATAAAACAAATAAATTTTGCTTGTTTTCCTAGTAAAAATGAAAGGAGAAACTTGCAAACTGGTAAAATAGTATAAGCAATAGCCATAGAATTGTGTGTCATACTAAAATAACAGTGAAATAATGAGGCCTTGACATTTTTTTTTCTAGTTCAAATTCCTTATCAAAAGCATCTGGCTTAACCTTGTCATTTAGAAAATGTTTTACAAAAACCTCATTTTTCTTTTTAATGTAATTTCTTTTAGTGCACCCTGCAAGTAGACACTTTCTCTCCACACCTCCTATATCTAAAAATATAATTCTTAAAAAGGAGTTTGATGTTTATAAAAGTTGCTTTAAGCTATTACAACTAATCTTTGGATAATGTGGTATATGAATTATAAGCTGACAAGTCTCATGTTTTAACAATAAAATCTACTAGAAATGGTTAGGCCATTCTTACCTTAATGACATTTTATGCAGAATTTGCAACTTGGTTCAACTCAAAAAAGCAAGGGAAAAGAATGCTCCAAAGCCTGGGAGCATGCATATTGACTTTCAAAGGTGAACCAGCAGAGGTCTTTTCTGTACCTTCTACAAGTATCTTATTATTGACAAACTTATGGCATGGTTGAAAAAAAATTACCTTATGAAATATAAGCTTAAGTTAAAGAGAAATCAATTTTTTAGACATTAGCTGGCTTAAGTGAAAGTAAAAGAAAAAGACTGGTTAGTAGAATAAAATTTTTCTGACTTAATTCAATCTAATATTTGACTTGTTACTGTAAATCCTTTTGAAGGTCACTGTGTATATTAATCAGGTAGAAGTGTAGGTAAAAATACTCAGTTAGTGGGATCCACTCAAATTAGATTTTGATATAGACAATGCCAAATCATGGCTCTTTAACTGTGTCACAGTGGTATGGTAGAGCCTTTGTCCAGTGTATCCACTACTATCTCATGAAAGCCAATTATTAAATTTGCAGGAATTTTATGAGACAGTTGAAATCACATTGGTAGCTCAAAATTGACCACAGTGGAAGTATTTACACCACAAAATCTGCAAAGGTTGTGTATCTGGGCCCTCCCCTTTCTTCTGAGATGATCTTAAACATTTATCAGCACATCAGTGCATAAAACAAAAAGGGATTTTCTTGGGAATTGTGCCATCTCACACCATTTTGTGATTGTTTATGCCTGCTCTGTCCAGCCCAGCTGAGTGCACGAAGTCATTCTTAAAGGTTTGGTTCCAGTCTCTTAAATATTGGGAGCTCAGCAGGGCTCTTTTTTCACTAAGAAGCAAGACAAGATCTGGAGGTGGCTCTGGAGCTTTCCCTGCTGTTTGGTGTGCAGCAATGTGTCTGTGGATGAGATGGGAGTAGAGGCCTTGACGTGACTGTGAGCATTGGGCTGCAGTTCCTCTCCACTTACCCACTGCTTATTTTCTCCCTTTTGGTCTTTCACAGGATATAGTATAGTAGTCTCCCTTATATGTGGTTTCTTTTTTCTTTTTTTAATTTAATTTATTGGAGTGACATTGGATAATAAAATTATATAGATTTCAAGTGTACAATTCAATAATACATCATATATATTACATTGTGTATTCACCACTCAAAGTCGAATTTCCTTCCATCACCATATATTTGACCCTTTTTACTTTTATCTACTTCCCCACTCTCCCTTTTTTCTCTGATAACCACTAAACTGTTGTCCATGTCTGTGAGTTTTTGTTTGTCTTGTTTGTTTGTTGCTTTCAATGGTATGTAAGTGAAATCAGATGGTTCTCAACATTTTCTGTCGGACTTATTTGCTTAGCATCCACAGTTTCAGTATTACGGCCAACCAAGATCTGAAAATATTAAATGGAAAATTACAAAAATAAACAACTCATAAATTTTAAATTGAGTCCCATTCTGCATAGCGTGATGAAATCTCTGCCTTCCTGAACCCTCCAACTGAAAAGGTGAATCATTCTTTTGTCCAGATATCCACTCTGTATTTGTTTTCTGCTTGTTAGGTAGGCACTTTCGACTATCAAATCAACTGTCACGGTATTGCAGTGCTTGTGTTCAAGTAACCCTTATTTTACTTAATAATGACCCCAGAGTGCAAGACTAGTGGTGCTGGCAATTCAGATATGCCATAAAGGAGCTGTAAGGTGTTTCCTTATAAATGAAAGGTGGGTACAGTACAATAAGATATTTTGAGAGAGACCACATGCACATCTTTTATTACAGTATATTATTATATTTGTTCTATTATTAGTTATTGTTGTTATCTCTTACTGTGCCTAATTTATAAATTAAACTTTATCACAAGTATGTATATGTAGGAAAAAACACAGGATTTGGTATTATTGGCAGTTTCAGGCTCCACTGGGGGTCTTGAAATGTATCCCCTTTGGATGAATGGAGACTATTATAAATCCATTTGTCCCAGGTATGGCTAACTTGTGTCTCAGTTCTGTCTTCTAAAATGCTACCACCTTTTAACTCCATGCCTCTCATGGTATCTATCATTGTCAATGTCATAATATTGTTATATATAAATGTAGTGGGGCCTCAGATTTACTAGCATCATGCTCTGATATTCAATGAACCGTTAGGTTCTTATTTTTATTATTATTTTTTTTTGGAGCTATCCTTATGACTACCATCCACTGCTTTATTTGAATGGCTTAGATAAATGTCTTTCAGCATTTCAGTGTCTTTTCTACTGACCTCTAGGTATGTCGATGGAGAGTGGCTCACTCATCCTTGTCTGTTTTTGAGAGACTGGCTTTTAGTTCTGCACAGTGTTCTTGGAGGAGTACCGGTCTCTAGTCAGTGGCTGGCCCAGGCTTCTTCTCAACTTTGGCTGTATGAATTGTCTTATCCCTAGTGTCTGCTGCTGTCTACATCTGCTGATGGAAGCTTCTGTAACCCTTGCTTTGTTCTAGTTATTTTCTCTGAAGATTCTGGGCTCTACTTCAGCACTCATTGACTCTGTGTAACTACCTGAAATCTGTCTGTGAATCCCTTGCCACACAGTCCAACCTGCAGACTTCTGCTATCAAGGTGGTTCTTTCTTAAGATAGCAGCCCTCTTGTAAGCTTGAAGCCAAACTCAACTTCCTTCTCTAGCAGTCCCATGGAGGTATGTGGTTTCATCTGTCAACTGGCATCTGAGGGCTGCCCCAGAGAGCCGAACAAGGTCCCTGCCTTTGCTTTTCCACCTTTGCTCCTACCTTTAGCATACATTTTGTGGAGCCATCTTTTTCCTAATTTTGATTCTTTCTCTTTCCCACAGTCACGCTTGTTGGGAATGACAGACGTTAACTCTTTCTTTCTTCCTCTTACTTCATTGGGAATGCCATCATATAAAATTCCAAGATCCAGTCCCTCAGTCCTGCCTCTTCATATGTAAATAGGAGAAAGAAATATATAGAAAATCACCTTTCTTGGAAAAAACTTCACTTTTAAATTTATTGTCTTTTTGCAGACAAAAATTTTACTTTATATGTTTGAAATCAAATACTATATTTTTCTTTTTTTTTTTCCTGGCTGAAATAATCTGAATCCCCAAGACAGATGCTTACCTCATTCTGTCTTGGGAGAAGGTCATATACATGAAATTGTAAAATAATAAACCATATTAATATATTTAAAACATTATCCTTGTTTCATATTCTTAACTTCTCTCATCTTCCAAGTTATAAACTCCTCAAAAGAAGAATCTCCTACTGCTCTAGAATTGTTCTGTTACTCTATTTATAAAATGTTTCTTGAATTTGTTTCTTTTTTCAACTCCCTCATCTTTCATCATAGTCCAAATTATTATATCTCTTAACTGGACTATAATGATCTCCTTTGGCTGTTTTCCTGCCTCTACCTTTGTTCTCCTTGAATATAGAGTGATCTTAAAATAAACAAACAAATAGATAAGAAAAAATATATAATTTATAATATGCATACATGCATATTTATGTATATATGTTAACATATGTATACATTTATGTATAAACATACACATATATAAAATCCTGTTTATGGTACTCCTTTGCTTCAAACTCTACACTAGCTTTTAATTTTCTTCAGGTGAAGTCTAAAATTATTACAATAGCTCAAAGCACTTGAATGACCTCACTTTGCTGCTCTCTCATTCCAGCCTTGTGCCATTCCCTTCTTAGCTCACTCTGCTCTATTCCTAAGCCCTTTATTTCTTCAAACTTAGCAAGCTCCATCCTTTTTAAAGCATGTACGTAAGCTGTTTTCTCTGCTTGATAAAATGTCGGTTATCTCTGGCTAACTCCAGTTCTCATATAAAAGCAAATTTCTCTTAGAAGTCCTCCCTGACACTTCCCTCTCCTACGAGACTCTCTCAGGGCATCTTGTATTTTCTTTAAGGGCATATATCATAATTGTAATTAGTTTTATAAGTATTTTTAATGTTGTGTACCTCACTAGATTGTAATCTTTGAGGAGAGAAGCTAATATATTCATTTTTCTATTTTTTCTTTATATATTTTACCTTCATACCACCTAACATAGTGTTTTATTCATAGTAAGTGTCCTAGAACTTATATTAATAATTATTTAAAATTTTAATCATCCCTTAATTTTTTTCCCTTTCTCTGCTTCTGGGGATTTTTGTCTTCTCATCAATATGAAAAAGGGTGTGTGTGTGTGTGTGTGTGACAGAGAGAGGGAGAGAGTGAGAGAGAGAGAGATTTGTGTGAGGATGAAAGTAATCATACTCAAACCAGGAGTAAGACAGATATTAATTCTAAAATGTTGAATTTAACTTTGTACCATATTGCTATTAGAGAGCTTTAAAGAAATGGCAACTGAAACTTCTAATGGATCTCAGTTCCCTCCAGGAGCAAGTCCATACTATTTAGTATAGAACATAAAGCTTTCCATGATTGGAACTTTGTCTCCTTTCCAGCCTCATTTCCCATCATCTGGCACCTGCCCTCCAATCCTGGCTGCTAAGCTCTATAAACATATCAGGAGAGGGAGATGATCATCCACATCATTATTACCATTACCATTAACAATATTTATTAAGCATTAGTCTCTATCCAGTGCTGCTTGAAGGCCTATGGGGACATAAAAAGACATATAGGTTAGGATCACAGCTCTCAATCATCTATTAATCTGGTAGAAGTGAAAGGTATACACATAAAAGATGAATAGCAATATAAATTAAATAGTAAGCGCCAATAATAGTTGAGAGTGGGAGTGCAATTCCCTGAGATGCGAGTAAGTGCTCTGCTTTAGTTTTATGTTTTTTCAGATAAATGTTACTCTTGGGGAAGAGTAGCGGGGAGATACTTAATGTTCCACCTTTCTCTATGAAGGTAAGTCTTGTGATTTATCCATTGCTCTGTGTAGTACTCCTCTGTCATCTTCAAAATTCTGTTAATTGCAGCCTAAATCCAGAATACAAAAGAATGGACATTTGTCAATGACCAAGAGCCCTCATCCAAGTCTCCTTCGGCCCTTGACTCACTAACTCTACAAACAAACATATTAGCTTGATGTATGGAGGACAAAACTTGGATTTGTCTAAACTGAAGGGTTAGCCTGGTCCACTGGATGAGGCCATGTAGTAAAATATCAAACAAGAAGAGGCTTTGAAAACTCCATTTCCCTTGGTCTTATAGCAGAGGCGTATATTAATTTATTTAATTTATAAATATTTTTGAGACAATGAGAAAATGAAGAGATTAAAATGCATCCCATGCCCTCAAGAATCCACAGCAGATGAGAAAGACCCGTAAAGAAATAAATACATAATACATTGTGCTGAAAGCAACGGCAGTGGTGTGAAAGATACATCACATAGAAGGCTGAACACCTTGATATAGGAGAAAAGGCTATACAACAGGGTGATGTTTAAATTTAATCTAGAAGATGCGCAAGAATTTGCTTTGCTTACCAGAAAAGAGTGAGTATTAGTTCTCCTCTGTCTATAGAGATGCTATACTCCTGTGACTTCTCCTATCTGTTTTCCAAGAAATAGTAGTCCTTGGCATAATTTGTGAGAAAGTTGAACTAGACAATTTCTTCTAGGCCTGGTGAAAGATTGCCCTTGAGACTTCACAGTGCCTCATTTCTGTTTCACTTGCAGTGATCACTCACAACTTTCACCTTCTCTCTTATCTAATACCTTTCGAGAAAATTTTTATGGAAAAATGTAACATCTTTTAGTATATGTACATCCCAGTTCTCCAATTTTTCTGTGTCTAAATGGATGATTTGGGGATCTTGGGGTAGTAGACCCCCATCTTATGGTATGCCTTAGTGGAAAGCTATTGTCCCCAAATCTGCAGTTGGCAAGCTGGAGACTCAAGAGACCCCATGGTATGTTTCTTGTCCAAGTCCAAGTCCAAAAGAAGTAAAAGACCGATGCTTCAGTTCAAAGGTCAGGCAGGCATGGTGAATTCTTCCTTAATCACTTTTTGTTCTCTTCAGTCCTTTAATGAATTGGTTGAGGCCTATACACATCAGGGAGGGCAATCTACTTTACTCAGCCTACCAACCCAAATTTTAATCTTGTCCAGAAACACGTTCACAGATACACTCAGAATATTCAGCCAAATGTCTTAGTACCCTGTGGTCCTGTGAGTTGACCCATAAAACCAACTATCACAGTCATCCTCCTTTTTCTTAGTTCCTCTGTCTCAGTTATGCATCATTGCATGTGAAGGAATAAAATCCTAATCGAGTTAAATCAAGTAAAAAGAAAGTTATTGGATAGATGTAGTCACGAAAATCGAATGTAGTGAAGTGTTTTCTTTATCACTTTACTTCCTTCTGAACATCTGCTCCATTCTCCTACTTCTCTTGTAGAATAGCTCTCTTTGCTTGCTTAAGAGTATGCATGTGACTGAAAAGTAGCTTCCATCTCTAATTCCGTGTGACTACAAAGCTCCATGGCTCACCACCTATGACTACATGTGACTTTTATCTCTGATTTATATTTCAATACCTGAGAAATTGAGTTGGATCTTTTGTAGGACTAACATATATTATTTTGCTTAGTGTCAAGTGCCTGTCCATGGTGGGCAGAAAATGTGAGCTCATCAGCTTCCTATTGCTGCTGTACTATATTACCACAAACTTAGTGGCTTAAAACAACAGAGATTTATTGTCTTATAATTCTGAAGATCAGAAGTCTGAAATGAGTTTCACTATATTAAAATCGGGATGTTGGCATGGCAGCATTCCTTCTGGAAGCTCTAAAAGAGAATTCACTCCATTGCCTTTTCTAGCTTCTAGAATTTCCTGCAATTTTGGGGTTGTGGCTGCTTCTTTTATCTTCAAATCTCTCTTTCTCTCTAACACTTCTGACTCCTTTCACTGATAAGGACTCTTTTGATTACATTGGTCCCATAAAAAAATTAAGTTAAAGAAATTGTTAACTTAATTACACCTGTAAGTCTCTTACAGGTGTAATTAACTGTTAACATAATTACACCTGTAAGTTTTGCCATGTAAGGCAAAACTCACAGGTCCTGGGAATTCTGACGTGGTTGCCTTTGGGGAGCCATAATTCAGCTTATCAGAGTGAGAGTCATAAAAATGTGTTGCCAGTGGAACAGCAGCTCTGTAGCCTCTGGTAGGAGTTTCTCTGAATAAGAAGTGTGGAAAGAGTGGACAATGTAAAACATACCAAGTTCATCTTTCCAGACAAGGACCTGCTCACTGGTGTGCACAGAGGCTGGCCTTCAACCTCCACTTAATTTTTCCAGCCTCTGATTCCTTTTCTTCTAATGGGATCTGTCAGTTCTCCTGTATTTGTGATGAACTTGTTTTTGTTTTATTTTGTTTTATTTTGTTTTTTACTAGAAATAATTCATTTGGTAGAAGTATTGAACTTCTACCAAAGTTAGATCCTCTATTACAATACAGATGACTAATACCCTTAAATTCATGGATCAGAAAACACGGGATGTAGTGGAAGTAGGCTTGGGAATCTGTGCTACTAATATAGTCCCTATGTGATTTGAAAATCACCACTGTATTCTAAGCTAAAGCTGATAAACTTATCTTGTTAGAAGAGAAGCCTGAAGAAAACCTTCCAAGGAAACTAGTATGTTTTCATTGCAGCTTTTAGACGATAATGATAACAATTTGCATGTAACTGAGTAAGACTCTAACTCAGTCTGAGAGCTGGAGAAGAGGTCATGTCAAGATAAGGGAGGGACATTTTTTGAGGCTGATCCAACCTTTATGTGACTCTCAAATCACAATGAAGCACTTGATTTCTTCTAAGTTATGTTTTCATACTGATTTGTACTCTTCTGAAAACCACAAGAATGCTGTGTCTGCAAAGGCAGTTATTCTGAAGCAACTTTGCCAGTTTAGGGAAGGTAGAAGATAAAAAGCTGATGTTTGACACTCCAGAGTGGTTGCAATGTCTATTGTCTTAAATCAGGTTGTCAAGTGTCTGAGTTAAACTCTTGGTATTACATAAAGTCATCTTACCATACATTTAGAGATTTGAGGATTTTTTAAATATATATTTTAAATAATTGATTTCAAATGTGATATATTTGATATCCTTTCTTTATAAATTCATAGTTGTTTTGAATAATTGGGTAAAATTAATAGAAGAGTTAAATTAGATAAGTATTTATCTGTGAATAGTAGATGGCTCCATATCACAAATTTGTAATTAAGCTGAGAGAGTGTGGGTCCCAAGCCTGGCTGGTCCCAGGTCTGGCTGTGACCCAGGCTTGTGGCTAGAAATAGGACCCTGGATTCAGAATTTTACATTAGTGTAGTAGGGCACCTCTGCCCAGCTTATGTAAGCATGATTCAGCTTATTGTATCACACATGTGTGGCAGAATGTCACTATTGTTCTCTGATGTATGTGGAGCTCATGTGGTCCCCTAATGGAGCAGAAGCATGTTCCCCGCAATGGGACTGCGCTCCCGGCAACAGAAGCATGCTCCCTGCAATAAAGTTGATGCCTACTGTTTCATTCTCATGTCAGCCCCTCCTGTATTTTTCCACCTTGATGTCTCACCACTAAGACCTTCTATTCTGGATCAGTTTGGTGCTGACAGAGAGTAAGTTGCAAAAATATAAAGTAGTAACCTAGAAAATAAGCACACATAATTTTTGATATTTGGTGGTTCTGTTTTTGGCAATAAGGCAGATTAGACAACCTAAAAATGTGCCATCTATAAAATACTTGGACATACTGATTAAAATAAAAAAGTTACCTATTTAAGTGGTTAAATGAGTTCATAAGGATGTAAGGGGTATCATCAGAAGCCAAAAACAAAGCAGAAACTAGACTTGGCCTTTGATCACTTTGTGCTTGTGATTTGAATTTATACTCTGTAGTCTGGGAACCCTCAAACTGAGAAATTAACACAAAATTCTTCAGAGCAACTGGCAGAAGTCAATGCAAAATCTTTTTTTGGAGCAGTATATCCTTCAACCCTGGCAGTAAAGAATTCCCATGAAAAATATTCTACTAGACATTCATCCAAAAATAAAAATTATAAAATCCATGATATAATTCACCCTAAGAATAAGAAGCAAACACAACAAACAACGGGGCTAGAAATCTCCTCTTCCTGAGAAATTTGAATAATATTATTCCTTATCAACTCTAAAATAAGTAACACATAAAATAATTGAAGATATGAAATGAATTTGAAAACACAAGAAACCAGCTTCATATTGTTATATATATAACACTATATATATAACACTATATATATAACACTATATATATATATATATATATATATATATATAGTGCACTATACAGTATAAATGCACAGTGCTCTAGTAGTTGAGAGGAAGAAGAGAACTGCAGTAAACATTGGTATTATATGTTGAACCTGATGTTAAAATATTGATGAGAGGAAACTTAAGTTGTAGAACATTACTTCTTTCAAAATACCAGTTAGATATTGCAAATCAATGGCATCACAACTTGAAAAATGAATGTCTCTATAAAACATAAGAACATTAATCTCTGAGGGTGAGCTTTAAATTGAAATAAACACAGATATCACTTATGACACATAATTACGTCTTTATTCAGAAAAGCAAAGATAGATGTCATCTGTAAATTAAATTATGTAAAACAACTGAGAAGTTGCCAAGCAACACACTTCTTGAAAGCATAAATAGACCACTGCAAAACTATCTTATAATAAGGCAGTTAAATTCATCATGATTAAAATCATGTCAAAGATATAGGATTCTTTTTGCTTGCTCAGAGATAACACAAGTTCTGGATAAACTCACTGAAGGTGAAATGTGTTCAGTTTAGTAAAGCAAGTGAGGAATAATCGCATTTCACTAGTAGAATGTGATATGATGGGAATCAAATGTTACTTACTTTCTATTTGATCTCAATTCATGAAAAATGAGTGTTATAGAAATCACACACAAAAAAAGAATTTTTCCCAAAGATGATGGACTTTGCTAAAAATACCCTCCTCATCGATGTATAAACTATAAGGCCAACATTTTCCCATTTTTTGCCAACTGTTTTTAATGTGGTGTGCTGAGGCCAATAGGCTGTCAGGTGTCAACTTTCTAAAGATCATATTCCATGTGGGAAAATGTGCAGTGTTCTTGTAGCAGAAAGAGAACTGTTTATTCCCTGCATTATGTGGTCACTTCAGACTTTTTATGAACTTAATATCTCTTCATAAGCTGGTGGCTGACTCATTTTTTGCCAAAGTTCCTTTGTCAGAATAGAATGAAATATGAAAGCTGCCAACTAAATTTTGACAGTAATAACTAAATGTAGCACAGTCATACATTCTTTTTTTGTGGCTCTGGGTCTAATCTTTCATCTAAACTCTCTGTTCTATTGTAACTATTCATGGAAGTCTATTTCGTCTATTTTCATGCAGCTTGCCATTTAATGTAATGAGTTTATAAAGTAGTTAGTTGAAAAAGAACTTAGGATTTCTGTTATTGTTTTCTTTGCATTGCTCATTCTTTACTAATCTCGTACCTACTATAAGCTTGGGTATAGGAGAAATAGATAGATAGCATACACTAAACCTCCTCTATCTATGAAAGAATGGTCACTCTGAGAATTCCTGCTATAATTTCTACTATTTTCTTTGCCATACAAAACAAATTATAGTTTTTAATGTATATAGTTCAAAAGAGAAAAACAATAATCAAAATGCCAGATGACACAGCCTTGGAATTTCAACCATAACTGGTGAAAATGGCTATGAAGATTTTGAATCAAAAGTTTAAAGATACTGTATAAAATTTGAGATAAAAAGTTTAGTTGTTACATTTGAATTAAGTATACAACATATCAAAGTTTATAGTAGAAGTAAATACTTTTTACATGGCTTTAATCTTTAGAAATAATTACTAGTATTCTCAACATTTTTGTAAACCATGAAATTTTACTTTGGTTTCCTTTGGGATTTTTCCATATGGATGTCACTTGTGAAAAATTTTAAGTTAAAAAAAAACAGTCAAGCAGCTACTAGATTGGGAAAAATAAACCTAAAGTATGATTTATAGATTCTTCATATTCTAGGTTGATTTATATGGGAAACTATGAAGCCAAGATAAGATGTAAATTAAGAGGGTATTTAATAATGTATATTAGTTATATACATTTCCACCATTTATAGAGAATCAGTGAGCATTCTGCATAAACAAAAATGCTGCCCTTAATTTTAAAATTTCTTTGGAGGAAAATTATTGTTCTCTAAACAAATTTCAAGCTTAACCTTTTAATTTATTCAGTAGTCACATCTTCTTAAGTATCTAGAATATTTTCTAGTTTTTAATTATAGTTGAGTGGGCACATATTTTTACATGAATATGATGTGATTATAGATAACTAAGCCTATCTATTTAGAATTATGTTGATTTATTGTGTAATTAATTCAAGATTAATTGTATAATTAGTTTAAGAGCAATGACTCATAACCTTTCAATAAGTATTTATTAAATGCATACTGTACCTAAATTATTTAAACTTATCCATCAGAATTTTAAAAGAGTGTACATGTGCAAGTGGGTGTGTGTGTAAGCACATAGCTACTTACAATTTTAGTGAAGTTTTTGTGTGTCTTCATATTAAAACATGATTTGTAGGCAAACATCTTCTCTTGGCTCATGGAATTAGTAATCATGTAGGCAACAGAAAATGATTAAGATTATGTAGAGCAAGGGAAAATGATCATTGAATTCGGGACACATACAAGAAAATTTTTGTGTAATTAATATTGAACATGCAATAATTAGAATGTCAAGGACTCTTCACAGAAAAGACTCAAGTCATTGCAGAAGAGGTGTCTCAGTATAAGATGTTAAGAACTGGTGTGCTTTTTTTGTCTCAGAAGATAATTCCTGTGTAACTAGCATTCCTTAATATTGTGCCCCAATCTGTTAAATGAGTTTGATAATAGTGCAGATAACTCATGGGATCTGCTATAGGAAATATGCATCCATTATATAAGCATGGTTTTCACTCATTTATGGGGCTTAGATCATCTCTAAAGGATTCATTATAAAATATTCGAGCTGTTCTTTGATGCCAACCTAGGTAGTCAATCTTTTCCAGAGAAGAATGTTCTTACTGCTGGAATATGAAGTCCTCCTTTGTTTTCTAATTGGGTACTTGTCATTAAGAATGAAAAATGGGATGTGAGGGAAGGTTTTCAGGGCCAGGTGAGTTACTTTATTTTCTTCTTAAAGTCAAATATTAGAATATTATTTTTACGTGTTATTTTCTACTTTTGTTGCAGAATGTTTAACAGAAATACCTGTGGGCACATGAATATTTTAATTTAAATTATACTGTAATACTACCTGAGTGAAAAATATATGCACATAATTCTTTTCATTCTTAAAGCAAAATTTATAAGAACATTTAGACATTCTAAGACCAATTAATAGGATTTTACTTCACCTTTTCCAAAGAATAGCAATTATTTTTTGAATAGAACACAGAGAATAGATGGCCAATTAGGAATAATGATCTCTTATGACATCAAGTAATAACAGGTTTTATTTTTTTGATACTGCTGTCTTTAGATGTTATAAAAGGCTGATGTAGACTAAAAAGGTGTATGATGTGCAAGAGCTGAGTAGGGTGTAATTAATACGGGTTCAGGTAAGAAGCTGCCATGCATCACTAATGAGACTCAGCCAAAGGGTTGCCTGCAAGTTCTAAAGCTTCAGATGCTGTATGTAGTTAGAAAGACAGGAATTCCTTTATGAATTATTTTATTACAAAGTTATATTTGTAAGAATCTGAGCATTGTATAAATAGACATCCTTCTAAGATGCCATCATAGTAAAGACCAACAATTTGGTTACATTTCAGGGGGAAAGTCTACACTGAAATGAACATTGTGAGAAAACTCAATTTAATGATACCTTGGAGTATATTCTTGCTTCAAATACTGCTGTTTTCATTACAAGGTAAGAATTCATATGCAGTTTTTACCTTCTTTTATTGTATTTTAGTGTCTCTTGCAACTGATAGGAAGTTTCCCCTTATACTGTAAAGCACCCTGAAGTCACTAGAATGGATATATACTGTATGACAGCCAAATTATCTTTTTAAAAATTCTTAATAATGTAGATAATTTGGGACTTTCAGCTTTTTAAAGTCTTTTTTAAATGTTAAAATTATACTTTTATTATGATATTCAACTCTACTAAAAAAAGCTCTGTTGCTAACTTTTTCTCTTCTAAAAGATGATTTCAAATAGTTGTCTGTGTAAACATATGAAATTTTATAATAAATAAATTGAGAAATTGACTACTTAAATTTTCTTCATGCCAGTAACCCAAGGAATGGTTAAAGATATTTTTAAGAAGTACTTTAACATTTGGTGCTAGAAATGGTTTTTAATTATTTGTGTGTAACAATTTTATTTATAAATTTATTTTTATAAGACAGTTTTATGGAGTAAACATTTACTTACATTTACTTGTTAGTTTCTAATCTATGAAAAGGACTGTATATTTTGGAGTTTGTAGAGAAAAGAGAGAGAAATTACTAAAGTATAAAAGACTAGAGAGGTCATAGACACTATCTTTTAATCCTAGTAGTGACTGAAACTCCAAGGAGAAAATGTCATAGAGAGTTGAGAGCTTAAGTAAATTGTGGAAACAAACACCATTATTTTGTGATGTGTATGGTAACTTGCTTAAACTTAGCATTTGCTAAGTGATAAGATCAAGATTAAAACTGGCTCTCTGACTCCAAGTCTAGTGCTCATTCTACTGTAATATATCTCTGTGTAAATCTAGGTATACTGCTCCTTCTTTCTGGATTATAAATCACTGATATCTCACAGGGAATTTGCTGGTCAAAATTCTTGAGAAAATGCAAAATAACTAACAGCAAAACTCAGTCTAAATTTTAGAATTTAGCTTAAAATTTAGACTAAAATAATCTGTTTAATAATCAGAACATACGAACATGATGTTTGTATAATTGTTTTATTCTTAAATATATTTATTTTTGACAGAATATATTTGTGCATCATCCATCTTGACGGAAACATCAAAGTAAGAATTTCTTGTTTTTATGTCCTCTAAAACATAAATATGACATTGAGTAAATTTCAGCAGATAACTATATCTGTTTGTAAAAAAATAAAATATTTTACAAAATAAGGGCATGATATGTAGTTCTTTAAAATGTTTACACAAATTAATTATCAGGCATTCAGTTTCTTACTGATGAACCAAAAATATTTTCTTGTATTTTAATTATAAAAGTTCTTGGTGGTGTCCAAAGACTGTAGATACTAAAAAGATATTACTTTCACTTCAAAAATATATAAAGAAGTTATACTCAGTAATTTACCCTTTTAAATTGTTATTACCAATGTACACTGCTAATTACAAATGTGCTGTATTTTAACACAGGTTAAAACAATTTTTAATAATAAAACAAATAAAATTATTCTAGTAATAAATAATGAAAATTATTTTAGGACTAATAAAAAGAGAATTCTATTCACCATTTGATTTTGGTAAATCAAAGTATAACATGCTTACATTAATATTAATCTTCCCTTTATAACATGGAAAAGGGGTGAATTAAATATTATGTTTGCAAAACGTGGAACGTACTCTTGGCGAATACTTACCTCACTAGTTTTATGACGTGGAGAAAATATACTTGCAGGTGCTACAATATTACACTATTTTGTTTATTTTCTCTATCTCAAAGTTCCTTCCTACAATTCAGTTTACATCAAAGACTGGAGAGATTTGAGGACACGCCTGAATTTTGTAAAATGAGACGGCACCACCACCCAAATCTAACCCCTCCAAAAGGGGGAGGGGGACCTTTTAAATGTTAAACCAAGAAAGACCTCTTTGATAAAGTGATGGAAAGCAGGAGGAAAACACCAGCTCTCTCTTGGGAAAGGCTCGTTCAGGTTGCCTTGGGGCCTTTGACTATACAAGTTCTTTTTGTTTTCTTCCAGAAAGGGATTTAATGAAAATCGACAGAAAAGAGCTCTTTTAGCAGCACAGGTAGGTTATGCCTCAGATGGAGAGAGAGGCAGAGAAATAATACATTCTGTTTTGGGACTCTACTGTCACTTCAACAAAGAGACCTTTGTGGAAGGGAATGAAATGCTAAAAACAAGACAGGAAGGAGGAGGAAGAGGCAAAGTAACTTCTCCACTACTTTTCTACAACCCTCAAATTCATGTTTAGTTTACATTTACTTGTTTATTGTCGGCTTAATGCTTTTAAGCTATTCACCTCAGTTTCCTACAGATAGGCTCACATCATTTGTAGGTGATTTAATCTCATCTACTTGCCAGAAAATTTCTATGGGTTCAGAAATTAAGCACAATATCAGTTATGACCATGACAGCAGAACAAACACAAACAAACGGACAGAGAAAGCTGTAAATGATGTGAGTTAAATACTGCAAAAGAGCATCAGAGATGTTCTGACAAACAGCGTTCATATTGTTTGATAAATCTAAATTACAGGTACTTCTGGAAAGGTACTTTTTTTCTTTTTTCTTTTTTTGAGTGGTGGCGTATCCCTGAACTTGAGGTTTGAGGAGGTCTTTTTGCCTGGGTCCCTTTATATAAGGATATTGGATAACATAATTGCAATATCTCCTAACTAGTTAGAATGTCTAAGTGGATGGGTTTAAGAAGTATTTCTCTACTAAAGATGGTAAAATAGAGAATCCTAATTTAAAGACATTTCTTTGGAAAGTAATATATTTGAGTATTTATATAGCAAACAGCATATATACTTAAGGAGGCCGTTGTCAAATGCTGAAGTGCAGTTAATTTCTGCTAGATTTTTTTGTAAATGTCTGAATTTTATATTTTTTAATGTTAATTAAAGAGAATGAAACACAGATTTGATAGGTCATTGTGACAATTTAGAAGACAGAACTAATAGACAATCTTTTTTTTTTTTTTTTTTGAGAAAAGCTGCATTCTGGTGAACCTACTAGATTGCAGAATCTGTGAGGTATACCCTAAAGTTATCACATACAGTGACCTATTAATGGGTTATCCTATTGTTCATGCAGATGTCTTTAGAATTTGTATAATTTACTACAATGAAGTTACGTTAATCTCTCTCTTTTGTAAAGAAGTGAGGAATGCGTTTACCTTGTCTTGATTTCCCTTTGAGAGAATAAAGAGCAGGATACTTGCCCTTTTATTTCCTGTAGAACATGCATCCAAATTATTTAATGTTTGAACAAATTTTAAAAGAAGTGTTAAAGAAGGAAATGAGGTCATAATCATTGTTTAGGCTTGAAATTTCATCTTTTATAAGGCCATTCTCGTACACAGATTCACTCCCCAGTTCTAGGAAGACAGAACACTGATATATTGATATATATGGGTAAGTAAGGATTCAGAAATATGATGGCAATGTGATGAACAATGAACAAAGAAAAGGTAGATGCAGACTTCTCTCAATGGTGTATTTGAGCCCTGCAGTGATCTCTTATCTAAAGACTTCATTTCCTGGCGCTTCTCATCCACTTGTGGAGATGTAATCAGCAAGGAGAAAGAATGAGCTGTTCTTTTTTATCACTTATGTGAATATATGCATCCACTGCTTGAAATTTTTTTGAATTTGCATTACATTTCAAAATTCTTCTCTTGAAAGCAGGGGCTGAGATCTAGACTGGTGCAGGTAATTTCTTTAGGATGTTCAGTGAGGGAAAGAGAAAAGTGAGACTAGGAAGAGAGAACATCCAATACAGCTGTGTTAATGATAGGCTTCCCGCTTTGGGCATCTGGGGCTCAGTCTTTTTGGGGAATCCTCTGGGGAGCTATGTAAAATGGATTGGAGAATTGTTTTTCTAAGAGATGGGGGAAGCTGAGGTACTCATCCACCAACTCCTCTCTCTCTTTGTTTAAGGGTGGCCTTAAGCCCTCTGGAAGGCACTTTCCATAGTCTGTCCTGCTTGGATTCTGCCCTCAGGCAGACATAGAAAGAAGCCAGTATTTGAAGTTGGAGGCTTTCAATGTGCACAGAAACCCAGATGCAGGTGAAGTTGGAGGTGGTCTGAGAGGTGTCAACAGCATGTATACAGTCATGGTACTAAACAGAATGGGATCATACCATTCCATTTTCAGTCAAGTTGGTATTTGTTGCTGACATACAAAGAATTATGTTAGAGGCATAAACATGAATTGCAGTGTTTATTATGTAGAAACTCAATGTCTAGTGGAGGTAGGCCTATAAAGAAGTCATTTCTGTATAATACATTCATTGAATATAAGACACAATTAATTTTTGCCATTATTTATATGACGTAAAAAAATAAAAGTGTTCCCCATTTCAAGTGTAAGATACCATTATGAGTTCAGAACTGTAAAAAAAATTTAAGAATTATGCATTATGTCTTAGCATTGGTGAAATGTTGTACTATGAGGCATAGAGTGCTGTCTGTGGTCATTAGGAAGCTGTGGTAACCAGGATACTGGCATTCTGGGCAGTCATATTGAGCAATGCTAGGTAGTGAGACAATATGGAGCAAAAGACAAATTATATGCTCTTGCCTTAGTCTAATGTTGTCCAGTGAATTTGCCAAATAACAAAAATATGTAACATTTTATAACCCCTATTATTGTGTGTCTGGCACTATTCTTGCTGCTTTACTTATCCCATCTGACTTAATCCTCACAATTCTGTGAAGCAGTTACTGTTATTCTATTTCATAGATGGGAAAACTGAGGCTGACCAGGTCAAATAATTTGTTCAAGGTTATAAACCCGTATGAGGCATTGCTGAAGTTACTGTATACTTGTAGTGAGCATCCAAGATGATTCACTGGAGCCAAAGTAAGAAGATTTTGGTGTCAGTAATGTTGGTGGTTGTGTTAGATTTCATCAGTTGGAAACAATATGGCTGAAGAGAGAATAAAACTTGCTGTCTAGGGGGAATCAAGCTCACAGACTCTTGTGAGTCTGAGTTAATTTGAAGAGAGAAGGGCAAGAAGGGGAGATTAAACAGTGAAGATAAAACCTGGGAGGAATGAAAGCAGGAAACTATAAACTTGAAACCATGGCGTGGGCCAAGTAGTATAGAAAGTAGTCTTGAAGTGGTGAGTGTGAGAGTTCTTTTATCTGGCATGGGGCAGATTTGACTGATTAACAAAAATACTTTGCTGGAAAATGCCAAAATAAAACTTTACGTGTAGGAAGGAAACCAGAATATGTTGAGAAAGGAGTTTGTACTTAAAATCACATTCTCTGTCCCCCTTTCTTTTTACCCCTCATCCTTTCCAGTTTTTCTAACATTTTCTGGTACTCGAGTTGACAATTATATGGCAACTTTTGGCAGTGTGTATTCTTCTGGTTAAAGTAAAAATGCAATTGGAAAGGACATTGCTCCAGACTATACACTAAATTGACTTTGAGTCATAATAAAAATTCATAATTGATTAATTTTAGTAATCCACAATTATTTGCTACTAATCCATATTGACCACTAAAAGTTTTAAGGTTTTATCTGGGTTGCTTAGATTAATATGAATCTCATTCTTGCTAATTTTCTCTATGTGAGGCACTATGCTGGAAACTTTACATACATTGTTTTATTTATTTTTACAGCTACACAACAAAGTAGGTATCATTGTTCCTATTTTATAGACAAGTAGAAGGAGAAGCTAAGAATTTAGGAAACTTGCCCGAGAGTAAGTAATGTCAGAATCAGGACTCTAGTCCAGGTCTGATTCTTTAATTTATTCTCTTAATCACTACTTTAGGGTCTATAAAAATATATTTAACTGTTCTATAAACTTTAAAGGGCCAGCTCTTTGGAGAGTGAGGATGACACTCTCATTCTGCAGCAGCAAAAGCTCCTGTGGATGGTGTCTTCACAAATAGGTCTCCAGCAGCTGGGGACAACACAGTTGGTTCATTGGCCCCATACATTTTCACCAGACCCATCTGCACTCGAAAGTAACTGCTACTTCTGCAAGCAGAGCAGAGAGTTAATGCAAAAATTTGATGCCAACCAGACTCCTCCAAAGTGAACAGGCAGGTAGAAGAACTGAGGTCAGAATGGATAAAGAACTTGTCAAAGTCATGTAGGAGGCAAAATCACAACCCCAGGGAGCCCTTTCTGCCTCACTGAGTTTGCCTCAATAACCCCCAAAAATAGAAAGTCAGTACCTTATAATAATTTCTATATTTGTAACTATTTTCCAGATTTTTTAATTTACCTGCTTAGCTTGAATTAAATAAACTAATTCTCCTGAATTCTTATTTCTTTCTTTCAAAGTCTGAAGCCACTTCTCCAAGATATTTCTTCCATGAAGCTATTAATTGGGGTGAGAGCAAAATAAAAGGTCAGTGCTACATCTATGTTTTTGTATTTGCTTTCTCAAAAGACCCCTCTCGGGGGAGATATATCAAATCAATTCTTTATTACTTCCATATAATACATGAAGGAAAATGAGCCAGGGTGGTAATAATACTTAGTAATCATAGTTTTTTCTTTTAGGAAAGAAAAATTGTATTTAAGCTTATAAAAAACATTCCCCCCTCCAATATTTATAATGACTGTTGAAACAGCTCATTTTTCTTCAATTAAAATATACGACTTAGCTGTCCATTGTTAAATGTAAAGACAAATTTTAGAAAAATTGGTCTTAAGGTAGAAGGATAATAGAGTTTCCTAATTCTTGTCTTTGGCAGAACCACGGTTAAATTACTGCAGTTAGATAAGTTCCCTCATAACCTTAACATATTCTAGAGAGGTCCAATCTTTAGTAATACTTTACAGTGTCTCAAATATATCCTCTAGTCCTCTCGTTGTGTTACTTAAATCCTTCTCGCTTCAGTTTTGTCAGTTGCCTCTTGTTCTCTCCTTATTCGAGAAAAAATTTTCACTATGATTCCTTTGCATTTTTAAAACTCACTCAGGAGCTCATAATTTATTGCTTCCTCTTTTCAATATAATCCTTTGGGAATTTTTCCTTCTATGAAAGAATATTTTTGGTGACAGCCAGCAGTGATTCCAGCTTCTGCTCCATTAGAATTAAGTATGGGTCAGAAAAACTTTATAACTGAGCCTGAGGATTAATACACAAGCTTCAAATGAAAAATTAAATCATTCTCTGAAAAAATGGGCATTTCCTTTTGAGTTTTATATTTTGCCTGATCCCTTGAGCTAATAATGGACATTACCCTTTAATACAGCACTTGCTCCCGAAGAAGGAGCCCATCGGACGTGCAGCCAGTGCCAAACTCCAGTGCCAAACTCCATCAACGGAATCATCTGCAGCTCGTGTATTTCTGGTTCTCATCATCTGGGACAAGGATTCCTTACATGGGAACTTGACCTTTCAATTGCTTGGAGGAGGCTAACCTTTGCTCTCAAGTAGTTTGATGTGAAAGCCTGTCTTGCTTG
Source organism: Macroglossus sobrinus (assembly GCA_004027375.1). NCBI lineage: Eukaryota > Metazoa > Chordata > Mammalia > Chiroptera > Pteropodidae > Macroglossus > Macroglossus sobrinus. Next base: position 128,053 of record PVKZ01000323.1, on the reverse strand, counting down.
TTTCACAGCCCACATAATGAAATGAAATAGATAAAGATTTGACGTGCTTAATTCTTTAGCTCATCAACGCAGGAGGCCCAAGGTTCTGTTTGAATTAACAATGGTAACAGTTCAAGCTAAATCTTGACATATTATGTTTATAAAAACTGATGCACTCCAGGAGATAACATATTTTTGCCCCTCAGGTTCTTGTCCTCATGAATGCCTTAACGGAGCTTTCTGTTCTAAGACTGGTACATGTGACTGTCAGATATTTCAGGCACTTGGGACAAGGTGCCAGATTGGTAAGTTTCAGGGATACTTATGAGAGAATTATGAGATGTCGAAGAAAACATTAAAGCATAATTTGCTGTCTTAGTGTTCATCCATTGGGAGTTGGAACAATTATATTGTATATTAACTCTAGGGCTCACAATTTGTTCTCAGTAATTTAGAAACAATGTAAAAAAAACCAGATATGCCCACTTTTCCTTCTTACTTATCTCTACTATTTCCTCAGGTATTTTTTCTGCTCTAGATGGAACTACACATTAAAACCAGGGTCTCATTCATCTCTCTCTCTTTTGCTTGATAAATTAGATTTATTATTCAGGGCCACACATTCTTTTTGACTTTGAATTAATTGGATATTCTGTATGTAAAATAGAAATAATATTGAGAGCTCTTCAAAGCAGAGGGTTCTTAAAAAAATATTTTGATCTACAGTGTCTAGGTTAGGATCCTATATCAATAATGATCAATAGATATGCATTTGTGGCATGAATATTTACTGAGCATCTACTAAATCCCAGGCTAGGCACAGAGGATACTATAGTGAATAATACAGACATGGTCCTATTCTCCCGGAAGTTACAATCTAGAAGAGAGAACTAACACACAACAGATATGTATTAATCACACTTATCACACTTACTGTAAAGAAAGTGTTAGATTCTGTGAAAATTTACAATAGAGATAAGGCAGAGAAGACTTCCTGAATAGTGAATCACTCCATGCTTTTTCCTGAAAAGGCCCAAACTGGCCAACGCTAAATTTAGGTAAAAATTATAAAAACAAACACAACGACTGTGCCTTATCTTAATTCTCTCTATAGAGGGTATTAGAATATTTTACACATATTGAATGCTCAATAAATGTCACCGATGTTCATATAATTCTGAAGGGAAGGGTCTAGAAAATCAAAGTAGAATAGAGTGCTATCCACAAGGGTGAGAAGGGAGGTAGGCATGAAGACAATAGGAGATGAAGTTGTATGATTTAAGACAAGCATTGCCTAAAATTTGGCCAGTTTGAGGTCTTAAATTCCAGTGTACTTTGGATGACTAATGCTTCCAATACCCACATATATAAACATGATTTTCTTTCTAAGTGGTTATTTTTCTTTCTGGGTTCTATTAAGATATTGTTGAAAGAATGACAGAGTCTGGAACACTCTCATGCTGCCTAAGCTAATTTTTAGGATGCTCAGTGGTGACATTTTCTCTTCTGAGATTATATTGCTTTATTGCTATCACCTTTATTTACTGTATTATCCTCCTTACTCTTCCTTTCTTTCAGAATATTCCTTTGGAAGCAAAAATTACAGAATTTTGTAACATAAACTCTTTCTTCAAAACAACCTAGAGACCATTCTTCAGGGGAGTTTATAGTTTTGAGAGCAACTAGTAATTTTATGTTTGTTATTTCTTCCTATGATATTGGTGACCAAAGAAGAAAATACCTATTTTAATGAAATAGAAACACCTACCATGACTGAATCTTGCCAGAAACAGGTGTAATTTATTTAATTCTAAGTATTATTCTATTTCTTTTCAGTGCCAAACATGGGCAATGGCAGAGATGGGATTTGCAAAACCTGGGGACAATACCACTTTGAAACTTTTGATGGCATCTACTATTATTTCCCAGGAAACTGTTCTTACATTTTTGCAAAGGACTGTGGTAATTTGGAGCCTCGATACACTGTATGGGTAAGTGGCCTTAGGGTATAATTAACTTAAAATTTATTTTGGGCGATGTCTGTATTTTTAAAGTACTGAAAAAAATGATGGAAAATATGTAATAATCATATCATGAATACTTAGGGCTCTGACTGGAGAAAGAGAGGGGTTGGTTTTTAATGGAATGGATAAAATTTGCAACTGTATTGAGAATAGTTCTATCAAGATGATTTAGGGTTGGGAGAAGGAGGGTTTGAATCCATGTCGGAGGGATTTACTGGCAATGTAGAAATGTTCAGATCATGGATGTCATACTGTCAACTCCAGTTCATATCCTTGTTCTTCAGGTTTTATTTGATCATTTTGAAGAGACAGTGGGTCAAGGTACCCACTACATTACTCATATATACTTCCTTTTTGGCACTTTCAGTGTGATGCCACCTGGATAAATTTTTAAAAGAGCACTCTTCAGTATGAACCTGGGAATGCATGTATGAAATGGAGTGTATGAATTACATAAGCACAGGCTAGAGGATAGGTGGATTGACATGATATGACTGACCTCAGAGAGTTTGTTCTTACTTTCAGAATTCTTGCTTCAAATGGGTTCTTAGGAGACATATCAAAAAGTAAGCTTCAGAGTGGCTCTAGCTAAAGTAATAAAGTCAGGGCCCTCCTTCCCTGCCCACTAACCTCCCCTGGATTTCCAGATATCTTAAAGCACACCTAGGAAACTGCTGTGCTGTCCTGTTCAAATGTAAAACTCTCCGTAGCTATCATTTGTTTGAATTTCTGTTTTCTTTTTTCTTTCAACTTACATTGGAGTTGCCTAAATTTTTTTCCTCTCCTCGGTGAGGCAAGTATAAAAAGTAGGACTTGAACTTTTCAAGAACCATAAATCCTTATGACCCAGAAAGAAAATGAGGTCTATTGAAAGTTAACTTATCAGGCAGAAAGATAAAGAAATTAGAGGTCTCTTTAGACAGGAGTTAGTGAAATGCACCTTCAATACTAACAGGGTTCCTGTTCTCAGCCCCCAACTGTTCTTTGCTCCTTCACTGTCTTGCTGGGTTATCACTGAAACACCTTCTCATTCCCTCAAAGTGTCTCATCCTTTTGAAGACTAAGTTGTCAGCTAGATAATCTATCCTTTGATAATAAAAGGATATTATCAAAGGATATTATCAATATCCTTTGGAAGATGAACTATGCTTCCAGAGTTAACAGATATTGTTTCTTCTTGGCTCTGCTTTAGTTGGTGGAATTTGCTTTTAAATCAATGAATCCTTTTATTTTAAATATTATCTTTTCCCTGATTATAAAAGTAGTTAACTTCATTTGTAGAAAATGTGAAACATTTAAAGAAGTCTAAAAAATAATACTAGAATTATCAGTCAAGAGTTACCATTGCTAATGGCTTCGTGTAGTTCCTTCTACACTTTTTTCTTATGGATTTTATACCCATTTATAATATTGAAATCATACTATATATAGTTTTCTATTCTCTGTTTTCACCTAATATTACATCAACAACTTTCTTCCATGTAAAATATCCTTGACAAACACAAACTTTATAAGCTAGATTTGTCCCAACTTATGAACTACTCAAATTATTTATGCCCCATTTTAAAAATTTAGGCTTAAAAAATATTTTTGGTATTTTAAAAGATGTATTGATAAATATATTTATGCATATATTTAATTCTTCTTATTCTTTTTAAATATAATTTTATTTTTTTTAAATAATATATGTACATGGTTTAAAATAAAACAAAAAAATAATACCTGCCTTCCTTTACTCCCCACCCCCAGTAGAAGTGTGTCTCCTCAAAGGCAACTACTTCAACTCTTTTAGCTGTTTCTCCTTACTTTTATTTTACCTGTTTAAATATGCTATTTTTTTTTTTTTAATTTTTAAAAGTTAGGCCTTATTTGTTCACCTCCTACTATGGAAAAGGAGGAATCATCTCTGTTGCATCACCCTTCCTGCCCTAACACACACATACACTTTCCTTCCCTCTTCCTAATAGATTTTTAACACCATTTTTGGTTCGATAATATGTGCTTTTTACATTTGTTGTCATTTACGTATTATACATATATGAATAATATTCATATAAGTATAGTTTAGAGCTAAGCCCAATAGGTTATCATAATTTTATCTCTTTTTTTGTACATTTTATCTCTTTGCTGCATTTTCTATACTGTGATCACTCATTTTTTTCCCTCTAAATTTTCTCTGTAAAACTCTTCTCAATATGGCCAAATACTTTATTTAGGCAGTCCCTCAGTTTCTCTTTCCCCCATGAGATGTCCATTTCTGTTCTTTGTTCTCTGCTCCAACTAAGACTGGTTGCTTTTGAGCTTACTGGACACACCTAGCACTTGGGATTTCTCTTCACCATTCTCCTGGAGGATTTCATTCTTCCGTCTCATACTGGTTTCCCTATTTTTTTGGATCCCGTGAAATGCCTGGTGATCCCTGAACTTTGTTCACACTTGAGAGAGTCTCTCAAAATCTTAATGGATGCCTTGAACATGTGAACAGTGCTTATTTGTAGTTATGATTAAGCAGAGACCCATATCCTCTTTTTTGTTTACTCATTTGTTTTAATTGGCTACAGTTTCAAGTTGCTTCTGGAAAGAAAAGATACTTCCTTGGAAAGTGTGCATGAAAGTGCAGATTTCAGAACCTGGATTATAATTTGGAAATTACTTTCAGAATTTTGAAATTCAATCCATTCTAATTTTTAATTAGTTTCGGAATAGTATTTTTTTCTCTTCTCTTTCAAAATTTCCTTTCAGCTTCTTTCAGAAATTCTGTTATTTGAATAGCCTGAACTGAATTATTGATTCTTTAATTTTCTCACTATTTTTGATCCTTTTGTTTTTTTGGTTTACATTTTGGGAAATTTATTTTCAGCTTTTAGATATGTATCTTCCAACCATCATATTTCAGTTATATGTTTCCCTTAGGATATTGTCAATATCCAGTTATTTATTTTTTATTCTTTGAATCATTTTTAACAGAATTTTTTTTGTTTCCTGAGTGGCATATATTCACTTTTCTCTCTAAAGATATTATTAATATTAATAATATTAATCCATATTATTATGGAATTTTGGAAGTTTATTTTTCGGAATGACTTTTGATTCCTTTGATATTTCTTTTTAAAATTTATCTTTTATGCTGCAAGCTTTTATCAAATAAATGTTTATTCACATTTGAAAATTAAGCTTTAAAGGTTGATTAGAAGCACTAACTATATGGATAGGACCTTGCTTAGCTGGTGGGAGATTGAGCAGGGGGCATCTGGTTTAATAAGATAAGCCCCAGACATGAGTATTAGTATTTCTTTTTTCTATGCTGATTCTCGGAAAAAAAAAAAAAAAGTCCTCCAGTATCCTGCCTGAAGTCAGATGCCTGGATTCCTTGATACTGCCAAAATTTTACACATACTCCTCCTTCAGATTTTTGTACTTGCTATTCTCTTTGCCTAGAATGATCTTCTAAATATCTGTATGGTTTGTTCTTAATACTGCCTTCATCTTTACTAGAATTTCTTACTATCAGTGAGGCTTTCGTTAACGATTCAATCTAAAATTGCGCCCCCAGTCCTCAAAATACTCTTGATCCTCTTTGTCTCCTTAATGTTTCTCCTTGATGTCATCTAGCATAGCATATATTTTAGTTATATTTTTTTATTAACTGTTTTATAAGTTCCATGGGGTCAGGCATTTTTGTTTGTTTTGTTGACTGCTGTATCCCTAGAGTCTAGAATAGCGCCTTGCCTAGTAGGTAAAAAGAGATCAATAAAAGTTGCTAATTATTCATTAAATCAACATATATATTATATTCTTAAAATATTAAAGCTCTATCTTATCATTGGTGATTTTTCTTATCACTTTGGTGCTTAGAAACTTCTTTTCCATATATAGTTATTTATATTTTCTTTCTGTTATTTTATAGTTTCATCATTATACTTTACTTTTTGGACCTTCTGAAATTAATTTTGGAATGGAGTATTATTCTCCTTTTTTCTCTTTTCCTCCTCTTCTTTGCTTTTTTTTTTTTACTAGTAAACTAGTTTTTCCATCAAATTTTTGAGAAATAATCTTTTTTCCCTAAAGTGTCTGGGAAATTTTATCTTATTAGGTTATAGTCACTGTTGCAACCATTACATATCACTTTATGTAGAGCTCTATTTGAAGCTCTATTTTATGACTCTCTAATAGGTAAAACACACACACACACACACACACACACACACACACACACACACACACACAAAACCCATGAGCATGAACATTACAAATGTGTTTCTTTGTGGTGCTCTATAGTCTTCCTGTCAGAACTAATTTTTTCCAATATAGACCATGTTTTAAAATGTTGAATTAACTTGTATTATGAAGTTAATTCTGTTGTCCAGTTTTTGAGGTGAATGTTTTTTTTTCTCTTGAAAATCTAAATGTAGTTATAATTTTATAAAGTACCATAGGACAAATGATGCTATAGAATTGTGGACACACAGTGTAGTTTCAGTAACATATATATATATATATATATATATATATATATATATATATATATATATATATATATATATATATTGTTGTTGTTGTTGTTGTTGTTGTTTGTTCCTATCCTTTCTTTTGTTTTCTCCCTTTAAGGTTCATAATAGCCCTAAGTGCCTTGGTTCAGTGTATTATTGTTATCGGTCAATCAGCTTGTTCTTTTCTGACCAAGAGGAAATTCAAATTTATGGGCATGAAATAAAAAAGGATGGAATCAGGTAAGATATAATAAATAATATAATGAAAAATAACATCATAAATTAATAGCCTTTCCAAATATCTCAAATGAAAAAGAATTATGGAGAGTAGGAAGAGAGGATTTCTTCTCAACAATAAACTTAAAGTTCTATCATACAGATATTAAAACTTCATTAGTTTTCAAGGCCAACCAGCTGGCCAGGAGTCTAACCAGTTTAACCTTTCTAATGCTTATGTAGGATACAAATATGTTTACATAGGTGGAGAAAAGATTTCATATTTTTTTCTAAGAGAGGTTTAGGAGATACTGTCAAAGTTTAAGTCTTCAATTATTTTTGCCCTCTTTTGCCCTCTTTCTTATATCTTTTTTTCTTTTTCCCATTTTTTTTGTTTAAGCAGAAACTTAAAACTAAACCTCTGCAAGTCTATTTCAAATTTGTATGAATGAAGTTTGGGTGTCACTTGAGATAAGTGTTCTGAAAAAGATTCAGAACCAATATGTAACCAGTCTTCTTAAATAGATCAGAGAGGAGGCCACTTCTGGTTTCCTGTCTGCCAAGAATAGGATCTCAGACTTTGGGGAAAGGGGATATTTATTTATTTGGTGGAAGGTTTCATACATTTTAAACTGGGAATTATGTGGAATAATCTTCCTTCAATCTACATAATTATAGAGATACTCAGCCTTAAATATTTCTTGGCTTAGTTATGCCAGAAAAAGTAAATTGCAGGATGGAACAATTATATTCATCATTCAGTATTCACTAGCAAGTGTTAGAACCATGGGGATTCTTTCCAGTGCAATGGCCTTACCAACTTTTGTGCTTTCCCCCTTCAGTTTAGATTCCTTAAGAGACAGCAGGAGATAGAAGAATGGGCTTCAGATGAAACACTAGGGAAGCCAGGCATTGACCATAGTCAGGCAACCCAGAGTAGACTCTCTGTCTCTCTAGGATTTATTTTCTTTATCCCCTGGGTTCTGTACTTCTCATTTTCCTATAAAAGAAAGTTTAGCCATTTGAATGAGAAGATAATACATTTCTTATTTCTTGGAATTAAATTTAAATAATAGTTTAGAATTCCTTATGTGGGGTTTGGGGTAACACAATGGACACTTTAAAAATTATTGTTTTCTGAAACAGAAATGCCATTGAAGTAGAGTTTCAAGAACTCTAACCCTTTGTTAAATCAAAGATGTAATATTTAGATTTTAACCCAGAGTTGTCACATGATAGAAAATAGATGGTTTTCTTATTATTCAGATAAATTGCTTATACCAATGCTGTACCTGGCCTAGGGCCCAAATCATAGCAGGTGCTAGAGAAATGTTTGCCAAAATGAAATCAAATGTGTGACTTCTGTTCTCTCACCTGTGAAATGAAGAGTTTTGGTACATATCAATCTGTGAATAATTTTAGCATTAATCTGTGCTTTCATTTTATTTTTCATTGTTAATATATTCTGCCTAGTTTGCATGGAGTTTTTCTTAGATTTATGGGAGATTATCTAAATTTTACTGTTATTGTTTATCTCTACTTTTTTTGTTATAGACATCAGAATAATCTGAGTAATATTCCTTTTATTTTCAAAAACTGTTTATCTAATCAATTTATTGTAAAAGAGATCGAATGACACATGACCAACCAAAAAATACCCACAACAAAACAACTATACCTCCATAGAAATAACATCCTATTGCTCTGAAATATTTTTATAGAACATGATTCACTTTCTCATGCATAGTTTTTATAAATTCATTATGTTTATAATTTTTGATAAGAGTAGATTATGGCAGCAGTTTGCTAGAGTCTTACGTATTCTCCAGTGTACATTTTTGGTTGTTTTCTTATTCTTATAACAAATTTTCTTTAAAAAATTATCTGAAAACATCTTTGTACAAATGATTACACCTATTTTGAATTGTATCTTTAGGGAATATCTTTTTGTTAATGAGTGTGTTTAGTTTTATAGTTTTGTGCCATGTAGCCACGCTTTTCCCTGATAGGAACTAATTTAAAGTAAGTAAATATTCCTATTAACTTCCAGCCTCTCTCACATTATGGTTTATAATTTTTAGTTAACATGGCTATCTTAATAAGGATAATTTTTTTCCTTTTATTTCTTTAATTTTTAGCACCTGTAATACTTGCAAATGGAAGAACAGTGTTCTTTCAAAAGTATTCTCGGCAAATTACTGTGCTTTGAAAATGTTCAATTGTTTAGTTTTCTTTAGTTTTTGTACATCTTCCACTTCTTTTGTGTGTACACATTCTTATGAAAAATGAAAAGACTAGACATTGGATCAGGATTTAAATATTCAATGTGACCTTGTTTAAAGAGACCAAATATATCCAACATAAAAATTATGAATATAACCCCTATGTGATACTTTGGGACAAAGTATTCCATTTTCCTAATTATGTACTTTGTAGCATTAAAAATGTAAATTATAGTTAATAATACTTTGCCATTTTTCTTTTGGAAAATAGTGACTTACACGAAAGTGACATTTAGGGAATAGAAGCTCCTATTTCTTTGCAGCCAAGTTTAAAATAAAATTGAACAAATCAGAGTTTTAGTATTGCATTTACACATTTTAAACATTGCCTATACTTCACAATTTTAAGCAGAATTTTTTGATTATCTTAAATTCTTTAGATAAAAATAAATACATTTGAGCTCTGATTATTCAATATAAACAAGGTTATTTTCCATATTTTAAAAATCACTGATATTTACAGAAGTGTGTTTTTGGTCGAATCATTCAATTATAAATATGAAATCTAAATCAATATGGAGAAGCAGATATAATTTTTGTTGTTCTTTTGTTTCAATATTGTATTTTTCATAACATATTGAGATTTCCTATAGAATAGTTGCTTGGGAAATCTAATTGCATAGTTTATTCAGTAATTTTGAATAATAATAATCTTTTATTTAATTGATCACTTATTTCAATAAATAAATAAATCATCTATAATTGATCCTTTATCAAAGTTCTTCAGTTGCCTTTGTCCTATTTTTTAAGTTTAACATTGCCTCAGACAATTGGACAAGTTTCTATTGAGAAACTAGCTGACTACATTCTGGTGAAAACAGCCTTTGGTTTTTCATTGGCTTGGGATGGAATATCTGGAATTTACCTCAAAATATCTGAGGAGCATAAAGGGAAATCTTGTGGTCTATGTGGAAACTACAATGGCATTCAGTCTGATGATTTCATCATTCAAGAAGGTAAGGAGAGTAAAAGAAATGCATGGGTACTTCTGAGGTCTTCTTCCTTCACCAAAAAATCCATGTACTCAAAGGGTATAACTCATCTTAGTTTGGGTAAAATTGGTAGCTATCACTTGCTTCTTTAAGTGATTTTAATCTTTAATAGGAAATTAAACTTTAATAGGAAATATTTTTGTGTCATTCTTGAAAACCATGAGCTAGTTTACATTTGCTAAATTAAAATACAGGACTTACATATGTAAGAAATATTAATTGAGCATTTACTTTGTGTTAGGCACTGTTGTAGGAGTTTGGGATACAAAACAAAGACTCTTCCCTCCTCGGGGCTTATATTTTAGTAATTCAAACCCATTTGGGTCAAAATTGTACAGTTTTGAACAAAAACTATTTTTCATCCAGTCTTGATAGGAATAAATTAAATGACTGTCAAAGAATAATTTTGTAAAGATAATGAAATGTGCATATTATTATAAAAGTTAAATAATAACTTGGAAAGATTTTATTATGTATAATAATGTATCATCATTCACCTATTCAAAGTCATGAAACTAATTTCAGTGAGCTATTAAAAATGTATTCTGTTTTAAATTGGGTACTAGTGTGTATTGGCAACAGAATAAGAGAGTCACAGGACATAATCATGATTTAAGTCCACACAGAGAGGTGCAATAAAAAAGAATCCTGTTCTTAGTACCAGTAGATATGGTTTTAAATCTTTTTCCAACTCTTATAAGCTCTGTGATTTGAGGCAACTCATTTAATCTGTCTGATGCTCAGTTTCTTCAGCTGAAAAATAGGAATATAATATTTCTGACCTTTAAGAGTTATCAATAATAAGAAGAACATAACTTGATACTATTCAAAATAGTTAATATGAGCATATAACTATATTATTCCCAACTCATACAACAATCTGTACAGTGGATAGTATTTTCTTAATTTTTTGACAAGTTAACATGCCCAATATAACACAGTTTGTAAATGCTACTGTCAGGGATAGATTACAAATCTGACTGGCTCCCAAATCTATACTTAAATAAATGTGTGAGAAATTGACTTTTAATCTATAAAGTGCTATATAATACTTTTTTTTATATTATAATATCAATGGAGAAGAGTTGCCCATATGTTATGTTTTAAGGCACAGTGAAAATTCTATTTAGAGTATGGGTTCAGGAATCATACTATGGGATTCAAATTCTGCTTTGCCACTTATTAAATTTCCTAAGTTTAATGATGCAATCATAGTATATACTTTATAGAGTTGCAAAGATTAAATGAGACAATCCATATAAAACACAGTACAGTGCCTGGCACATAATTATGCTCAATACATTTTAGCTAACTTATAATCGTCCTCATTTGGTTTCAATAAGACTATAATAAAGCTGAAATAAAAATGTTTGATTGGTTTAAGAGGCTCTTGTTAAAATGCAAACATTTTATCCAAGATGGTCGATGCCTCAGCAGGAGGAGACCACCAGTGGCTAGAGTAAAGAGCAGGGCTCTAAAAAGTCAATTTCTTCATATGTAAAGTGGAGATAATAATGACCCTGAGAACTTCCAGCCTATGAGGATCAAATGAGGACATGTAAGAGATAATATTCAAATGTCTATGAGCAAAATACAACTGTACAATCGAGATCATCATGAAATGGCATTTTGCAACCAATTAGGTATTTAGAATGAGAGGGCTCACAAACTTAGAAGTAGGGTTTTTGACTCAGGCAGAACTAATCAGATGGTAATTATTAATTTTTTTTTTGCTCCTGTGTCAAACATTATAAAAAAAATAATACTCAATTCATTTCTCAGTTTTAAAGTTAGAAAAGACTTCTATGGACAGTTCTCCTGGGACATCTGGGAAACATAGTATGGAGGTCAGGATAGAAAATAGCATCTGGTTTTTTAGAGGCACAGAAACTCAGATTAGGATTTGAGTTAACAGTCAGAAAGACTTTGATAACCTGGTACATAAAATGGTTGCTCACAGTGAAATAACTGAGGCAGCATGCAAAGGGTGTTAGCAGATGATAAGTGGGAGAAGACTGGCTGTGGGTAAACGGACTGAATATGGCTGAACTGGCAAAAGGCAAGAAAGACCCTGAAAAGTATGTGGGAGGAGCCTAAAGAGAAATTTCAGCTTTTTCACAATTTTATTTGGTGCACAGTGTAAAGCAGAGTAATAAAAACTAATTTATAATAATTTATAGGCATGTGACAAGAACCTGCCCTCTGATTTTCTCTCATAATAATACAAGAAAATGTATACAGATGAGCTATATTACTTTTAGCTTTAAGATGCCTAGTATTTTCTTGAAACTCAGTCTGCACTTTGCTGATTAGATAAATCTTTAGAAGCAGTGAGGTAGTTTAATTGAATGCCATTGAATGCATAATTTCTTAACAGTGATTAAAATTGCACTTCTCTCTGCATTCCTGCTCATTCTTCAGGGTTGGCTTCACAAAGAAATGAGGCTTTTCAGAATTTCTGTGGATATCGAAAGATTTTGTCTCTTTAGTTGAAATTCTGGTTCCATAATTTATGTCTATAGCTAGCTATATATCAATATAGGAACCTTGGTTTACTCATAGAAATCATCATAAAAATGAATAATGCTTCACTTTCATTCTTAGAAATGTCTCAATATGGACAATAAATTACACTATTTGTATTTTATAGAAAACATTTTAATTTTACTTTTGCAGGCCACCAATTGATTTGGATTAAAGTCTCATAATAACCAACTTTTGTGACTCTTTTATTAATGCAGTATAGTAAAAGTAAATAGATATGTGGTTGAAAAGGTGGATATAAAGTAAACTCTAAGAGATTGCCCAGGTTGTTTAGTAGCATTAAAATTTGTGCATAAATATTAAAATCAGTGGGCCTTTAGAAAATATTTTTGTTTCTGCAAACTTTAAAAAATGGGTGATTTTTAAATAAAACGTGACAATAAATTTTCTTTACTAGAATATCAGTTTTTCCTTTTCGAAATAAGTATATTAGGCCCATTCTTAGTGCAGTGTGTAACATTTCCAATAGTAACAGAGATAATGAAATAAATTAAAATATAGTTATTTTTGAGCAGTAGCAGTCATGCATATGGTGAAATAAAATTAAGAGTGATAGAACAGTAGCTGTTTGTTTGTGGTCTAAATCATGTGACAGAGAAGGCCTCTTTGAGGAGGTCATATGAAATAGATGCTTAAATGAAATAAGAGAGAGAGCAGAGGGAAGATTGGAAGGAAGAGTGATATTGAAGGAGGAAGAGCAAGAGCAAGGCGGGAATGAGTCTGAGTGAAAACAGTTTAAGCCAGTATGACAGGAGTTGGTTGAGCAAGAATAAGAGTAGAAGATATAGGAAGGGCAGGGGTGGTGTTAGGTGGATAGGAGAGGTTTGGAGTCAAGGGAGTGCAAGCGCCAGATCAAAAAGAGTCTTTAAGGCCAAAGTACAGTTTGGGGTTTTACATTAAGAGAACAGCATGTTCTAATAGATGAACTCCCACATCTTTCAATGATTAGTAGTAGCACACGAATATTATCTTCCTATCTTGAAGATGTTGTTGACAGAGAGTCGTCAAAATTTGGCTTGAGATTTTTTATTCTAGTGGTAGCTCATCATCAGTATTAGACCTGGGGCTATGTAAATGTACGAGGCAGAGAATCTTAAACTCAAATCTGAAGACTGTTTTAGGGATGTCATCTAGTTTGGTTCTGCCAAGTCATTGAGATTTGAGATTCAACCTTTATATAGATGTGAGGGAAGATTAATTTTTATTAATTATGAAAGTTGTTCTCAGGCCAGGTGCTGAGACAATTTAAATTTGATTTGGGACAGAGTCCGCATGTGTTGCTGCACATGTATTAGCTCCTGAATCTTGCCTCTGAGTAATGCTGGGATAGAGGCAGAATGCTTAACAACCTGTCCTTAACATTTTTAGAAATAGTTTTTATCATATTCAGATGAAATAAATTCTTTTTTTAGTATTCACTTCTCCAGGTGTCTTTTTCAGTCTTATTGTTTTTGTGACTATCCTCTAAAATCTCCACAAGAGCTCAACAAATGTATGTATATATTTTTTATTATTGACCCCCAAAATGTAATAACAATTTTAGTAAGGCTCTGACTGATGTCAGATATAATGGGAGAGTCTTCTAAAAATTTTACACCAAACTTTTACTTAAGATTTTTAGTTTTATGTGTTTTTTTTTCTCCTCTCTATAGAATAAACTATATGCTAGTTAAGGCTTTACTGGTATGCAAATTATACCACTCACTTTTTTCCTTCCCCATGTTGCTTCAATGAAGTTTACTTTTTTTTCTTCAATGATATTAACTTATATTTGGTACTTACACTTTTTTCAATTTATTTTTATTATGCTGAAGTATTGTTACAGTCTAATATCCTGATAATTATATGGTTGTTGAGTTTAACTTTTCAACCAGTTTATGTTGACAAACTGTGTTTGTGGAAAATAAAAGTATTACACATATTTTTTGTGTGTGTGTGAAATAGAGGACTATACAGAAGATATTGCTATGTTTGCAAATAGTTGGTTGGTGCAAACTCCAGATGACAACAAATGTGTACCCACACCCTCAGACTTTCCAAATCCATGCTCCAGTGGAATGCCAGCATTTGAGGTAAATTTGATATAAAAATTTAGTCATGTTGGATATAATACTGTACTTGCATACTTAACATTAAGCATTTTTAGTTAAACTCTACATAAACACAATTAAGTTTAAGAAATGTAACTGCATCAGGAATAACTTTAAGATTATTTCAGAAATAGTAAATGTAATAAGCTTCATGAAAGCAGTACTTATTACAAAAATATGTAGTTACAAAAATATTGGTTAAAATTTATGAGAAGAAATTACTTTCTCTTTCCTGGTAAGAAAAATCTTGCAAATAGATCAGTAGAAAAAAAATGAGAGTACATGCATATTATTAAATATGTCCTAGTGACTGCCATCTTTTTCTGCACAGGCAATATTCTTCAAGTGTCAGATACTGTTGCAGTTTCCTTTTTTGAGCTGCCATGAATATATTGACCCATATTTATATATTGCAAGCTGTGTTAATGATCTTTGCAAGTAAGTGAAATAATTAATATTTGCAGTAAAATTTTCTTTATCCAAAAAGAAGAGCAAAAACTATTTCTGTAACTTAGCCATCTCAGCAGGTCACAAAGTATAATGGGGAATGTAAAACAAAAGTTATATGGA
This sequence comes from Macroglossus sobrinus, assembly GCA_004027375.1. Lineage (NCBI taxonomy): Eukaryota > Metazoa > Chordata > Mammalia > Chiroptera > Pteropodidae > Macroglossus > Macroglossus sobrinus. The sequence continues at coordinate 112,866 of PVKZ01000323.1, read as the reverse complement.
CAACTATTAAGAGCTTACTAGATAGTAAATACATTCTAAGTGTTTTATATAAGCTGCATAAACAATGTACAGTAATTCTTAAATATTTTTTATGCCATTAATCCCCTTGGGAGTCTTTTTCAAAATAATTTTTGAAATGCACTAATAAAAGACATAAATTTACAAAGGAAACTATATTAAAACAGTTATCAATATAGTAAAAGAAATAAATTTCTGATATATGTGCTTGGTTATATGCATTGCAAGTCTAATAGCTACTGTAGTTTGACATAGCAATGAGTGTAAATAATATTTTGAGATATCTGCAATAATTACAATGAGAAATAAAAACATGGAAAAATTAGATATAAGATATAATGGTGACAAAGTCACAGATGCTGCTAAGAACATTATGATGTTACCTACATGTATAACTGAAGGAAATGCTAAATTTCAGTTGGAGATTAATAAAATTAAACATGTAATATTTTTCCAACCTAGGTCAACAGAATCTTGCATTCTCTCCCAGGTTAAAATCATCTAGACTAAGTGGTTATTTAGTGAGACCCATCATAATATGTTAATGTAGAACTAACTATAAATTACCCATTATTGAAGTGAAATTTTTCTATTTTTTCCCAAAAGTTTAGCAAGCAGAATGTGAATAGCCATTTTGAATTTTCAAGAATATTTCAAAAAATTTTTTAAAATCTGAATTTTTTAAAGAATCCCAAGAAGTGTAAATGATACATGAAAACTTTGTTGTAGAGAACAGACTAATTTTTGGTTGAGTAAAACCACTTAAATATCATCTTGGATAGCTTGTTAAGAGGTTGAATTTATCAAAGGTGAGAACAAAGAGAAAAAGTTAAGGCAGTATAAAACTGTCTTATTTATAACTACCCTGCTTTAATTAAATAAAGATTATTATAAAATAATAAGTATAATAATATTTTCCAGATATTAGATAAACTTATTTGGGATGTGCATAAGTTTTTAGTAGAATGCAGTTATATCTTTATTTATATGTATAGTTTCTAAAATTTAGTCATTTATCAACTAACACAGAAGCTTTGAAAGAGCTTCCTCTGCGTAAAATATAGGGTTCTAACTTTATATTTTACAATATTCTGTTCTCTATTAGGTTTTATTTTTTATTTAATCACTAGATTGTTATATCTCTGTTCTTCCATTCAGACTTCTTTTGAGGGTCCCTGTAGGTAGTTCATGATCCTTATTTAACCATGTATATGGAGTTAAAAATTGTTCTTATTCCATGGGGACTCTTTCTTGGACAATTCTCCAGCAGTCTTAACTTTACCTTTATCATTATCTCTAGCATCTACTTTTCAAGCAGACTGAGAGGAAGCATCATTTGGCATATCCGGGAAAGTTATTCTGTTTATTAGTTAGGACGTTGTTTGGCTGCTTCACCTGCCAAATTGTCAGTGACTTAAATTAAATTGAATGCTTATATATCTCTCATATAAAGTCCAAGCTGCTAAGTGGTTCTACTCTGAGTAATGTGCCTACTCTGCGTTTTCCAATGACTCAGTGATGCTATTCCTATATCATCCCCCAGGATCTAGGATGATATTTATCAATTTCATTGCCAAAATTGGCTTATCACTACCATGTCCATATTTTAGTCCTTAGGAAGGGAGAAATGGAAGTAGAGGGCCAGCAGCTTTTTTTAAGGGCATGACCTGGAAGTCTTCCTCACACTTCAACTTTTAATCTTTTGGCCACACCTCGATGTAAGAACTGCTGGGAAATGTTGTTTTGGCTGGGCAGCCATAGGTCTAGCAAAAACTTGGATTTTCTAAGACTGAAAGAAAGGGAACTGGGACAAAAACAAAACAAAACAAAACAAAACAAAACAAAACAAAACAAAACAAAACAGTTTCTGCTACACTCACTTTGTCTGAAATTCTATCATTGAGACATTAACATTTTTGTCTTTTGAAATGTTGATATCTTTAGGCTTTGGATTTTGAAACTGAATTGCTCCAGGGCAAATAAAAATAACATAATAGAGAAACATCTTTTACTGGTTGGAATCATCTGACACCTTAAGACAGGGGTCTCCAGCCCCTGAGCTGAGGACCAGTATGGGTCCAAAGCCTGTTAGGAACCGGCGGCACAGCAAGAGGTGAGCGGCAGGCCAGCAAGCGAAGCTTGCTGCAAATACAGCCGCTCCCCAATGCTAGCATCACCGACTGAGCTCCACCTCATATCATCAAGTGTTAGATTCACATAAAAGCACTGGTCCCTGGTGCCAAAAATGTTGGGGACCAGTGCCTTAAGAGGTATATTTGAGGTGGAGAGGATAGATTTCACTCCCTTTAGTATGTATATCAACCAGGACTAGAACTATCTATGTCCTTTCTCCCTAAAGGAAATAAGGAAATAAGGATATTAAGGATATTTCCTTATTTCCTTTAGGGAGAAAGGACATAGATAGTTTCATTTCTTATATTACAAGGATCCTATACCATGCAAATAGCATGAACCTGTTGAGCTCAAGTTAATATCCTACTTGGATTATGACTGTATATTGAATTTGATTCGACAAACATTTTCTGAGTATTTACTCTGAGATGAGCATTGTGCACACCTTGGAAAGACAGAAACAATTTAGACATGGTCCTTGTCCTAGAAACTCAGAGTCTAATGGGGCAGAGAAACAGGTCTCCAACAATGAATGACATGTGCTCTAAATACAAAGTGCTATGGATATGGAGGAAAGAGCACTAACTTTATCAGGGAGTGTCTCTAAATGCTCATCAAAGGAGATAAAGTTTAAAGGATGATAGAGTACCAATCCTTGAATTGGGACCTGTTTCTCCTTCTAAGAACGATAAACCTACTGGCAAGAAAATGATTTTAGTTTTGCCATACTGAAATCAATTGACTTAAAAACAAGTATTCCTTAATGCTCATTTTTCTTACTAAAGTTTACATCTAAAATAGAAAAATAACCTTATTTTTTTCTCAGTAATTGGGATAATAACTTCTTTCCTGTTGTTGTGAGATTTCATGTGATGCCGTAGAGTAAGACAAACAATTAATAAATGGTGACTATTTTAATAATAGTTACACTGGGTTGGAAAACCAATATTCATTCACTTTGTTAACTGTCAAGCCTCTTTTAATTGTAGGAAAATGCACATGTTTTAAGGTTAATTGTAAACTTAACCTCTTTCTAGGAAAACAATAATTTTAGCTTATCCTGTTTTTTAGAGTTTTTGTTGTTGTTGTTGTTTGGAGGTTTGGAATATTTTCTGAGCTCCTGAAGTTTCTGTGCTGTGTTCCTTTTTCTTCCTAAAGCTGAGTTAATAGGGCTAGATAAGCTGCATGACTCCAATTACAGTGGCACAGGATAAGCACAATTTGAGACAGGTGGCTTTTACAATAGAGATACTGAATATGCCAAGGTTCAGAAAATACAACATTCTTAAGGTCATTATCTTCTAAGATATTTAACTTTTTAATTTTAAGTTTGAGTTGGATTGAAAAACAAGCCTACTATCTTATTATAAATTTTGTTTATTTTATAGGTAGTTTGTTAATCTGCTTTGGGAATTGGCTGACCCCTTATCTTTGCTTGGGGAAGCTTCTAGAGTGATTGTAAAAAGATAATTAGAGATTTTTTACTCTTGGCAATATTATAAAAGTAACCAGCTTTAGTAGTAATTTAAACTTGAAAGAATTAAAAATATTTTAAATCTTAAACTCTGTTTATCCAATTTTTCAAAAGTACTGTAGATTATTGGTACTGGTTTTATTCCAGCACATAGACTATCAAAAACATGTTGTCTTTGAAATAAGTCTCATATTTGGAGCTTTTGTTGGGATAGAATTTTATCTATTGTAATAGGATTTATTAAATTCTTAAAGATCTAGGATGCTTTGTGTAGAAGCCAGAAAATACATTCAAGGCTTCTGGAAAGAATGTCATAATTACAATAGAAATCTTTTTTAGTTTATGTACACGCTTGAAGCAAAAGAAAAGTAGTCAAATTATTGAAAGACTTTGATGAAGACAATTGACCTACACCTTTTTAGCCAGGATTCCATGTTTATTTGTTTTCTGCATTATTGTATGTAATGAATTATATTATGTTCATGCTGACATCAGTTAATATTGGAATATTCACCACACACTCAGCATTTTCTAGAAATCAGGAGCTCAAAGGCTTAAATGCTGTCAACATTTCTGCTGTGATTCTGGCTCTGTCTTTTCACTTTCTAGAACTGATGATGATGATACCTATTGTCGAGCAGCTACCGAGTATGCTAGAGCCTGTTCCCATGCTGGCTACCCTATTCAAGACTGGAGAGATGACTTTCCAGCATGCAGTAGGTTTTCTTATTTTCTATGCCTTGTGTACTTTTGTTAATTTTAGGCTTATCCTACTACTCAGAATTTCCCCTAGTACTCATGTTATTTATGCAATAACATTGGTAAACTTGCAAACTTTTCAAAATGCTATTTTTTTTGAAAGAGGGATGAATAAAGTTGACTTACAGCTTCCCTGTGTGCCCATTGCAGCTGATAAATGTGATGATAGCTTTGTCCATCGGGATTGTATCAGCTGTTGTCCACCCACCTGCACATTCGAGAAACAGTGTCTTGGGAGCAATCTCCACTGTCTTGATGGGTGTTACTGTCCAGATGGTAAGTGTTTCATGAAGGAAACAATATTTGCACTCATGGAAACTAGCATCCTGTGATCTCAGAATCATGTTATAACAGCCTCTCCTAGCACATTAAGGGCGATTGTCATTTTCTACCCTTGCAGAATTTGGTTCTTGAAGTGACTAGGAGGAAAGCCTGGTTTTCTTTAATAAAAAAGTTTATTGCTTTTTAAATTTCCCAGGAAATTTGGAATCTAGAGTCTTAAAGTTACCCATGGCAAATCTTTTGTTCCCTTGAATATTTAAAGATATTTAATAATTTCTGGAAGCAATTTCATGGTGAAAAAAAGCCTTCACATTTTGGCAGTACAAGATTTTAGTCCTGATGTAGTTTTAATATTTAACTAATATACAAGTGACACAGGTGGGATCTAAACAGGAATGATTCCTATACCGACAGACACTGAGGATTTACTCACACTCTTATTATTTTCACAGATTAAAAAAATAGAATCCCAGAGATATTAATGTGATTTTACCACTATCATATAATTAATATGAGTGAGAAGTACTTGGAACCAGATATGTTGATGTCAGTCCATTGTTCCATCAGTGCTCTTCAAAATATGATCTTTGGACCAGTGCCTGAACTCTTTGTTACCAGTCAGTGATGAGATAAGGAATTTGTACCAGAATATAAGTCAATGCCTACTCATCTAGAAAGTCTTACTCAGCTGAATGAAATAGTGTGTTTAGTAACAGTTGATTTATATTCTGGCTCAACTACCTTTATTCATTAGAGAGAATTAACAAACACAGTTCCCCTGTACTTGTCCTTTGAGTAGCACCACCTGGCTATTTGTTATATGTATGATGATTGTGTAAATCTCTAATTTTGAGATAAACAGAAATTAAGCCAAGAATATATATATATATACACATATATATATATGTATATATGAATATATATACATATATATATTCATATATACATATATATATGTATATATATATATTTTTTCCCTCTCTCCCTTCCTTTTTTCTTCAAAAACAAGGAAATACTGTCTAACTGCCTTTATTCTGTATGATGAATCTTGAGCTTTTGATGGTAAGTCATAGGATAAAAAAGTTGAAAACCACTGAAATAGACATTTATAAGGTAGCTACTAATTGAAAATGAACCAACATGTTGGTAACCTCTTGAAAGAAAAGAAATTAGTATTTTATAACATAGGGTAAGCAATGAAGTTTGCTCAAATTACTATATTCAAAGAATACAGTCTTTATTATTTCTTTTGAAATTTCATATATATTTTTGCTTAACCAGGCCTCATAATGGACAACGGAACTTGCATCTCCTTGGAAAATTGCCCATGTAGTTTTCATGGATTAGCTTATTCAGTTGGTTCAAAAATTGAACAGGAATGCACTGAATGGTATGTGAACAATACACAGCCAATTTTTTCTGGGTATCTGGCTAGTTGATAACTTTGCCATGATGTATGTTAAAGAGAATGTACTTATTACTGTTTTCCTTCCAAAAATTCCAAGACACAGTTTGTAGTTTACTTAAAGTCTGTACAGGGGTAGGGGTATCTACATCTTCTTTTATGATGTAATTCTTTTCACTTCCCTTGATAATTCTGTAAAATCTTTACCTGAAGAGTCTGTTGCATTTTCTTATTATTTGTAATCACTAATTTGCACTTTTACTCTTTAAACTTGATGGTGCTCCTGACCATCCTTTATGAATACTTTAAAAAATGACTCCATATATTGTCAATTTTTGGCCATGAACTAAGACATTAAGGATTTCGTATTAAATTAGCTAACTAGTGTAAGCAAGCGTTAATGCCTCCAGGGCAGTCATAAAAAGAAAGGGAGATCTAAATATCATCAGGCTCTTTCCTCTTTGGTTGTCAGTGTATTTAATGGAAATGCAATTGAATAACTAATCCTATTCTTAGATTCTGATTTGAGTTTCTGCCTTTCAGAGACTGCTTCTGTTCTTCAAAATTCATATTTTTTTGATGGTAAAGGCAGAATTTATCTTACAATAGGTGACTTTTTTCTCTCATTAATATTTGACGATCCTCAAAATCAATTTTCTTAATTTGTAGTACCTGAGTTAATTTTTAAAATATATATTTTAAATATATATATATTTCTCTGATGATATAGATAAATACTTTTTGTGTGTGACTTTTTTAATTTAAGCCATGAGAAAAGGAAAAAAAAAACAAAAGTTCTCTTCTTGGTACTCCCTTTTTATCATCTTCAGTGATTTTTAAGTATGACACACAATAAATAATTTAGACCAGTTCAAATTTATCAGTTAATTGAACTTGTGCAGAAATGTGTTTTATTCAAATAAGGTTATTCTGAGCCTGTAAACATGATATGTTTTGATACATTAATCAATACATTGATGCAAACAATGCAATTTCTCTATACCAGTAGATTAATATTTTTATCGTTTTATTTAGTGTATGTGTTGGTGGAGTTTGGAACTGCACTGAGCATGACTGTCCAGGTAATCATTTAAAATATTTTTAAAGAAAATGTGTACATTTTTTTTTATTGAGAAGGGAAATGGCAATAATTTTTATGAGATCATCTTATACATAATAAGATGTAGTGCTCTATAAACCCAGATATTCAGATGATAAATGGAAAATTTGAACAAATGATAATGTTGAGGCAAACTTGTTAAATATATATTAAAATAGTAAAAATATTACAGAATCTAAAACACATTTGGAAGAGCTATCATTTAGTAAAGTTCATATCAAATCGAATAACATGACTTAGTAAGTCTGCCAAACTAATACATTTTAAACATTTTAGCTGTTTTTTTTTTTAATGCGTGATTATTTCCCCTAAGTTGACCTCCTGCTTCTAAGAATAATTTCTTCCTCCTTTTTTTTCTTGCTCTCCCGCTTCTTTCATCTTTTTTTTTTTTTTTTTTTTTTTTTTTTTTTTTTTTTTTTTTTTTTTTTTTTTTTTTTTTTTTTTTTTTTTTTTTTTTTTTTTTTTTTTTTTTTTTGTAGTTCAATGTTCCGTTGTTGGTGATTCTCATTTTACAACTTTTGATGGTCGACATTATTCTTTTATTGGAATGTGCCAATACATCCTTGTGAAAGGAACGGGAAAAGATAAATTCACAATTACTTTACAGAAAGCTCACTGTGAGCAGGTAAAACTAACTCAAAATTACTAGAAAAATGTTAATTGTTTTTTGACTCAAACTTCGTGTCTAGATTCAGAATGGTAGCACCAATAGGTAGTTATTTTCTTCAAAAATAAGACATCACTGATTGTTAGATGCATCATTGCCCTATATACTATAAAGAGAGAGAAAATGTTGATGATCTGTTATACTACTAATTATATGATACATCTTGATTTTGGAGATGTTAAAATATGAGAACTAATATGTTTTAGATTAAATACTATATACATAACTGCATTTTCTTTCTTAAAAATGCTATTCATATGTATAGTTTTTTAACATTTCATGCATAATTACACAGTGGACCTAAATTTTTGGTTACTTCAAAAACCACGGTTTTAAAGAGATAATTCTTCACAGGATTAAATATGTTTAATATTGTTCAAAATAGATATGACAAAATTTTAGCATACTTAAATATTTTAGATATTTTTTCAAATAAACATATCAATAATTTATAAATAAAGACATTCAGATCTTTCGTCTCTCTAAATCAGATAGTCAAAATTTTGCAGAAATCTTTAATTTTATGGTTTTATTTCAATATGAAATGGTTGTTTCCAACAAAAATTCTGAATTACTTTATTAGCTTTTTTTGTTTTGTTTTTTTTTTCCTTTGCAATATGTCAGAGTCTGAATAACCTTTTTATATAGAATTCTAATTTTTTGTTCTTTTTAAAATTGATTTTTAAATGTCTAATATACTACTTAAAAAATTTAGAAAGGTACATTAACTTGTTCTATAAAAAGCATAATTATTGGTACTTTATTGAAAACATTTTTACTTAATGTTCTGTGTAAAATATATGTATGTATACAGTATGTATGTATTTAATGTACTATATAAAGATATGTTTTATTAGTAATGGGGCTATATAAGATAGGTTATGTAGTAATTACTTTATCATATTATTTATACTCATGCCTTCTCTATACCAGAAATTCTTATTATCTATGTGCACTCTCTTTTTCCTTTCTTTTCTGCTTTTGCTCCCTCACCTCTTGCTTTTCTCTTCCATTGTCCCTGCCTCTTTCTATGTCTCCTTATCAATCTCTTTAATTTCTTTAATTGGTGATTTAATTTTTTTGCAGAATCTTGGCTTGGTCTGCCTTCAGTCTGTAACTCTAATCCTGGAGGATGATTTTAACAAACAAGTGACCCTTAGCAGGGGAGGACAAATCCTTACCAGTCCTAACCAAGGCTTCAATCTGAATGGTAAGAAGCACTGCTAATAATGTACTTTTTTTACATTAATAGAAGCAACAAAACAACCTAAATGGAGTCTTCTCCCATTGGCCGACTATCCTAACGTGAATGCCGATATGTTGCCAGGTCTTCAGCTAAACATAGTGGAGACCAAAATGTTTATGAGACCTAGCGTTTACCTCAAGTGGCCTACATTTGAAAGGGGAGAGACACAAGCAAACAGCCACTTGCATAAAGTATGATAAACTCACAGAAATGCATAGGGACTTTGGGGGTCCATCTGAGTGCAGCTCTCCTGGCCTTCAAGAGAGGTGTGTAGGTATCATCAGGAAGGTTTTCTGAAGGAGGTGATGGTTCTCTGAGCATTTAAAGATGAGGGTTGTTGAGATGAAAGAGATGATGAAAGTGTTCCATGCATAGAAATTGGTGTAGAACTCTGCAGTATGCTTAGGAGGAAGTATAGCTAGTTTGACATTTCTGAAGCCTGAAGAGGGTAAACAGAGAATGTCCAGAGACGAGAATAGAAAAATAGGTGGGGGTGAGACTAGGGAAGGCCTCATATACAGGGCATCATACATTGTGATTTTCCTTGGACAGGCCCTGCACATGTCTGTGTTCCAGCATAGTTAGTAATAACACTCTCTTTCACTCTCAGAAATGTCTCAAATCATATTAAAATTACATGACTGTGCTACTCATTCTCAGGTTAAGGAAGTTGAACTTGATATGAAATTGAATATAAAATTTTCATATTTTACCATTTTATGTACAAAGATCTAAATCTCATGTGGTTCAACTAAATAAACAATAAGTTTAAGGAGAAGAATGATTTTTTTTTTGCTAGAATACTATGAAAACAGTGTAAAAGTGGCTTTGAGAGATGTTAGACAGGTAACAGAGAGAACAGTTAAGATGTTATTAAAGTAAGGTGTACAAGGAATGAAGGGTAACTTATCTAAAGCAGTGATAATAGAGATGGAAAGAAGATTGGAAAATTATTTAGAAAAAATGGTTTGAACTTGGTGATAGATTGAATTACGGTTAGTTGTGGGAGGGCAACAAAGAGAATAAAGTGATCAAAGAATGATTCTTGGCTTTCCGGGTTTGGTGACCAGATGAATGTAGAAATTGTGATAGAGGTACAGGGACAATTCTCGTGGCAAAAACCATCAGTTCAGTCTTGAATACAAACTTCTTGTTTCTACGGGTGTCTCATAAAATAGTGTTTCTCAATTGCTGTGTTCCCCTTTTGCTGATAATCTCAAGGGAATGAGGAATTTTTGAGAAAAATACCACTTTCTTATTAAATCATGCCTGGTTTTTGGAAAAATTCTCTCTCTCTCTCTCTCTCTCTCTCTCTCTCACACACACACACACACACACACACACACACACACACAGGTTGAGGGAAAGAGATCAGATTTCAAATGTCTAAGGACTGCTTGCCAACTGAAATTACGTGTGGACCTGACAATTTATTAAAAATATTTGCTTAAGATCCAGAAAGAAAGGATGGGAGGGACATGAGAGTAAAGAAAGCAGGCACAAAGTGGCAGAAATAGGCTCTGGAGCATAGGGGCAGGAACTGGGACCTGCCTCCCGCCAAGCCCACAAGAGCTGAGTCTTGGTGTTGTATGCTAGCATTTCAGAATGCTGCCTATGAATCTTAAAACTGATTTATGTGTGTTCTTTTCCTGCAGGAATTGTTGAAATTCAAACTCTGTCATCCTTATTTGTTCTTCTAAAAACTACATTTGGTTTAAAGATTCTGTTTGCTATAGATGGGGAAAGAATTTATATTCAGCTCACTAGTGCGTGGAAAAGAAGAACACTAGGTCTGTGTGGCACTTTTAATGGGAATATAAGGGATGATTTTCTGTAAGTATGATTTCTGTATAGCTAACATGATTTAATGACTAATAATTTAGAGAATATAAATTCTTTCATCAAAAATGTTTACTTTAATAATATAGTTTAGTTACCATTGTTCCGAGAGCTTCACATTGATCATCCTATTTAAATTTTGGCAATCCCCTGGTTAGTATCTATGTTTTTCAGATACAAAAACTAACTGAGGCCCCAAAATGGCAGATAAATAGCTCAAGGTCAGCTAGTTCAAATACAGTAGAACTGGGTTTTAAATTTAGGGAGCATGACTCAGAGTCTGTAGACTAATCAGTGAAATAACTACTTTTATCCTCTTCTTTGCCACTTATCAAGCTTAACAGTATTTTTAAAAATCTTAATATTATTTGGTATTAATACTAGTAAGTTATACTTTTAAAATATTGATATCATTTTCTATGAATTATACCTCTATAGCAGTGTTTCCACATCCAAGTTAATTGGATTTTGTGACAGTTTGGCATTTCATCAGAAGAAAAGCAATAATATATGTTTGTACCCCTTGTATAGACAAAGCACTTTCACCTACATGTGAAAAGACAGTGTAAAATGCTTTGAACACCTGTTATTGTACTAAGCATAGTAAGGTAATTTAAGCAGTGTGATGTGTGGTTCCCATCCTCAAGGAGCTTATATTACAAATTGGGACGGGATAATAACCTTTCAGAAATAATTAGTTCAAGGCAAGGTATTAACAATGGATACATAAATACTGAGGTAATTTCAACAAGTAAAATGTTGAATTGTGTGGCTGTGGCTAGAAGCACAGTAAGAATTAGGAGTAGGTCAGTGTGAGCTGAGTAGCTAGGGCATGTTTCTTGAAGAAGCCATCTTCCAATAACAATAAAAAAAAAACAACTTTGCTGTATATTCCTCCTGGTTGAGGTTCTTCCCATCTCCTAATCTTTTATGAACTTCTATTTATAGTTCAACCCAACTCAGACATTATTTGCTTTAAAAAGTGAGTTCATGCTACACCAGCCAGTTAATTTGGGCTCTGTTATCTATGAAAATCCATCATTTATCTGTCTAGTTTTTACTTAAAATTGTGAGGGTTTTGAGAATAAAGATCGGATCCTCAATCCTTGTATTCTTAGGAATGTATGTAGAACATGTGCAGTAGATTGTTGAACTGCACAGAGGGAGGACTTTTAATGGGTCACCAAGAAGACAATTAGGATGGGCAAGGAGAACTGGCATTTAACAATATAAATTTTAAAAGATTTCTATTATCTTGTCTCCTTTGTGATTTTTTTAGGTTATTTTGTGTTTTTGTTTCATTTATTTGTAGATCAGGATATTGATATCTTTACCACATTTGTGAAACAGAAACTATATTAAGTGGATTGGCTAAGATGTTTATAAAAGATGTTAAGCCTTCTTTTTCTTCCTTGTTTATTAAACTGGGTTAGTAGTCAGTGGTTAACAGATGGCAGATCTGTCTGCCTCTTCCTAAGGTATTAGTCTCCTTCATGTATAAACATTCAGACGTGATAACAGTACAGGATAATATTTCAGAGTTAGAGATAACTTTTTAACATTGTTTGACTTTCTAACATAGCAGTTAAAATTCTTTACTTCACAAAGATTATTGAGAATCTGCAAACATAGTGGAATGGAAAATATTAATTACTTGAAAATTTATTTTGCATGCCTTGTTATAGTAAGTTAACTGTGGTGAACCGAAACGTTATTTTATAAAATGAAATTCAGTAAATAGATGGGTCTACATTTTACCTCCTATTTTTTTTGTATTTATTGTTTAAAGTGAATTACATGAAATAAGAGAGCTAAGCTCTGAGTCAGTTCCTCCTGAGAACCCTGACTACACCCATCACCTTGACCTATTTTATTGTCCTTTGTAAGAAAGAAGAGGGAAGAAAGAAAGAATGAGAAGAGCTAGCACAAGTCATTCAATTTCTTTGCGTTTCAGTGTTCTCATTTGGACAAGATGAGATTTTGGATTAGATGACTGTTATAATTCTTTATATAGTTCTAGAGTGGTTTAATTTTGAGAAGTAAAAAAAAAAAAGAAAAAGGGAAAGGGTAGGGACAAAGGGTGGGCATTATGAAATGGCTTGTACAGCTCCTTTTCTTTTTTATCCTCTCTCAGCCATTGTGGTGAGAAGTTCCATATAATTAATGGTGACTCAGCTAAATGCTAACAAGGACACTATAGAGAACTGAGATAAAGCCCACTCTACCATTTAGTGATGTCCTAGCAGTGAACATAGTTAGGGCTTGTGTTAGTCAACTTTTGCTTGCTCAAAGCTTTCTACAAAACAGCTAGTCTAACTTGATTCTCTAAGCAGTTTTGATGGTGTCTGGTATCGTGTCCAGTTGGGACAGTCAACTATTAAATATTAGCTTATGAATTACTAAATTTTGATGGCTGCTGGATGGGGAATTTTAGTGTTTTGCTAGTAAACATTGTTGTGGTTTAAAAGCCTGACTTCAGAAGGGTAAATGTGTCTCTTCCATTTTGGTTTGCTGAGGGAACTGAAGAAATGAGCAAACTTGGGTAAAGAATGCCTTTTATATCACTTCCCCTTAATTTTCAATTATTTTGTTTGCCCAACTTCTCGATGGAACCTCAGTATTTCAGGCTTCATAATGGAAATTAAAATATTGAACCAGAATTATAAACTATTTATTATTTGAGACATTTGTCTTTACCTTGAAAAGAATCATGTGAGCTACCTACCTCTTCTTTTCATGAACTCTAAACCACACATACATCAATATTTTGGTTGTGTGATGTCCCGTTAAATTGGTATAACTTGGATTTGAATCTTGGCTCTGACACTTATCAGCTGAGTGAACATTAATATTTATCTGAGCTTCTGCTTTGCTTTCTCTCTAAATGGGGTTAATGATGTTTTCTTCACAAGGCTAAGATTGTTATTAAATAAAATCATGTATGTCCACAATTTGACAAATTATAAAGTCATAATAACTGGAAGCTAATACAAGTATATTTTTAAAAAATAATAGGACATTTCAAACTCTAAGGTTCTCTGTAAGTTTAAAAAAATAGTATTCTCTTTTTTTTTCCAATATTTAAAGACTATGAACAAATAAAAGGAATGGGAGAGACTAAGATGAACATTATCCTTGCTTTCTAGTTCTCCATCAGGCATGATTGAAGGTACACCACAACTTCATGCAAATGCATGGAGAGTTTCTTCCACCTGTTTTGCACCTGTTCATGTGCCTATGGTGGACCCCTGTAACATTAATCAACAAAACAGTAAGTCTTTCTTTCTGCTTGTAACTTAGGGTAAACTTCTATGTATTAGTGTAATCTTGTAAAATTAGACAGTTTTTTTAAATTCTGATTTTCTTCATTATAATAAAACCAATGTTATTCCTTATATATTTTTGTTTAATATTATGCCTTTACATTTGTCTTTCTGTTTTATTAAAAAGAACTCCAGAAAATGACTCTTTTATTTTCTATTTTGCATTCATAAATTTACTTATTTTGTGTGTTTAGGAGTCCCCAAATTCTTTCCAAATGTGGATTAGTATTTTGAAGAGTTCAGATTATTTGAATGCTAAAGGAAAATCCCTAGAAAAATTCTAATAATGCTGGTACAGTCTTCGGACGTTTGACTTCAGCTCCGTAGTATGACAGCTCATGTGGATTCTCTTGTTTATTACTATCACATTACTTGCAGAATATATTATGACTTCATAAGTATGAAGCCAGTGATCCAAAGAAGCTTTGTGCCATCAAGCGTGCAACAATTTAAGATGGTCATGCTCCAGAGTTGCAATTTGCAGTGACATTGCAACTCACATGCCAAGAATTTTTGGCTGGATTTTTTTTTTATTAAAGCCATAGCAAACTGTGTGAAAGGCTATTTCACTGTTCAATAAACAAGGAATACTATTATTAATCTTCTTGTAAAGTCACTGTGAAAAAAGTATGCGTGCTTAATTAGATTTAAATATGTTAATTTGTTTATTTTGGCTACTATACTGTCTTTATATAGTTTTAAAAAATACATTTTTAGTATTGGTTGAGTACCCATGAGATGCCAGTACAATTTTATTGATTTTGTATTGGTTGTTTGGGAGAATTCTGTTGGTTGTCGTGTAGTCCTTATTATTAATTTATAGTTTTGCTGTACTGAAAAAAGCATAAGATAATGCTGCTTTTAGTGCTGTATTTTTATTTAAGCCAAATTCTAAACTTGAAGAAGATTGTTAACCTCTTTTCTCATTTTTCCTATCTATATAGTAAGAGGACTAGACTAAAGTCTATTGTTCTCCATGATTAAATACTTTTATCTCATTCCCATTTAGCAACACTTTCTCTCATTCTGTCCTTAACTTTCTATCAATAGATCTCCTCCTTCACCTTCAGTTAGTCTTGCTCAGTTTGTTTCTAACTTTCTCATTTCCTTCCTTGATATTGCAGCAACTTTATTTTTAATTTCTTTAATAGCATGTTAAGAGTTGAGTAGAGTTCACTTGATAAATCCAGTTTTCCTCTGGTGTTTTCTATACCTTCTTTATTACATATCATTTTATTAGATATATGTTTATCAGTTGTACCCTTATATGTTATGTCTTCTGATATATATTTTAGATATTATCTTTCTTCATCTTTGACCTATTTTTAAAAAATTCAAATAGGTAAATTCAGAAAAATCTCCTAAGGAAAAAAAAAAATAGATGAAAGTCAACAATTGTGATGTAAGTTCTCAGAGATATTTTTTTCACAAGGATGTTCTTGAGTCATCCTTTTACTTAATGTCAGTAGAAATGTTTAACCTACACATCCTTTGGGCACACAATACAGGCCCCACTGTTGTGTTGTTCTGATTTGGAGCTACTGGGGGTTAAGAGTATGCATTCCAAGAGTCTGCTGTTAGAGTCTAAGTCATTCGTTTTCATATACATATGTAGAACGATACAAAAATATAATACTCAGATAATTACCATGTGCTTACCTACCAATAATAAATATACTTAAAATACTCGATAAAATAAGTTTAGTGTAATTCCTTAGTAGTGAAAACATTCTGATCTCCAGCAGCTCATCTGGTCTCTCGAAGACAATGACAACTCAAAGACTGATTAATTTCAGCTGTGAGAGAACTAATGCAACCTAGGTCCCTCTACATAAAGGAATTACATAGTCTGTTTTTCAGAAAGGTGGTCTAGGTTGTTTTATCAAACTTTGTTACTCCCCTAAAAAATATATCTGATCAATCATTCTCAAGGAAAAAGACTGTGATTACATAGACCCCAACAAAAGGCTCAGTAGTTATATCTCATGGCCTTTAGCATATATTCCAATCCCTAATTTCTAACCATTATTCATGTATTCATACATTTGTTTATCAAATGAATTGTGCATTGTGCAGTTATTGTGTGCGATGATTTAGTGGCATCTGCCACATTACCATTCACTTCAGAGACACCATTGGAATGAGATGATTCCCAAAGCTTCCTGAATAATTGTGTATTCCAAGGAGTTGCCATAACATCCATAATCTGGCTCCATTTTTATTGTGCATGCATGTGTGGAGAGAAGCTTCCCACTATTCACCAATTGGGGTGGTTTTTTAAGATGATCCTCAGGCAATGGGGTGATTGAGGCCTTTCCTGTTACTCACATTATTCAGGTAAAATGCAATATTTTTTTTTTGCTAAGGTATTATTGAATATAGATAGAAGTGCTGTCACAATATTACCCAAAGTAAAACCAAGCAACAATAACATAAAAAAACCATTGTAAGTTGAAAATACTGGCTCTTATTAAAAGTAATATGCAATACAGTGTATTTCTAGGAAAGCAGCATGCTTAGATAGTTCTGGAACTTGATACTTTGGGTTAAGATCTGGACTAGTAAATGAGGTACTAATGGGGTTCTTTGTCTGTTAGTTGGATATGCAGCACACTGTGATGTCATCCACCAAGAGCTCTTTGCTCCTTGCCACTTCTACATTAGCCCTGGGCTGTACTATCAGCTATGCCGCCATGATGCGTGCAAGTGTGGAAGTGCTTGCTTGTGCAATGCTCTTGCCCACTATGCCTACCTCTGTGGCCAGCGTGGTGTTCCCATTGATTTCAGAGCTCATGTTTCATTCTGTGGTGAGTACAATGGTGCTAGCACAGATAAAGACAATCAGATAACACTTTAGAGATTTTTGCATTTGTAGTTACTGCTTTTGTTTTTCAAATAAAAGGTCAGTATTGCTTATATTGTTTGAAATATTATTATAAAGTACAAATATGAAAAACAAATGAAGTACTTTGCTTCTTAAAATTGGAGATATATTGGATAAGATTCATAACTTTTGAGTATTTTTGTTATAAGCAGACTTACAGTATAACTGTATGGTTTGAAATATGTAACAGAAATAATTTAAAAATTTTGAAAACATTCTTATGGAAATGTAATATCTAAATATTGGAAAGTATGGAAAAGCATATGTGTTATAGTGACACAGTTGATTTGTATTTAAAAAGGCAAGTTATACAAAACCAAGTATTATCTTAAGTTCATATCTTTATGGTTTTGATGTCTTCTGTTCTCATTCATGGTTGATTGTTTCTTTCCTTATGTATCCTAAAGTTTTATAAGCTAATATTTGTTAGGGCTCCCCCTCTCCCAATTAGAATCCCCTATGACCTGGGTTTCAAAAGCATCCCTCTTTCTACCTTTCTATTGCCAGTGGTTTCACAGAGGTTTTTCCTCTTACTCCAGAGGGCTCGCTGGCCAGTTTTGATGTTAATTTCCCAGCTTGGGCTTTCTAAGACAACGATAATGTAAATTCATATAACAAGCCTGTACAGGATATAAATCTGGGATTTTGATTTTTCAGAGGATCCTTTATTTCATCATAGACCCCACAGAATTAGAGAGGCTTCCCTAGCATCCTCCTGTAGTATGAGAAAGTTTCTTCTAGCCTAGGAGTTGGCAAACTACACCCTTGGGCTTTCTGTGTTTTTGTAAATAAAGTTTATTGCCCATTTGTTTACATATTGTCTGTGGCTGCTTGAGCTACAAGGGCAGAGGTGAGTAGTTGTGACAGAGTCTGTATATTCTGCAAAGCTGAAACTACTTAGCATTTGGCTTTTTACAGAGTTTGCTGACCTCTGCTGTAATCCATCCTTGCAACTGAGGATGGAGTTTTTTTGAGGGCTCAAGTAAAGGATGTTCCAATTTCTTGCCTTATAGAAAACCAAGTTTCATTTTTCATTCCTATATGAGTTAAATCTAAAGTCCAACAGATGGATCCTCCTTTCCTCTATTCAAATTTCTGCATTTTATTTCCCTCTTTAATTCTGGCATCTGGGGATGTTATTCACACACACACACACACACCTCATTTTTTTCACCATGAGACCAATTATACATTCAACATAATTTCAGTTTTGTTTTATCCAGCATTTTCTAGGTGTTTGTACAAATGTGTTTTGGGGTTATTTTAGTTTGCCTACTGTAATCAGTTCAGTCTGGTCAAAAAGAAATTGAAAGGGTTTAGAAACATGATAAAATGGCAAAAAACAAGAACTAAGATCATATATCAATAAAGCCAAGTTTTTCATATTTATAGAAGACTAAAAGATTACTTAGGTTTAAATAGTGCCATAAAGAAGATGATGTTGGCATGGCAGTAAATAGATATGAGGACAGGAAGTTTATTTACACATATAAAAAGCCTTAAATATTTTTAAACACTGTGGTACAGGCTATTAAAGAATGTTATAGAATGTTACACTTAGAGATATTTTAAAGTGGAAAATTAATTTTTCTGTTATATTTCTATTACAATAATGATTGACTAATTAATTAGCAAATTTCTTTTATGGGATTCTGTAATGTTCTTGGTTTATTGTTGTATGATATCTTCTTTTTTTTTTCTCATGATTTATGTCTGTCTTAGGCCTATAACCCAGCATAAAATGCTTCTCTACTCTGTGGAAATCCTTCTCAACTGATGCTCTTTTGTCTTCAGGGGTGGTGTGCCAGAAAGGTATGCTGTACCATCACTGCTCTTCCTTTTGTCGCCGTTCCTGCATTTCTCTCTCCTCCCCAGAGCAGTGTAATGATGATTGTGCTGAAGGCTGCAACTGTCCTGAAGGCAAATACTATGAAGATACACTTAACTTTTGTGTGCCCATGTAAGTCATCGAAATGGGTTGTTTGCATCTAATTTTTTTCTCTCTTTTTTTTTTCTTATAGGTTAAATGGACTTTCATGCTTGTTTCTTTTCTTTCTTTATTAATCTCATGGACTCAGCACCATTTATGGAAAAAAGTAATTTTCTCCACCATTGAACAGTCACTTTTTCCATAAAATAGGTGTGCATATATGCAAAGATTTACTTGTGATTCATTTCTTTAATATTTCTTAATGTCTTTACCTTATTTATTTTTAATCCTGTACATGTTCACAAATAGCTACAGAAAGAGTTCGGGAATCTGATGGTTAATTCTGGAGTATATTTATACTAGTTTTTACTATATCAAAATTAATAACAAGGTTTATGTTTCACAGGCATATGGCAAATTTTAGTAGCAACATTGCAATGTCTTTCAGCACTCAGAAATTTCTCTAACATCATGTGAGATAGACTTTTCTCTTATACATAGATTATTTCTCTGAGGTGCATTCAGAAACTTTTTTGGAACTAAAAAAACACATTCTGAATTGTGACTAAGACAGTACAGATATTCTATTTTAGAAAACAAAATTTGAAGCTACGTAAGACTTAAATTTAAATGGTTTCTGCCATTTGTATAACAGAATTACGTGTAGTCTTATAGAATAATGTCATCTCTAGTGTGTGCCTTAAAATTACCAATACATATTCTAGAATCTACTTGAATTTTAGTGTTTTTTAAATATATATATTTATATATTCTATTTTATTAATTTAACTTTCTTTTCTTTTAGATTTCATTGCCGGTGTCATTTTAGGGGCAGCGTTTATCAACCTGGAGAACTCATCCCAACACCCTCAGGCTTATGGTAGATTTCAATGATGGTGATTGTATTTGACAAATAACATATACTAATATAACTTCTTAACCAAATCCATGTTAAAATATGAACTCCTATAATTTAAAAAAATACAGATAATCTTAAAGTAACCCTTTAAAACTATATAAATATATATGTGTATATATATGTATGTACATATATATATATATACACATACATATATATATATATATATATATGTATATATAACATTTCAACATGGAATGCCTAAGTCTTGTGTTCATAACTGTAGAAAGTAATTATGAATTGAAATACCATGCAATGAAATGGAAGCCCTTTGATCAGTTTGATTCTTAGATAGAATTTACAAGTGAGATGAGTTGAGATAATGCAAGTTACTGAGGGGTTTTAGTTTTATGCTTCATCTACTGGCTTAGGAAGAAAAAGCAATTCTAAAATGATTTTAACTGTGTCCCACACTGGAGTTAGGGTACTACCTCCCTTGGGACGTCAATCCTAGTGAGATGACACTTATTCCTAAAATAACACTCATTCAGGTTGTAACCTGTTCATTAAAAAATATGAACATGTCCATGAAACAGTCCACATTGATCTACATCTAACTCCCAATATCCCTCTTTTAGTTGCATCATAGGTGTTCACTGATAAGACTATAGATAATAAAAATAATAATAAAATGATATCTCATCATTACTGTGCACCTTCTATAGTCCTGACACTATTCTAAGTGTTTTATATCTATTAATAAATACTCATGACTGTAACCCTAAAAGTTAGGTACAGTTACTTTATCCCCAGTTTACAGGTGAGGATTCAATCCCAGGCAGCTTGGCTCTGCAGGTATAGTTCCATTGCTTACTTTGCTCTACAGCTTATTTCATATTCACAGCAGAATATTGTTTATGTTGAATTTACCTTTATTGTTATCACCATTTCCTTTTCTTCCACCCCTGAATCAAAATACAAAGGCAGCCAGCCCTTGGATATTTTTCTAGTAGGTTACACAACTAGCAACAGTTCACAAGCCAGAAATGAGAGTCATTTTTGACTCCTTCCTCCTGCTTAACACCACTGGTCAATAAACCCCAATAATTGGATTTTTTTTTTTCTACATATAGTTGAAATCCCCTTCCTTTCCATTGCTACTGCCTTAACAATGTCTTGTTATTGTATCTTCCCCTGGACCTTTTTTTCCCGGTCTTCTTGCCTCTAGTCTTGTCCTCTTCCATTTTGCAAGGATGATCTCTCTTGAATTTAACACAATTAAATTTATTTAAGTTGGCAAAAATGAAGGAATCATTCCTCCTTGATGAGAAAAAAAAATCCCATTAGTGTAGTGACCTTATTAGTCATTTCTCTCAAGAAGTCTATGTCCCAGAATGAGTACAATAGGGAAGAGCTGGCTCTGCCATCTGAGATCCGTCTGTTTCAGTCCCTCTGTGCCATTCATAGTGTGAATGAATCACACCTCTGAGTGTCATCCTAGTGTTAGATGATATAGAAGCATATATTTCATGTGACATGCCCCTTATGTATTGGTTAGCTTCTTCATCTAGGCTCAAATATAGGACACATGATTTGGTCCAAAGCTGAAGGAAACTGCTTATTTTGGAGTTATTAAGAACTGGTGTGTTGTTCCCTATTATGATATCTTCTTAAGGAATTTTCAAGACTAATTTTGCCCGTGTTTGGTTTTTGTGTTAGGCCCTGACTTTACAAAGTTGCAAGGAAGATATAACTCCATTTTATCTTTGATGTCGCTACCGGAATATTTTTCCTAGAATTCAAACAAACCATATCATTTCTCTGATTAAGGTCAATAGCTCACCTCAGGAATTGAGACTTAGCATCTTAATAAGAGTTGGCCTTTGCCTCAGTGCCATCTGCACCTCCCATCACTTCCTGCATTGCACTTTGTTATACACAATACTGCTCTACCCCTGTATGGCTTTGTACTACGTTTCCACCGAGTATTATAGCCTTCCTATTTGAGTAAAGACTGTGAATTTTGGATTTGTATCCCCCATGCCTGTCACAGTGCCTCACGTTTGATAAAAATGTGTTGAACTGAAATAGCTCTCCTCAAATTGGACCTACACCAATAACTTATTTGAAAAAAATTCCGTGGGGGAACCATAAAATTTTTATATGTAGTCAATAAATTCTTCTACAGTACATTGTTTTTGATATACAGGGGAAAAAAACCCCTGAGGTTTGGATTTATTAATTTTTTGTTTACTTTTACTAGCCAATGTTCAAATGGAACCGTGAAATGTGATGAGCCAGCAACGCCCTCTACTGGTGAGATGTAGATTTTTTTTTTTTTTTTTTTAAGGCTAATGCAGCTCTAGTACTGCCTTCATTTTTCTGGCGGAAGTCTTTAATCCATCACAGCCTTCCTTGCCAATGTGCATGAATAGAGCCTTGGGAATGCTTCTTAACATGGTGCTCCAGTGCTTTCTAACTTTTTTCACATTTGGAATTATAATATTTGTAGAACAGTCTTGGGTGAACATACGAGTCTGCTTAGGGGCAGAGGTCATTAACCCAGGGATGCTGCCTAGATTCTGCCAAGGGCTTTAGGGATATATATCCAGGCACCTGTTGTAACCCATTTGTGCAACAGCAGTTGAGAAACTATTTTAGACCAGCACTTCTCAGATTTTAATGTGTATACAATCACCCAGGAATCTTGTTAAAATGCTGATTCTGATTTCAGCAGGTGAGAAGTGATGCCTGAGATCCTGCTTTTCTGTAAAAGGTTAAGGTGATGCCAGTAACACTGGTTTCTGAGCTACATTATGAGTAGCAAGACTCTAGAACTAGCAGCCATCTCTTTAAAAATGGAATGTAAAATGACATCTACTGCCATCTCTCTTAAAATATTATTTTACACTTGCATATTATTCCTGAAGATCCTATGTATTAGGAGATGCTATATTATTTATTTTCAGCATATAACAGCCTCAAAGTCTTAATCACTGTGGAGAAATTCTAGGAAAATAAGAATACTACTTTTATTGATTTTAATGGACAGGAAGAGTGTAGGCTGATAACACTAATTGTGAGCTATTATTTTGTTATTTATTGCATGGTCACAAATAAATTATTATAAATTAGCTTTGAATTATATGCCCTGGATTTACATTATGAGAATTCAGGCTATCTCGAGCTTCTTACAGGGTATGTTCATTGATCACACACATATTCATTGGCTACTGGGCCATCCCTGCCTTGCCCCATTTGCCTCAGGGGTCTGAGAGTTAAAGAAGGGGCAATTCAGGTGGCCAGATTTCTTATAGAAGAATCTACAAGACTTGATACTTTTGTTGCCAAGTAAGGGACTTTATGTAATCCCTCTGGGCCCAAAAGTTTTCTGGGGAAATATATGGTTCCTACCTGACCTATAATTTTGTCTACTTCTGCACTTCTACAGTGTAGTGAAGACTGATGGCAAGAATGACACAGAGGTGAAGCAAGATCCATAAGGGTCATGTATTCATTATAAATACATGGATTTGTAAAGTTTAAATATACCAATTGTCATGTTTGGACTAATCCAAATACCATATTTCTTTTCTTTTTTTTTATATTTGCACTGCCTTTTTGGGGTTTTATAAAATACCCTGTTTCTTGACCTCAGAAAATTATATATTAGTCGTTTAGTTATCAACTTATGAAAGACAGCTAAAGTTTTGAAACTCAAAATAGGTTTAGAAATTTAGATGACTAAAGGGAATCTGGCTAGAGAATGTTTGTAAGCAGATCAACCAAATATCACAGAGTAAGAGAATCATTTAATAACTGGTAAAATATTCTATGGTGACTTGTGTTTTAATGGCAAATGCACTTCAATATGATTATCTGTCTATGGAGTGAACATAAAGTTAAGAATACTTTGTCTGTGCCTTGTCCCTGAAGTTCATGCCTGCCCCGTGGGAAAGGTGTATTTCGACTGCAGGTTTCCTGATCCTGAATTACCAGCTGGCGGTGTAAACTGTGAGATTACATGCACAAACCTGGCCATGAACTTCACTTGCGCCCCATCCTCACCCTGCATAAGTGGCTGTGTTTGTGCTCCAGGGTAAGCCCTTTTTTCTTGATAATATTGAACATTCAAGATTTAATAGAACACACAAGAGCACTTAAAACATTATAGAAATAACTAAACTTGTTCTGATTGGTGGTTCACCACCAGTCAGCCAGAACACTTCTAGTTGGTGACTGGACAGCTATTATAATAATTGTTTTATGTTCATGTAACATATCACATGGACATATGATATGTAATATATGTGATATTACATATCACATATAATGTGTGATTAAATAATGTGAGACATACATTACATATGCAATGTTATTACAGTAATATAGTGTGTGCAATATTATTAAGGTACTATAGTATTAAAGTATTGATACAGTATTAATTAATTTCTATAGTATTAAAGTAATACAGAGAGTTAATGAGAGACCACAGACTTGCCATTTACTTCCTAATTCAACTGCAATTTTGGGAAAGTGATAGTGGGTCATTCTTCATTCACATCAGAAGTGTTGTGTTACTGTTGATGTTCAGTTATAATGGTGATGCCAACTGCTTTATCTAATGGATGTTACAGAAAATGGTACATCAAGGCTACACAGAGCACTGGGTAACATTGGAAGCTGTGGCTCAGACACACCAGAGTTTAAATCTCAGTTCTGCTGATGTTAGCTGAGTGATATTTCTGCAAGTTCCTTTAAAGCCTCAAGTAGACATTATAAGAAGTGGTGTGTGTATGTGTTTACGTGCATTTGTGTGTGTGTATTACACTCAATAAATACGGGTCACTATTTTATGGCAACATAATCTACTCTTTGTAAATTTCCTTTAACAGCAGGAACACCTAGTACATATGAAGGCAAATACAGAATCTAATCGCTGCTTGCAGGCACATATATAATCTGGCCCTGCTGGGCCTCGCTTTTCAGTTAATAAATAAAGGTAGTGCTCAGAGGTACAGTCACCTAAGGCAAACAGGTCACCCATTCTTCCTCGATTAACATATTGACGCAAAGAGATTCCTGGGCTCAGTTCATATAAACCATGAGCAAAAAAGTGAGAGATTTTGTGCTCTTTTTCCCAGGAGAGTCGCATTTGTTTAAATGATCCCCATCTAGAGTAGTTTGAAGAGCCAAGTATCTTGGGACTGTACCAATCTCTTTAGAAAGGAAGGACACAGGAGGAAGCTGAAAGAACAAGCCCAAGCATGGGAAAATAAAGTCAGGTCGTAGAGCAAATGAGTAAAAAAGACGTTTTAATTAAAAGGATGAGAGAAAGAAAACATTTATTATGATTAAATAATTGAAACCCACAACATTGTTTGATTTATTTGATTAGATTATGACTCATGGATTCACTGCTGATTAGATAAAGCTACATCCTAATTTTGTTTCATATGCTTGTGGTTAATGCTATTATTTTAAAAAATATATTTGTGGTCACCTATGGCTTTCAGTTTGACAAAGATATATTTATTTGCTGGTCAAATCTCATAACAAAAATGTCAAGTTCTCTCGTACGTTCTATTACTATATTAAATAAATGTAGTTGGAATTGACCAAGAGGCTTCTGATTTTGACATAGTTTTGTTATATATAACTTTCTATTATAAGGTTGTTTATGGTAATATGATTTGTGTTGTTTTCCATGTGATCTTGGCTGGCTTATTTTAGGATAAGCTTAGTATAATTTGTTTTTAAGAGGGTCCTAAAGTGCCAATGGTTCATCAACTATAAAAGGACTACATACCTCAGTTTAGAAATCACTGTGGATTAAAGAAATGGAAAGTAATATAGTGGAAAGAGTCATATAGTATTGGGTTCAAATACTGGTTCTTCTTATTAACTGAAGTACGTTGGGTCAAGTTACTTCACCACTTAGAGTCTCAACTTCCTCTTTTTAAATGAGTGTAATGATATCTACTTCATGGATGCAGCACACCAGTCCTATGGTAGGTGCTCAGTAAATATTATTTTATTACTTACCCCACTACCTAAGCCTGCTTAATGGAGATAACTTACAACTGATTTATAACTTTCTTCTTCCAGTTTTGATTGGTTATGAAAAACTTATCAGTCATTAGAGAAACCATTTAAAGCCCCTAGTTAGGCTGGGATTGTGGTTCATGTAGGTGAGGCATCCCTCATTGAAAAATTGGACAGTCAATATTTATAAAACGTTTAATGTTTGGAACATTGTGTTAAGCTACAGGGATGGTGGGTACAGAAATACATGTATAGGATAACAATAGAATCTACCTTATGGGAATGTTACTAGCATTAGATGAGTTAATAATGTATTTAAAGTGGTTAGAACAGTGGCTGGGCCACAATAATCTCTGAAAAATAGTTTTTATTGTTGCTTTTATGGTTTCTGTCAGACATTTAATGAAATATTTGCCATTCATTGTAATTAATATTCTAATAAACATTTGTAGAAATTGCTATGTATAGATTTGTACAAATCTAAATAAAAGATTATACTGAAAAGTTTGCTCTCAATTGAATCTTAAATGATAAGAGGTCTTTCAGACAAAGCAGGGGAGGAGAAGGATTTTTCAGGTAGAGAGAGATGCACCATTTTGGGAAAGTGGCTCAAAGTTTGAGAGGGCAGAGGTGATAAACTATGGACTCTAAGACATTTTGTGTGAAAGAAAGAAATTTAAATGATAATGCATCATTTATATAGATAGATAGGTTCATTTATTTACCTTTACTCAACAATTGAATGTCTGCTATGTAATAGATATTAGGACACAGCCATTAATAAGATATTCACGATCTTCTCAAGTAGAACTTAAAAGTCAAGTGACATGTACATTGAATGAGGAATTATAGTACTGTGTTAGACGAGCTATGAGAGAAAAAGCAGAGCACTAAAAAATATATGCGATTATTTCTATTGAGAGAAGAGTCAAGAATTTAGGATTCCCTACTTCTATGTTAATTTTTACAGTGTTGAATTATAACATTTTAAAACAAATTCAGAAAAAACTATATATTTCATCTATGTTAGTAGCTATTACTTTATCTGTCATTTATTTTGAATTTTTTGTCATTATGTCATTATTAAATATTTAAATTATTATACTTGTTATTTATTATTAACATTTTATTTATGAAAGTAATTTTTGAAAAAAGATTTTAAAAATATTGAAAACTATAAGTATATATTTATGTTAAGAATATTACATATGCTATATATAATATATTTATTTAATGTTCATGCCACAATATTTTATAACATACCAAAATTAATTTTTCTGAGATTGTGAGTAATTATTTTGTTTTTATTTTTATAGTCATATATGTATTAAGATACTTTTTCATGGGGTGATCTTTCAAGAAAACAGTAACACTTAAAAAAAAACAACATTCAGGACTAGATATGTTAATAACAAAGAATGTAAAGCACATGATTTAATGTTTTCTTACTCAAAACACACCTGAACTAAACTCTCATGATTTTAACTTTAAGCAGTCACAAAGATTTTCATTCCTGTCTATGTCCAGTAATAGAAAATGTTATTCATCTCATAATTCACTATTTTATCAAAAAATTGTTATACTCACAGACTCTTTTCTCTTAAGTAGTAAATATTGAAGTAAAGGGCCCTCACTTCTTTAATTTTTTTTTCCTTTGGAATAGCTCACTTTACCCAAGAATTTACGATTTTCTTTCCCTTTTATTGTATTAAGTGATAATAAAAAGTTAAAATTTTGCATCTACTCATTTCTCAGGCATTTGCTTACTACTGTGATGTGCAAGGTATTGTGTGAAAAAAAGGGGATAAAGACTGGATTCAATCCCTCAATAGGCCAGATAAAACATGCCTGCAACAGCTGTAATAAATATAGATGATTTCGAACATGACAGAGTTACTGATTTCTTTTAAAACTGAAATTAGTAGTTTACACTAAATAGATTTACTTTTCTTTTGGAAGAATGGCAGAGCACAAAGGAAAGTGTTATGTTCCTGAAAGCTGTCCATGTATCTGGAAAGATTGGGAGTACCTCTCAGGAGAAGTGATTGCTACACCATGTTATACCTGGTAATGAGATTTAGTTATTTTACAAAAATTTTCCTAAGCAATTGTATAAGTTTTGATTATCTTGTATTTACTTAATGTGACTGATTTCCGCAAGAAAATAAAACAAAACAAAACAAAAACAAATCAAGCCTGAGTAAGTAAGATTTTAAAGGCATTCAGGCATTGTTGGAGAGCTAATATCTATAGGAGGATCATGTTGTTATTTTTATGTGTATTTGTTCAACCCAGAAAAAAAGTGTGAAATATGACAGTTTGCAAATTTGATAAGAAAAAATATCTCAAGTTTAGAAAGTGATAAATATTCCGAAGAAAAGTTCACATTTAAAGGAAGATTTTCTGTTTGGAAATAAGCCAAAAAATACCATAAAATAAAATTGAAATATCATTTCCTTAAAAAATGTGGATAAAGATTCTAAGCTTGTGAATAAAATCATGTCTTATGTATTTAAATTTACTCAAGTACAGGAGATGGCATTGTGGATTTTTGACAACCTGCATGCCTATGTTTAAATTTTCATTTCATCATCTGTTTTTGGTGTGACCCAGGCACAATTTTTAGCCTTGGTTGTGGTGTCTAAGAATTTATTTAAACAAAGTGGCAAATATTTGCCAAATTTGTCAATTGTAATAAATGTTATCAGAATGAATTGGCAACATATATAAGGACTATTGGCTCAGTGAATACTTTTGAATACAGACCTTCTAATGCTTATCACTCAAAAAACACTAATTAGAGCCAAGTTTCTTAAAAAGGTAACTGGTGTTATTTTCTAATAGTGTTTGTCGACGAGGAATGTTTAATTGCACATATTATCCATGCCCAGCAGTGTGCACAATATATGGGGACCGGCATTATCATTCTTTTGACGGACTAGAATATGACTATATCGGTGATTGCCAGGTATTTTTGATAAAGGTATGTCACAATTACTTATACTTTTATTTGCAATAATGTAAATATAATGTAAAAAAACAAGTATGATAGGCCATGGTATCTCAAATTCATATGTCATTAATAAAGTTTTTTATGAAGTTAAACAATTTTAAACTAATTTCCTTGACTCATTCTAAAGTTTTATTATTTATAAGTGATGGGGCAATTCTGAAATGTTCTGTGCCTCCCTTTCCTGATTTCTAAAATTAGGACAATGATTGCACCTATCTCCATAGGTAGCTTTTAAGATTTAATGAGATAAATACATGTAAAACTCTCAGATAGTGTTTGATATATGATTATTGCTCAATAAATGTCAACCATTTTTATTTTAATTGACATAGTTTGGTGAATACAAATGTAAGGCATTAAATCATGTATTGTACTATGTATTGTTTATGGTTGTAGCAATCAAAATGTATTATTCTCAATTCTAGACATACTATTTTGATGATATGTTTTGATAAACCCCGGGTTGTATATATCTGATGAAATCCTTAAAACTTCTTATATTTAATATATTTAGATTGTCCATATACCTAAATTTTATTTAGAGATCTCTGATCCCAGAATTAAATTTCTAAATGAAAAATGCATGCTTTACAAAGAAATAGCACAAAAATAAACAACACAACAGCTTTTCCTTCAGCAAGGTAACTTGTGAATTATCTTGAAAGCATGTCTCTTTTTTCCCGACTCTTATGTTATTAGAGGTTTGTGTGTGATTCTGTTCTTTAAGCATATGTCAAGAGAGTAAACACATCCTCATTTTGTATTTGATTAAATAAGAAAATGAACAGTAACATCTATAGCCTTCCAAACTTAAACAAATCTCCTACTTATGCTTTACACCATTGAATTTCTCTTTTGATACTATTCTAAGCCTCCCTTGTGAACAATTTTAAGTTTCTTAAAGAATAAATCTCTGGGAATGGATTTGGCAATAAGATAATTACAGATGACAACTTGCCTTTAGGGTTTTTGTTTTATTATGTTTTGTGTAGTTTTGAAGGGCATCATGATACGTATATATTCTATAAGTATTTATTCTCTTAGGACAAGCTTTATCAAACAATTTTACACTAGAATTTTCTCATCCCCTGAAATTTAGGGTGTAAACTGAGAAGCTTGGAAATGTACATAACAACTTAGAGATCTTGAATATATAAATTGATACCTCTTTCTCAAAATGTGTCAGACCGATTTTGTACCAAATCCTCATTCCTCTTAATATTTAGGTGCCTCTGACACTCCTTTAAGTTCCCTCCTCCTTTGACTTTCTGGACATTATACCATTTGAGCCCTTCAATGTCTCTTTGGCTTTTTATTTCTCCTTTTGCTGCCTTTTTTTTCTTGCATAAATTCTGACCCTAGATGACTCAGCTGGCTTCTTTAGGGCAAAGACCAAGGCTTAGTCATCATTTTACCAGCACTGAGCACTCATTATGCTGGGAATGAAGTTGCTCAATAAATGTCGACAGAACTAGATGTCTGTTCTTGGCTTTTTGCCCTTTTCTCCTAATGTTGGGTATATTAATCCACAGCCTTAACCAATTTACAGGCTGATGAATTCCAGATTGACACGTACAGCTCTGACTCTCAACTTCCACACTGTCTTTCTGACTCAAGTACATCCCCACAATAATACATTTTGTAATTCTGTTAACCTTTCTAAGACTCAAATTGTTAGCATGCCATTGCTTTTTAAGAACTACAACGATTCACAGTTCCTGTCTCCATAAAGTCAAAATTCCTATGATAGTTCTTTCAATAGTCTCTGTTAGCTTCATCCCTGCTCTATGTGTTTTCTCAGGGTATTTTCTGTAACTAATTGCCTTTGCTCCCTCAAAATAATGTTTTTTTTTCCATTTTTCATTTATCCATCTTGTTTAACATTCTATTATATATATAGTCATTGCATAAAAAATAAGCAGCTCATTATATTCTGATTATTTTATATATGCTCAAATATTGTGTATCATTTTGTGTTAAAACTATGTGTTACAATTTTTTTGGCTTCTCTTAGGAACCAGCACAATTATAGTGGCATTGCAAGAGCTGAAAAATTATCTGTTCCATTTTTTTTAATGGTCTCTGCTACAGAGTAAAAACTACAAGCTTATACTTAATTAGTAATTTAATATTTGCTATCAATGGATACACATGCCTTCAGCATGAGTAGGTAGAAGAATGCTTTTTATCCCTTTTTCCATTTAGAAAAAAAGTGTAGCTCATTGTCTGTGTTAATTTAACATCATGCATAGAATGCTATGTTTTCTAGGATTTGACATTTTCAGCAATCGAGAATTACTATATTTCATAAATAGAAATACCACTACTAAAAACAGAATGCAATAAATAGAATGATGTCATTTGTTCCCAAAGACTATTGCTATACTAGAGTGCTATAAAAATAACAATAAAAGTGAGATATTCCACAGCAAATGTTGGGGGTAAGATTAGTATTATAATCCATGAATTATTTGGGGGTAAATACTGCAGCTGCAAGGGCCACCGGCAAGTTTTCTAGGGGCAAATGGGAAATGAGTTAAATTTTAGTGTGCACGCGCATCATCTAAAGATTTTGTAAAATACAGATTCTGATTCCATGGGTTTGGAGCAGGATCTTGGATTCTGAAATTTTTAACAAGCTATCCTGATGCTTCATGTCTACAGCCCATCATTGAGTAGCAAGAATATAGAGCATTTTCTTCTTTAAAAACTGATTTTAATAATTCCTAAAATTTTCTTCTCATTCTGAACAGTAAACTTTGTCACATACAGGAAAAAGGAAGTGTTGTGGACAATATTGTGTCAAACATGACATGTTTCCATTGGATATATCATTAATGTTAATTAAAAGTGCCCTTTATGGTATCATTTTAGGTAGTCAAATAAAAATTCTGCCAAACATCATTTTCATTTTGTATATGAAAAAAGTTGTTTAAAAAATTTACTAAAAGTACTTAAAACCTGTCCATATGTCACTGTCTGCAAACATTTTCCATTGTATGATAATGATCTGAATCTATACATTATCATTTCATTCATTTAATAAACAAATCTTAATGGCCTATTAAATGTTAACAAAGACAGGTCTATTCTGTATACTCTATATTAGAATATATTTTTTCCAGGAAAATTTTAAAGTTTTAAAGACAAGGACTATGCCTTACATTTTTTTCCTCTCTCCAGATTTAGCAAAATGCTGTATACTTGGCAAACTCTTATTTGTTCTGTATTTCTGCCTGCATTTTCCTTAACCGCTGTTTGCCTTCACAGTAAAGAAATCATAGCATTTACCACTGTATTTTTAAGTGATGAATGTTCATAGAGTATTTCAAGTAAAATATTTGTCTCAACTTTGGTTCCTGGCAAAATAAAAGTAGATTCTTGTGTTTGATGCTGAATGATTGTAGCAGTCTGTTTTTATTAGTGCTGCAGTGACACAATACCATCCCATTTAGGAGTCAAGAGCCATTAAGTTTTGGCTATTAGGTTTTATAAGCTTGATTTCCTATCATCACTTTAACTTACCACTATATCCTTCTGTTAAAGTGAATATATCATGTTCAATTTGAAATTTTAATAAGGTATGCCTACTTGTATATAAGAAGGCATGTCACAGGAAATATTCTTCCTGTGAATAAAATGAATCTTTTAGTAAGCAATGAAAGTAAGACATAAAGAATATGAAAACACTAAATTTTCAAGTTCTAGAATTATTTGTGCCTTTTCGTCTACCAAAGTAGTCTTTTTTTTATTTCTTTGATAATGTTCTTTAAGAAGAAAGTATATTTACAAACAATAGACTTCTGAACTTAATTTTTACTTAATTTAATTTGGTAATTAAGAGAAAGAAAACTTTCTATTAATAATTAATTAGAATTATACTAGCGAATTGTTAATTTTATTATAACGGGCATTTTTACTAAAATTAATAAAATCGGAACCAGGACCAAAATTGGTTGGGATAGTTTGACTAACATATACTTGATAAGTTAAGAAGTATTTTATTTGACTATAGAGCTGGTAATTATTTCACATCAAAGATAAATTAGTGCTTAACCAATGCGATCTAATTCTTACGTCTTAAAATATCATACCAGATAGTAAATTTCTTGGTGTTTGGAGTTTTTCTGTTTCAATTTTTCTTCAGTAATGTTTTTTTTTTTTTTTTTTTTAACTTACTCCATCTGCCTAGCTTTCCCATGGCAAGGTCTTCTTTTTTTTCTGGAAGAATTCACATTTTCTTTCAGAAGGATAGAATGGCTGCCAGCACCATTTATTTACTTGCTGCTTTTTCAGTGGCAGGAATTACTTCTGTGAATAGCAGATTTAATTCTTGTTAAGCCGCTCTCTTTCCTGCTTGTCTTTGATTATAAATTCCAGGCTTTATCTTTGTTATTTGTAACACATTTTTATCTGGGAAACTCATTATTTATTTCTTTGAGCCCTGTGAAGGATCTAGTGGTCTAATTCATAAAAATTTCCCTTTCATTTGCCAGTCGAACTTTTATAAAGTAATACTCAACTTTATTTTAGAAGTATAACGTTACTTGATACATTTGAAGAGATAGTAAAGTCCTTTTTCTTTTTTTTAATCTCTGGATCGTGGAATTTTAAATGTAACCTAGTTCTAGGTACAGGGTAAGTACCTAGAA
The DNA here is from genome assembly GCA_004027375.1 of Macroglossus sobrinus. Lineage (NCBI taxonomy): Eukaryota > Metazoa > Chordata > Mammalia > Chiroptera > Pteropodidae > Macroglossus > Macroglossus sobrinus. The sequence continues at coordinate 79,217 of PVKZ01000323.1, read as the reverse complement.
CTTATAGCTTTGTTGATGGCTGTCAAGCCTTTAAAATTTTCTGGTTCTCTGGTATTTTATTCATTTGGAAGCTATTTACCCTACTATAAATAGTGCATGTAGTATATAATACATTATCTTTTAAGTGTGTTGAAGCATATTTTAGATAAGGTCATAATTGTGTTTCCTGGGTTGACTTGTGTAAGAGAAAAAATGATGAGAAACCAAACAGCACCTTGACCTGCTCTGTAAACTCAGAGGTAGAGAGAACATTAAATGTTGTCATCAACAATGAGAAATATAACATTCCAACTCCAGGGCCAAGTTCTACTTTTTTGATCTATGACAAACTTCAGTCACTGCTAGAATTTTTCTTATAATTTGTTCTAGATTAGGTTTTTCAACATTTTCTTTAGGTGGTATATCAAATATTCAATATTTTCCATAAGCCTTTGAAAACATCTAATTTCATCGCTCTCAAATTCCTATACTTTGCATCATTTTCACATCAGCATTTCTTGATCAGCAGTGGAGGTATAATGATGAACAAAAATAGATATTGGCTTTGTCTCTTGTGAATCTTAGGCTAGTGACAAAGAGTTATTAATTACCTAATCAAAAATTTCATAGAAAATGCAACTGTAAGTCGATGATGATCTAAATGCAAAATTCAATTAAACCTTTTTAATGTTTATCTTTTATTATTTTCTTTCTTGAGGTGACTCTTGCTAGTCTTTGATGTAATTCTACTGCTTCTACTAGTTCACTATCTCTAATCTCCCCTCAATTTCCTCTGGTGTCTTTCTCCAAGAGGTTCCTAAAATGCCAGGGCTTAAATTTCTGAATTCCAATGTCTGTCTCCATGCAACTCTTGGTTGCTTGTGATCTCATACCTTGAAAGTACAGATCCTGATTTATTTATTTATTTATTGATTTATTGATTTATTTATCTCTCTATCCATGGAAAATGAAAAGATATAGTGAGGAAAAGAAGTCAAGAGAAATTCATTGTACTCTATTTAGGCAATTATAAAGATCCAGATAGAATTGGCTAGAAGTACCACTGTAAAATAAGAGTGAAATACAAATTATACAGCAGTGTGGTACACAAGCAAAAAGAAAAAAATAGCATATGAAAATCAGATGAAAATTACATTCTGAATAAAAGTCACTCACCATAAAATAAAAAAATATTTTCTCTCTTCTAGAAGTTATAAAGAAGAGAGTGTAATTAATAAAATAAAATAAAATGAAACAAACATATGCTAAGGGAATATAAATAAATGAAGAAGAAAATTGTGGAATTAAGGAACAAATTGAGGCCCTAAAAACATTATATAATTAATAATCAATATTTCTTTTAAAAATGATAAGTATGCTTTTTCTTGCCTTCCCTTCCTTGAACCTTCCTAAAGGTGGCAGGCAAAGCCATTCATCCTTAAAAAAATCTTTTGATATTTTTGCCTGACTTTCTGTTTACCAACTGATTGTCTCCAAATCTTTTTTTTCTAGCTTAGTCTTTTAAATGAAAAACTACTTTAAAACTATCTTAAAGTTTTAGACTAGGAGATGGAGGGTCAATTTAAAATTTTCTCCAAAAAGAATCATTTGTATGTATTAACCGTCTTTAAGCCAATCATCTTTGTTCCCTAAATTGAGATTTTTAAAGTAGTTTGTCTTCCCTGTGCATGTTTGTTAGCAAAATCAGGAGCTTCCCAGGTGAAATACGAAACTGCTCCCTCTACACAGAAGGCAAGGAGAGATCAAAGAAAGAAGTAAGCCATGCCAAACTAGTAGGAGGCGGTTTTAATAAGCAAGGGAGCTTATACATGAGGCTTGTCTTGGGTGACCGTAAAACAAATAGATCTCTATACCTTCCTGCCAGAATCTTAAAAGTTTATATAGAGGCCTTAATTGGGTTCAGTCACATATACTGTCCAGATGGTCTCTCAAGGCTGAATCCTTGAAAACTGTCTCTATTATGGAAACTGTGGCACATTCCAAGGACAGGGGAAGCGGGTTAGGAGCCTCTGATTGTCGGGGTTCAGATCATGGGTAAAGGGCTCATCGAGTCCTCTCCATGACTTCTTTTTACAGTGCAGTTTTTACTTATATTGTTTATCAGACAAACATGCTTAAGACAAAGGAGGTAGAGGCAGAGAGACATCTTGAACCTTATCGATATTTAGTGTAATATATGTTGTCTGTATTATAGTGGATATTTTCAACTCAAATCAGTTGTTTATAGTTTTCTAAACATTTCTATATCATGAAAACCAGAAACATTTAAGAATAAATTAAAATATATAATAAAATCTAAAATAAATTACTTCCCAATTCTGATACGTTAATGTTTTCGAGTTGAAATGTAAATGAATCTGTATTAATTTTATTCAATTTTTAGAATTATATGAACCAAACTTCGTAGAAGGCTTTGACATATTTTTAAATCTGTTTGAGTAAGAAGATAAAAATCTTGGCGTTTATTGAATTAATTCTTTAAGTGGTCTTTCGGGAAATTAGTGTTTAAGTAATTTTCTACTTTATTCATGTAAACTAATTCTTAAATATATCTTTGATGAAAATTTTAGGCAAATGGTTGTAATCTTTTATCCGTAAGACTCATCTCTATTATTAATCTTAGATATTAAGGTTCAGTATTTACTTTACATTATGGTAATTTACACATTTAGATAGTAGACTCTATGTATTAAAACCTCCTAAAACATTTCAATAACACTTTAGCATAGGTTTTCCAGTAATTATTTTTCTACTTTTCTATTTCATAAAATTAGTTAATTAATTAAATATTTAAGTCTGTCCTCTATGCCTCTATGCTAAGAGCTCTTAAGGGAACAATAATGAAGACCTCAGCCTTACCTCTATTGTTTTACATTGGAGGAGTCATTAATAAACAAGAAACTGGAAAACTGGGCCAAATGAAAGCTCTGATGTGGAGCAGATTTTGACTAAAGAAACAGTTCACAGAAAAGTTTCATAGAGTGGGGAGGAACCACTACTGACATATTTCACTCCATTATAACTTACTTCTTGATCAGCATATTTTCAAGTAGATTTCCTTTGCAGTGAAGCACCTCAGGGTGATTTTCCTTCTCAGAGACATTCTGGTTAAGTGTTTGCTATTTCAAGAAAGGAACACTAGGGGGTGGGTGCTTTGGTAAGTTGCATGTAAAACCCTAAGGAAAATAACACCCCAAGGAAATCTTTAAACAGGACAATTACAAAGGTAACAGCTAAATGGTGATTTTGCCTCCTGGGTAGTAGGCATTCAAAGATGCTCTGATATCATTGCTGCAGTTCAGACAATCTATCTGTGAATGCTCTACTCTCTGCTTACTCTGACTTGCTTGTGTAATTTTCTTTTCTGTATTTTTTTCTCTATCTTCAGTTCATTATTTCTGCTTCCTCATATCTTAAACTTGCTCTCACCTGTTCAGCTCCCACTTTACCTTCTATTCTCTGTATGTTCATTCATCCTAGAATCTTACTACAAAAAACTTTTTTTTAACCACTATTTTCTGGTTTAAATGTGAGAAATAATCTAATTAGATTGTCCTTTTTCTTGCCAGCATTAAAGTCCATTGGCTCATAAATGAATGTAATTCTTTGGGTTTAATCAGCTGTGGGACATAAAACATGGCTGCCTGCGGCTACTGTATCAGCAGAGATTTACATGGGGTAGATACTCTTAGAAGGCTGGGGCTGTGACAGATACCTGACTGAGATGTCATGTAAAATAATATACTACCTTGAGAGGTGCCGACATTTTATGTTTCAGAATCACTTGGGAGGATAGTCTCTTTCAATATTTTCAGTACCTGAGAATAAAGGGTTCGAGGAGTCCATGTAGCACATTGATGTTGATCTTTTCCCTCTAGCTTTGTAATCCTACTCACTACGTTGCTTAGCAACTCTGAAGCATTATCTCCAAACCTGATATAACTTGAAATACATTAAAAATAAAAATTATAGAAATGTGATTCTTAGAAATTGATATTATTTCAAGTTACTATCAATTTAACATGCTATTATAAGACAGACCATACAGTCTAGAACTTTTTGGCTTTTCTGAATTAATACAAAGAATACAGCTAACATTGAGGGACTTTAATTAATAGTAATGGAAAAATAAAGGCAATAGAAAGACTTTCAGCCAGTTTTTCACATCCCTTAACCTAAATTCTTCCCAAGAGGAAGAGCAAACAAAACCCTAAATTATATACTATTTCTTCTTTGAAAATCATTCATAAAGGCAGAAAAGTGTGGCATTATTAGTTTTTTTTGAGTGTTACAACACCACAATCATCATAATGACCCTTATTATTCTCCTTTTCAAAATTTAGGAAATGCATTGCAAAAGTTATGAGGATGCAAAAGCTTTCAGTTTCTATGAAACTGGGTCACAGAGGGACACATTCATTACTCTATCAAACCCATTTATTGAAAACCTATCCTCTAGGCGCTATGCTATGGTAATTACCATCAAGACAGAAGAACTTAGAGAAATCAAGAGATATATTGAGTTAGTGTTCCTATTGATGGTGTTATGAAAAACTAAATGTAGAAAATTCGCATCAAGATGTGTATGATTTCCAAACACTTAAAGACTTTTCTCACTTTGAAAACCAAAATGAAACAAAACTGACTCGTGTGTCTAAAAAAAAAAAAGGATTCAGGAAATGTGTGTGGGTCCTCGAAAAGTGGATATGGAGTCGATGGAGAAATGTCATTTTCTTTCTGATGAAATCCCCACCTTCCCCAAGTTAGTGAAAGGACTCTGAGAGCAGTGTGGCTTTTGACTTTTGATAGGAGAAGGACCACTTGAAAAATCTGATGCAAACCGTGGACTTTATAGAAAAATACTGATACTCAAAAGCAGCATTTTACAAATAATTTCCAGGGTCTTCAGAACAATAGAAGCCCATTGGGAAAGTGGGATATAGAATTAGAAACTCGGGTTCTAGAGAGCATGTTCTTAGTGGATGGAGTGGGTACTGGCTGAAGGAAAATGAAGATGAGGTGGGAGGTGAGGGAATTAGCTTTAGAGTGTATGGGCCTAAGTAATGCTCTCTCAAACTAAAGATTTCCTATAACCTACAATTGATTTGTCTCAACTACTGCTAGACTTTCCTAGTTTCTCTACAAAAGTTTTTCTAAAAGAAAAATTAGAACTCTCTGCCCTTATTTAGCTAAGTGACCTTGGACAATCAGTTAATCCTTCTTAACCTCTGTTTCCTGATCTGTTAAAAGGAGATAATACTTAATTTAAAAAGAATCATAAGAATTAAATGAAATAACATATATAAAATTCAAATGAAGCCCTCAAATGATATGCATTATTTTATTTACCAACACATATCAAAGTTTTGTATCTATTTTAATTTTAACTTATAGGCAAAATAATTATATAGCCAGAAAACTCCTTAAGATAAAAGATATTGTCTAAAATGAAAATATTTCTTTTAAAATTCCTTAAGTGACATGTCTTTTGGGCTACTTATTGAGAGAAAACTGGTTGATAAATTTGAGCTATAACAATAAAATGGAAAAAAGCTTCATTAGAAAAAAATTAACAGAAGATATTAGAGATAATGTTTTAAAATTGAACTATATTGGTATATTTTCATAAAATTCTTCATATTATTAGACCAAAATGATCTTTATTTTAGAGGTAAATTGTATTTCAGTTTCAATATACATACACCATTGTAAATCTTGGACTTCTTTAAGATTTTGTTAATAAAAAATTGCTAAAAAGTACATATAGTATACATTTATATTAATATAATATTATTGATATTTCAGAGTGCAGATGATTCAGATATATCTATCATTGCCCAGAACAAGAAATGCTTTGACAACGATATTGTTTGTTCTAAAAGTGTTTTGATTTCAGTTGGGGACACTGAAATTTACTTGAATGATACTCCTTACAAACAGGTTAGTGAATTACTTATTTTAGGATCATTTTAACTTGCCTTGAGGATACTGAAAATAAAATTAAAACTTTATTTTTTAAATTTTATTTTCTTTATAAGTGATACTTTTCCCTGTAAGTAGGTACTAGATTTCGGTATTTTTTTCTTTATCATTTTGTGTGGCTTTGGTAAATCGTACCTGACTTATCTCTTTTGTTTTACCCTAAAATTCTCCATATTCTAATTCTTTAATCTATTCTTAATTTTCATAGGTGTCATTTAGGCCCTAACAACAGTTCACCTATTATCTGCCTCACCTGTCATTACTGTCTGCTTCAAGCCCATGTTTTAGAAGTTGGAAATTTTATCAGTTCTATGAAGTACTCTATTTTCTTTCCTTCACCTCTGGTTCTTCATGAATATCATTACTCCTACCTGGATCAACTTTTCTATTTAACTTATTCTTAAGTGAGAGGTCTCATTTTATCTCTTCCTCATGCTCTCAAGTACCCTGTTAGGACATGCATCACATTTTAGTGAAATTATTTGTGTGGCTGCCTGTCTTCTCCATTTATCTGTGAGCTATGTGAGAATTGGAACTACTTGTCTGCCTTGTTTATTCTTGCATTTTTGGAGCCTGCCCAATTTGAAAGAGTGAATAAATTTCATTCTTCATTCATTCATTCATTCATTTATTCGTGCAAAGTGTCTACCATGTACCAAAATTATTCTAGTTATTGAGACTACACAGTGAAAAGATACCATGCTTTTCTTTAAGAAACGTATACTTCAATGAAAAATACCTTCAGGTAAATAGGGATGTATAGTGTGATATGCTGTGGCAAGAGCAGGTACAGGATAATGTGGGAACCCCTGGGAAGAAGACTTAAACCAACCTAGTTGTTAAGAGCATAGACTTTGGGGTCAGTCAGTATTCGCTTGGAGCCCCTGTTCTATCACTTGCTAGCTGCATCACCCTGGGCGTGGTGCGCTTTCCCATTTGTAAATTTGGGATAATTATAGAATCTACTTCTTAAGGTCACAAGAGGATTAAATAAAATAATGGATTTCAAAAAATAGCTCTCTTCCTCTCCTTCACCCTCCTTATTTTTGAAGACTCAGAAGACATGCTCTGGATGAAATGATTTGCACTAAGTCTTAAAGATGAGTAGGTATTAGCCAGGTGAGGAGAGAGAGAAAGGCAATCAGTACAAAGGAACGGTCATGTTGAAAGGAACAAAGCTGAAAAATAAAATACATATTTGAAGAACTCCAAGAACTTCAACTTTGGTCAAAGTATATGGGAATTGTTTAAGAATAGCGGTCCTCAGAGTTTGGTCTGCAGAATTTCTGCATTAAAATTATCTGAAATATTTGTTATAAATGCTGGTTCCTGGACTCCATCTCAATAATTAGAATGGTCAAGGTTGAGAATAAAAATTAATATTTTTAATGGTACCCTAAATTCCTTTGCACTTTAAACTTTGAGAACCAGTACCCTACAATATAGCTTACATCTCAGTCAGAAACACTGAACACTAAGACTAACAAGGCAGCAATCAAACTTTAGACAAAGCAGAGCTTCTATAGTCATGCTGACATCCTTTTGAAGTAATTACTGCAGTTTGGTATAACCCTTAACTCATATTCATCTATAGATAAAGGTTCTACCTAAAACAAGGATGCGTTAAAAAAAAAAAAAACTAAAGAGAAAATAGAAAATGCTCCTATAAAGACAGTTTAACACATTTTGAAGTTTAATTACAGCTCTCTGTAACTTTCAAATCCAATTTTCACCTGTATGCTGTTGTTGAATCTCTTTTATATAGGTCAATGGAAAAAAAGCCATAAAAATAATTTGATCAAAACAAATCCCCCACTAATATTTGTTCTCAGACATCAAAAGTGAAAATAAGTACCATTTATTTTGTGACAAATGGATTGCTCATCCAGCAGAAGAAAATAACCTCTTATTATTTTTCAATAAATGCACAATTCTGATTTTATTTAATATGTAAGATATAAACATTTAATGAATTAAGCTGTACTTTAAATGTTTTATTACTACACATTTATGACATATCTTTCTACCAACACTAAAGTTCGTGGAAAGTGTTGTAATTCTCATCTAAATTGGAGTTCTCTACTTTGGGCAAATTGTAACGAGAAGAAGCATCCTTACTACCTAAACTGAAATGAAAGGAGTATGGTATCTCCTTTTGATTAAAGAGAATTGCCTTGTAGTAAACTGCCCTGTCTAATAAAAATGAAAGATTTTTACTTCTGCAGGTAAATAGAAAAGATATGCTTTTGTATCCAGGTAATTAATGCAAAACCAACCATAAGGGATTCTACTAACAAGCTGCCTTATTCAAAAATTTATTTTATGTTCTAATGATATGTCAACCAGTCTGAGGGAACTTTAATACAAAGTACCTGAAAGAGAATTTCATGGATTGGAAAGGAGTTTAAGCCACAAATATCCCATTTACCTGCTTTAATTGTTGCTGATCAGGCAGGAAGGTGAGACCTGTAAACAGGCCAGTACAGGAAGTTATTAAAAATTTATAAGTCAAGCCTTAATCTAGAAGCTGAAGATACTGCCATAAACTTGATAAAGTACATCTTTCATGGAGCTAACATTCAAGTTGGGGGAAGACAGATAATAAGCCAAAGATAAGTCAGATAATAGAAAGGTACTGTGAAGTAGAATCAAAACAATAGAAATATGTTCCATGGCAGAGAGTGACTTGTGGGTAGGGCAGGTCATACATTTTATGGGCCTAGTGAAAAATAAAAATGCAAGCCTCTTGTTCAAAACAAGAAAAAAATTTTTTTTTTGTTTTGTAGTCTTTTTTGAACTGTCATGGTATTTTTTTCTCTATTACTTAATGCTCACTGGGCACAAGAGTACTCCCAAGCTGTGTGCAGAACATCACAGGCACCCAGGGTCTTGCCCTGTAACTCCAGAGTAGCACTTGGGAGTAGAAGGAAAAGAGGTTAGGTAGAGTTCATTAACAGTATATAGGTTACACAACACATACTTTTATATGCAGTGCACTGAGCATTTGTAAGTATGATCTTGGTCTAGGAGATTGAAAACTCCTTACAGATATGACTAAGTTTATTTAACTTGTGTTATGAAATATTTATAAATGTGTCTACTATAGTATAACCAAAGGATTCTATATCTCCTTCGCAATTTTTATTTTGCCTCTGGATATATTAGTTTTACTTAATTTGACTTAACCATGCAATTTTGAAGTTATTATATGAGTTAATTTCAATGTCAGATTCAATGCCAACTTTTATGGGAAATAGCCCTTGCTCATAAAAATCATTGCATATTCTCATTTTAGGCTAGAGACAATAAATTTTCCCAATAAGTTCCATTTCTACTATCTTCCTACTATTATCCTTTCTAGCACATAAGTTATTTTCTTTTAATCTAAAAACATGATCTGTTATGTTCCTATTAAAAAGACTTTATTAAGTACCTTTTGCATATGAAGTAACAGCCCTTGTCTGTATAGGTAGCATATTTGCAAAGGGTCTCAGACTATACCTATCAGATAATTCATGTTTTAGTCCTTGGTGCTCTCCTTAGTCCTGAGCAGTCCGGAACTTTCCTGCCCCTAAGCCTCTATTCTGACAGTTCCTTTTTACTTGGAATGGTTTTTTTCTCCATTCTCATTCCCAGCTCTCTATACCTTCCTATGTGTAGTCTCTTACAGAACAGTTTATATCCCACCATTCTGTCTGTCTGTCTCTTTCTCTTCTTTCTCTCTCTCTCTCTCTCTCTCTCTCTCTCTCTCTCTCTCTCTCTCTCTCTCACACACACACACATACACACACACACACACTTTGTGTTTTTGTTTTCCAATTATACATGTATGTAGGTAAAGGCATACATTTTAAAAATTTTAATTGGCTCTTTCATTTTTCTTTTTTCTTTTCTTTTTAAATTTAGTTTCAAATATACAGTACATTGGTTAGATATCTATATAGTTAATAAAATGATCCTGCCAATTGCACCCTCCCTCCCCTGGCCTTCCACCTAGACAACGTTATTAATGCTAACTGCATTCCCCATGCCGTGCTTCCCATCTCAGTGACCATCCATCAGAAACTAATTTGTACTTCTTTAGCCCTTCACCCCATTCTCTCAGCCACCCAAACCTCCCTCCCTTCTGTCTGATACCAAATTGTCCACTGTATTTGTGAGTCTGTTTTTTTATTAATTTGTTCTTTTTATTCCTTAGATTTCACATATAAGTGAAATCATATAGTGTTTATCTTTCTCTGTCTGACTTAAATACCTTTTAGGTCCATCATAGCAATAACTTTTTCCATCCCCTTCCTTTTAGCCTGTGTATGTTTTAAAATCTGAAGTTAATTTCTTATAGGCGACATGTAGGGGTCTTGTTTTCCTTTCCAATAATCCACTCTATCTTTTAGTTGGAGCACTTACTTCTTTTCCATTTGAGGTACTTATTGATAGGAATGTAGTTGTTACCATTCTTTATTCCTGTTTTTGATACATGTTTTTTCTTCTTAAAGAAATCCTTCCAGCATTTCCTGTAATACTGGCTTGGTGGTGATAATAAAGGCATGCATTTTTAGTACTCAATTTTATTGATTCATTATCAGTATAGAATTTCTGAGTCAGCAGGTATGTCCCCTTAATTTATTCTATGTCCATGCTCTTATCTATGTACTCTTCTAGAACTGAAATACCTTTTCCTTTTGTTCACTTATCCATGTTGAGCCCATCTACCAGTTTGTGTCTCATTATCAATTTAATGCATTTCCTACTTAATGCATTTGTTTTGTCTTTTGCTACAGAATTCGGAAAGACAGGACTAAGTGAAAATACTGGTACATAGATACTTATTGGTGGCTAGTAATTTAATGTTCACATTTTGATTGGAGAAAAAGGGATTCACTCTTTTCTTTATTATTATTATTATTATTTAAAGAAACGATCAGGCTTTTTTCTGGAAAATAAACCTACGTACCAGCTTTGGAAGGCAGGGTACTACATGGTAATATACTTTCCAGAGAAAGATATCACTCTTCTTTGGGATAAAAAGACAACGATTCATATCAAAGTTGGACCACAGTGGAAGGTAAGGTTAAATGAGATGTAAAATATAAAATTACATTTACTTTTCAATGTTTTGTAAAATTAAAATGATTGATATTTTTCTTTAAGAAATAGGTTGTATTTTTCAGAATTACTAACTCATACCCAATGAAGAGCCGCTTTACCAACTAGAGTACAGTGTTCTGTATAGTTTTTTTTCTTACTTTAACATCACAGTATCCAGTTTCCCAAAGTTACTTGATTAGCGTCACGCTTCTCATCCGTTTCAGTGTGGTTTTGTGATTTGTTTGTAATACAGTTACATTCATTTATTACAATATGCATTCCATCTTTTCTCCATATTCTTGATACATTTTAAAATTTATATATAGTAAAATTATTAAAAATATATAAGAAAAATTATTCTTATGGTCTACAGTTCTATGTATTTTAACAAATACATGAAGTTGTGTATCTACTACCACTGTTCTATATAAAACAGATCTATCAACTCCCCAGTTTCTTCCATGTTGGCCCTTTTCTGTCAACTCTTACCTTTATCCCCCAATCCTTTGACAACCACTGATCTATTTTCCATCCCAATAGTTTTGCTTCTCCCAGATACAATATAAGTAAAATCATACAGTATGAAGCCTTTGAGTTTGGCTTCTTTGACTTGGCAAAATGCATTTAAGATTCACCCACATTGTCAAATGAATTAATAGTTTGTTCCTTTACACTGCTGAGTACAATTGTGTTGTGTGGATGTACTGATTTGTTTCATCCTTTCACGGTTGGAGATTCAATCTGGACTTACAATTTTGGCAATTTATACTTTTAATTGTTTTAATATTGTTTTTTGTTAAATATTTTATTCAATGATTTTAATATGCTATAAGTTTAAGATATGATTGTATATTGAAGTCATTTTTTTTTCCCTAAGTGAGGGAAAAACTGTGAAATCTATTCCTTGGTGTTTGCTCACGACTTTGATGAAGATGAAATAATTTAGTCACTGACATGTTTCTTCAGCTATTTTTATCTGCCATTCTTTATCAAGTATCCTCCCTGCCCTACATTTTGGAAACAAATTAACTGTTTATTTTGCTACATCCCTTCTACTGCTGCCTTAATTTTGGGTAACCAATGGTGGAGTGACCACTGTATTTGGATAAACATTGTACCTTCTGAGAACACAGTCACTGTAGTAAGCAGTGTAATCCTAGGGTTGTAACAGAAGTTGTAATCCTAAAATTATTGTCAGGTTTGCTGGTGACACTGGCAGTCTACTTCTCCATTAACCAATGGCTACATTACATTCTTCAGTATGTCAAAAAGGAGTTCAATTAGTTTAATTTCAAAGTTTTAAGGAGAATTTTCATTGTTTTTGGAACATTCCTCCTTGTCCTCCTGGTCCGCCTCCTTTCCCTAAGAGTTATGTTTTTCACATTATTTGAGAAAATGCAGTGGGTATTGTGGATGTGAATAAACCATGTGGCACTTGCTGTAACCACTTCACAACCCATAATAACCTTGATAAAAATTAGGTAAAATTTGCATTTTATTTATTGTGTCTCATGGTGACAGGATACAGGAGTGTAAGTTAAATTTTTTCATTAAAAGTTATATTTTGAATGTTTTGATTTTCAGTCTGACCTAGGGAAAAATAAATTATTTTATTGTTTCAACATTTATAGTGTTACAAAACTTTAAACACATCAGGAGGTGGGGCTTTCATCATTCAAAAAATATACACACACATACTGTAATGTTTGTATTATATTTTCCAAGTTATTTATGTTTTTAGTTGTATCAACACTAAGACATTAGTAAATGTGGAAAGATAAAGTTTGAGAAATGGTAAATTTTTGAGAATTTAAAGTAATTGTTAAATATAATTCAATACATATGAAATTTTACCTTCTTGAAACATTTTAAGTGGTTGTGAAAATTTTATAAATGTCTTTTAAATATTTTAAAAAATTTAGTTCATGTAAATCCTCAATCCTTAAATGCTGAAGTGATACAAAATATTTATGATAATTTTTTTTTTTACTTTAGAACAAACTATCAGGATTATGTGGAAACTTTGACAAATGTACTTCAAATGATATGACCACATCAAATAACTTAGAAGTCAGAAATGCCCAGGTATTTGGTGATAGCTGGGCACTAGGACAGGTAAGTTGAATATATGTATTTTAAACTAAACAAATATTTTTGGTATGTTTATTTATTGGAACATTTTATTCTTCTAGAACAATTTATTTAGGTAATACTATATTATGTAATATTTTTATAGTGATTCACATTTGACAAATTACTTTCACATTTATTGTCTCATAATTCTCGTGACAACTTTACAATGTAAAAGGTGTTGTCTAAATATTATAAATGGAGAAATTGAGGCTCAGAAAGGTTAAATGATTTGTCTAATATTATATATCCGTAAAGAAACAGAGGTGGCATTCAAATTCACATTATCAAATCTAATCTGCTTTTTCTTCCATAGCAAAATGCTTTACTATGTAATTATATTTCTAATGTTATAACATTTGCCATCTCAAATCACTTATTTAAAGTACTAAATAAATGAAGGCAGAATTTCTCAGTGTGAGGGCATACAGGTAGTGGGAGTGAATTTGTGGTCAACTATCTTTGGGAGTAGTTTGAATAAACTGTTAAACAGATATATTTTCATTTTTAAAAGATTCCTTGAGATTTTATAAGTGTCCAAGGGATGAACGTATCCAAAGTATTTCCCAAACTTACTGACACAGAAACTATGTTTTTACGTGTTCGTTCTTAAGGAAGGTGTGTTCTATGGGACATGCTTTGAGAAATGCTGAACTCACTCAGAAAACAGTCATATTGGAAATTGATTCTACTCTTTTCTTCCTACTTTTTTGAGGCCTATTTTTTGTTTTAACTGAAAGAACTGTCTGCCAATACAATTTCCTGGTTGTTTACTGTTGCATTATTTGCTTTACTACTTTGCCTAATTTACCTAGTATGTCTAATTCTCGCCAAATAAAAAAAAAAGAATAAATAAATAAATAAAAGGTGATTGGGATAAAATATTTACACTATTCAGTAAAATTTATGATGTATATTTTATTGTTGTCTTAGCAGAAGAGTATACAGATTTTATCCTTTTAATACGTAAAAAGCCTACCATATAGAGAACACAAAATCCTTTTTATTAGGGCTATCATATATCCTGTCACATTTAGAAGTTTTTAAAGAAAAATTTATCCTTTTTAAAGTAAATTAATTACTAATTTATAATAATACTAATATTTGGACTAATCAAAGAATTTTTAAACTCACTAAAATATGTTTTCTTATTAATATCTAATGGACAAAGCTGAAAATCAAAAATTCTTTTTCACTCCATTAAGTTTTATTTAGCAATTAATGTTTTACAGGTTATACAAATACATAGTATGATTAAAACACACCTTCTGCCCTAGGTTGGTAGATGAAGTAGAAAAATTAAGAATGAAAATTTGATATAGTTGCTTTGATAAAGTTGCACATAATGTGGGGTTGGTGATGTGCAAAGGAAGGTTCTTGGAGAAGGTGCCATTGAGCTGAATCCTACAAGACTTGTGGGAAGGAGCCAATGATTTTTTAAAAGAAATACAACAAAAAAATCGTCAGATTTGTATGGAAACACAAAAGACCCCAAATTGCCAAAGTGATCCTGAGAAAAAAGAACGAGGCTGGAGGCATCACTCTGCCTGGATTCAAATTATACTACAAAGTGACAGTAATCAAAATGACATGGTATTGGCAGAAAAACAGACACACAGTGAAACAGACTCGAGAGTCCAGAATTAAACACATATTTATATGAACAAATAATTTTTGACAAAAAAGCCAAAAGCATATAGTGCAGAAAGGAAAGCCTCTTCAATAAGTAGTGCTGGGAAAACTGGAACCGCCACCTGCAAAAGAATGAAACTAGACTGTTGTCTATCACCACACACCAAAATTAACTCAAAATGGATTAAGGACCTGAATACAAAACCTGAAACAATAAAATTTGTAGAAGAAAACATAGGAACGAAACTCAAGGACCTTGGACTTAAAGAGGATTTTATGAATTTGACCTCAAAGGCAAGGGAAGTAAAAGCTAACATAAATAAATGGGACTATATCAAACTATAAAACTTCTGCTCAGCTAAAGAAATCATCAACAAGCTAAAGAGACAACCATCCAAATGGGGAAATATATTTTCAAGTAACTCTTCTGATAAGGTCCTAATATCCAAAATATACAAGAACTCATACAACTCAATAACAACAAAAAAAACCCCAAATGATCCAATCAAAAAATGAGTAGGGGACCTGAACAGACACTTCTCCCTAGAGACCATACACAACTGGCCAACAAATATTTGAAAAGATGCTCAACATTGCTAGCTATTAGGGAAATGCAAATCAAAACTATAATGAGATGCCATCTCACACCTATTAGAATAGCTGTTATCAGGAAGATAAATATTAACAAATTTTGAAGAAGATGTGAAGAAATGAGAACCCTCATACACTGCTGGTGGGAATGCAAATTGGTCCAGCCACTATGGAAAACAGTATGGAGGTTCCTCAAAAAACTAAGAATAGATCCAGCAACCCCTCTACTGGGTATTTACCCCAAAGACTTGAAAACCCACATCTGGAAAGATATTTGCACACCGATGTTCAGAGGAGCATTATTCACAGTGTCCAAGACATGGAAGCAACCAAAGTGTCCTATGATAGATGATTGGCTAAAGAAGCTGTGGTACATATATATAATAGAATATTACTCAGCCATAAGAAAAGATGAAATACTGCCATTTGTGACAACATGAATGGATCTTGAGATAATCATGGTAAGCGAAATAAGCCAGACAGAAAAAGTTGGAGAATCACATGATATCACTTATATTTGGAATACAAACCTAAAAGCGACAAATGAACAGGACAAAGAGACTCATAGACATGAATCTCTATAGACTAGTGGTTACTAGACGGTAGAGGGTGGGGAATGAGGGAGGAGGTAGATGGAATAAAGGGGGTCAAATATGTGGTGACAGAAAGAAATCTAACTAGAGAGGTGAACACACAGTGTAAATATATATGTGCCTTATTGTTAAAGTGTACAGCTGAAACTTTTTGTATTTAGTTAACCAATGTCATTATAAAAATTAATTAATTAATTAATTAATTTAAAACTAATTTACGGAAATGACTGAAATGACAATATTTTGGGGAAATGTGAAAAATAATCCAACATACTGGTATTTTGCCATATGAAATAGAGACCCCAGATAATTCTGTTTTAAGGCTAAGTTACCTAAATTTGAGGTTATTTTTGACAGCACAGAAAAAAAGATTGTAATAATCTTCAGATTCTGCCAAAATCAGTTTTGCCATGGTCTTAATTCTTTAGGAGACTTAAAAAGAGCTTTGTAGCCACATTATTTACAGTGGCCAAGACATGGTTCTGGGAAAATTGGAAAGTCCATGCAAAAAAATAAAACAGCTATCTGTTACCATGCACCAAAATTAATTCAAAATGTATCAAAGACCTAAATATAAGACCTGAAACAATAAAATGCATAGTAGAAAACATAGGTACTAAACTCATGGACTTTGGTTTTAAAGAGGATTTTATAAATTTAACCTCATAGTCAAGGGAATTAAAAGCAAAATTAAATAAGTAGGACTATATCAAACTAAAAAGCTTCTGCACAGCAAAAGAAACTATTAACTAGACAACCAACTGAATGGGAGAAGAGATTTGGAAATAACATTTCTGATAAGTGGTCAATATCTAAAATATACAAAGAACTTATATAACCAAACAACAGAAAAACAAACAATCCAGCTAAAAAAGAGGCAGAGGACCTGAAAAGACACTTTTCTCAAGAAGACATACAAAGGGCCAACAGACATATGAAGAAATGCTCAACTTCACTGGTTGTAAGGGAAATGCAAATCAAAACCACAATGAAATACCATCTTACACCTGTTAGAATGGCTATCATCAACAGGACAAGTAATAGCAAATGTTGAAGAGGTTGTGGGGAAATAGGAATCCTTATGTGGAAATGTAAATTGGTACAATCACTATGGAAAACAGTATGGAGAGTCCTCCAAAAACTAAGAGTAGAATTCTCATATGACCCAGGAATCCCTTTTCTGGGTATCTACCCCCCAAAATAGAAAACATTTATTCATAAAGATATATGCATACCTATATTCATAGCAGCATTATTCACAGTGTCCAGGACATGGAAGCAACCGAAGTGTCTTACAACAGATAATTGGCTAAAGAAGCTGTGGTACATATATAGAGTGGAATATTACTCAGCCATAAGAAGAGATGAAATACTGCCAATTGTGACAACATGGATGGACCTCGAGATAATCAAGCTAAGTGAAATAAGTCAGACAGAAAAAGTTGAGAACCATATGATTTCACTCATGTCGGATATAAAACTGAAAGCAACAAATAACCATGACAAACAGATTCATAGATATGGACAATGGTTCAGTGATTACCAGAAGGAAGGAGGGGAGAAGGAGGGTAGATAAGGTAAAGGGGGTCAAATATATGGTGACAGAATGAAATTTAACTGTGGGTGGTGAAAACACAGTGCAATATATCTGATGATGTCTTATTGAATTGTACACTTGAAACCTATATGATTTTATTAACCAATGTCATCTCCATACTGTTTTCCATAGTGGTTGTACCAATTTACATTTCTACCACTTTTGAGTATATACAACTCCTCAAAGGATGGCTTTTGACAGAAATGAAAGAGGTGAAAATTAAAGAGAATCATTTGCTCATGTAATTATTTTAGTCATGTAAATTCTACATTTAAGAAAATGAAAAAATATTTACCTCTACTCTTTTTAATATTGCCATGATTTTAATAGTATGTTTAGTTGTTTTAAAAAATAATATATGCTATTAACATTGAGTTGGCTGAGCACAGGTGCTTTAGGTAAAGCTCGTCTAATAAAATGAGAATATATTAGATTCGATTGCAATGGATGGAGTCAGAATTGTTTACTCTGGTTTTAGCTTCAGAAATTGCCCCTTTAAAACCTTTCTTTTCTCCCTTAACGTTTTTGACAGTGTGAAAGCTCATATGAATTATTTAAACCCTGTGAGGCACATCAAAACAAATTTCCTTATGCCAAGAAAGAATGCTCCATTTTGTACAGCGATGTTTTTGCTCCTTGTCGCAATGTGGTAAATGAATACTTTATTAAACTTTCAAATGTAATCAGGTACTGCTGTAACTAGAATATTAGGATGAACCAGGACAAATAATTTATCTACCCATCATTATGAAAACAAATTTGGTAGTTTGTTTTTCTGAAGAAATGGTGCACGTAGTTGATTTGCTTTCTCCCTCACTCTATGTTATTTAACACAACACATTTGTATCCAATATTTGCAATAATCCTTTCTCATTTATGATGCACTTTTGCATACATCATCAAAGCCATAAATAATTGATCAAAGCTATAAATATCTGTTTTTCTTCAGAAAAATTGCCAAATGGGTATTTGTCTCTTCAATCCAAAGCATAGTTTTAAAGTATTTCTAGTGGCGCATTTAAAATGGTCTTAGGAGCACATGACAATATTAAATGTAACTTATTTAGAAATTTAATAGTTTAAGATATTCATAAAAGTCAAGTAAAATTACAATTGGTAACAGAACATTTATTTAATGCTGTGTGAATATTCCAATAATGAAACAATGAGCTTCTATAAAATATTAATCTGTTATATTGCAGATATTAAAATAATATTTGTATATTAACCTCATTACCTATTTTGCTAGTTCTTTATCTTACATTTGCCTAATAAATTACTTTCTCTTCTGGGCAATATAGAGGTTTGAGATACTGAGAACATTGTAGGTGTCAGTGTTAAGCTGATATCAGAATTTGAAAATCTGTTAGTGTTTCTTTTTGAATTTTAATCGGTTAGTTAGTATTTATTGAATTAATTCTTTCTTACCCTATTTTCAGATTGATGTTACTTCTTTTGCCAAAAATTGCCATGAAGACACATGTAACTGTAATCTTGGTGGGGACTGTGAATGCTTATGCACAAGCGTAGCAGCGTATGCATACAAGTGTTGTCAGGAAGGGGTATCAGTTCACTGGAGGTCATCCACTATTTGTTGTGAGTAACTTAGAACGTTATCGTTAGGTGGAAACCTTCTCAAGAGATCCATATTAATTGTCTTATCTTAGAACAAAAACCATAGAACTCATAGAAATAGAATTTTTTTAAGAGGACTAAATTTTATATACCTTTGACAATGCAGATATGTTGTAGTATAGCTAAAGAATTTATGGAAAGAAAAATTTGAGATAACTTTTTCTGTCCTATGTTTGAGTATTGTCACTAACATTTGAACTATAATTTATTTATATGCCATCCTCAGAGAAATTATTTACAACTTTATTCTTCTTATGGCTATGAAGTTTCTCTGTTTTGATTACAAAATATTTATTTTTAAAAACATTTTGAATTTGATTTCAGATTTGACTCTTTAAACTTTTTATTTACTTGTGTAGATGGTAAGTCACCTGAAGTCTTTATAATGATGTCACTCTGTGTTCTTTCACTTGGTCATTGATAAACATGTGGCCATATCCTGTGTGCATTCAGATAAGTAGTCATATTCTTATATAGTTTAATATTTCTTTTTTTTCTTTTAGCACTTGATTGTGAATATTACAATGAAGGTATGTGACATTTAAAGAATATCACTATAGTATTCTATTAAATGTATCTTCAAATTAAAAGGTTTTAAACAATATTGCTGAGAATAAATTATGAATACTTCATAATTTGGTATAATGAGCCATTACCTTCCAAAATTTATCTAAATTTCTAAGTATTTGCATTAAAATTTATTCGCTGGAAAATAAAGAGTATGTAACTAAGTTTTCAGTACCTAGGAGGCCCTCAATAGTTTCTGAATGACATACATAAATGAATGAATGAGTGAAGTTATCTAATGTTTTTAGGTAAAAGGAAAGAAAGACATATACCATATGCATACCTTTTACCACTATGTATAAATATAGACATTATTCAAACTTTTATTATAGTGTAGAAAAAAGAAATGAACTATAAATGTAATGATAATAATATAAAGAATTTATATAGCTATCACTGTAGGTAAAATAATTATTTACATATCATAATAATGAGAACATATTAATTTAATAATAATAATGAGTATCTCCTAGCCCCACCAAGCATCCAGATTTACAATGAGAAGTCTAACAGGAGGTTCGGGCTAAAGCCAAGGCATAGACATAATAGAGAACTATACTCTCAGTGAAAATGCCAGAAGTTGGCTGAATTGCAGCTTACTTTTTGTCAAACATATTTAATGAGAAAGGCATAGCCATTTGAACCTAATTTTAGACAAGTAAAATAATCCAGGAAGGTGTTCATTAGTCAGTGACTGGACAAGGTCTGCACCCATGATCGATAAGTTAGAGTAATAGTTATAGAAACGCTAAGATGTAAAACAAAACAAAACAAAACAAAACAAAACAAAACAAAACAAATAAAAAGACAACTCAAGCAACCAATCCAAGGCATTTTTGTGCTTTAAGGAGCCAGGGAGCAATTTAGGTATAAGCCAAAGGAGGCCTAAAAATTTTAGAGAAATAGATACGATGAGTTAAAAAGAAAAAAATATTTTAGTTTCTGGTTGTTTTATTACATTTATGGAACTTTGATGAAGAAAAAAATCTAACATTAAAAAATCTAACATTAAAAAATTCTGTGGTAGTTAAAGAAAATCTAAATAAAAAATATTTTCTGGTCAGGATTTAAAACACACTCACATCCACACATACTTCACATCAAACCTTTGGATTCTATACTTAAAATAAGACTGATTGCCTAGTATTTATAACAGTAATAATAACAATAGTTTTTATTGTGTTAACTACATGGCTATTTCATATAATTTAAGCTTTAAAATATGCCTGTAAGACAGGTGTTATTATTAATACTTTGTAGAGGAGGAAATTGAAGTACAGAGGAGTTAAATAAGCTGGACAAAGTCACTTAGCAAATGTGTGGTGAACTGAGATTTGTAAACAATCTGAGTGCAGAACCAAGAAGCTTGACTTCTGTACTACACTGCCTAGTGTTTAGTTAACACATCCTAGTCTAAGAATGATCACTACACATCATTATCATATGCTCCACATCATAACCTCCTTGCTTAAGAATTTCTGCCTCACATAGTTCTGCTGTGAAAATCTCCATCTGTACCTTTGTACTTTCTGAAGTTCCTTCTGCAGGCACTTGGATCCAGAAGCAGAATTTTCTAAGAGTACTGCATTTCTACCTCTTGCTACTTGGTACATTTTCCTGTCAACAAGTCTGCTGTACTTCTAGTGATGGTTCTTTTCACTAATGTGTTACAGAATTCTTCAAACTAGTTCTCTAGTTTCTTTTTTTCTTAATACTATAGTAGTCTGATGGGCTCTGTAGAGTGATGGGGAATCCATTTCCTATGATCAAAGTAGAAGGGAAAAGCGTCAACCTGCTAAAGAACATAAGCGTTTCTGAAAATAATGCAATAAAGATAGATAATTGAAGGGGGAAAACGGAACTGTGAAGGTTGTTGATAACAGTAATGAAAAGAAAACCATTTTAAATTATTATTCTTAATTTGTTTCATCCCAAATAATTTCACAGCTATTGTAAATTTAACAAGTTTTCTTTGGATAGTCACAGCTGACATATTTCCCTTTATTTATCACATACTAGACACTATATTATTAAGGAACTTATTTATGATTTAAAACTAATGCAGAAATAATTATGATTCTGTTGGAAGAAATTTTAAAAAAGATAGAATTAAGAGGTACAGCTGATATCATCTCAATAATCTTTAATACAAAGATTGTGAATATTATTTTTATGTTTATTTTATGGCATTTACTAAAAATATAAAGACTTTATTGTTGTTATTGCTGAAGGTGAACAAAGAGTTCAATACTCGCTAGAAATTGTTATGCGAGTATTATGTTCAGTGTTTTTTTAGATAGGATACGCTTAATACTGTGTTTAAATAATCACTGCAGGAAATGATTGCTTTTAGTAAATAGTAGAATTATACTTCTCCCTGCAGAAAATTAATGATAAAGTCAGTGACTTTTGTCTCTCAATTACTGGTGAAAATGCATGAAAACAATTCAGATACAAGATATCAATCAACTGGGAGTCAATTTTGAAGTGTTCAATTTTTATACAAACATTTCTTAGATCACAATTGTCTCTTCAGGTTGCCATAGTAAATAACTTGTGTAATAGGGTAGAGAAGATTTTGTTTAGCTGTCTATTTCATTTCCCTTGTTCTTATATTGAATATCTATGAAGGTACTTCACAACTAAGTTGTAAATGTGTATGTCTTCTTTGTTTTAAATTGTATCTCACTATAATTTACATATTTATCTACTCATTTGTATGTTATTTACATATTTATACAAATTGACATATTTATAAATTGAAGTATATTGCATCTGGAAAGTTTATGTTGCTCTTGTCTTTCTTAGAACAAGCCATGAGATGTCAGAGAATAATGATATAATTTTCTTTGGTTGTAGATTTGGGCTCATAAGAAACACTCAATGCGCATTGTATGTCTTTGTTAACAGTGGTGGGGTGTCCACTGCAGCCAGGCTCATAAAGAACTCTCTACTATACCTGCTCAGTTCCATCTTGGAGTGGGGCAAAGTTCTTTCAAGTCTCCATCTCTACTCAAGGTGTCCAAGTCCCTAATAAAGCTCTTTTCTTCAGGGCTTATAAGTGTCCCAGGCTGTTCAATGGTGTGGTGTCCCAGCTGATTAGCCAGTGGAGGAGGCAATGCTTGAAGAAAACTTATCCTACAAGTCTCTGTCTCTTTTCCTCGTGATGAAAATTTGGTTCTTGTTCTCCTCTCTATTCAAAAAACTTTGACCCTCTAATCCAACAATATCTTCTCTCAGGCCTAGTCTTCCTCCTGAAAGAAGAAAAACTAGTCCTTGGATTTCCTTGAATCTTTTTTCCCTCTCCATCTTAATAGTGGGCTGGGAAAGAAAAATTGTCCTTGAGATAAAAATTAGAAAAAAGAAAGAAAGTAAAATTCACTGAACTCAGTAAGATTAGTCTTTTATGATACTACCTATTTTATGTATATTGGCATTATACTAAATCTACAACATAAAATATACATATATCCATAAAACGTACATAACTGTTATTATAATCTTAAATTTTGATGGTTTAGAAGTAACTTCAAAGTTGTATAGAATCTCAGTAATATTAAGAAGATTGAATGACATCGAGAATGGGTAGAAGGTAAACTTACATTATCATAATACCTAACTCATAATTTTTAAAAATATTAGTGAACTTATTTATATACTTCTGTATATATATTCTAAATTACATAATTTCAATATATATACCAAATCATTATAATGTATAGTGACAAATGTTTAAATGTTTAATAATTTTTGGAATATCTTTTGTTATTAAAGCTTATCCCATTGAAAAGACAGCTTGAAATGTCAAAATCCTATGCCAATTTATAATTCTCATATTTGTATTTAAATAGGGCTTGGAGAAGGTCCATATATGCTGGCAAGTTATGGGCAGAGTGGCCTTGTTCTGGGGGCCAATTTAACCAGTAGAAACATTTTCTCTTTGCCAAGAAGTGGTACTCACGGTGATCTATTTTTTAATTTTATGATCACTCCAGGTCTTTTCAAAGAGAAGGCATCATGTAAGTATAATTTCCAATTAAAAATAAGATTTTAGTTTTCCATTTTTTTGTTTATTCATTCATTAAATATTAATTTGGGATCTAATATACTTATGGCAATTTTCTAGGTACCCTAGAGGATACAAAATAAGATACTGATACATGAAGCAGTATCTCTTTTGTATATGAAATTATTTTTTTTTATCTAAAGGCTTATATTAGAATTTCAAAGGTTTGATTGAGTTTTTGTCTTAAATAAAGTATAGTTTAAATTTCATAGTATTAATCACAGAATTTATGGAAATTTTGAAAAGTAGTCCAATAACTAACACATGAAAGATTGTAATGCTAGATTAAAGTAAAAGAGAAAATTGTGATTTGATGTCAAAGTTGTTAAATAGTAAGGGCATAAAGCAGAGTCAAGACAGACATCTAGACAGTTTGTTATCCTTACAAGGCCTTGTGTATCTTCATACCTAGCCTCGTATTAACTGGTTTGCATCTGCAGATCTATCGTATACACTTGGCACCTGTTCTGACTGGTGTTTATTGTCCTCTTCTGATCCCTGATGCTCAGGCTACATCGTTATTATGCTAGCTCTACTTAGAAATGTGCATAGTGTGTTGTATGAGCTTAGGAAATATTTATTGAATGAATAAATCCAACTTAGCTTTCACTTATTCTGAGAAATCTCCTGATTCTTTACTTAGAATAAATTGCTTCTTTCTTGTAAAAAGAGCTTTTTAGTTTTATTTTAATCTATGAAAACACCTATCATAGTCTGAAGTTCTGTTAGTTATATATTTTATATGTTAGTTACATATTTTATATGTTATAAAGATTTTTTTATTCTTATTTACATCCTTCAGTGCTCAACAGAGATACTTGCAAGTTTTAGGACACAATAAATGTCTTTGGAATCATATACTGACTTTGAGAGAGCTTTTCTTTATATAATTTACAATAACCAATGTTTTTAAAAGAAAAATTCTAATGGATTTAAATTAAGAAATTAAGACCCCTTATCAGATATATGATTTGTAAATATCTTCTTCCATTCTGTAGGTTGCCTAAAAAAATTAAACGTAAAATCTTAATTAAAGATTGCATATATATTGGGTTTTGCAGATGTAAGGAAAACTTTTAAAGTATATAATATAAAAGGACAATACTTCTCAAATGTTTTGTAGCTGTTCATTGGTGATTTGATTATGTAAGGAGAATAGACAATAATATAGAGCAAATAGTCTTTTATTAATGCAGTAAAATCACTTGCAAGGATATTTGCTCATTAAAAACCCAATGATACTGAAATGCAGTGATATGCCTAAATCGATCTCTCTCTTCTCTTATTCTTTACTGTCATCCAATTTGGTCATTTGTAGATTTCATGCACTTAAAAATGTTAAGGCTTACAAGTACAAATATGTGTCCAATTAATCATTTAATTATTTATATAATGTTGTACATTCTGAAGTCTTAAGATGATACATATATTTTCCCCCCAAAGACATGATAAATTGTTTTGAAAAAATAGAACTCATCAAAGGCTGAAGTTTTGAAATTGTTACTGTTATCCAATGTTTTAAAATATTATTTCTTTTAGAAATCTTATAATTTGTTTCTAAAATCTTTGAGATTGGCATTAATTATATGTGGCAATTGTGCAGCTCTATTTTTGTCAACTTTATAGTGTATTTTATAATGCCAGTGTTGATGATCTGCTTTCTCCAGAGAACCCAGGGAGTTGTCAAACACACTGCTCTATGTTTTACAGCATTGGCACTTGTTTCCTTAGAATCTGCTGAAAGACCAAACTACTTTCTCTATGTCCACGACGATAACACTCTTAGTTTGAAACTGTGGGAGGCAAATTCAGCCTTTCATCGCAGAGCCACATTTTTCCACCATCAGGACCTCTGGATTCCTGGTTACAGTGTATTTGAGTTATACAGCAAGAAAGGCTTTTTCATCACACTCACAGATTTTAGTGTCAAAGCATCAAAATATGATGATTCTGAAGAATTTAAACATTTGAGTAGCTTCGGCATAGAAGGTATGTTTCCTGAGAGCTTCAAAAGGAAAATAAATAGATAAATTACATAATGGAAGAATATTTACCAGGTTTTAATTTTTAAATCATTCTTAATGAGTATAAGTAGATAGTTATATGACCCTGAGTAAGTTTGTCAATATCTCTGTCCCTCAGTCTATGCATCTCTAATGTGGGAGACATAATAATACCTACTTCATAGAATTATTGTATAAGTTACTTGGTAAATTGCTTAGAACATTCTTGAATAATGTTATTTTTAATTATTGAACCAATTGTTACTGTCAGTACTGTCTGATTTTTGAAAATAGAGCTCATCTGTGTCTCATGGTTGTGTAGTATTTGTATCTACTTTCTGTTTCCTAGAAGACAACTTCTCAATACTCTGATTCTTAATGATAAAGACATCATGTTTTTCTCCATCATTTGAATAGAGTGTCTGGCTCCACTGACCTCTGGAAGATTTCCCTGGTTCAGCAGATGCCTAATCTTATTTCTAGACATTCTTATAGTTCTATGGCTATTGGAATTTCTGAATTTCAGAGAGAAATCCTCACTACCTCATCCAATGTTTTAAAATCATGCTTTATTTTAAAAACTTAGAGTTTCGTATCCATCTTGGGTCTCTTAAACAAATTGTTGCATTCTAAGCAATCCTTCTAAATCAGTCTAAGGGAACTAATTATTTGCCTTTTTCTGTTGTGGATAAATTTCCACAAACTTGATAGTCTTTGGATTTTACATAATTCAAATTGAGCTTTAAATTTTTGCCTATTGAAAAAGGTTTCTGTATACATGAGAAAAAGAGCCACTGACATACCTGTACAACATTCTATAAAGTAGATGTGATATATGATATTTTTACTTGAATTTATTTAAAAATTGAACTTTACAAGCCTATATTTCCCCTCCAATCTAGAAATCTGCTGCATTAGAACCAAACCCAGCAGCTCCACCTAAGCTATGGACAACTGCTGCCAATGGCATCATAAAATTCTCAGAAACTCATCTTTGTGAGCTTTTTAAACCTAAGAAACTCTACTCTAGGCTTGGAACCAATACTCTTCCAAAACCCAGGTCTAACAGTTATTCTAATCTTCACATGCATAGATGCCTTCCTGAAAGTCTTATTTTCCTTCCCATACCTTGGGATTGAATTCTGTATCAAGAGTCCAAGAAATATAACCTGTTTCCTGAACTTTCTCTTTTGTGGAGCTCTCCAGAGGTAATTTTGGACTGCTGTAGAAAGACTGGTCTGTGATGTGGGGCAAGGGAGAGTATTAGCAGAATTTTCAACAGAAAAATTCTTCAGTCAAGGGAAGTTTTTTTAACTATAAACATGTGTTATTAAAATTTGTATATTTTTCAGTCATCAGAAACATCAACGCCATGTCATATACAAGCTCTGTGAAAAGAACAAAGACGGAATATTCTCTCTAGGCAACATGTCTTTGGTCTTGCCATTTTCCTAATCATTTGAACTTGGCAAGTTACTTGGCTTCTCTGAGCCTCAATTTCTTCATTTATAAAACGGAAATAATACCTACTCAACAGGGTTGTTTGTTACAAGGATGGAATGTAATAATAAGAAAATTACTTGCAAAAAATAAAGTTCTAAAAAAGAGTTTGGTATTATTTTGTTGTGTCAGTCAATGAGAACCCACTAAACATAAAGAAAGGAAGATTTAGAATTTCCTTGGCCTCTTCCAACCCCTTGCTTTTTAAAATATTTGGGAGATAGACTAATATTTTGATATTCAACCTGAGCATGAAATGCTTTAATCACCAAGAAATTACAATGCTTTTTTTCCCTAGCCCTGTCTTTTCCACAGTATTGTGATCAAAGAGGGGTCAACCCCTAGAAGGGTTACTATCATAAATTATTATTTTTCAATGTGTACATAGAAAATATTAACAATCTAAACTTTATTTTTTTTACTAGAAATCCAGGCAGCAGTGCCTTACAGAAGGATGTGTGAATGGAGATATGAACCTTGTGCCATTCCCTGTTTTAAAAAGTGTAGTGACCCTGAAGCAGTAGCATGTAAATTTCTTCCACCGTAAGTCATGTTTAACCATTAAATAAGCAAGTTCCAGTATTAGCGATTCTGATTGCAATGTCTTTTAACACTAGAAAAATAGTTCTTAAGAACAATTTGTACATGCTATAAACTCATTCGTGAATTTTATTTTATTCAAGCAGGAATTCTTCTAGCTGTTAGAGGTACAGTACTGAGCAAAACAGACAAAGCATCTGCCCTTATGCAGCTAAATTTTGTTGGGGTGAAGCAGAGAATAAACAATTAAAAATGTAAACATATAATGTAATATATTATTAGATGGTAATATGTGTTGTAGAGAAAAATAAAGGAATGTAGGAGAGACAGGGAACATATGGCATGTGTGTGTATTTGCTACATAGGATGGTCAGAGTGGAAAATGCTGACTAGGTGTCATCTGTTCGAAGCTGAAAAAAATGCAGGGACTGGCCAAGTGGATATCTGGGGAAGGAGCTTTTCAATTTGAGAACAGTGCAAAGGTCCTGGAGAAGGAATGCATTTGAGGATTAACAAGGAGCCTAGCTAGTTGGAGCAAGGTGAACACAATTGAGAGAGGTAGGAGATAAGACTAGAGAATCATAGTGGTGGGCAAATAATATAGGGCCTTGGAGACTGTAAGAGAACTTATTTTTTTCTCTGAGTAATGCCTTGATTTAATTTGGGCAGAGGAATGACATGATCTGATTTATGTTTTTAAAAATTTATTTTGGCTGCTGTATTGAGAATGGATGTTGGGGGATGAGAAGGACAAGAACAGAACTGGTGGTCAGTAATACAAACAAGACATAAAGCAGGGGTGATTACGTTGATAGCTCTAGAGAGTATGAGAAGATTCTGAATATATTTTAAATTTAGGGTCATGTAGTATGCTGATGGATTTAATATCAATTATGAGACAAGTAGAAATTAAGAACTCAAGTTTAGTCTCAGCAGGTTTTAGGTGGAACCATCTGAAATTGCCATTTTCATAATCAAAACTGGTGAAATATTAGCAAATTCAAATGATTCAATTTAATGGAAAGACTGAGTTGCCATTTACTGAGGTGAGGACCTGCTGGGAAGAACAGCATGGAGGAGAAATCAGGAATCTGGTTTTGAGGACTTTAAGTTTGACACTGAAAATTTTTTATTGTATTTGGCAATCTAGAGAATAGGAGGCAAAATGGAGACAAGTGCAAACATTTTTGTTTTTAAAGAGCTTTTCTGAAAAGTACAAAGAAATGGAACAATAGTAAGGGAATATTTTCAAAAGAATCATCTTACTTTATGCATTTATGAACTATTCTATGACTAACATCAGCACTACTGGTCCTGGGCATGTGAATGAATGAGATACAGTCCCTCTTTCAAGAAGCTCATAATCTTTTGGAAGGAGATAGAAACAAAAGGCGATAATGACAATACAGTGGAAAGAGGGCTAGAAGAATGACGACTAGGACATTTAAGTCTTTACAGCATAAGGCACCCTGTTGTATATCAAGTGTTATGGAAACAGAGAGAAGGAAATGATATTTCTATTTATTTTCTTAAATAGAAAAATAACCTTTTTTTTTCTGAAATGGAGTTGTCTTAATTCACTTGGACACAATCACAAACCTATTTCCTGCCTAGCTTAGTAGCCATCTATCTAGAGATGAGAAAACAACAGGGGCCCCACAATGAGCTGGTTGCTAGGGGAAGGAGGAAAAGAAGAATAGAAGGAGAGAAGAAAGGAAAAAGGAAGGAGGAAGGGAGGAAAGTAGGGAGTATTCAATGCTTGCACTGTTTGGTCTGCAGCTATCCTAAAGTGTGTCTTTTGGTGTGGTTAGAATGCAAAGTAGAGACTCAGGAGGAAACTTCACCCTTGAGGAGCTGTTTCTCATCTCTGTCATCATCTCTATCTTTACCTCTCCCCTCCGCACACTGAGCTGCTTGGTTACTGCTCCTGCCTGTACTTGCAGCCCTGAGGGAGAAGAAAGTAGTGATCTGGGACTCTAGTATAGCCCTGCACCTCTCCTTCAATTCCCCAATAGAACCACCACACTTGTTCTTGATAATTGCAGTTTCTGGCACATAACAAGTGTTAAAAATAAAAATATCTAGTGGAAATGAGAACTTTTATGAGAAAAGATGCCAACTAGCATACCATAGAGCTCATATATAAATACATTTATTTCTGTTATGTAATATAGCTATTAAAAGCAACTTTCTTCATCTGAGACATTCTATTTATCAATCAGAAATTGAGTAGGTTATCAGTTGTATAACAAAATAGATGGGAATCTGCTATGAAAACATTTTAAAGGAGTAAGTTACTGGGTTTTGGAAATTATTTTAAGAGGATGGCTGTGGTTTTGTGTAAAACAATTGCAAAATAATTGAGTTGCATAAAAATGATGTTCATTTAATTTAATAACCAGCTGACCCAGTCTTTTCAGCTATCTAATATCTTTAATTTTTCTTTTTTGCTTGACAAAGTTTAGAGTTGAATAGGAATATCATATACTGGCTAAAATTTTATTATTCATGTTAATTTTATGAAATAAACAACTGGTTACATAAGCTAAACTGTTCATTTAAAAATTTTATTTGTGAAGAAGGTATCCAAGAGATGGCTGAATGTGTTTTATGTCAAAAGACAAATTACCTCTTTTTTTGGTTTTTAGTTTCTGGATTTTCTTCCATGAACGAGTGCCCCCTAGTGGCAACACTTACCCCTAGTCTCAAATTCATTCATTTCCATCCTGAATTTGAAAGAGGCCTTGAGTATTTTTGGTTCAAGTTCTTTGCTTTACAGATGAGGCAATTGGAAATATTTGAAAATATTTTTTTAAAAACCCAATCTTCCAGTGTATTCATGAGGCAGATAAGCAAGCCTTTTGATAACAATATTTGCACTAATTCTCTCTGGTATATATGAATCTAATTGATTATACAGAAAGGATTACATTTATTTCATGTGAATCAGAATAAATTAGACTCTGAACCCCAATAGGATGAGAAGGAAAATGTAATCTCAGTCATTATCTTAGCCATATTCCCTTAGAGGAAAAACATTCCAGGTGGTCCCTCCTGTCTTTGGCCCACAATGCCCAAGCCCATGACTTTCCAAAGTTTGGGACTCTTAGTTTGCTTCTGTACCATGCACAAAAACTCGGGGTCCTTACAAACATCAGATATCCTGGGACTTGAAATTTTGTCTCCTTAGGTTCATATATATGACCAACTTCTCCCAGGGCACCCTGCTCTAAATTTGGGCACAGGGCTTGATGCTCTTGAAAAACACAGTCTCTGCCCCCTCTCTCCTTTTATTAAAAAAAACTGCAACCATGTCCCACTTCATTCCTTCCACCCAGAGATTCTTAATATCTTTTCAGTGAGTTTGGGTCTTAATAATAGGAATGGCAAGCCACTGATTTCTTCTTTTGTTTTACCAACATCCTTAAGGCATATTCAGAGTATATCTATCTCCTTGGATGGGAGGGGAATGTGGGTTATGAGTCGAAAGTAATAGTAGAATGAATATAGACTAAAATCACAATAAATGATTTTTTGGCATTTCTAATGATTTATATAACATGGCCTTAATGTGTTCCAAACCTGAGCGTACGTTTTGAGTGTTCTGTGTTCCAATTCTGCCTTATTCATGATTGATATCCCTTTATGATCCACAAGCTTGTGATTTCACGAAATGAGGTATGACAGAGTGGTTGCAAACAGAGCACTCCTTAGTACTTGACAAGGAGAATAGAAGAATTTTATTAAAAATGTAACTTGATTGCATATTTTAAATGCAGCATTTTAAAAATATTTTAAACTTTTTTATTTTGATTTTTTTTTCATGTAAAGGGTTGAAGGATGCTTGCCTTACTGCCCTAAAAATATGATCCTTGACGAAGTCACCCTCAAATGTGTTTATCCAGAAGACTGTAAGTATGAAAAATTTATTCTGAAAAATGAAACACTTTAATATTTTTTTCTCTATAATGGCAAGTCATTGTAAACACAAGTTTTAGATAGATAATACACTTTCATAATATTCTTGTTCAATATCTCTTCCATTGTTTGTTTTCTTTCTAATTACTTTTTAAAGCATGTAAATCTTTGCTCTAACATTCTTTCTGCATTCTGTCTTCCAAAACATTTTCCTCGAAGCTAAAGATCTCTATATGGATTGCATAGGTTTCACTTTAAGCAAAACAGACTAAGGAAGAATATCTTTGTTTCTTTGTAGGCATACCTCTGATTCCCACAGAACCTGAATTAATGACACCAGGTAAGCCATCTCTACCCATATTTACAGGTATTGTTACAATATTAGGCACTAAAATTGGCATTATGTAATTTAAGTCTTGACACACTTATAACAGCCGCTGGTATTAGTACTACTCTATTGGCTGGAAAATTGAGCTGACACTTTTATTTTGTTAACTTGCTTGTCACTGAGTCAGTATGCCACAATTTCTAAATGCCTTCTGTATTCAAGTCACCTCTTTTTCTTTTTCTTTTAGTATAAATAACAAGGATTTCCCTCACACTTTTGCTGAGAATTTAGGTTTTACTAAATCTTGCTTAAATTTTCACAGTGATTAAGTTGGTTATAAAGAAATGATGAGAATGATGTTATCTTTTAAACACTTCTATTCCTGTTCCTGTGTTCTTTACCAGCTCCTGGAGAGGAATTCTGGGCTCACACCCTTGCTTCTCTCCCTCACTATGAAACTTGCCTCAGGAAAAGATTTTATGCATTTACTCACAGTGAGGCTTGACAAACTTAATGTATTATTTCACCTGGGATTATAATTTAGGAAAGCTCAGATATTTATTTTTTAATTTATTTGACCAGCTTTAATTGAGTGTCTACTCTGCCATGTGCTGTCCTGGCACTGTGAGGAGGAAGGGAGAAAGGTGATCAAGGCACAGCCTCTACCCTACAACAGCTGTTAGGTCAGAGGCTATTATGATAGTACAATAGGTGTAAGTACAGCTGTAAGCAGAAGGGTTCTTATACTTATTTTGGAGACATGGTCTTAGAAGGATAACAGAAGGTGGGAGTTAGATAGGCGAGTGGAAGAAGGAAGGGTGTTCCAGCTAGAAAAAGAAGCATGTTCAGAGGCTTGGAACTCAGAAAGAGCATGTCACACAGAGGAACCTCCTACCCTAAAAATAAAAGGCCTTCAAAGTGAGAGGCAGCAAGCATTTATTAAAATCAGTAAGAATAGCTATTTTGGAGACTCTGTTTCAGGCAGAGGCCAAATAGTGTTCCAATTTGAAGATAAAGACAATGAGTATTTATGAGAAAGATAAAGGGAACAATTACATCAGTAAAAGAAAGGCATTTTTATTGATCCAGATGACATAACATAGTGATGTGAATTCTAAATAATGTTTTTAATTTTCAGTCCAGTAATGATCAGTTTAGCAGTCATAATAATTGTTTTCTTGTTATCTTTGCAAATGGTATTTTGGAACATGATGTTGCCCTAGGTCCAGTCCAAAGCTTATTTTTGCCCAGTTTTAACATTCCAAAGATTTGAGGCAAAAGAAGTGCAAAGCAATTCCTCTGGTACTGCAGTTTCACATCTATTTTAAAGTGGGTCCATTTACATTATTGTTTACAGACTTCAAGCAGGTCAGTGTATCTTGAGCATGTAGTGTGAGGGAAATTGTGCCAAGAGATGGGATGAAAAAGATCATCGGGGCCAGGTCACAATGAGTCCATGGTAAGAAACTTGGATTTTTTTTTCTGAAGGCAATGGCAAATCATTAAGGGATTTGAATGAGTCCTGTGACATATTCAGAATAATAGCCATACTATAACCATCACTATTATCACTATTCTAATTAGCTACTATTTAGTGAGTACTTATTATGTGCCAGGAATTGGATTAAGCACTTTGTACATATATTTAATCTGTATAAGAATGCTGTGATTAAAAGCCAAGGATCTGGAATCAAAATTCCCAAGTTTGAATTCTGCCTCTACCACCAGCTTACCTTTCTACCCCTTAGTTTTCTTCTCTGTAAAATGATAAGAGTACTGTGATATACTCCACAAGGTTCTTGTGAGGAGTAAATGAAATAATTTATATGAAATTTCTTAGCACAGTTTCTACCACATATGAATTCCAAACATGATGTATACCATGCCACTAACAAAGAGGACATCTTCATTTCTAACAGGTCCAGAAATAATTACTCCATCAGACTTCACCGTGGTTGACATGCTAACACCCACGACAGGTTTGGACTGTGAGGTATGATTGCGTAACATCTTCAGCTATATTGTCCTTACCTAACAACATCTGTTCAAGTGTCTGTATCAGTATCCAAAGTCTATTATACTTCTTTCAGTGTGATCTCTAGTATTTCTTTGGTAAAAGATAACAAGAAATATGTATTCCCTTTTAACAGTTGTATTTTTTAAACTAATTCAGTTGTTTCTTGTTAGTTAGATTCTGGTCGCATTAAAAAAATTCAAATGAGGCCTTAAATGTTATTTTTTAATAAAATTATCTAGTGTGGGCTTCTTTGTAGTCAGACATTCAGAAATATTAAGTGGCTACTATATGCCAGGCACTGTGCAAGACGACAAAAGTACAACAGTAGGCAAAGAAAGATAAGGTCATCGAACCCCAGAGCTGGTAACTGTTTTGGCTGAGACTTGAGCAGTTATACTCTTACTCCAAATGTGCCACTTGTTCTGATAAAATAATTATTTATTCAACCAATTATTTATTTAGCACTATTTTGGGCCAGGTACTATCCAGGTGTCATGAATAAAACAATGTAAAAGCAGATGAAGATTTCTGCATTTATAGAGTTTATACTGTTGGAGGTTCTGAGTCAATCAATAAGCAAAATAACTCATAAGTTATATATAATATTAGAAGGTGCTGCTCAGGATAAAAATAAAACTATTTTCAGGGAGATGGTCAGAAATCCTCACCAATAAGGTATCTTAGGAATAAAAGAACAGGAGAAATTGGAAGAGTGAGACATGCAGAGAACCAAAACACCAGTAGTCCAGGCAGAGGGACATAATGTACAAAGCCCCCGAGAAGAGAATGTACCCAAAATATTAAAAGGAAAAAAAAATAATAAGGAGACCATTAAGTAAGAAAGGAATAAATAGTAGGAAGCAAATTAGATTATGGAAGGCCTTATAGATAATTATAAAGATTGTGGCTTTTTTTCCTAAATGATGGGATCTGGCAAAGGAGATTTTTCAGCAGAGGAATTACATGATATAATTTGTTTTGGGGTTATTTTAGCTGCTGTGTTGAGAGAAAGATGAAAAGAAGCAATAGAACAAGTTAGAAGGCTGTTGCAGAAATTTAGAAAAGAGATAATAGTGGCCTGGATGAGGTAATAGCAGTAGAGATAAGAAATGCCTGCGTTCTGTATATATTTTGAAGATAGAGGCAACAGAATTTGCTAAAGGAGTAGATGTGAGTAAAAGAGAGGCATCTAGGATTCTAAGATTTTTACCTTGAGCAACTGAAGGATAAAGTTGGCATTATCAGGATGAGGAAATTGTGGGAAGCAAAGGTCTGGGGTGGGTATAATCAAGAATTCAGTTTTGCCATGTAAAGATTAAGATTCTTTTTAGACATCAAAAAGTTGTGGGTATATAGATCTGGTGAACATAAAGAGAGTTTACCTGAGAGGGTTGTTTTTGTAGGATGAAATGGGTTAATTAGAACAATGGAATATATAATAGATGGTATAAATGCTTATCATCACACTAATTATTACCATAATTTAAATAGAAAGCGATTAATAAACTTTGGAGAATCTACCACTTATTTTACACTTACTTGTTTGTCTAGAGGTCTGTCTGTAAACTACATGTAAAAATAATGTATAATGATTCTCTCCAGTGGTAAAATTGATATGACATATGAACTTTTAATAAAATATTAGGATAGTATTAAGTTGTATTTTTTTAAAACTGACTTTAACAGATGTTATAATTATATATTAGCTTTACACAGCATAATATAACAGGTTGATTGCCACTGTATAAGTCTGTTTGAAGAACACTAACCTAGTCAATTTAGGACAAGACTTTAATTTGCTCAGTCATCTGAGTATATGGACAATTCTGAAATCGAAGCAATATTAATGTAAGCTTAAATAAAGTCTATACTGAATATTTTAGAAACATGATACCAACAAAAAATTGTAGTGAAATTTTAATTGTTTATCCTTCAAAAGCTTTTATATTTAGAAAATATACACTGTAGGCAATGTGAATAGAACATTAAAAAATATATCTATGCAATGGAATATTGCTTAGCAATAAAAAAGGAATGAAATCTTCCCATTTGCGAGAACACAGATAGACCTAGACGGTGTTATTGTATAAGTGAAATAAGTCATACAGAGAAAGTCAAATGCCATATGATTTTACTTATATGTGAAATCTAAAAAGAAACAAACAAATAAATAAACAAAACAAAACAAAACAAAACAGAAATAGACCCATAGATACAGAAAACTGGCTGAAGGTTGCCTAAGAGGAGGCAGTTGGGAATGGGTGGAAATGAATTGAAAACATTAGTTGAAGATGATAAAAAAAAAAAAACTCACCAGTTTTTTTTTTATTAACAGCCTCAACAATTTGATCCTGTTTATAATTGTAGCCAATACATATGCCTTAATATGGAATGGAAGTTGTACAATTGGTCTCTGAATTGCCCAAAGGACTTGGAAATGCCTGACTGTGGTTTCCGAGGAAGGCCTGTTCAAGTGAACAGAGATATCTGCTGCCCTGAATGGGAATGTCCTTGTAGGTTTGCATTTATTACTCAGTAATAAATTTTTAATCAGGGGAAATTGTTATTTTTTTTTAAACCAATCACCTCATCAAGCTAAATTTATTGTTAAGCTGTCTTCATTCAATCTATGATTTTAGTTCCTGGTATGTAACTTTTAGAGTTGCCTCTTGTCAAACATAATAATATTAATTTAAGAGATTTTTATTAAAGAAGTAATTATTACTACAAATACAAATAATTAGTTCATAGACTAACTCCACTCTCTAACTGCAATATTTTTTTAGGTCGGTGTTCTATGTTGTCAGAACTGAGTATTATCACATTCGATGGAAACAATGCAGCACTATATAGTATGGCTTCTTATATTTTAGTAAGAATTCCTGGGGAAATTATAGTTGCTCATATTGAAAAATGTTCTATGAATCAGGTAGGTCATAATGCATTCTTTTGTTATTTGTTCATAAATCTATAACTGAATGAAGTACACTAAAACTTTAAAAATTCTCAGAGTAAGAATGGGTTCAAAACTCATTGAGATTTATCTTCTGGTACTAAAACAAAAAAAAAATGTTTCATGTGAATATATTTAGAGGCAAGTGACATTAATCTAAATAATGTTTTTAAAAGTCAAGTAGTACTTTTCTTTTAAAATGATTTTTCTTTATACTTTTTTTTTTCAGAATGGAAATTCATTTAAAAAGCTAGTGAGTATTTGCAAAGTACTTAGTAAATTCCTTGTTTATTGCTAAAATTATGTTAAACTCCATAAAGTTTTATTTTTTTCTTTTCAAATCAAGGCTTCCCCTGAAAGAATCTCTGGACTTTGTTTTAAGAAGTTAAATTTGACAACATCTATACATAAAATACTTGTCAATCGGGTAGCAAGAAAGGTAAACGTGCAATGTTAAAAAATATCCTTACATTAGATGAAATTAAGAAATTAAATACATTTCCAAAAAGAGAGAAAATTAAACATATCAGTAGAGTTGCATTGCTATTATGTCTAATTATTCTTTTTATGTACAGTCTAAAAATGTTCCTTAATATTATATTTCTCCTATAATGTGTCGGTTGTTGCAAATATTTCTTCCCTTGTGAGGTTAACTGTAACAGCTATGTTAAATATGCTAAAGGCTTCTTGGATAAGGTGAATAGCCAAGCTTCTTAGTGTCAGAGTTAATGTTTCAAAGTAAACAAAATGAAAATGATGTGAAAAAGAAGGATCATAAAACTGAAAAGAGTAGTTGCCACAGATACCAGAATGAAGATTGCCAAAAGAAGAACAGGTGGAAGTAGTTTTGCAATTTTGATGCCATTAATTTTTTTCAATGAATAAATGATAACCACAATAAGAATAAATGAAGAAATATTTAACTTTATTAAAATAAACTGAAGAATAGCAATGCATTATAAAAAAAGTTAGAAGGGAACGATTTAATTTTACAGGAAAAACCTTTATCTCAAGGACTATAGAAATGAGTTATAAGCTGAATGGTTCACTCAGATTGAAATGGTGCTCTGAAAAATATAAGAAAATAATCTGAACGCATTTTGCTTGAAATGGCTGAGATGTAATATGCTTTCTGGAAAAATTTCCATTAGCTCAGGCTCATTAAAATAGGTTAAAATATACTAAGGTGTAAGAAAATTTAATTTTAAGTAAAACAAAATAATGAATCATGTACTTTTTTGCATAACATTTATATATACGATCGATTCTGATGAAGTTGATATAATAACAGGAAGTGGGTGGGAATAAACTACATTTGAGCAAAGAGTTAATTTTTGACATCAGATGAACTTGTCATTGGTCACTTATTCAGTTAAAAAATAACCAATGTCACCCCAGTACATTTAATTAAAAAAGAAAGAAACAAATTAATTTTAAAAATCATTTAGTGAGAGTTTACATAATAAAATGACACAGATCCTTGATCTCAAGTAACTTGTAGTTGTGTGGGGGGTGCATAAATGTAATTATATGCCAATTAGAAATCAGCAGGAAGCATAGTGACAGAATTATGACCAAGACTTGCAGAAAAAAAGGGGGTCATTTAGTGCAGTTTATAGGAGGCCAAATAAATATTTTTAGAAGAGGTAGCACCTAAAATCAATTTTAAAAAATTTGTAGAAATTAAGCAGACAAATGGAAGGATGTTGTAGCCTAAGGGTGACGGTATGAGGAAGATATAAAGATGAGATGGATGGTTGGTCAGGTATAACTTTGACAAATTTACTGCTAGTAACAGCTCATGGTTTCATGTCATTGCCATTATTTAAAGTATAATCCTTAGACTTCTTACATTTGAGTAAGAAGAGTAAATGCTAAAAATACAGACTCTAGAATCCCATGCAAACCTAGGAAGTAGAATCCCTGGGAATTCTAATTTTTACCAACCTTGACAGATGACTATTATGAACATTATAGTTAAACACTGATTAGAAAAGCAAAGAAAGAACCCAAATGAAAGAAAACATCCTGAAAGTAACTTTATTATCTTAAATTCATATTAGTAGGTAGTGGTATAATCAACATATATTGAGGGAAACAGAAAAAAGTAATGTTTTGGAGAAATTAAAGGGCAATAAAGTTAAAACAAATACTGAACATAGCAAGATACAGTAAAAGAACAATAAAGAAACTTGGAAGTTATGAAAAGCTGTGGCAGCAGCAGAGAAATATTTTTTAAAACTTAAAAAATAGTTTATATTAAATCAGAAGAAACAGAATAATCTAAATTTTTCTAGCTTTAATAAGTGTATATTTAAAAATAAACATTTTTCTAACATTATGTTATGAAATGCATTATGTAATTTTAGGTGGAAGTGGATTCTATTGTTGTGCCTTTACCATTTTCAAATCAAGAACTGTTCATAGAGGATTCTGGTAATATGTATGTGATTACTACTCCAGCTGGATTAATCATAAAGTGGGCTCATCTTACAGGAATCTTAGACATTCATTTTGGCTTTCAATTTAACTTGTCATCCTCCACAGAAGGACTTTGTGGTGAGCATTGCTCTTCAAGTCTCGATTTCTTCTAACTTTTTTTGTTCCTGTTCATATTATACTTTTTTGGCCCCAGCTGCCACACTTTTCTGATTTGAGATGTGATGTTCACTTTCAGTTCCCCATGTGTATACTAAAGGAAGTAATGGTTTTCAATAAGTGGGCTGAGAAGCAAGGAATAATTACTTTCATTATTAAATATGGGTATTTTATGGAACTATGTACTTACCACTATCACCACAATATTGTTTATTTTCTTATTAGCTCATCTTTATTAAGCATTAATGAAGTGTCAGGAATTATTTTACATACGTTAGCTCATTTAATTCTAACAGTAGACTTAACAAGTAGGCTCTAGTATTAATTTATAAGTGATAAAAATGAGGCAAAAAAGGTTAAAGGCTTAAATAACTTTTGTTTATTTCTTATTTTTTAAAAGTTTGAAATTGGGAAAAACTCAGTTGTTTAAGTCATCTCGAAAGTTATCTAGAGTTATCCCCTTTACAGCTCTGTGTTCAACATCAGTTTTCTCATTTTTAAATGGGATTAATAATATATACCTCAAGATCATTGTTAAAATTGTAAGTGAAAATTATTGTCAAAACACAACACATTGCTTAATATACACGGCCAACAAATTTAGTACAAATAGTGAGATCTATTTTAATCTCACTAAATATTAATTGAATAAAAGTTTTGAATTACCTTCTAAATATCTGACACTATACTTGGTGTTGACAACTCAAAATGAATAGAATAAATCCTTGCCCTCACAAATTACATGAAACACCTATATTTCTTCTTTAAAAATGTAAAAGCATTAGTGTTAAAATTGGCTAAAATGGTCTACTACCTATTTCCTTGCCTATTTAGAGTATTTTACACATAGCATAAACTTCTATGGTGACTAAAAGTTATCAGTGCAGAAATAGCAGTTATTGAGTATATAGAATTGATTATAAAATCAACTCAATAGTAATTATGAGAAATGACTCAGAGACTTTGAGAATGCATATTGTCTACTATGATTTGTCACCTCTGTATGCTATAATTACTGTTTGTTTCATGTTTGTTTTCCCTTCTTTACTGTCTGATCATGCTTTTATAGAGATTGACACTATGCTAAATAGATTCTTAACTAATCATTGTGGAGAAGGGGCTAAGTCATGTTTTTGCTAACCAAGGGTCACACTAGAAATTCATGACCTCCACAGTGGGAGAGAGGTGGTTTGTTAAAGGGAAATCTGGGTGCTGTTGGGACTACTATGTTGAGTGCTGGCTAGTAAAATTGTAGTGAGCCAAGAGTGTGACCCAAATCGAACATGGACACTAGAATTGGAGGTCTATATGACACCCTGTTTTAAACAGCATTGAAGTCTACAGAGGTGGTGGCTGGAGTTGCAGTGAAAATGTATTTTTACTATTAATTATCTTTCTCCAGAAGAGTTTAGACTTTAAAAAGTTGTAGCTACTTTATAGTTTAGTTCACTTGAGGGTTTTTTTTTTTTTTGGCACTGTCCCCTTGTGTATGTACAAGGGTGGGGCAAATATGGAAGCAGCAACCTTTATTGATAATAAGATTTTATACTTGCAAAAATATTTAACTCATATCTTTTATAGCTGGGAGCCTTGATAATCAAGAAAAATTATATCTTAAAGTAGGGTAACATTCAGGCAAGTTATGTTCAGGGTTCCAGGCCCATTGCTCTGTACTTCCCTTGGCTCTGCATTCCACTGGATGAAGGATAAGCTCTATCCTTAGTCTCACCTATCTTAAGAAAGCTAGGCTGTAGCAAGTCAAAACATCATAGGCATCAATAGGCCATATCATCCCAAGGAAGAGTAATTGTCTATATTCTTCAATTCCCCAGTTAAATCTTAAGCTTTGCGATGCTTGTTCTAATGTTGAACAAATCTGTGTGTCTGGTGACTACTGTAAGCTGACTCATTTAGAACAGTTTGTAAGGCCAGGTGCAAGGATTACCTTTATGCCAATCAGGTACCTCTCCTGGGGTGACATCGTGCTCTAGGTGTTGGGGCAGGGATAGTTCCTGAAAGAAATAATTTAATGTTTTCAGGCAGGGTTTTCTTGGGGGACTGGATGCCTGGGAGGCAATCACCAAACGTTTACTATTCTGGAAAATATTTGACAGATTTAAGAACTAGTTCTTAAATTAGGAGATGGTGGTAATAGTGGAAGAGTATAAGAACAGAATTAATCTCTCTTCATCTTTGATCTTCCCACATATCATGACATCTAAAATCATGGTTTCTTTCTTATCTGGTTAAGTCAGTTCTATGCTGTCTTATTAAAGAATATAAATTTAAAAATTCATTAATGTTAAAGTCAAAGGACATAAATTTGGCACTTCATTTAGTAAATAATTTATTTTAAATCAATTACTAAGATGATTTATTTCTGTTGTCTAATTTAGTTTAAGTAAAAAAAGATTTTCTTTTAAATGTCACATATCTTTCTAGGGATTTGCAATGAAGACCCAGATGATGATCTAAGGATGCAAAATGGCACAATTATTACAAATATGGAAGACATAGAATTATTTATTGAGAGCTGGGAAATTGAGAAATTATTTAAAGTGACAACGAGAAGACCTGTTAGAAATTGTACTGAGTATGATTGCAGTCACTGCATTGAGTTATTAAACAGAAAAGTTTTCATTCCATGCCATGATAAAGTAAGTTGAAAGCAACCATAAATAAGAAATGTCACGTTAAACATGTTGAGATTAAACTCAATAAATTCCTGTTCTTGCTATGATGTTCTTCTACAGAGGATAGTTTATCCCCAAACTTTCTATTAGTATACTTTGGAATTCAGAATCACATATTGTTTATAGATTTATAGAGACAGAAATAAGGATTATTTTTTTCTCCCTATGTTTTTTCAGAACTATATCTACAGCTTTCAAGAGAAATGAAATTTCATCCTGTGAATAAATGCCTTTAGGAGAAATAGATCAATGTCACCTGATAACCCAATATAGAAATCAAGAAAGTGAAGATTTAGTCAATCCACTATGATCCTGGCTTCTTAGCTGTATACTTATAATAGAACCAACCATACATTCAATTTAATTATTCCTTAACACCCTCTAACTTTCTGAATTTAGGTCATTAGTAGATATATTTTTTTCAACAGAAGAAAAAAATAGCTTTATTAGAAGGGAAAGTAAAGCAACAGTACACTTTCAGACGTGGAAGTGAGCCCGAGCAAGAGAGGCTCAAAAACTCAAGAGCGCATAGGCCACTAGTGGATATTTTAAATAATCAGTATTATTTTTAAAAATCCATTATTAGAAACAAAAACCAGACAAATACAGCATTTCATGAACATTTAATGAAAATTTAGTGATCATCTAGCACCTACTAGGCATTATGTTAAACTCCTATGATGCAAAAATGAATTAGTCCCTCTCCTTGCCCTCCAGCAGTC
The DNA here is from genome assembly GCA_004027375.1 of Macroglossus sobrinus. Classification (NCBI taxonomy): domain Eukaryota; kingdom Metazoa; phylum Chordata; class Mammalia; order Chiroptera; family Pteropodidae; genus Macroglossus; species Macroglossus sobrinus. Next base: position 36,064 of record PVKZ01000323.1, on the reverse strand, counting down.
TAGTGGAAAGGCATACCTGTGAACAGATACATTGTAAGATGCACTATGGAGGTGCAGAGAAGACCAGGTTTGGAGAAAACTTCCCAGAGTTTTAGACGTTTGAATTATTTAGAAAGATGAGTTTGCCAGAAGAGAAGGAAGAAGGAAGAAGGAAGACCCAGGCAAATAAAACAATATATGCAAGAGCAAGTTTGGTGGGAAAGCCCATTTCAGGAAAATATTGGAAGTTTAGTGCAAGACCTATGGATGGGAGGGATCTGGGAAGAAGAGTGAGGGAATTTGTTCAAGCAGGAAAGAGCTCACTGTGAAGCACCTTCTGTGCTAGACAGTGGAGTGCAGAATTCATAGTTCCCAGCCTGCCCTATGACTTTCCCTGAGGGCATGAGATAAAAATGACATATTTTTCTAGAACTTCAGTTTTACTTAGGAATTCGGATGCAAATAAGTTTTAAAAGTTTACATTTTTTAAATGCATGCACATTGCCTTATTAACTAGGAACTTGGAAGATTGATTAAATCAGGAAACTTTCAGCTTGACTATTAAAGGCATAGTGACACCATTTAGCCTGTGATAGCCTCCCCTGTTCCCTTATGATCCTCTCTGTGAATTTGATGACAAAAGAAAGGGAGGCTCATTATCGGTTTTCCCACTTCTCATCTTCATCCTTATTTGCTAATAGCAACATAGCAGGCAGATGATCTTTTAAAAAAAAAAAAAAAAGGATTGTATCATTTCTCCACCTAACACCCTTCAGTGTCTTCTACTTAGACTTAGATTACATTCCACACTTTTTAACAGTTTACTAGGCCCCCTATCCTCTGGCCTGCCTGCTTCTCCAGCTTCCTCATGCATTGCACTCTTCTTGCCTGCTAAACTCTAGGCTTTCTCCTTTCAACTCTGAATATTTCAAGGTTTATCCTGCCAATGGGCTTTTATGCTTGCAGTGTCTCTAGCTGGAATACTTCCCTTCTCCAATCTATTTTAGCATGGTGACTCCTCTCGATTCACTAAAAGATTTTCTTAAATTATGAGAATGGATTAGAAGACAGAGAATGGATCTATTTTATTCACCTTTATATTCCTCACGTATAACATAGAGCCTGATAGGTAGTTAGGTGCTCAATAAATTATAGACGTATGCATTAATGAATGTATAAATGGAGGATACAGGAGAATCAGCTTTCATGGGTTAAGTGGAGAAGGGATATGATTTTTTATTTTGAACAAATTAAGTCCCTTTTAAGGAACTTCAAAGCAAAAATATCCAGGAAAAAAACTTAGAAACATAATTCTGGAGCTCAGTTGAGATAAGTTAAGGCCAGCCATCACATTTGGGGAGTTATTAATACATAATTTTTTAAAATGATAATGTACAATATGCTAGATAGAGTCTGTTCTGTAGGCCTTATGATTAGCTGACAGCAATCTTAAACAGTAGTAAGTTTATTTCTAACTCTATTAAACTTATGAGAAATTGAGGTAAAGATTTAAATAACCAATATGATGGTAGAAACTGTGAGAATAGGTGAGCCCAGGAAGATCATTTGTAGTGAGTAAACATGACCAGTGAGGATGAGATCTAGAGAAACAGTCAGCATGAAAGGCAGAAGAGCCAACAATAAACAGATGGACAGGCAATTTCAAAGTCAAAGGAGAGAGTTCTAAAAAATAGGAAGTATTCATGACATCATGGGCTTCTAAGAGGTTGGGAAATTTTTATATCAGTGTTTCCTGGATGTGACAATTAGGAGGCCCTTAATGACCAATGCAAGTATTCAGTGCAAAGTGAAGTGGTTGAAAACTGAGGAAATTCAAAAAGATGACTAAAAAGAAAGGTAGAATCTTGATTTTTTAAAGATATGGATCTTAAAGGAAAAAAGATGGCATATGAAAAGTATTCAGTATTTTACCTAACACTTTGACCTGTGTCAGAATTTAGTATCTGAGTGTAGATGCTTAGTATGTTTGCTAAATGAATGAATAGAAATAAAAATTAGAATAAATGTTGTTACAAGTTTTCAGGTATCTCTAGATCAAAATGAAACATAATCTGTATAAAACAATGACTCCCTAATTAAATTGAGGTATGTCAAATTATACAAATTGTTCAAATAATGCACAATATTAATATACATTTTTTTGTGAAACATTTTTAACTTCTTTTCATGAGCAATGCCATGTATCATTACAATATGCTTCAGGAGCTTCCAATTTTATCTATAAAATCAAATCTTAATATATAGAAAAGTATGATATAAAAAATGGAATTTTGCTATGTTCACATGTTTCTTTTCCATCTTTATATTATAGATTTATGTAGATTTATACAGACAATATTTATCTTCTCTAAAATGTGTTTTAAAATATTGTAAATTTGCTCTATGACCATGCTATCCTGAACGTACCCAATTTTGTCTAATCTCAGAAGCTAAGCAGTGTCGGGCCTGGTTAGCACTTAGATCGGAGACCATCTAGGAATACCAGCTGCTGTAGGTGTTTATTTAAACAAACAAACAAACAAACAAATAAATAAAATATTGTAAATTTGGAGGCCAAATCTAATACTATGAAGTTTTGAAAATCTAACGTCAAAGAAGAATCTTAAAGAATATTAACTTTCTTCTCTTTGATTCTCTAAATACTTTTAGTCTAGCTTTGTGTCTTTAGAGAAATAAAACGATATAATTTATTCCACTCTAGGTTTCACCACAGAACTTTTGTGAAAAGATGTGGATCAATTATACCAATTCTTGGAACTATGAATGTGACGCGCTTTCTGCATATGTGGCTCTGTGCAACAAGTTCGACATCTGTATTCAATGGAGAACACCTGATTACTGCTGTAAGTAGTACACTTCAAATAATATTTTTCCAACAACCAAATAATAGTCCTTTTTGTTTGCATTTGCTTCTTTCTCTTTTCCTTTTTCATCACAAAATAACTTCATATAAATAAAATGCATGTAAATCTAACCTAGAAGTTAAAGGTAAACTCTCCCACATAGGCAATATCTATTTTTTCATTCTGATCTAAATTTAAAGTAGGTCTCAATTCTCTTAAAAGGAAACCTATTTACAAAATATTAGGTAGCAAAGTAGAGTGAAATAATGAGAAAATCACAGAGATTTGATGAGGGATTTTAATTGTTTCCTACAGCACATTTTGTTGATTCCCATTTAACCTGCCTCATTTCCTCCAACTTGTTCTTATTTATTATGTGGAAAGGATAAAGATTTTTCTGCCCCATTTTCTCTTTTCCTGACATAGTATCCAATTCCTTCAAACCAGTCTTTCCAGCTTTCTTTGCTGAGTTCAATATTTTTACAATTATATATTTGTGTTTCCTTTCTCTTTTGTATCCATTCTTTGCTTATTTTTATCTATATGACTCATGCTTTTTCATCAAGTTATGATGCTTTTCATAAAAAATATTAAACTTTATAAGAAGTCTGGCATATTTTACAGAAAATATTGTTCATTTAATTTAAGATATAGTGATTAAATAGATTAAATGGTAAAAGATTTTTTAAATGAATGTTACTCAAATGCTCCAAAATAAAATAAAAGTTTTCATTTTCCCCAGGAAAAAAGTATAAAATAGATAGAGAAAGAATAATACATCATAAAACACCAGTTACATGACTCCATTTCAGAAATAAAACAGCTTCTGGTGTACCCTTCTATCTCTTTTCTGTCTCTGCCCTCCTAGATATCATCACTATTTAATGGTTGGGTTGTTTGATTCATAGGGAATGTATAAGATTACCAGTTTTATAAGATACTGTCAAATTGTTCTCCACTGAGATTTCGCCAATTTATACCCCACCAGCTGTGAGTTTATTTTTTTTTTTAACAGTATCACTTTTTAAGATCACTGAAAATAGACAAGACTTTTCTAAAACTTCATGTAGAAACTGCATGGCAATGGTGGTTTTTTTTGACACTGAAGGTTTAAACTTAAAGATGCAGCATTTTTCATTTTTATGACTTAGTTGAGTTACATATTTAAAGTGTATTTCTTTGCTTATTCTGAGTAGTCTTGTATATCCTCTCACTACAGAGAGTAGTAACTTAAAATTAGTTGATTCTATATTTATGCCTACCAGATTTGGCTGCCTATTGATCATATTTATATGATAAAAATAAGATGAAGTTTTCCTACCATAATATAACATAATACTAGCTGGACACCTGGAAAATGCTGAAAAATACCCATTGATTGTTTTGTTTCTGATTTATTATGAAAAATAAATGAAAAAATAGACTTTGAAGAGACTGAAATGTGAAAAATCATATTCAGAAAGAAATCTGACATTTCTTCCTTTTACTAGAATTCAATAGTTTACTTTTATCATTAGCAAATTCTATCCTTTATCATTCATAGCTCTGAGTTGCCCAGAGGGAAAAGAATATCAGCCATGTGTACGGCCCTGTGAAGCAAGAACATGTCTTAACAGATGGTTCTATGGACACTCTTCATGTTTGTATTTAAGAGAAGACTGTGTATGCAAAAATGGAACCATTCTTCACAGACCACATTCAACTCAGTGCATTTCAGAGAAAGAATGTGGTAAGCAAAGTACAAAATGACCTCTTAGGGGTCCGGCAAAGAAATAAAACATTTTAGATCACGGAGAAAAATTGATCAAAGGTAACCTAGGTGTTGGAAAGGAAATGAGTTTGTTTATAATTTGATTTTAATAAGATTTCAATTGAAGTTACCAAAATCAAGGGCTTTGGTGGTGTGTTTAATCTCTACCTCTGTCTATAATAACTGGGAAAGAGTATGGCAGAGTAAGATGAGTGCAAGATGTAGACCGAATTCAAATTCCAATTATTTCATGTATTAATAATTCATTTTGAGCCTGAGTTGTACATCTATAAAAATGAAGAAAATAATAGCACTATCCTATAAAGTTAGTGTGGGAATGCACAAAATAATACAAAGTATTTTGCAACAATGCCTAGGAAAATAACACTCAAAAATGCCAAATAGTGTTATTATCTGGAAGAAAAGATTTAATATTTCTACCTTTATTTTCAAAGAATTTTATTCTAACACATGATCTCCATGGTGGTTTCAGAAGAAAAAAGAGAAAAATGGAGAAAATTACAGTTATAGTGGTTCATAAGTCACAGGGCTCATCATTATAGTTAGAAGAAAAGCAATTTAGTTAATAATTAATGAAAAAGGCAAGTAGAAGTAAAATGCACATTTTCAGAAACAAGTTTGTGTTTTCCATTGAAAAAAGTATTTGTAGAAGATTTTGAGAATATGTAGGCATGCTTAGGTTTGTTTTAAGGAACGTGTGAAGGTGGTAAATAGAATAATATAAACGTTCATTTGAGGCTGGGAATATGGTTGGTCACTACATTTATCTTTATTATTCCTTAAATGAACTACTAGGATGCTATATTTATCAATAATAAAACTAATAGTCGCTAAATAATATTTTGCTTGGTTGCCTACTTTCCACATTTATATTGAAAAGCTGAAATATTCAGTTTTCATAAGACAAAAATGTTAATGTGAGGTAGGAACTACCTTGACTTCTAATATCACTCATTTTGACAATTATTATTTTTAAACATTTAAATTTATGTTACTGATTTATGTAAATAAATTGTACTAACAAGACTTAAAATAAAAAATAATTAAATTATGTTATTTATAGAAGAGGATATGCAAATTTACTGAACTGTAGAAAGAAAATATATTTTCTATGGGTTACATCAACAATTTTATTAAAGAAAAATATGAGCTAGTAGTTTATGAATGAAAAGAGGAATCTGGTAAAGAATAGTTATGTGACATGTTTTCTATGTCACTGGGCCAAGACACAGTCTGAAATCAAAACATCATGGCTTGATTGATTTTAGTGTCCAGATTATAAGTGATATAACATTGTCATTTTTTTAAGCATGTACTGATAGTGAAGATCAACCCCACATTGCTGGGGAGATTTGGAATGGGGGCATTGATGAATGTGCCCTATACAAATGCTTGGAGAATGGAAGCATTATTCCTATAGAACCTGATTGTGATGAGGAACCCTCACCAATTTGTGAACGAGAAGCTGAAGTTGTCTTGAGCATTATTGATAAGTGGTCTTGCTGTTCAAAGGAAGTTTGTGGTATGTATTCCAGCTGAAGCCTTAAAGTTGGTCAATGCCAGAAAATGTTTATATTTTTTTATTAAAAAAAAAGCAGAGTGTGCATGGTATTTGGCATAAAAGAAAATGTAAAGGTTGAGGTAATGGAAGTATTTCCATAAATATCACTTATACTTTCTCAAAGCAAGTTTTGCCTCATTATGGTTTTGTTGATTTTGCAAATACACATGTGAAAGCTGGCTATTAACAATTAATAATATTCAGTAGTCCATGACAATTTAAAGGATCTGAGAATCTTTGACTTATGACAATTACAGATGAAAGACAATAACAAATAAACCTTAAATTTGCTCCCTTTTCATACATGATCCATCTTGTGAGCTGAATGGATTTGACTGGAGTGTGTAAAAACATGCATAGTGAGAATCAATTCCCTGCTTTGAGTTAGAAGCACAAGATTTTACTTATGTTCGCTAATATTTTAATGCTTCTTATTTGCAGGATGTGACATGACCTTGTGTGAAACTACCATTCCAACATGTACAAATAGTCAAAAATTGACCATTGGTCATAGTCCTCTTTCTTGCTGTCCACAGTACCAATGTGGTGAGTAGTTAATTAAGAAAAATAAGACTGGGGGTCATTGTTTATTTAGAATAGTGGATTAGATTCTCATTCTTTGTATCTACAAGGAAGTGATCTATTATTAAAGATTGTGAAATTGTCTTTTCAAAGTTAGTTTTTTAATCTGTAATTTAAATTTATACATTACATAAATGTATGTGTATAGTAATTAACTCATTTTTAAAATCTTTATTTAATTTATTTTTATTAAATTTATTGGGATGACATTGGTTAATAAAATCATAAAGGTTTCAAGTGTACAATTCAATAATATGTCATATGTATATTGAATTGTGTGTTCATCACCCAAAGTCAAATATATTTTAAAAAATCTTAATCTTAGTGAAAATATATAGGAAATAGGTTTATATATATATAAACTAGACCACACTATATATTATATATATATATTTATATTTATATATATATATATAAACTAAACCACACTATTTTATTTTATCATCTCACTCTATATAGATTTTCAACTATTTTTGTGTTTCTGCAGAATGTGACTCATTGAAATGCCCCAGTATTTCAATACCAGAATGCAGAGAAGACCAATTCATGATTCAGGTTCAACAGGATGAGCCTTGCTGTTTTGCTCCTCTTTGCAGTGAGTGTTATGTGCAATAATTTTTTGAAAGAAGAGGGAGGATGTAAGAAAAACATCTTATTTGATGTGAATTTCATGGGACTGATGAAAACTAGGATTTTACTGTTATAGATATTCAACTAAATAAGAAAAATAGAAAAGAAAGTCTAGCATTTTAATGACTATTGACAATTATTATAGTTAGTCCAATTCCCCTATCAACAAAGACTATATATCTATATCTATATCTATCTATATCTATATCTATATCATCTATATCTATATCTATATCTATATCTATCTATCTATATCTATATCTATCAGTCAAAACATAACTGAAATAATATGATCAAGCTTTTTTTCTCTTTTTCTTCTTCTTTTTTTTTTTTAGGCCAGCACCTAGGCTTTTTTTGGAGAATAATTTAGCTTTGGCTTTCCTTCAAGAACCAAGTAGACTAATGGACTCTGTTAAGACTTTATAGGACCTTTCTAAAACTTTATATCCTATATATAATATGTCATCTATGATGATCTTAAAGGAGAATAGTATAAAGAGAGTCTGGGAAGTGACTGTATATGGGGCTATGTATTTTGTCTGATAAATTGGATATTGAAAAATAAAAAATTCTCTATTTTCATTTTCAAGTGAATTACCTTATAAAAGATTGGTGATTAATGTAGGTTTTAGATTTCCTTAAAATCAAAACACCTTATTTATACCAGTTAAGGTTCAACTTCAAGTGCCAAAAACTGATTTATTCTAGCTAGCTGGAGCACACCAATCATTGGAAGGATTTGGGGATCAGGATTTTGCAGAATCAAGATAAAACAGATCAAGTCATGATATCCTATGTCAATTACCAATCACTGAGTCAGCAGCATCTATCTCCATTCTTGGTGTGCTTTTATTCGTGATTCAAGTGTTGTAGAAAGATTTTCTGATTTCAACTAATGTGGGTCATTCCCACTCAGGTCTGATGAGAGTGAAACACCTTTATAACAGTCACTCTAAGTCTACACTGGTAGAGCATTACCTTAAGGTCATCTACAGAGTTGTTATCAAATTTGGGAGAAGGATGCTGAATAGCTAAAGAGGAAAAGTGCCTACTACAATGTTTGTCCATAAATTGGAGTAATCATGAGTAACGAATTAAGAAAATTTAAATAAGTCAATCAATGATGTTTTGATCCTAGTAAGAACAAGTTCTTCCAGAAATCTTAATGCCCTATACTTTTGGGAAGATGGTGTTCTATGTCACTATGCTTGGAAAGCATAAAGCAATATACACAGGCAATATTATTGTTTTTATGCTCAAACAATAAAGCTTTCTCTTTATTGTTTCTTATTTCATAAAATATAATATATTTCATGTTGATTTTATATGCATATAATAATCTGAATTAATAATTAGATTATTTTTTTAGTTCAGTTGTAACTTTTAGTTTTTTTTGTTTCTCATTTAGTTTGTGAATCTTGTACTGAACCTATTCCACTCTGTACTGATGGGGAATTTCTCACTGTGGACCTTAATACCACACACTTCTGTTGTCCTCAGTATTACTGTGGTAAGTATATTTTAACTAGTTTAAAATGTTTAGACATGTCAGATGTTTAAGAAGCCCAGTGCATTTTAGTTATACTGTTATATCAGACCTTAGTTGAATTCCAGCATATAAAATACATGTTGAATATATGTAATATTTTCATATATCTAAGAGCCCTTCTTAGATAATATCATTACCTCCCTAAAATAGATTACATATGACTTGTCTCATCATCCTAGAATTTCTAGATATCCAGGTGATACCATACTCTCTTCACTTCATCTTCTTGTACCCCTGCTTTTTCTCAGGGTTCTTCACCTGATGAGCTATTCTAGTTTTACTGCTGTTGCTGCATGTCTTTTGAATCATTTGTTTGTCTTCACCAACACATGGCTATTGGGCAGTGGAGAAGCCATATTAGGGACATATGAGTTTATGCACTATATCAACAATAGTAGTGAACTAAATGGTAGGTAGAGAAAACTAGTGAGTACGTGAAGTTAATCTTTACCCATGTAATTTTTCTATTTAGTTTGTGAGCCAAATCTTTGTCCTACACCTCTACTCAACTGTGCAGAAGATATGAAACTTGTGAAAGAAAATATACCTGACCAATGTTGTCCAACATGGCATTGTGGTAATTAATCTTCATATTTTAAAGTTTTATAACAATACATTAGTATATTCTGATCAATTTAAATATGTTAATTTTTACCTTTTAGAATGTAGCTGTGAAAACCTTGTTATGCCAACTTGTGAAGTGGTAAGAACACATATTTTGATTGACTTGTCATATGATTTAAGTCAGTTTATTATTCTTTTATCTCTCTTATTTCTGAATTCTTCTTAGAGTTTATGAAATTATCCAAGTTGTAAAGTGCTCTGATATTAGGAAGCAGTCGATGTTTTATATTTTGCTTGAGATAGAAAGTACAATATGTTATTTTTTTCACTGGTAACTGTATCTGCTAGTTTCATATCTACTTAGGTTCACTTGTCTTAAAAACACTGAAAAAATATTATCTCAATATTAGCATGGGTTGTGGTGATGGTTTCATGGATGTATGTTTATTTCCAAATTTGTTGTTTACATTAATTATGTATGTCAAATAAATAAATTGTACTTTACAAAAGCATTAATCTAACATTTGCTGTAATGATGAGTTGTCATCTATTATTTGCATAGAATTTTTAAATAACTTTCACTAAAATTTTCTCATTATTTTGCATCACTATATACACACCTACAGAAAAAAGTAGAATTATGTTATTGCATTTTTCTCAAGTCCTTCATTATTTACATAACACGTTTAGTATATTATCTCATTGAATCTTCACAAAGTAGTTATTTTGAGTTCATTTTATAAAGAAGGAAATTGAGGTTTAGAGAAAATAAAGGATTGGTAACGATCTTTAGGATTCAAACTAGGGGTTGTTTTGTGTATGTGTATGTGTGTGTTTATGTATGTTTCTTCATTCTTTCTATTCTGCCTTGATTCTTTTATTCCTTTTACAAAGTGTAACTAAGACATGGCACAAGAACAAAAGCAATGGAGACTGTCTTGTTTCTATGAATGACTTTGACTTTCTTTAGCCATGACTCACTTTCCTCATCTATAATATAAAAATAATAACAATACCAATGTCATGTGCATAACATAAATTAATATAAATTAGATAGTATGTGACACATAGAAAAGGCTCAATAAGTATTAGCTATAATTATTACAACACCCCACAATAATCAGAATGTTAACCACAATGTGTAGATTATCATGAAGAACTTTCCACGGAAGGTTACCATCAAAAAGTTTGGAAGAAACTGATAGTCAGGTTAGGAATAATGGATGAAAAGAAGTGAACTATTCTAGACAGTGGCTAGTATGACCATGAGTAGATGCACAAAAGAGTGAGGTAAAATATGTATGCTGAAGGATCACAACCTTTTTCTTTCTTTGATAAAGAGCTAACTGGAAGAGGAACAATGAGAGATGAAGAATATTCCAAATTGGTGAATTGGGGAGGGCTCTAAAGGCAAGGCTATGGAATTTAAATTTGATTTATTCTTTGCAGTTAGTCATTCAATTAACACTTGTTGAAAACCAATTATGTGTGGTCATGGTACCAGCCACTTGAAAATGCACAGTTCTACCCTGAGGTGCTCAATGTAGTTTTAATAAGATAGGAGATGGAAAGGGTCCTATATAGGATAGAAATTATTATAAAAATGGTGTTTGAGGGAGCAGACATTGATAGTCTTGTGTAGTAGAACTAAAACATTAAAGGGCAGGAGATCAGCAAGAGACCAATATGGCCATTCATGAATGAAGACCTTGAGTGTAGTAAGGTTTATGAAGAAGAGGGTGGGTGGGGGATTGAATTTAGGAGGGCAAAATGAAAGACTCTGGTTTTTGTAATGTATTTTTGTTATATATTTTGTAACATGTTTGACAAAAAAAGAGAGAGGAGAAGGAGGGGCAGAAGAAGAAGCGGAAAGAGAGAGGAGAAAATTAAAAAAGAGAAAGCAGGAGAAGGAGGAAGAAAAGAGAAAGTGAGAAAGAGGGAAAGCTAGTTCTAAAAAACCTTTAAGTTTACAAGGCTCGCATACTAAGGGTCTGGGTATGGTGGATCCTTGGACAAACACTCTAATGGCCAAAGGAGCAGCTCAGAGTAGAGACTCTGGGATTCTGCTAGTACCCAGCCTCATTCAGAGCTCTCCTGTAGGCCTGAAAGAGGTAACACATCATTTCAGTAAATTTCAACATGATAGTATAAATTATGGAACATACTAAGGTGTATCCTTCTTCTTATGGAATTTTGTGCCTCCTGTGTTCTGAGTTCTTTGAAGTTTCTTTGGGTAGGAGCCTTTCTGTTCATTATCTAACCGTGGTGTGGTTGTTACTTACTTTTTTGCGGGGAAGGTGCCTTTATGCTGTTCTTGACCTAACCATCAACTGAACAAACACATTCCTGTCTGCCTTCCCTTTTCCTATTGTTTTCTCTTCTAGTGTGTTTCTACCATTCTTCACTTACCCTTTTCCTGTATTCTTCTCCCTCCCCAACATTTATGCTAGATGCTGGTCCATCTGGTTTATTACCAGTTCAGCTTCCAATGTCTGAATGTTTTTTATGAATCAAACTTTGACATTACTTGATGTTGCAAGATTTATTGAATGACTATTATATTATTTATTATCATTGTTCTGGGCACACACAACATAAAAAGTAACTCCAATGTCCTTAAATATCTTACCTGAATACACATAACAATATGCATGATAATTTAGTTTTAATATTCATGGTTCTACACAAGCATTGACCTGATCCATTGTTCCTGAGTACTCATTTCGAATGATGGCTGTTTGTTTCAGTGCCCAAGATGATATATATTTTTTTAACATTGCATTAATTTTCACATAGAAAACAGATGCATTTCAATAGAAAGAGTCTATGTGAGGACTTTGCAGTATTTCTTTTTTTATATAACAGCTTCATTAAAATAAAATTCAAATTACCAATATAATTTAGCCATTTAAAGTACACAATTCAATGATTTTTAGCATATCCATAGAATTGCACAATCATCAACACAATCAATTTTAGAACAATTTTATCACCCCCAAAAGAAACCCTCTATCTATTTGCAGTCACTCATTTCCTTCCAAATTCCTCAGTTATAGGAAATCACTAATCTAGTTTTTATTTCTATAGATTTGCCTAATCTAGGTATTTTATACAAATAGAATCATATACTATGTGGTCTTTTGTAATTCATTTCATTTAGTATAAGATTTTAAGGCTTATTCTTATTGTACCATGTATTATCCTTTCTACTGTTAAATAATATTTCATTTTATGAATATACCTAGACATTTATTCAAATGAAAGTATACAATGGCCAAAAGCACATGAAAAGATCTTTTAACTGACATCATTAGCTATCACTTAGATGAAAATAAAAACTACATCAATGTATCACCTCATATCAATTAAGAGGACAGATATTAATACATGTTTAGGTTGTGGAGAAATTGGAACCCTCATATGCTGCTGGTGGGATTGTAATGGTAGCACTGCTTTGGAAAAGAGCTTGGTTGTTACTCAAAAGTTTCAATAAAGAGTTACCATATGACCCACCAATTCTACTCCTAGGTATACTCCCAACAGAAATGAAAACAAATGTCCACACAAAAGCTCATACCTGAATGTTCTTAGCAGCACTATTCATAATAGTCAAAAGATGAAAACAGCTTAAGGTCATTTCGCTAACTTTAAAGGAAAGGGATGCTTGCTTGAAAGTTTAAAAAAAGTGTAATATTAAGTATTGGTAGAAAAAGCTCACTCAGAGGAAATATCTCTTGGGTACTTATAAGAATAAAATGTAACTAAATATGTGGATAAGATCTCAAAGGAAATAAGAATAGAAGATTTAAGTTGAGAGGACTCAGTGGGCATTGTGATTTAACTATTAAAAAATAAGTGGTAAGTAACTTAAGTATTAGTTTGAACCCAATGCCTCCTATTAGTCTTTTGGAGTAGCTAATGAAGTGGGAGAATTTAATCTATTACTTTTTTAACTCTATATTTCCAACATTTTTATTTCTAATCTCATTGGAATTGTATGATGACTAAAAGTCATAAAACATTATATGAGTTAATGTTTATGCAACTACTTTGCAAATTATAAAGCACTGAGACAAATAAAATATTATCAGCTTATGGGGAAGTGCTTTTTATATTTTACTATGAATTCATTTGAATCATTTCTTGTGTCAAGAATCAAATTCATTTTAATACTAATAGCGTATGAAAATTAAATGCACCCAGGAACAGATGATGTTTAAAGTGAAATTTTGAAACTTAAAGCCTGGTCCTACACTTGAGAGGAACCTATACCATTCCTCTAATATAGCAAAGTTTGAGTGCTGATCATGACAAAAATTTACTAACAGCTAAAAGCTATACATCACTTTCTGAGTGTCAGCCCTATTTTAAATTTTTACACATATTGACCCAGTTATTTCTCTTAACAATCCTAAGGGACAGGCAGTATTATTATTCCCATTTTACAAATGAAAGGAGTGAGGACAGACTGGCTAAATAACCTGCCCTATATCACACAGCTAGTAAGTAGAAGAGCAGGATCAGCATAATACTCTTGTTCCTGAGTCTGTGGTATTCATCACTGTGCTATCTTCTTCTGCTCCTGCCTTACATGCTATGGCAGCCTTACTCAGATATAGATATCAGAGCCTCTGACCACATCAGTACAACAGATCAAAAATATTTTCACCAAGCAAAGTTTCCAGGATTACCAAGAATTTTCTTATCTTCATTTGCCCACTAGAAGCTTAGAATCAAACAATGTTTAAAAGTTAGGACAGACCATAAAGGTCATCTTATCCACCTTCACTCATTTAACAGAAAAAGGAATTAAGGTTTAGGGTGATTAAGTGACCCACGATTTCATTGTTTATTGTAAATTTTGTCCATGGACTATGAATTAAATGACCACTGGGTCAATCCAAACCTATTCACTATCAAATATTAATTAAGCACCAGCTAATTGTCTAGCTGTGTGATAAGGAACTTATTAGATATTATATTGCATACTTTTTATAATTGTCATATAATAAGTCACATAATAATAATAATAATAATAATCTCTTTCTAACAGGGAGAATTTATTACAGTAGACCATAACTTTCAGAGTGACTGTGGATGTATACAGTATCTCTGTGGTAACTATGTTTTTTGTAACTTTTAACTTTTAATTGATAATGAATATTATTAATATCTGTTGTTTACTATTAATACATTAAAAATAATTTTCTTTGAGATGTATCATACATTTTAAGCCATTTGTCAGCTTTTGAGTATAAAAATATACTGTTATTTTTGTTTCCTTTTTTGTAATATCTCTAAATGCTCTGAGAAATTTGACAACAGGACAGAAAAATAAAAAAATTTTTCAGAAGCTTCATAGTATTTAAAGTTAATGGTAGGGTTCATATACATATTTAAATTTAAAAATATACATCTGAAAGTGAGAGATTTTTTCTTCACTGTTTTATTATTTTTTATGTTAATATTACAAAGCAGAACTGATTTTCTTATGAAATAACAAATCTTCATATTATTAGTAGGTTAATAGAAAATAAAATTTCTATTCAATATTTTAAAACATTTGTTTAAGTTTAGTGTTGGTGAGACACAAGGAGCTTGTGAGCTGATTTATTCACTATTTTAGTCTATCCTACCTA
The DNA here is from genome assembly GCA_004027375.1 of Macroglossus sobrinus. Taxonomy (NCBI): domain Eukaryota; kingdom Metazoa; phylum Chordata; class Mammalia; order Chiroptera; family Pteropodidae; genus Macroglossus; species Macroglossus sobrinus. The sequence continues at coordinate 20,925 of PVKZ01000323.1, read as the reverse complement.
ACATACCATTTTTAAAGATATGATAGCACATCAGCTCTTTCATCACAAAGTATGATTTCATTGACTTTATTTGGTAACAATAACATTGATAATTTCCTCTCAAAATAATAATTAAAAACCATGAAATGTTTCACAACCCCTTCATGAAGAGACCTACTACTATGAATTTAGATTTTGCCTCCATCTATATCCACTCCTCAAAATTATATTATGTTTCCGGAAGAAAAAACAGCAAGTAGCTTGACAATCTCTGATTTAAAATCCTGATTTAAAATTCTGGAAGCTGCTATAAAGTACAGCTTTTGGAGGAAGTTCAAACAGTAAACAGCAATTGAGTTTACAGATTAATTTTTTATTATATGTTTAAGAATAAATGTGCTATATTCATTACTAAATAAACTCTTGAATTATGAATGATGTATAAAGGTAAAGATCTTTATAGGTTTTTTAAAAAAAACACTGCACCATAATGAAAACATAAATTTAAATAAAAATTTCATTGATTAATTAAAAACTCAATATAGTACTTTTTGTCAACTATTTTTCTTTTTTTAGAAAAAGATGATGTGTGTGTATTTCAAGCAGTATCAGTATTGAATCTTGGCCAATCTATGATAAAGTACTTGGAAGGGGACTTTTGTTATACATTAGAGTGTATAGAAGAAAAAGATAATCATACAGGCTTTCACACTCTGAATTTTACAATGGTGAATTGTTCAAAAGAATGTGACGTTGTAAGTATTCCTTATAAATCAATCTAGTGAGAGTTAATCAGCCTTAAAATAGCAACTGTAGAATTTAAACTAGTGAATACCTGTAAGTTAAAAATATACACTTGAATGCTTCTTCAATAATCTTTTAATGTGCAATATATTTATATAATGCAGATTTTCCTTTTGCTATGGATGATCTTGAGCTTCATGAGTCTTATTATTTAAAGCTTGCTTGACCTGAGGTTGTTAAATCTGCTTAATGAATCTTGGCTGGTAGATGTAAAGGTTAACATCTACTTCATTTCTAAAATAACTGTATAAAGTCAATTGTTATATGAAGTCCTTCAAATTCAACCTTAGAAATGCTTACAGTTGTTCTAAGAGAGCATATATTTATGTTGGGAAGAACTTTCAGAACTAATTGAAAATATTGCTATTGTTATGGGACTAATTATATGTATTTTCATATACAGCACCAGGAATATACTCCATCTCCAAGTGATTATGATTGTTGTGGTGCCTGCAAAAATGTATCCTGCAAATTTCAGATGGAAAATGGAACATCAGTTATATATGAAGTATGAATTCCTTAATTCCTAAAATATGTTTCTTGGAGGGTGGCTTTCTATGCTACTTTCTTGAAGAAGACATTCTTAAATCAAAAAGGTTTGAAAAATGTCACACACACACACAGAGTTCTACACATAATAGACACAGCAATACACAGCATATTCACAATGGACGAGGTACAGTTACATTCTAAAGTATCTGATAATTTCTGTTATAAAGGAACATGTTTAATCCATTTCTCAAACTTATTTTATCATAGATCTTCATATGTTTTATAAAATATGAGGACTAGGCTAGAGAAATGCTGATTTTTAATCATTGAGAAAGAAAAGAACAATATTTTATTTACTCATTTGAAATGAAGTATTTTGATAGAAACCTGAAACTCAAGATGCTACCACTTTACTATTTCAGGGATTGACGATTTTAGTAGGCGCATAGAGAAAAGATTTAGAATATTTGACAAATTTTTAAAAAGATGATTTCAAGAGATATTAATGCTATATCCCATATCTTTCTACTGAAAACAGTAAAATAATTATTTCAAATTCTCCCATTACCTCATAATAACTCTGTTAGATTTGCAGACTGACCTACTTCTTCCCTAGAATTTTTTATGAAACTCTGTAATTTTGTTAGTGTTGTATCAGATTTAGAAAGTTCACAAATCATGTTTATAATTTATATTACCTAAAGGTAGTTGTGATTTATTATTGTTATCCTTCCTTTTTCTCATTAATAATTTAATTATCTGGAGATCTTATTTCTAGTGTTCTTAATCACACAGGATTACTCACATACCCAAAAGAAAAACAGATTGCCCCCTTCTTTTACATTTTATTAAATAAGAAAAATGAACAATTATCTTTTTGTACTATAGTCTATTATTTTACAATTATGTAAAAAATAGTGTTAGTGATTTACATAGTATTGCTGATATTATTGATCTGTTCATTCTAGCAGTATTTCTGCTTTCCAATATATATTTTTTAAAGTGAGAGTCTTAAAAAAGGAAGCTTAAAAATGATGAGAAGACATAGAGGTCAGTGAGAGAAAAGGAATCAGAGACAACTTGAAAAAATACAATAACCTTGGGATTTTAGTAAAAGGGCAATGTAAACTCTACAGATGTCAATAATCCAGAAACTATTGGTGGATATAATTAATATACATGTTGCTATTCTTGAAATTTAAATAAAAGATTAAATTATGTTCAGAATTTTTTTTAGAACAGAAGAAATGTGCTGTAGGTAAATTATATATTAAGATAATTAACTTTCAGCTCTTTTAAAGATAAACTTTAGTTATCTTGAAATTTAATTTTTATGGAAGTAAATTTCTTTTATTTTAGATAAATTAGATATTAGTATTTCCTGAATTTTAATATTTTATCTTCTACATCTAGACTTGTAGATCTCTTCTAATTCAGGTTCATAGAAGACCTGAAGCTATTCATAATCTAAAATAAAATTTAGAGAAAAGAAAGTTGGTTAAAATTCTTTACTGGTCCACAAGGAACCTTCAAGGCAAAGTTTGATGAGCATTTTAAAATGTAGTTTACAAAAAAACAAAAATATAGATCAATAATTATAGCCCAACATTTATGTAATAATTATGTTTATCTGATTTTATTTCTAAATGAAAATTCTGTAATCAGAAATGAAATAAATAGTTATTATGCTTAAAAATTTGTTAAAAGCATAGAAATAGGTTGTAAGATAACCATAAGGCATAAAAAACTAAAATCATAAGTCAATAATAACTATCACCTGAAGATTTTTTAAACTTTCTGGTGATAAGGGAGTGGAAGGAAAAATAAACATATCTCAAGAAAGGAGGTGTATTATGTAATATGATTTGTTGTTTTATAATTAGAGAGGGAAATAGTAGAGCAAGACCTTTGACACTTGACCAAATTAGATAATTAATTTTGTAGTAGAAACAGATACCTTTTGCTTCTTTCTTCTCTATTGCTTTACTTCACACTTACATGTAAGTTCTAGTATGAGACCAAACCCAAACACACTACATATATGTATTTTTAATTATTTTAATAAAATAAATTAGTAGACATTTCTAGATGGACATTTTATGCCACAGGAAGCTTTTTACATCTTGACTTGACTTTTGATTTAATGGGATAGGAAGTATTCTACTTAAGAAATGTAGCAGATTTTAATAGCAAAACAATAACTTTCTCTTTTATTTGTAGGAGGGGAATATGTGGCACTATAATTGTACCACATATGAATGTGTTAAGACTGATGAAGGGACAATGATTCTAAACTACAGTATGGTCTGTCCCCCTTTTAATGAGAGTGAATGTAAAATGGTTTGTACTTTATTTTATCTAAGAAAATTTATTATTAAATATAATTTAGAAAATAATGTATTTTCCAAAGTGATACGTACATATATTGTGTCTTATTTATTTTGGTGAATGTTTTATTTTCTTCTATACATAAAAGCTCTATATTTCCTCAGTTTGCCATTTTGAGTTACATATGGTGTTCCAAATTTAACTCTTTCTGAATAGACATTATGCTGTCTCTGGCTTTTTAATATGTGAATCAAAAGATTATTGAAAAATCATTTGATCAGCAGGCCTAGCCTCTCGTTCAATACAGATCAATAAACTAATCAATCATAGTTGGCCAATTTTCTTTTTCATAAACACACAGCCAGATCTTTGATGTCATTCACTTTTTAATGCAATGCTGGCCTAAGTGAAATTCATCTTAGCTTCTCTGAGCCCAGGCAACTGTGGAATTTAGCACCTGTCACAGCATTGCTGATCCTTTGGTTTTGTTCTCCTGATTCCCTGTTCTCTCAAAGAAGAATCCATTGGGAGACTAGATTTTTGAAAGTGATATGATGTTTTTAAAAGATTCTTTGTAGCTTTAATTATTTAGTAGAAAATAATCCCTAATGAAAAGTGGGCATTGCTCTTTTGTGTAAGGCAATATTTTCTTAAGTGTAAAGAAATAGCATAATCTCAATGATTTTTTTTTTCAAGATGCCCCCATTTAGTGATGATTGCTAGGTTGCTGGATGGCTAGCAACTGTATGTACTAAAGTTTTCAGCTCTGGAAAGAATCTTAAGCACCATCTTATTTCACAGATTCTTTTTTAGAGTAAATTATTCTTTAATTTGAATTGCAATTAGCAAGTTACTAATAGCTATTAGCAATTTACTGTAAGAATTCTAAAAGATAATCAACAAAGTGTTCTTAATTTAACCTTGGGTGGGAGCCATCCTGAAATGGAAAATTTTTTTTTAATAATAAAATATGAAAGAAAAAGATACATCATTTTAACATTTGATTATATTCAGGAGCTCAGTTTTATAGAGTAGCTTATATTATTTTGAGGAGCTGAAAAAATATCATGGTGTCTATTTAGAGTACCTGTTAGTACTTTGCTTTTGTAAGTTATTTGTGGTATTTAAAATGTGTTCTTTTAAGTAAGTTAATCTATTCACACTCTTTATATTACTCATAAAGAAATGAAATTTTAAACAAAATATCTGCTCTTAATTTTAAAAAAATAATTAAATCTCAATTATTTTTCTATAATGGCTTTGTGATATTTAATAAAAATATTGAGAAAATTTTTTATTTCTAGTGTAAGAGATATAAAAAACTGTGTTTTAACTTTATTAACTTGATTCCTTCTCTCCTAGAATGAAGGGATTGTAAAGCTTTATAATGAAGGCTGTTGTAAGATCTGTAAGTGAGGACGTATTATAACTATTAATTTCATAGATTAGTTTTACTTGCTCATGGAGATTGTGATTTTTCTTATAAAATTCAGTTCCTATGGTGTAAAGAGGGAAAGAAATTTTATAATATATATTATTTAAATGTTTTACATCATGTGGATGATTATTATGTAATTTAGTCTCTATTTTCTGGAATATAAGTAGAGTGTTTTTAATAGATGAATTTTAATTTAAATACTAAAAACTTTTTTATTGTTGCATTTTCCAAAATATATTACTTTATACTATAATAGGTTTTAATAGGTTTTTAAGTTTAAAAATACTCTGTGATCAAATTTATTTGGAACATGCTGAACTACACAAAGTTAAGTAGGTTACAATGAGAATGGCATGGTGACTCAAATAAAGACACACAGTGCAGTATTTCTAAACCTATTGGAACAAATCTGTGGTTCTGTATGATATATCTGAGAAATGCTGATATAGTGAATATATTTAAATCTTATATATACAACTTCCCATGATTATTTTGATAATTAAAGTTATGTAATATATTTTATTTTATTATTTTATTTTATTTTGGGGTAAGGCAATCCTTGGTTGACTTCACAGATTGCAAGAACCTTGTCTGCTTACCATCCCTTATTTTTTTATTTTTTACACCTACAGCACTTGGTCTTCCTAGATGGTCTCTTTTCCAAGTACTAACCAGGCCCGACCCTGCTTAGCTTCCAAGATTAGACAGGATTGGGCTTGTTCAGGGTAACATGGCTGTAGACACAATCTATTTTATATTAATTTAAATCATAAGGTTTATTGCATAGTGATTGCTAATGATTTTAAAGCTAGAAATAGAATAGATAGGTATTCATGCAGCTACCTTTATTTTTCCTTTTTTGAAGTGTTTATGAATTTATATCAAAATAGAATAGGGGTTTTAGAAACCTTAGCATAGACAATAATTTTTTAATTGTGTAGAAAAGCTTATAGGAAAAATGTTATAACACAGTTTAGGTTAACAATGCCATGATGTGGGAATGGAGTGTTACAAACTATCATGCCTTGCAGGTGAGATTTCTGAACTTCTTTCATGAAGGGCTAAATCCCATAAATAAGTAAGAAAATTCTTGTCTATTTAGAACTGTATAGTCATATCAAACAGAATATTAAAATGTATTAACATTTGATACAGCAAAATTATTCTATATACTACTAACCATAATAACAGCTTATAAATCAGGACTCTCCCAAATTTTCTACATAGTATTTATTTCTCAGAAAATTCCAATGAATTTATCCTGATTGCAACAAATTTCTCCTGATTTTCAGCTTAGAGAGGTTAGGTTACTCATCCAACTCATACTTCTTGTGAGCTATGGGGATTCTACTCTAGAACTGATTTCACAGCTTGCATCTTAACCACTGTAATATTCTGGAACTTCACCAGAATAAGTTTTAGGAGAGAGCAGAGAGAGGCTGACTGATGATATTATGTTGATCAGTGGCAGGCCTAGAACGACTGAGTTTTTATTTACATAATATATGAAAAGCCTAATCTAACACACAAATTTACCTACAAAGAGCAAAAAAGTCAGCATAAGAAGATTTGACATCTAATTTGATATTATATTAGTTTGATGGGGCTGCTGTAACAAAGTAATACAAAGTGAGCGATTTAGAAATTTGTTGTCTCACAGTTCTGGAGGTACATAAGAATATTTGGAAGACACATTCAACCCATAATAATTTTTATTGCTGGGACTTTGGGGATAGTATAATGCTACTTACGCATTTTTAATTACTCAGGCTCTTAGACACACACTAATGGACAATTTTCTGCTATTAGGAATAAGTAATTTTTAATTTAGTATTCTCTGATTCAAATGTAAACTAGTACGTATCCAATAGTATTTGTATCAGGAACCCAAAGAATGAAATTAAGCTCCAGAATCTCAGGAAGTTTATGTTTTTATGATCTCACTTCTTTTTCCTCTGCTTCCTCAGAAGCTAGACTCTTCTGTAGGTATAAGATACAGGAATAGAATAGATACAGAAGGAATAGAATCATATTGCCATGTTAAGATCTTGGATTCTGTAACCCCATGTTAGTTACTAAAGAAGTGAGTACAGTTATGTTAAATGAAGGTGGATAGAAGAAGATCTTTGCGACTGACCATATTACTAACATTTATTGCCTGTCACACAGCAATACTTTATTAAGTTTATTACAGACAGTACTATGACTAATCTCCACAAGTTCTGGGAGCTAGATGAAGAGGTAGGTATGGTTTCCACTATAGATGAGGAAATGGTGGTTCAAAAAAGTTGATTACAGTAATCAGTAATAGATTTATTACTGATTAAATGCCTGGACCAAGGGTCTTTTTGATTCCACTCAGCTCTTTGAAGCTGCACAATAATAATAAGCCACCTCAGTTTCTCCCATATGATGTGTAAGGATTAGTAAGTAGTTTCTGCTTTGGTATTAGAGAACTTTTGTCTGCAGTCTTTGCTTTTGGGTGACCAGGCTACATTGGAGAGACCGTGCATGTCGGATACTATCTCAGGTGCTGTGCTTAACAAAATGTGTTACAGTAAAGTCTCTGAGGAATGAATAGGAAATGCCTCTTGGTGCAACCAAATTCAGCCAACTAACAATGAATTTATGCCATCTCAATTTTATTTATTGAATGAACTGACTTATCAAACCAATTTTATTGAGTGTCTACCATGTACCAGTCTTTTAGCCCTAGGACTGTGATAGTGAATGAGAGTATTGCATACACTGTGCATATTATCAAGAAAGGGAAGAAATAATGAACACATAATATGTATTTTTATGTGACGAGTACAGAAAAATACTGCAGAATAAAAGAGGTAGATAGTGAGGGGGACTGGGTTGCTAATTTAAGTGAGTGGTTAGAAAATACCTATGCAGTAAGGTGTCATTTGAATAGAGACTCCATGTCCTCAGGAAGTCAGCCAGGAATAATGAAGAGTGTTGAGATAAAAAGAAATAGCTAGTGTGGCTATACCACAGGGATGAAGCTGATAGCAAGAAAGGGATAAGGTATCTTATAAGTCATGTTAAAGATGTTTTCTTATTAAACTTAGATATGACTAGAAAAGTTAATGAAGTAACCACTAAGTGAAAGTATTAGAAGGTACAAAACAACCTGCCCTCTGTCTCCAACACTGAGACTTGGGCCATACTAAAGTTAGGAAGTCAGATAAGGGAAAACGAAAAAGGAGACTGAGGAGGAGCATGAATGAAATGAAAGGAAAACCAAAGAGGGTGCTTTGAGAGCCAAGTGCAGAAAGTATCAAGGAGCAGAGAGAGTGATGGACTGGGTCAAATACTTCTTAGAAATAGAATAAGAACTGAGATGTGACCTTGAATTTAGCAATTTGAAGATCAAGGATGACCTTTAGAAGGACAGTTTAATTTTAGGCAATCTTTGCTTAACCAGAGTAACTTAACTTTTAGATACTTTACTTGTTGGGATTACACATAAGCATTTATTTATATAAAGATTTTGCGACTAAAATCATTGGAACACTGCAAATCTAAATCCAATCTTTTGAGACAAGGGAACTCAGTAGAATGATTCAGTGGCTCTCCTAAAGTGACAAGCAAATTAGTATCAGAGTAAAAAACCTTGGTCTTTGCATCCTGATTCAGGGTTATATCTACTACATACAGCATTAAATATATTCTTGGTGTATAATCATGTGATAATCCATCACACACACAGAAGTATATAGATGTCATTAGTTAACACAAAGTGTTTTCATTTAAAATCATAAGAGATCATTTCAGAGTCATAAAATTAAGTTAATATCACTTATCCATATATTTCAACATGGTTGATAATTCATTTACATTCATGCTTGATATTTTATTAATATGCATTAAAATAATGTAGTTTTAAATCTATTAATTTTTAACTTCAAATAGACTTATGTATCTATGTACAGATGTCTTAATTATGTACATGTGTATTCATTACATACCATGGTTTATTCCAAAAGTTATTTTAATTTTTATATTTAAATATGTATTTTATCTATTTTTATGCCACACACAGGTTGATGTGAGCATTACTGTATATGTAAATTTTTTTTGGTTTGTAATTATAATAATTATTTTAGGATATTAAAAAAGAGATAAGTATAAAACTAGAAAATATGAGAAAACCTATTTAGAAGATGAAAATAAATATTGAACATGAATATATTAGTGAAATTTTAAATATTTCTTAATTTAGAAATATATTTTATTTGAACATATTAATTTTCAATATATTCATATATTAATTGAATTAAGAAACAATTTAACATGGGCCTTTTAGTGAATAAATACATTCTATATTTTATCAGGTAAACGAGAAGAAAGAATATGCCAGAAAGTGATTATTAAATCAGTCATAAGGAAACAGGACTGTATAAGTCAAAGCTCTGTAAGTGTAAAAATATTTGTTACATAAAGAGCATGTGTCTTTCCAAATGTATATGTGTCACAGCACTAGGTGTGTAAGTCAGTAAAATGTCAATGCTTACAATATTTAACTTTGTGATTATTCCTAAATTATAATATTAAAATATTGTTTGTGAAGAAGTGTGAATTATTCTTAGCATAAATAATCAAAAGTTTTGAATGATAACTGTAATTAAGCGAGGTGAAAGTTAAACCTATATATAGTTGACCACATATTTTCTTAACTTTAAAATAGTCCTAATTCTAACTTTATCTCCTTTAATATGACTTACTGTTTACTTGAGTCATGAGATAATATAGGTTGCAATAGACTCATTAGATTGTTATTAATATATTGCAGATACTTCTCTAGTTATATGAGCACATTTCATACTTTGAGTTGTTAGCATTGTTGTCTTAGGTATCCCATCTCTTTGACTTATCTGAGTTACTAAATTTAAACCCAATATATTTTACAATTTTTTAATGTACTGAATGAAGCTTGAGAGTTGAAGTGATAAGGAAGAAAGCCTTTCTTTTACCTGACTTCTTAGTAAAATCAAGTAACAAGACATTTTTTCTCATTGTCTCTTATAGATAAATGTTGCATCTTGTGATGGAAAATGCCCATCGGCTACCATATATAACATCAATATTGAGAGCCATCTAAGATTCTGCAAGTGTTGTCGTGAAAATGGGGTTCGAAATTTGACTGTGCCTCTGTATTGTTCAGGAAATGGCACTGAAATCATGTACACTCTCCAGGAACCTATAGACTGCACGTGCCAGTGGAATTAAACCTTTGGATTCCAAGAACTCTATGCAACATCATAATGTCAAATGGTGTTGACTTTTATTACTATTATTTAGGCATTGGGCAGATTTATACTGTTGAACAATAATGTATTTTTTAAACTATTAGGATATAGCAATTTAACATGATACAAAATATGCACAATTTCCATAGAAAAATTAGATTTAGTGATTTACTCTATTTTAGAGAATCAAGTGATTTTGAAGTTGTTGAGCTGAAATGCTATTATGTATATAACTGCAACGTGCAGTAGACCTGATACATGCTCATTAATTAGAAAGTTATTTTGCAGAAGTCTTGAAGTTTCACTTAATAGTTATTTTTTGATTCACATAGCTATCCAAATTAAGGTACTCTTTTATCCTTACTGTTTAGTCTGGTAAATGTAATCAGTTAGAACTGGCATCTGGAGAGTCATAAAAAGTTCTATCAGATACAAATCATAGAACTACAGGGTTTTTGGTTATTTAAAGCCTCATTGGATATTAGGGATATTATTATTGCAAATTCCTCATTTTTCAGGTGTAGCAGATAACCAGAGAAGCTGTGTGGCTTGTGCAAATTAATTTACTATAACAATGTAGTGAATTCATGTTAGCAGTTGGGTTAAGTCTAGGTCTTTTATATTCTAGTCCTATGTTCTTTTCTTTTGAACAGTACAGTAAGGTGTCTATTACAAAATCTTTTATTCTTAAAAAGTTTGCTTTGCACAGAATTAAGAATTTTAAATTCAATGTCTTTATAAAAAGGAAAATAATGCCACACATACATATGTACATATATATATATATATATATATATATATATATATAGTAGTTACCCAAATAATAAGGACTGGGGAAATGTAGCATCAGTTACTAAATAGAGGTGAGATATTTTGGGCTTTTATTTTTTTATACCATTAAAATATGTTGTTACTATTTAACATTTATTTAGCTATTTACTGTCTCATGCACATCAGATTCTTGAGATGTATTTGCTATTTTGCTTTTCATGCTGCTGCTTTGCCAATGAAGAATGAAATAAAATTATTTGAATGTATTAATAATTCTATAGTGGAATGCTGTACTTTTTACATACAGTAGACTATTCATATTTGCAAAGAATATAGTCTGAGATCTTCACAAATCCCCAAGTTGTTTGACACTTACAGTGTGTAATTATCTGTTTCCTCGTCTGTAAAAAGAGAGAATGCCCTATTTGGTATCATTGTGGGGACCAAATGAAATCAAACATCAATAAGAGAACAGTAAAGTTGCATTGAAAAGCAGGTACAAGGGCCTGGTGGCTCAGATTTGAGTTAGGAGATTTGTTTCTGTATCAAAATAAAAAACTGCAACTTATTAGGTATCTTGAATCACCAGGGTTACCTAGCAATAGATGAAAGAATGAAATGATCATTGCATCTGCAAAGTTCTGGTGTCTACTGTATATAAATATTGATTTTATCTTATTTGTGCTTAATATAAGTATTTCATCTAGGTATTTCATTTCAGTATTCTTTGACTCCTGTTAACATATACATTGAATCAAATGTTTTTTGTTAGAATAAATTAACTGTTACATACCTTAAATGAGGCACACCATATTATATATTGTCTACCACCCATTTTTTTATTTTTGTGCTCTGTAAAATATTTGTTATTAAATTAAAAATATTAAATCATCTTTCCACCTATTTGTGGAGAAAAGAAAAATATTTTCTTAGAACTTTGTAAACATTCTCAAATACAGCAAATATGTATTGAGCACCTGCTATGTAACAGGCACTGTTCTGAGGACACAGGCAAAACAAAACAGACGATGCTCATGCTAATGCAACTTAGAGCCAAGTGAGAAAGTAGGCATTAGGTAAATAAACGAAGTTATAAGAAAGTCCAGAGTAGAGACTAAAATTTTTCAGAATTTAGTATATGATAAAGGTGGCCCTCAACTCAGTAGAGGGCTACAAAAATACTTTCCATTTTAAATAGAGTTGGTACAACTGGATAGTAACTTGAACAAAGAGAAATTTGGATTATAATACATCCATTGATACCAAAATAAATTCTAAATGTATCAAATTTAAATGTTAAAAATACAAACAAAAACAGATGTAGAAATTCTAAAAGAAAATATGAGAAAAAATTATTACAATCTTAGAGTGGGGAAAGCTATTCTAATTCTAACTCAATATCCAGAAGCCTAAAAAAGATTGATAAATTTAACAAAAAAAAACTGAAGACAAATTCTGCAAGACCAAAAATGTCAGTCAAAAGAAAAATATAAAACCAAAGAACAATATTTGCAATGAAACACTGATAAAGACTAATTTCATCCTAAATATATCAATAATCTAATATAGAAATGGACCCAAAACTTGTACTGATATTTAAAAAAATAAAGAAATAATACTAGTGGACTCTTTAACAATGAAAAGATAAAGAATAACTTAATAAAAGCATTTTAAATTCAATCTACACTGAAAGGCAATTTCTTACCTACTAGACTGGTAGCAATTCAGAAGTTTAATTATACTTTTATATTTTTAAGGCTCTGGGTAAACAACCACTTCCAAATGTCACTGGTGATGACATGAAACTGTAGAAATTCTGAGATGTTCTCAATTAAACACCTGTTAAAATATAAAGGTATTTTTGGCTTGACCCAAGTTATTGAGAATATCTTACACAAACAACTGTAGAAACACAAAATAGCATTTGTACACATTTATCTATTGCAGCATAGTTTATAATATAAAAGACTGGAACCAATGAGACTTGCATATATTATATTAATCCCTATAATGTAATACTATGCAACTAAAAAAAATTTTCTATAATGCTACGGATGATCCTAGAATATATTTTTAAGTGAAATAAAGTATAAAACAACATATGTAGAATGCTAGATTTAGTATGAAATTGACCAAAATAAGAAAATATAATCATATTTACTTATATTTTTATAGGAAGACATAAATAAATGGTGGAGGTGGATTAGGATAGATGGAGACTGAAATAGAAAAAAAATTTTCAATGTACAACTTAATAATTCTTTTGACTTTTGAACTGTGTCTGTATTATAAATTCCACACATTTTAATTAGTTATAAAATAAGTATATACTAATATAAATAAATAACTTTAACTGATAAATGTTATAAAGGCAAAGTAACAGTTGCTATGAGGAAATGATGTAGAAAGTCTAATTTGGGTTAGGTGGAAAATAAGGGGAGACCTCTGAAGCAAGTGATGTGTCAGTTGATACCTGAGGTTGAGTGTAAGTTAATGAAACATTTCCAAGGTAAGCAAATAGCATGTACTAAGGTCTTATGGGAGGGAAGGACCAGGACAAGTCAAAGAATGTTTTCTGTGTATTTTGAAAAATGAAGAGTGTGGTGCAGGATGATGCTGATGAGATGGGCTGGGGAGCCAAAAAATAAACAAAGATTGGTTAGGTACTATTGCTGTGGAATAGGTGAGAAATGGCAGTGACAGTACAGACAGAGGAAGTTATAGTATACAAGACATATTTCAACATAAAGACAAGAGGATTTGCTAATAATTATGATACAAAAAAAGTGTATTGAGAAAGCCTCTGAGTTTGTGAGCAGTTAATTAGGTGGATGGAGGAGCATTTTGGGGTTGACTGGGAAGATTTAGAATCCTATGCTGAGAATGTTGACGCAATTAGACAACTGAGTGAAATTATTAGTACATGACTATTTTTATTGGTCTGGTTCCAAGATGAGAAATCTCTGCTGGAAATTAGGATTTGTTAACATATAAATAGCGTAAAGCCATGCTAATAAATTAATTTAGCTAGAGTGAGAGTATAGTGAAAGAAAAATATGGTTCCAAGATCATCTAACATTTAGGGATCATACAGTAAAAGAACGATCAATGAAGGAGGAGGCTGAGAAAAAATAGTCATAGAGTTTAAAGTAAAGCCTGGAGCCTTAACGGGGGTCATAGAAACCAAGGAAATAGAAAGTTATACAAAAAATAATGTTAGGATAATAAATGCTTAACCAAACATATGAGAATTATTTGATATCAAGACAGTTCATTAAAATCAACATTTAGAAAATGATTATTTCTTAACTTTAGAGCCATGAGAAAAAAATATATTAGATTTTGTGTTAAAAGTAGTACCTGGATACTTGTACTTTTTCTACTTGTATTCATTGCTTTGATCTAGCTGCAGCTGTTCTAAATTATATCAGGTTAAACAAAATAAATTATTTAATTAACGACAAGGAGATTCTATAGCTCTTCATGTGATTAATGGCTAGGCAAACAGACTCTGGAACTAGACTATTTAGGTTCAAATCCCAGTGATGTTACTTACGAATCTGGGGGAGGAGCTACAGCACGAGTGTCATGCCAAAGGATGTCCTTCAAAGAATCTGAGAATTTGAGAGAACCAAATTTTGATATGTACAAAAGAGAATGATATGCCTGAACATAAGTGTCTTGATCTCTGCTTCCCTTGCGCTGCCAGCTTCATTCTGTCCTACTGTACTCTGGGTTGCTCCATCTGCAACTTTGGCCACTGCATCTTTGCACATAGCCATAGCAGTTTTTAAAATTTTTATTATTTTTATTTTTTTTAGGTGAGGCAATCCTTGGTTGACCTCACAGATTGCAAAGATCTTGTTAGTTTACAATCCCTTATTTTTTATTTTTTATGCCTTCCTAGGTGGCCTCCCATCCAAGTACTAACCAGGCCCGACCCTGCTTAGCTTACGGGATCAGACGGGATGGGCTTGTTCAGGGTGTCATGGCCATAGATTGGCCATAGCAGTTTTGATGAAACAACCTTTATTATATTTGTCAACAAAGAAAGAACAGTTATCTCTGAGCTCTAGTTAGAAAATTCTATGCAATGATTGTCCAGGCTTACTTATCAACTGACAAATCACATTGACTGTGGGTGTGTATAGGTTTTCTATTGCTATGAAACGAATTACCGTATATTTATTGGCTTAAAACAAAATATTTTTATCTGGCAGTTTCTGTAAGTGAGTAGTCTGGGTAGGGGGCAGGTGGGCTCTTTGCTCAGGATTTCATAAGGCTGAAATTAATTAGTTGGTTAGGACTATGTTCTCATTTGAGGTTTGTTGAGCCTTCTTCCAGGCTCATTCAGGTTGTTGACATAGTAAAGCTTCTTCTAATTGTAGGACTGAGTTCTGTGTTTTTCTGCCGGCTATGGAATGGGACACACCCTCAGCTCCTAGAAGCTACACTCTTGTTCTAACCACTTGGCCCTCTCACATCACGACAGCTTACTTCTTCAAAGCCAACAGGGGACTCCCTCCACTGTTCTGCTATATTGAAGTCTTATATAAAGTAACATAATCATAGAAGTGGCAATCTAATCATTTTTACAGGTCCACCAACCATGAGGGAGAGGGGATTACATAAGGTGTGAATACCAGGGGATGGGAATTTTAGCTGTCATCCTAGAATTCTGCCTAGACTAAGGGTTAGAGCGTTAAGCTTGGATGGGCTGGGATCACTGGCCATTCCTGTGAGCTCGCAGAGCTCTGTTGTCTCCTATAAAGAGAGAATGACAGTAACACTAATTTATCCAAGTGAGATTTAAGGAGGAATGTTTTGTGTTGGTCTTTAATTATTTCTATGATTTTTGCTCTGTCTCTCCATCTAAGATACTTTCTTCATCAAATTCTCAGTAAATGTTTACTGAACTGAATTCATTAAATATGTTAAATGTGAAAAGTCGCACCTATCTTGGCATACTTGCTAACAAATCTAGCAGGAAAGCCATAAGCTTAATGGACCAAATCTCCGAATGACTTCACAACTACCCCCATCCCAGGGATGAATTTCCTTTTTCTTCAGTTCTATTCTTAACACAACATTTGCATTTTAGTCCACACCAATTGATACAGAAAAATGCAAACCTTAATCTTGGATCCTGAAATGCAACCAGCATTACTTTATTAGACATTATTTCCATTCAAAATAAATTAATTTGGATTAATATGGATGGTTGAGTCTTTTTGTAAAAGATCTATTACAATAACTATTTTTCATATTGTGTAAATTAATATGCTAAAAAGATAATACCACAAGTTTTTAGGAAATTTTACATTGTAGAAAAGACCAATCTTAGTTATAGAAAAAAACACAATCTTTTTGGCATCATCACATTTAAGAAACTGAATACAGATTTAAAAAATGCTGCTAATCCATCTTTTATATTCTTTCTCTTATAACTCATGCCAACAATATAAAGCTTTGGAATGTTATAGCAACAATATCTATTAAATAGTGTTAGAAATCTGACTCACTTTGATTACATATCATCTTATGAAAGTGTTATTTTTATGAGAAAATTTTAAGCAAAATATTCTCTGAAAGAGGACATTTTAAAAAAAAACCTGTAAGAACAGGAGACATGAGACAAGAAAACATAAAACAATACCACTAATTTATCCAGGTTAGAAGATTTAAAGAAAAGTATTTTTATGTTGGTCTTTAATTTCGAAGTACTGGTTCATTGTGACCTTAAAACAGTACACTTTTCCACATTCTGGAATGTAATAGATCTTGCTACTCTAACAGGTAAAGCATGAAGAAACAAAGATTCTCATGTGAATTGCAAAGGACTCTGAAAAAAGCTCTTGGAGTTCAAAGCAGAACCAGAAGATGTTTTTATAATAATCGATCGTGCATGAGTTTTTCTAGAGTGACTTGACTCATGTTAAAATTTATATTTGCTATTTCCAAAAACATTTTTAAATCTTTACAAAGTTATAAGCCACAAGTGTCACCTAGAAAATGGCAATGAAAGAGTTTTATGTTATTCCTTAAACAAGTGTTTATTCAAAAAATATTTGAGTGCCTACTACATAAGGTATCACTATTGGCTCCATGGGCAATATGAAGATCAATAAAACATAAGTTTTACTTTCAGGGAGATTATGGTCTGGTAGAGATACTAAGGTGTCCACAGATAATTATATTAAAAATAGAATTTAACGAACCATTCATCAGAAGCATTAAATGACACAGAAGCATAGAGGAGAGAGATGTGACGCTTGTTAGGGGTACCCAGGAAAAGCTTCATGGGAAAGGTGAAATAAGAGGAAACTATTAAGGAGAAAAAACAGTGAACTGAACATGTTTGAGGGTGAACTGAAATGTATGAAGTGAACTGAAATGTGCTGGAGGACTTCAATGAACAGAGTAAGGAATTAGGGAAGTTGAAGAGCCATTGAAGACATTGTAAGTAGGAGAGGAACATTATCAAAACTGACCTTTAGGAAGATTAATCTGAAGACAGTTGGACTAAAGTAGGGGAAAACAAGAGATAGGGAGACCTGTTTTAGATCAATCTAGTAAGAAGTGATGAAGGGATGTCAAGTATCTAGACATAGTACTGCGATTTATAATAAATGTATATTTGGTCTTCTTCCCTGTTTTGGGCACAGAGCTCCTAAAACCCATGGGATTTCCTAAGCGATGAGAGCAATAAAATTCCAAATAGGCAGGGTTTGGAACCTTGTAGGTTGGTGAACACTTGAAGATTTGGGGAGAATGGCCCACTTGGAGAGGACACAGAAGCTCTGTACGCCTTACCACTACCTTGCCCATTGCATCTCTTCCATCTGGCTGTTTCTGAGTTATGTTCTTTTATAATAAACCAATAAACAGGTTTCCTGAATTCTGTGAGTCTCTCTAGAAAATTAATCGAACCCAAGCATGGGGTCATAGGAACCTCCGATCTGTAGCCGATTGGTCAGAAGAATAATTAACAATCTGGATTTGTGACTGGTATCTAAAGTGGGTATAGGGGATAGTCTTATAGGATCTAATCCTTAACCTGTGGAATCTGATGATCTTTCTAGGTAGATATCAGAATTGAGTTGAATTGTAGGACACTCAGCTGGTGTCCCAAGCATTGCCTGATGATGTGGAGAACTCCCCCCTCCACCACCACCACCACCCACACACACACATTTAAACCCCATGAAGGGGAGAACTTCGTTGTACTCAATATTTTGATTGAAAAAATGACTGGAAGTTGAAGGTGAGGAAGGGCTGAATATTGTGATTACTTGTATATTTGTCACATTTCCATCAGGGATGTGGTTATGCAAATATGTCAACCCAATCTCAAACAATATATTTCCTATTAGGAAATTCACGTTATAAGATATTGAAGATCGCCATGATTGCTTAAATGGCTTTTATCTGAAAAATGAATTAATTTTCTTAGGAACAAATGCCCTGAAATAATACAAGATCTACACCTTCCCTTTTCTCAAAAGAAATGACCCATAATTTTTTTGAATCTTTATGTAGTTTCTCTATACCCAAGTTCCTAGGCCAAAAAAAAAAAGGGTAAGACAGAAATAAGGCCACACTATATTTCATAGGATATTTCTTCAGGAAGGAGAGCTTTTTAAGAAAACCATATTGATTAACATGCTGCCAAGTTTACTGTCCTAGTAGAGAGATTGACGTAATTACAGAAAGTGGTAGTGTTACGATGGCTGCTTACTTAAAATGCCTCTCTTTTCAAAACAAATGCATGATTTAAAAAAGCCAAATGAAATATGTATACTTTATTCAATTCACTTAATGGATGTTTATTAGGACCAGTTTCTTGATTTTTTCCTCCAGTTTTACTGAGATATAATTCACATATAACATACTAAAAATTTAAGGCATACAGCATAATGATTTGATGTATGTACATATTGCAAAGTGATTATCACAGTAAGTTTTGTTAACATCCTTGATGGATTTTTAATTTGATCATATTTCTCAAAGCTTAAAAGCTAATTCACTGGCAATGAAATCATTTTGTGACACAGTGCCTTGATACTTTCCACTTTTAAAGATAAAAGATATGTAGAACCTTCAAGAATTGAAACAACATAAACATAGTTCATATCTATAACTGTCCTGAATTAGACATAGTCTGTGCCATCACAGAGTTCCTGATTTGTCTGAGGACATAAATACCAAAAAAGTAAGCTTGTATGCTACAAATAAACAAAGTTCTATAGGAAAACAGAGGTGCAAATGTATATGGCCTGTTACTTCACTGAGGGTAGAAGTTAGTGTGCCAGGGGAAAGGGAAGAGTGATATTGAAAAGTGAAAATGTTCACAGGTACACTGTAAGCAACCAAGATTCAGAACAGGCTTTTAAATAAGCACCCCTAGGCATGATCATATGTGTATTTCAGAAAGATCACACTAGCTACTCTTACCACTCTTATCCTTCCATCCCCCACCCCACTAGCAAATAATGTGTAGGAGAGACTGGGATATCAGACAAGAAGACATAGTCCAAGTGTGGGTTTTATTGGCAGTAATCCCAGTGAACCAATATTAGTTGTCACTCTATTAAGTATTTACGCTTACTTAAGTAAAAGCACTCTGCAAACTTACTCTTAACCACAATCAACTTTTCAGACAGATGTTCAGCTAGTAAATGGAGCAATAGGATCTGAACTGAGGTTCCAACACTTAAAATGTAGCACATAATTTCCAGAGAGAGATAACAAAGATTTTCAATTAAACCCATGGTTGTGGGCATAGAGAGCAAGGAATCCCCTTAAGAGATGTTTTAGAATATCTTCATACATTGTCATATAGACTCAAAGGATTTTTTAGAACAAGTTGGCTTTGAGTAGTGGGGTAAAGGATTTGAGAATGCAGAGCTGGTGACTTTTTTGTTTGGTTGGCTGACCCTCTGCTCAGGAAGGGCTGAGAGAGAAAAGATCATGAATATAGTTTTGGGAAAATGGTTTTGAGTTGCTTGATGTTACAATCAGGTGGAGATGGCCAGTGGAGCTGTAAATAGCACTCTGAAGCCCTGGAAAGAAATGAGAGCTAAAACGAAATGAGCGAGAGTCTGGAATGTGAATGAAGTAACCCACACTGAAGGAATGTACCATAGGTAGCGAATTTTCAATTAGATATGCCAGAGTATTAAGTGGAGTAAGAAGATGGAAGAACCAGGTGAGGGTGATGTCAGGAAGCTAACTGAGACGAGCTCAGGAAGGAGGAAGTGTTTTATCAATACAGTCAATGCTGCAGGAAACAAAGCACACAACATTTGAACAACGTAAGAATGTGGCTTTATACATAGCCACGTGAGTGAACTTAAAACTCCGAACCCGGCCTAGTTACAGCCACATGATCGACTTCTGTTTCTTTTTCATGAGACGCCAATGTTTCCCACTCGCGTTCTTCTTCAACGCTCTACCCTTTCCTCCCTTCTTCCACGTGGAGTGTAATTCCCCTCCACATTTCAACATTTTGGGACTCGCCTCCCACTTCTCTCCTTCCCGCTGCATACCGTTGCCATGGAGACCCTCACTTAATTAACCCGACTGAGGCAGAGGGCACCGCTGTGGCGGGGGAAGCAACCGCCAGAGCGGCGGCGGGAGGAGCGCAGCAGAGCAAGGGCTCTCGGGGAGGCGCGGGGAAGAGGAAGCACGCGGGGCGGGCCGTGAGGTGGGCTGCGACCTGCGACTCCCGCGTGGTCCCCGCCTTTGCGCCTCCGGGACCTGGTCACTGCGCGCCTGCAAAAGGGTCGAGTCCTGGCGGGTTGCAGGGGCGCCCCCCGCGCTGTGACTTCCAGGTTTCTGCTCTTCCTCTTTCCC